>CM053567.1:37996318-38069447 GCA_028646485.1 Cryptoprocta ferox | reverse complement strand
GGGAAGGGGAAGGGGAAAAGGTAAAGCGGGGTGATGGTCTTGGTGGAGGTCACTTGTGGGGAAGAGCACTGGGTGTTATATGGAAACTAACCTGACAATAAACTATAAAGTTTAAAAAAAAAAAAAAAAGAGTAAGGCACTGAAGAGGTGCTGAGGACTCCCAAAAATTAAAGGTCTTGCATAGTAATTTTCATCAAGGTTTGGTGTCCCAGTTATAATTTTATAATACATATTAGAATGTGTAACTATTAACAAAACATGCTCATTCATGTATGTTCTATAATAGCTCAAGATACCATGAATATAAATTTTACTTTTGAAATTGTCTTCTATGAATATATGCTTCCCTTTTATAATCAGATTCCTTTTTAAGTGGTTGGGTTTTTAATATACGTGCAAGTCTCATTCAAATTAGGTTCTTTGCTTCTGGTTTGATCTGATAGGTAAGGCTTTTAATTACATATCCAGGAAAAGAAAGGAACCGGAATAGAGACCTTCAAGGTGGGGTTAGGGGATTGGATTATGCTCATAAACTAAAAACAGAATCCTAGCAGTGACACAGATAGTACACCTCATCTTAAAACTCAAGCGGATGGCATTCCACATGCAAAAATCAAGGTCCTGGAAGTAGAAGACAAAGAGCAAATATGAGATGCTCTTTAACCAGCCATGAAGAAGCTCTTAGGCATTTACTGGACCAGGGACCAGCTCTCTACCAAGAGCTTCTTCACTGCTTTGTGGTAAACAAGTCTTCTATGCCAATAACATAATACCATATTTTAATAAACTGCTCAAATGCTTCCACATAAATGTCATCTAAAACATTACCCAGGTAAAATAAACCTACGTTTGCCTATACAGAGCTCAAGAAGAGTAAGAGCAAGTTCATTAAAAGTCAGAGTGGGCTCTAGAAGTAACTGACTATAGTTTTCCTCTCCATCCTAACGGTGTACTTTTCATAGGTAACTAAGATTAAGTGGAGGTTTTTAGTTACCAAGAAGTCACTGTTCTTAACACTTTATTACCAACTGGCAAAAGACCATAAATGTACATACTAAATGAAATGAGAGATGAAACTCTAAAGCATTCTGGTCAGTTCTAAGGGTTTCAAGTACTCCGCCTTGCATAAGAACTAAGATGACTCTCTTCTAACCTCAATCAGATCAACAACTCATTTTATCTTCAAAATGTCATGTTGTACATCAGACAGACAACTACTGGGTAAGGGACAGTTAATCTGAGAATGAAATGATAGAGGACTGTTCTTGATGCCTGCCTGTGTAGACACAGCTCTCTAATCTCTCTAATAAAGAACATAATTATGGGGGTGCCTGGGTGGCTCAGTCGGTTAAGCATCTGACTTTGGCTCAGGTCATCATCTTGTGGTTTGTGAGGTCAAGCCCCATGCCAGGCTCTGTGCTGACAGCTGGGAACCTGGAGCCTGCTTCAGATTCTGTGCTTCCCTCTCTCTCTCTCTCTCTGTCCCTTCCCCACCCTCACTCTGTCTCTCTCTCTCTCTCTCTCAAAAATAAATAAACAGTAAAAAAAGAACATAATTATGAATGGCTTTAAGTTGTCTCCTTTATAGAATGAATCATATGGTTTAACTAATTATCACACAATGCCATCTGACAAACCTCACACCTGTTCACCCTGCAGCCCTGAGCAAGGCTTTTAATTTCTAAACAATCTTCTGCCAATAATACTAGAGTTTAAGTTTTGATTTTATGTAGAGCTATGGCTTCATGATGTCATCAATAAACATTGTCTAAAAAATTGCCCAAAATAATATACTGTTTTACCACTCTTGACAACTGTTAGAGCACGGGTTTTTTCCTGGAAAGGAAAAAGTCTGACCTTCCCTTCCTCATCTCCTCTGCTCTCCCAAAGCACTTCTGTGATTAGTAAAGCTAAGTATCATTATTCACTAAATGGTTCCTGTTCCTCTTAAAAACAGAAACAAAAACAGTACATGGAGATGGGGAAAGTCTTAAGTACATGTAAACCAAAGTTCAAAGTTTTAAAAACAAATATAAGTCTTCATTGGCTGACACCCTATTTCAGCTAAATGTATTTCAAAAATGTTTGTTAACTAGACTCTGTTTGCTTCTCAGTAATCTCAGTCTCTAAATATTCTACAAATGATCCAGAGGAAATGGGCTTATCATATAAATGGAAATGGCAGACAACTCAAAACCAACTTTAAAACAAGCAGAAGGAAGAGATCTTTGAAAAGGGAAAATAAATCTCAAAACACCACTTCCTGTACTAAGCTCTCTCAAAAGCAGCCAAGGTACTGTACTGCTCCTCATTTTAACCAGAAGAAGCATAGAAGAGTGCCAGCATCCTAACTTGAGAGTACATCTTTTACAGTTGTTCTGATTGGTGAATTCATTGGTTTCTCGCATTATTATTTCATCAGAGCACAGACAGAAAAGACATCCCTAGTCCAAACACATCCTCTCCATTGAACTTTTAGACACAAATGTGGGACATCTGGGTGGCTTAGCAGGTTGAGCATCCAACTTCCGCTCAGGTCAGGATCTCACAGTTCATAGGATCGAGCCCCGCATCGAACAACTCAGAGCCTGGAGCCTGCTTCAGATTCTGTGTCTCCCTCTCTCACTCTGCCCCTCCCCTGCCTATGCTCTGCGCCCCACCTCTCAAAAATAAATAAACATTAAAAAAATAGACACAAATCTAACTTTTAAAGGAAAATAATTTAAGCCTGAAAGAAGAAAAACACCAAAACACAACAGAGCAAAGCTTTTCCTTTAAAAGATCCTCTGTCAAAAGGCAAATTGCCCTAATTTGTCTAGGGATACCTTCTCACAGAACAATCCACCAAAGCACCTTGAGTTTGTTTTTCCTCCTACAACTCATGGCCCTTAAAGGTGGAGCCAGTT
This sequence comes from Cryptoprocta ferox, assembly GCA_028646485.1. Classification (NCBI taxonomy): domain Eukaryota; kingdom Metazoa; phylum Chordata; class Mammalia; order Carnivora; family Eupleridae; genus Cryptoprocta; species Cryptoprocta ferox. The sequence continues at coordinate 38,066,541 of CM053567.1, read as the reverse complement.
TGCTACAGCAAAGCCGAGGAAGTAACAGGCTGTGGCCAGTCACAGAGGACGCAAACTTTGAGGAGAAACACTTTTACAAAAGTAAGCTGGAGCCAGGATTACTCACCCAGAGAAATACAAGTATCCTAAGGTTTTGCAGCTCCAGTAGTTCTAGAACACAACACTTAACCACAGGTATCACCCACTGTAAGTCAATTCAACACTAAGCTCAAAGTATCAATGGAGTTATCCTCCAAGTATTTTAGCACACAAAGCAAGACTTAGGCTTGGCTGTAGCTCTCCCATGACACAGTGATGACACAATTAGCTCCACACAGTATCTCCCTGCCTCCCACACAGCCTATATGGCAATGGACTGACAGATGTGGTAGTTACTTAGCAATACTTCGCGGTTCTTTCACCCACATCATTCACATAGACAATGCAGTGCTATCGTTCCATAAAAACGCTTCCCTCTCCTCCCACATACTGTTCCACATAATAATTTACAGTATTACATGGAGGAACAAAATAATGGCTCATGCTTAGTAGAAAGTAACCATTCCAAGAGCCTTTAAGGATCCTACTGCTGATCCCTTTGTTCTCTGGGTCTCAAAAAAAAAAAAAACTACTCTGCATTATTTCAAAGGAATGTGACTGCCAAGTTGAATAAGCCAAAAGAGCTTAGAGCAAAAACTACCTTCTGCCTAAAAACATCCCACCATACAAACCATGCTAAGTAGCTATGCCTCATGCCCCCAGTCGCTCCTGAGTTATAGGTTGGGGTGGGGAGGTGGATATTGGAGGCTAAGCCAAAATGTCTCAAAACTCTTATGACAAACACACTGTCCTCCCAGAGATGACCTGGGTGGTTGCTATATATTTTGCTAATGGTAAATGAATTAATTGAACCCTAGTTGGTCTGCCCAGGCTGAGGTATACATTTCAGTGTGATCCATAATTTCTCTCTACTGCCATTCAATCAATTCAGATAAAAATGACAGTTAATATGTATTAAGCACTTTCAATGTTCTAGGCACTGTTCTGAGACTTTTATAGGCATTAGCATACTTAATTTTCATATCAACCTTATGAAGTAGGTATTATTAATATGTCTACTTGACAGATGTGCCAGAGTTGTGATGTGTATCCAGGAAGTCTACTTAAGACATCACAGTGCTTATCCTGCCTCCCCGGGACAGGTCTATGGGCGGGGGCGGGGGGGGGGGTCAGATTTACAAATAGTGGTCGGATGCGGAAGACACATGTTGAAGACATTCTAGAATACCAGGATATATGGAAGTCAAGAGAATTGAATTCTTGTTTCAATTTCATCATTAGCTGTGAGATTTGGGGTAAGCTGCCTCACTTCCTTAACCTTAGTACATTCATTCATCTGCACAACTGTGTGTGTGTGTGTGTGTGTGTGTGTGTGTGTGTGTAGGTGGACTGGATGAATGTCCCTTCTCCCTTTAAACTTCTATTACAGTCTACTGTATTTGGTAAGGTTATTAGAATACTATGTGCTACTTAAAAAGTAGTAAAACAAGAACCTAATTAGGGGATGGAAAGCAAAAGAAGTCTCATAATTTCCTGTTGGATAAAAATAAAGTTTATAACCTAAACTGCCCAGTAAATCCCTGGCCAGCAGTGACAATTCATGCTTAAGGCAGTTAGATAGTACCCACACTGATTAGATGACTTAGTAAACTGTCCTACTTGTTAGGACTTGCTTACATGTATACCTGTGTATATGCATGTTCATGTACAGCAGAGAAAAGGAGGGATAAATATGTTATGTCTTCTTAGCAAGGACAACCCACTAAAGCAGCCCCAGAGCAGTGCTGCAGATGCCTGGAGTAGAACTCAGTATCAGTATCACCGCATTTAAGCTCCTGACAAAGCAAGTTCCACTTTCAACCATCTGATAAAACTGGGAGTTCTTTATAATACTTTATTTTTTTTAATGACTATTTAAACTCACACAGCCACACAAACATACACATACACAGTTTTAAAACCCACCAGCATGGAGGAATCACTCTTACTTGCCATAGGAGAAATGGCTCCCTACACCCCATATGGAAATGGAGAGAGGAAGAGCAGGCGTTGTTTGAACTGGGCAAAAAGAAGGATGCTGGTGAGTGGGTGGGCTTTTCTGGGTTGCACACAGCCAGCTGGTATCAGCCAGTCATGCATGAGTGACTCAACTATGGTGATGATGGACAAAACTCTTGAGTTTTTCAAGAGACTGCTGTGTGCTGCTAACAGGAATGAACCATTCTTAGGAAGTCGCAAAAGGATAAGGTAAGGAAGAGTTTTCTACACTGAAACACCACCACCTATAGAAAACCCCCGCGTGACTCAGTATATTAGGGTAACAAAGTGAATTAAAAGCACAAACTAACAAAGGGGGCCCCTAGTCCCTTCCTTTGTTTAATTAGAACCCACTCTTTATGGAGGTAGACCGCTGATAAAGAAACCCTAGCTACTAATCATAGGAACAGAAAGTTAGTGTGGAGCTCTTCCTCTGCTATTTCCAAAGCCAACTATCAGATGGACTTCACCATCCTCCCAATAGTCAATATTTCAAATGTCTTAGAATCCTAGGAAGAAGAAATACCTGCACCCTATTGCTGGATACATAATGAGACTTGTATCTGCTGATGACTGAGGAGCACACCAACCAGCATTTAGCCCACAACCAGAGCTCCCTGGATGAAAACCACAACTACTCTGTATAGCATCACTGTGTGAATTCCCATTATTGCAAGGCGGCTCAAGACTGCACGGTTCCAAAGTTTACATGCCTTTTATAACTCCAATGTGTTGCAGAGACGGCTTAGAGGTAGTCTATTAGAGAGGTACTTTATTTTTGACATAAAAATGCTCCCACCATGGGCTTAAGTGGAAAAATCTTTTTGGTTCTCTTCACAACAATCTAAATTTTCTTTATGGGTGCCTGGATGGCTCAGTGGAACATGCGACTCCTGATCTCCAGGTTGTAAGTTCAAGCCCCACGTTGGGTGTAGAGATTATTTAAAAATAAAATCTTAAGAAATAAATAAATGTTTAGTTTTAAGATGAGCTAGATCTCACAAAAATTTATAGTTTTACTAATATACAGGCTTTATTAATATTCATTCAATGAGAGCTTTGCAGAAAAGGTTTTAGACATAAATATATATCAGAGAATAAGTGCACTAAAGAAAGCCTAGTACAATATTAAGGTACAGAAGTTTTCCTCTTATGTTCCCTTTTGTCAGAACATTATGGAAGCAGGCATAGGATCTATCTGGGGTAGAGACCCATACATTTTCATATTACTATGACTTTAAAAGGAGATATTTAGTTTCCATGTTTTTTCCACTGTCAATGTACCACTCTAGAAAGCTAGGTCTCTGCTGTAGCTGTTAATAAAAATAAAATCATCTGAAGAATTATAGGGACCCATTAGTGAAAATTATTGTTCTAGATAGACAAATACCAGCACAAAATTAAAATCGCCATAATTAAAAATCTAAGCAATGGAGTCAGACATTAACTTTCTTCTATTTTTCCCCTTTATGCAATAAAGTAGCATAAAAGACATAAGGAAATTCCTTTGCCCTGGAAAGATGCCTAAAAAGAACTCTATATTCTGGATTTGTAGCTCTTTCTCGTCTTCTAATAATAGCTTTGAGATACAGCTTCAATCCTCACCTAGCACCCCTGAGTGAAGGGAACCAGAAGAGGTACAAAGTAAAGAAGAGAAGTAGAAAGGAAATGAGTATGCAATAATGTCACTTGTTGATAATTTGAGCTTTATCTTAATAGAAATAATATAAAAAGCATAGTGAAAATAGAAGCATTTTCAAGTATATGGAATTACCTGATAATGCTTGATAATGATGATGATGACAATGAAGATGATGATGACAGCTGACATTTCCTGCATACTTATTAGTTCCAGCCAATATGCTCAGCACTTCATAAGCATTATCTTAACCTAAACACCTCTAAGAAGTAGGCATTACTGTGTAATTGTCCTTTAACAAAGGACAAAAGGGAGGTTTGGGGTTTGTTTGTTGTTGTTGTTGTTGTTGTTGTTGTTGTTTCTGCCCAAGGTAATACTGTCAAGAAAAGGTCAGATTGGGCTAGGAAGATAAATACCCTGATAAAGAAACAGGTTCATAGCCTTACATGTGATTCTAGTCATTCACTGCATACTTAGACCCTAAGTATGTTGGACCCTAAAAGAGGTCCAACAGTTAGCTTGATGGGATTACAAATTTTAAAATAGTTATGACAAGACTATAAGATCTTTTTAAATCATATAAGTTGTCTATAATTATTTAAGAGCAATAGCCTCCCAAGAATAAACTATAAGAGTTCTGATAATTATTCATCAAATATGAAGATATCATAAAAAGAAAGGACGGTCTCCCCTTAAATCCCTTGAGAGTTCTAAAGAACGTGGAATTTTCTACAAGGCAATCTCTCCCCTATTCTTTTTCATGTATTTATAAATAATCTGAGGTACACATGCATGCCTATCTTTCATCAGAAACTTGAAAATTCTATTATTGATTACTGGTTCCTCTAATTCAAGGCCACACGTACAAACAATTTAGGAGTATACTATATTTTGGCTAAATATAAAATGATCCTCCTTCTATTCACCATATTTATAGCTCTTACTGTTCTATACCCTTGAACCCAAATCACATTGAGATTAAACCATTTCCACTGAAGACTCTGAAGCTAGAAAAGCAAAACAGAACACACTGGATGTGCTTGCGATTTCAACCACACTCCTACTCCACCTTAAATAGAAAGGACTGCTTTCTCATGGAAAAATAAAATTACTGGCAAAGTTAGAAGCACAAAAAACAATAACTTGTGAGGGAAACTGTACACTAGCATGGTTCCTTTGCAACAGATTTTAATTGGGAGAAAAATAGAGCAAATTCCAGAATAATCTAGTCTGTAAAGCATTTATTTTGGGTATAAAGAAAATGACGTCATTATAGGGTTAGGATCTGAAACAACTGTTCCATACAAAACTGGTTACAATGACCAGTTCATTCCAAATTAGTGGGAAAAGCTCTGTGCTAAAATCTAGAAATGTACAGCCATGGATGGCTCAAAGCATGTCATATGAGTTCACAAACTAGCCTAGATTTTCTAAAACCTTGTTATTTAAATAGAACGAAGTTTTAACTTGAGGGTAAGTTTGTTCTAAAAGGAAAAAAATCTCGAGGTAAAAATATGATATATAGTAAATTAGAATATTTCTTCAAAAGTAAATAGTATCTTTCACTATTACTATTCTAACCTGAGATTATATTATGCATTGAAGACTGGCACATCTATACAGGTATTATCTTGAAAAGGACAGGGCGAGGAGAGGCTGCCACCTCAGCAGTAAGCTGGAGAAATCTTGCAATCTGCTGGAGTAGCTGCCCCATGGGCCTTTGGCACTTGCACCATTCCACTGACATGGCCCTGTTTGTGGTCTCAGAGTTAGTGACATAGGAAAGGTGGCAATTCCATCCTCAGTCATCATTTCCAAGGGACAGGACAGGGCTTCAGGAGACAGGTACTTCCAAGCTAAAAGACCTCTGTAACTACCACATCAATTCCCTCTTAATTGTGTCAGTCACGCAGGTGGGGGCTACTTAAGCCCTCAGACTCCCTCCTCACCCTCCCTTCTGCCCACAGGTAGAGCTTTGCATATCTCATTACTAGATCAGTTAGGAAATGGCAGAAGAGAGAAACACAAATAGATCAAACTAGTCTAAGAATCTGACAAGAGAGAATATGGAAACTATTGTTTTGAGTGAACATATACAGTATAGGTAAATGAAATCCTTTCTTCTGCTGACCAATAGCATAGAAAACTAATGTGATAGTAATCTCCATTCATATTGATACCCTTCACTTAAGTCAGTGGTATGAGCCTAAACAAAGGCGTTCTCCAGGACCGGGAAGAGTGGTTGGTATCCCTCACTAAGAGAGGATGCATTTTAAAGTTAGGGCAATTTACCAACACTGATGTTGCCCTGTGGTACTGAAAAAAATAAAAATAGGAAAAGGAGATCTTCAGATCTCCTCATGACCAGAAAATATTCTTAATAAGCCATTCAATGCATGGACTCAACTTTATCAATCAGAATAGAAATGTTTTGATTGGCACTATCATTATCATGAAGGCAAAGGCAAACAATTCCCTGTTGAAACACTGATGTTCCCTTGCTAAACCTCACCTTAGGGTTCAAAAACATAAGCAGGTCCTTTAACCCGGATATCAACAGACATTTGTTATAAGCTTGGGAACAACGAATGTCCTTGAGGCTTTTGTTGAAGAAAGAACAAAAGAAAGGGAGATCAGTAGAAAAGTTTCTATGATCCTGTGGAGGGAGACATTTTCCTTGTGAAGGTACAGATAGTTCAAAAGTTCTGCCACCACTATGAGAAAAACTCAGGTAACCACTCATGTATCTGGGAGGTTGTCCTCCTCACAGAGAGAGCCTCAGGCTGCTAATACCTCCATAAATGCTAAAATCAGTATACTGACCAAAAAGAAGAATCAATTTTAAAACACTGTGGTAACCTGGACTTAGCACTATACAAAAATTAAAAGACAGTTCTGCCTTCAAGGGGGTAGAAAGGTCTATACAAGGCATCAGAAGAACTTGACTATTTTCCTCACTGCCACTCCTTTCTCGTGGTCTCACGAGAAATGAAGAAAATTACACGGTCATGGCATGTTGACTCTGGAAAAAAATCTAAATATTGCCTAGCCCAACTTCCTCATTTTACAGGCAAGATCAGCTCAGAAATGGGTAAGTGACACACCCAGAGCCACAGAGCTAATGTGAAGTACTAAAAAAAAAAACAGTCTCCCAACTGCCAGCTCTGTACTTCTTCAGTTCAAAGGGGAGAGAATTTTTCTCCTAAACATGGGAATACAATATCCATACACTGGATAACTAAGAATCAAGAGAGAAATACATGGACTCTAACCTCCTACATTCTGGTTTCATTTCAGCTGCCGTGAGTCACACTTTTGCTTTCATGGGAGAAACAAGGACTCTGAGAGGGGGTAAAGAACGCAATGATCAGTCACTTCCTTCAGCCAAGAGAAGGAGAATTCTAATGCCTTACTCTGTGCTCACCTTCCTAGGAGAGTACATTTAGGATTTCAAAATAAGTATTTATCAGTCAACTCAGACAGAAAAAGGGTAGTCGGTGAATGTTGCTTCCATGGAAGAACAATGCAAAAGTCAAGCTGTGTACACAAAAGAAAGGAAAACGGCCTCTCCCTCCACTTGCTCTCCATCTCATCAATGCTTAGCAACGCAATGCTATATAATGTAAGATTTAGTTATTGCTAATTCTTGATTTTATTCTACCTGCTCCAATTCCACAGTCTCCTCGTTGTTTTCATTTTGCTCTTATATAGAAGATTCTCATTTGTCACAAAGAGCTAATCTAAGGAGCCAGAATTAGTATGATTTCACAGAGTCAAGTAACAGATTTTTGGAGTTGGAAATACACCTTATGAATTATTTAATCTAATTTTATTTTCCAGATGAGTGAATGAAGAGAGAGGTTAAGAATTTAGATACAGACAGGGGCACCTGGGTGACTCAGTTGGCTAAGCGTCTGATTCTTGATTTTGGCACAAAGTCATGATCTCATGGTTAGTGGGATCAAGCCCAGCATTGGGCTCAGGGCTGACAGCTTAGAACCTGCGGGGGATTCTCTGTCTCCCTCTCCCTCTGCCCCTCCCCTTATGGTGCATGTACTGTCTGTCTGTCTCTCTCTCTCAAAAATAAACATTAAAAAAAAAAGATTTTAGATGCAGACATACTAGGGCCAGAGCCTAAGTCTTCCAACTCCTAGCACAACACTCTTCCTACAACTACTTGCATCACCAGCAGACACAGTACTACTGCAGACATTCACCTTCCACAGACAGGACTGGAAGCAACCCCTGGGCTCATCAGAGTCTCAATGGTCTTAGATGTGCAAAGGCCACAACAACTTAAAAGTTCCAGTCCATCAGCGGCTACTGAGGCTTAGCAAGATAAGAATGTGGACTGCAGAAACAATAGGGGAGACATGAGCAAGGTTATATATTCAGAGAAAGGAAAAGATCCCATGACAACTTGAATTCTAAGGATAGAGGAGATAGGAAGAAGAGGAAGGAAAGCAGGGAGGAGAAAACATGCTATCAAAAAAGCAAGTGAAAAGAATGGCAGCAGAGCACAGAAAGAATAGCTACTGGCCATATAATATACAGTATTTTGAAGGGGAAAATACTTAAATCCTGTTATTTTTTTCACAATGAGACTTTCTCTGTAAGTTGTTTAAGAAGGTATACCTAATTCAATTTTTAATCAACTAGATGTACAGTTAGAGCACACTGCTGTCTTCAGGTATGTTTTCATAAAACTGAGTATAACACAAGAAAAATATTACTTCTACACTAGCCAACCACGGGTGGATTTTAATTCTTAACACATATTTTGGGCTGGGCAACCCCACCCTTGGCTCACAGCCTAGCTTCTGCAGATGAATCTCTCAGCCTATTGCCAGAGCTGGCCCCATGGCTATGTGGCCCTGAGACCTCCCAAGAAGACCTTAGTGCCACAGGAAGAGATACTGCTGACTCAGAAGATGGCCTGAGGCACTTTGAGGCAACCATATGAAGCCAGGCATGAAGCTAAGAATCAGTATGTAGCAATGTTGGCGTTTCAGCCATCTACTGACTGCGGCTCAAATGTAAATGCTGTACATTCATTCTCTCTCATGTTAGGATATTTCTGAGAATAGCCTTTTGTGTGTATGTAATAGTGGGTGTCTACTTTGTTCAAACTAAATTTCCCATGAAATATTTTAATAAAAATGTTTTTCTCCTTAAAAAAAAAAAACAAGTTATTTTCAAAGGATTAGGCTGTGAAATCCATATAGCTTACCAAGGAGGAGGGGCGCCTGGGTGGTTCAGTCTGTTGGGCGTCCGACTTCGGCTCAGGTCATGATCTCACGGTTTGTGGGTTCGAGCCCCGCGTCAGGCTCTGTGCTGACAGCTAGCTCAGAGCCTGGAGCCTGTCTTCAGATCCTGTGACTCCTTCTCTCTCTGGCCCCCCGCCCCCACTCACGCTGTCTCTCTCTCAAAAATAAATAAAAACATTAAAAAAAATTTTACCAAGGAGGAGTCTCAGAATGATCAATTAACCACGACCCTACAGAGAAGGTGGGCAGTTTCTTGTTACATCAAAATAATGCCAACAATTTTTGGCTCTGTGTCAGGTGGATATTTTGGTTCCCTCATTTTTAAGCTTAAGAAAATACCCAGCAATTTCTACGGTAAATTCAAAGTGATAGTCAAGAATGGGACACACCAGCTTCCCAAGATCAAGATGCCAGAAAATGCAAAGCCAAACCTATCTTTATACTGACTTAGTCCTTAGGTTTATTCTTCATTACCTTCTAAAACTGTTGGCCATATCCCCACCTCCAGTCCTAAAGCACCCCTTATAAATCTGACATTTGGTAGGCATTGATCTGCTTGGCACAAAGTTTATGCACGGTAAATATCTGAGATCCCAACGTCTGGGAATTAGCAAGAAATGTGAAATGTTGATCAACAGAATCTCTCTACTTATATTACAAATGGAAGGGCCTACAACAGAAACAATTTCTAGAACACATGGTCCTACACATGGGCTACTCAGCCAATCACATAAGAAATCTGAAACCAACCATTCATTCATTCATGAATCCTGGAATTCTTTTAGCTGAATTGTTTAAATAAGGACACTTTCCATGGGTCTCTGAAAGTTGGCTCACCTGACCAAGGAACTCACTAAATACAAAAGTTACTATCTATACAATGACTATCTCATGCTACTCGGGACCATCCTAAGCCTTCTGATTTGTGTGCCACAGAGATAGTTTTTAACTGTTCTTTTGTTTGTTTCTTTGTTAATCTATTTAGCAGCAAAACACTGAAGAAATACAAATGTTTCCCAATCATTCCATCACCTAGAAATGCACTCTTGTCCTGGGAAAGCAAGACTAAAATGTCCACACATGATAAATATGTACCTCTAGTCAGTAAGATTTAGATAAAGAACTTAAGAAACCAGGATGGATGAACAGTATTAAGAACCAAGCCACAGCAATACAAGCATCTCACATACAGCCTGGCAAAAGGCACCTCCTCTGCCCTGAATGGATTATTGCCTACAGCTCAAATAATATTCATTCTCCATTTCTTCTCATGGTGGCATCTTTATTTCAGCTACTATCAGCCAGGACATCCTTTTTCTCTCTCTCCCTTCACGTACTCATAGCTCTCATAACAACAGATCTGAGATATGGAAGCCCTGATCAAAGATGACTAGTTCTAGATGTCTACAAAGCAGAGCATGTCAAGGTCAGTGGTTCACAGGCAGGACAACTCACTCCTAACACCCTGTCATCCTTAAAGGGCTTTCATTATATTTAGGTCTCACATGTCAGCACAGTGTCCCTCAAGGTGGTGTTTAGCCTCATTACTCACTTGTCTTATCTTTTTGAAAACTTGTCCTAAGTTGTTTAAAAGAGGAAACAAGAATTGGTAAAGATGATGGATATAATAAGGTAGAGGAAAGACAGAAAAAAGAAGATATTCTATCACTATCTCCACCCCACATACAATAAAGTTTTCTGTCCAACTGCCTTTGTTTCACAGATGAGAAAACTAAGAGAACAAGAGAGGAAGGGACTCTTCCTTCCCAGGTCTCACAATTACTAGCAGAGCTGGGCCAGTGGTGATACTCAGGCCTAAGTCCTCAGTGCTTCCTCTCAGTGCTTCCTAAAAAGTAGGGTCATAATAAAGGACCAGCTGGATCAACAAAAGGGAGTGGCTTACTTAAGAACATTCTGAGCACAGAAATTATGTTGCCCTCCCCCTTTCTGAATGTAGGCTTATGGAGCATTCAACAGCAGATGGGACAAATCATGTTCACATAGAGGTGGGATCAAGTCCAATGACACCAAATACTAGTTAGTTACACCATTCCTCCTGCTCCAAAGCACAGATAGTTCAACATACCTAAGCCAATTAAGAGGAACAAGCCAGTCCTTTCAAAAATCAATTAAGAAAAACAAATTTAAAAATCCACAGAGCACTCTGGAGTCTATCTAGAACTCTCCTACGCACTGTTGTATCTGACCCTTACAACAGTCCCATTTTCCAAATAAAGAAACAGAGAATCAAAGAAACCTCGCCCCGGCTCACAGCTGGTAAGCAGCAAGGCTGGGAGTTGAGCCCATGTCTTCCAACTCCACATTCAGTGCACCTACTTGTATACTACCTCCACCCAATGTTATTAATGACAAAAAGCCAAGCACAACAGTAGCTCAAAAGGCTGACTGAACCACACCCTCTAGCCAGCTAAACAATGACTAAAACCCTTGCTAGAACACAAAACAGACTCTGCCTCCATAGAATTTCAAGATTGATCATTTTCACAGTAGGTTCAGACCCAGGCATATGCTGAGAGAACCCCAATGCCTTGCTATCCTGCATGAACTCTAGCCTGATCCACGAATCATACTAGTGTGGCCAGAGCAGGACCTGTCAAGTGCACTGGGCTCTTGGTGATACAACCCAGCTGTGCAGGCAGGTTCCCTACAAGGGAGCTCCCAAACATTCCAAACATTGTGCTGCAGAACTGGAGGGAGGAAATGAGCTGCAGAGGGAGCTGGCAAATCTGACACAACCCTCCATTCCACATTTGCACCTCTGCACCAGTAAAGCAATTTAAAATAGGCTCCCCAAGAGTGGCACAGACCATGCCTTAAAGAATACACTAGAAACCATCAGGAGGTTCTGAGAAGTGGGAACAGAGTGGGAACAAAGAGACTTCAATTTCAGTTTTTACCATTAGCACATATTCCTTTCATATTTTTGAAAACTAGTTCAAAATTAAATTTAAAATCTATAATAACTGCACTGGAAAGTCATGGAGGCAAACAGAAAAACTGACACTAGATGAAGTAAACTAATAACACACAAGAAAATCATTTTAAACAAAAGCTTTGGAAACACTGATCTAGACATGAGACCTTTATAAAGCAAAATAGGGTAAAGAGACTCATGTGCACATTGTATGAATTTTCCCTTCATAGTAATACAAGAAATAGAGCAATTTCTGGAGGAGCAAAAAATCTGTTAGTACTTAGTACTTAGTGCGAGGCATTTTATCTTATTAAATCTCAATAACCATGGAAGAAATGATATTATCCACAAGTTATAGTTCAGGAAGTAGAAATTAAGCAGCTTCAAAGAACTGCACAGCTACTAACTCCTGGGGCATAAAGATAGAAAGGGCCAAGCTGGAAATAAAGATAAACCCTATAAGAACAGCCACCACTGCATGGTAAAAGACAATCTGCACCAATGGAAAGAACACAGAAAGGAATGGTTTGATTCTGACAATCATTTTAGCTGTACTCCTAGTGTGGGTCACATTCCTCCTATGAGGTCCCTATGTGGGCAGTGCTGGGCTACATATTCAGAGACGATGGAACTGAGACACTATCAGTACGACATGAGCATAAAGAAGTTTTCACAAAATGTTGGTGGGTTTGCACTAATCTATCCATTTTTCTCTCTTAGCCCTCCTTGACACCCCACGCTCCATTTGAGAGATGACTGATGGGGCAGTGGGGGGGCTGCCTGCCATGCTGCCATGGGGCACAAGGCAATACATGGAACCCTGCCACATGTACAGTGCGAGCATACATACCCACAACTCCACATTCATTACCAGCATTCTCTAAGGTGTAAGTAATCTTACATGACTGATGTAAGGAAGACCAACTTAAAAATAACAATAGCTGAAGTGTATTAATATTTACTGAGCTTTTATTACTGCAGAAGAAATTCTGCAAAGTGCATCCCATGCACTGCACCTCAGTCAATCTTCACAACCACCACCTCTCAGGTCAGGTGATATCACCATGTCTAGGTCACATACAAAGAAACTGACAATGAAGAGTGGTTAAGTAACTTACCAGAGGTCAAACTGTAAGAAATAGAGCTAAAACTCAATCAGTGAGCCTATAATTCCCAAGTCCAGACTCATAGCCACTGTGCCTCTCACAAAATATGTTTCACATCCTTTTTTTCAACCATTCTCTTTTGTCTTATTATTATTTTTTTAATTTTTAATGTCTTATTTATTTTTGAGAGAGAGAGAGAGACAGCGTGAGCAGGGGAGGGTCAGAGAGAGAGGGAGACACAGAATCGGAAGACAGGCTCCAGGCTCTGAGCTGTCAGCACAGAGCCCGACGCGGGGCTCGAACCCACAAACCGCAAGATCATGACCTGAGGCGAAGTCGGACACTTAGCCAACTGAGCCACCCAGGCGCCCTGTCCTTTATTATTAATGCTACAGAACAAAATATCCAATTAGAAAGAGGCATTTTTATACTAATGGACTATGTAAGATAAATGACATTATAAAATACTGGAAATATAAGTTTAAAACTATGACCTTAAACTCTGTAATCAAGGCAAGAAATTTCAATGTACCCCATACATACCCACCAACACAATCTATTATACTCAGCTGAATTGTCCTGGACATTCAAACACTAGGGTCCTCATAGGTTCTTGGGTGTTCATGAGCCCTTTAACCCCAAGCATCTCAAGAAAGGACAAAATACCAACACATTGGGCTCAAGCTCCCTTCTTTACCACTGCTGACCTTATTTATGTCTTGAACTTGTCTGTGCCTATTGAATATGAAAGAAGAGAAGCCTTCCCAGAGATAAACTGTGAAGCTAAAATTCCCTCAGTTCTAAAAAAAAAAAAAAAAAAAAAAAAAAAAAAAAAAAACTCCCTTTGCCCTTTTTCTTTAGATAACTGGCTAACCTTTGAAGTTTCAAACCTAATGCTAAATTCTAAGACGAATCATGTTTCTATACTAACAGCACAGCCAACTTGCCCTTAGAGCAGTCATACGCCAAAATAAGAATGACAGCCTTGCACAGTTGTCAGATGGACCCCACTAAATGACCAAACTCAAACTGGGAAGCTTCCAATACCTGGATGCGGTTTCACAAAAGATAGCTGAAATTAGCACACTATAGTCTAGGAGCACCAAACTATGTCTAACCACCTCAAAGAGCAACACAACTCTGTTAAAGGAAAAAATCACAACACGCCCAAACATTACAGACCCTGTAACAAATAACACCCTCTTCATTTCTGTCAGCCTCGTTTAGAAAACAATATATATGAATTATCATTTTCCTAAGTATCTAAGACTTTCTTACTATGCTTTCCAGTTCAAAATCCAAGGAATTTTCTGTAACTACAATTATACATAACCCAGTACTGCCCAGGACAGGACAAAGAAAATAAACTGAATTCTAGTTACCTCCATCAGCAAACAGTCTGCCCATAATTTTGTGAGGAATACAAAGAACATTCTCCCGTTCCATCTGTTCAGCAAACCATCTTCAGCAAGGGCTCTTTTAATGTACTTCTATAGCTGCTCCTGTTATAAGTACAAACTGCTACACACTGACTCTGCAGTGACATTCTCCCAGAATGCTACTATGTCCCTCAGGGGCTGAGGGATAAGAACTTGAAAGAAGTTACAGGAGAACTCCCCCCACCCCCTCCACTTAGCCTCAATAGGCAGCTTCCCTCCAAGATATCGGCTTCAAAAGTCCAGACCCAGTGAAGTCACACATGACCTCACAAACCTCCAACTTAACTCTTCAGAAGCCAGACAGCAAGCTGACAACAGGGAGAAAGGACAACTGTCTTAGTTGATTTGCAGTGGTTGCTCTTATGGGAGAAAGAGAAGTTTGTCCAACATAATTTTAAAAAAGAAAAAAAAGAAGAAAGTAATTTCAGCATTGTTCTTCCATAATACCACTAGGTTTTTGAAGCACTGTTTTTGAAGACTCTAAGTTCTTGCAGCACACACATACTGGACATAAAAGAATGACTGAATGAGGAAAAAAAATAAAACCTAATCCATTTAGATTTTATAAAATGCACACTTAATCTTATGTGATCTGTGTTTTCCTATTTTCATTTCTACTTTTGTTTCTGCTTTTCTGCTATCGTTGAAATGAAAAGTATTCATTTTCCCTGTTCAAGTTCTGCTTCAGACAACCAGAGGTGGACAGGCAACGCTCACAGCTGTCAGACACATAGCAGCGACAGCCTGCAGCTGCATCGCAGAAACCAGGAACTATACGAGTCCCATAGAAAGGCCAGCCAGCAGACCCAACCAATGGATAACAGAGTCCGAATTCAGCGCCCCTAAAGAGAAAGGAAACTAGTGTTTTACTTCATTCTGTTTCCCATGCTTCTTCTTTGGACACCAGCTGTTTTTGTTGAGATATTGGAATTATAAGGATCAGGAGGTAGAATAAGTAAAAATTACTTTATAAACAGAAGTAGATAAAATTACATCCTCTCAAAGAAAATGTAATATCACCTTTCAAGAATGCCTTGATTCACACAGAAAGTGATTACAACTTACTGTCCTGCATTTTTATTCCTAAATATATACCCAGCCTTAGAGAAACTCTCCCATAAGTGCACAAGAAACAACAAATTAGAATGTTCACTACCAGGCCATTTGAGATAACAAAAATACAAGGCAGCCAAAGTGTTCATAAATAGGAAAATAGAAAAATATAATATACATTCATGTAATGAATACTATGCAGGAAATTAATAAAGTAGGACTTTATGAATCAGTAATAATGAATTTGAAATGTTGAGCAAAAAGTGAGTTACAAAAGGAAAGAAGAAGGTAACAAGTATATAAAGTCTAAAAACATGAAGATACCATCTAGTGTCTACAGATGCACACTTGTATAGGAATGACAAAAACCCACAGGCCATGGTTACCTTAAGGAAGAGAAAGAGAGGAATGGGAAGAGGGAGGCATTCACAGGAGTTGGCATTTCATCTGCAATATTTCTTTCTTAAATTGGCTGGTGAGATCACAAATGTTTATTATTTTCCATACTCTTGGGATGCCTAAAATGTTTCAGAAGTTGTAAAATGTCAACTGCATAATGCCTGCCTTTGAGCACAGTGGCACCTGTTCACTCGGAAAGATTAACAGAAGAGGCAGAGAGGTTCACCTCCCTTCAGCTCCAAACTCTCAAGTCCCCAAATCCAAGCAGCTGTTAGTAATTCTGCCTCAGTTTGGCTCTGTCTGGACAGTCACCCTGCCCACTATCCCCCACAATCATTTACACACATCCACCTCTGCCTTTAAAACCCACCACAGTGGCACCTAGGTGGATCAGTTGGTTAAGCATCCGACTTCGGCTCAGGTCATGATCTCACGGTTAGTGGGTTTGAGCCACATGTCGGGCTCTGTGCTGACAGCTCAGAGCCTGGAGCCTGCTTCGGATTCTGTGTCTCCCTCGCTCTCTGCCCCTCCACCACTCACACTCTGTCTCTCGCTCCCGCTCTCTCTCTCTCAAAAATAAATAAGCATTAAAAAAAAAAAAAAAAAACCAGGAAAAAAAAAAACCACCACAAAAAGCAACACTTCCAGGGGGGCCTCCACAACACCTCCTGGAAGTAGCCTCAGCCTCAGACCCTTACTGTCTGGCTCTCTAGGCCTTGTAGTAAAATTACTTGTGAAGTTGTCTGCCTGCTCTCTGAGGGACACCAAGTACCTAGTATAGAGCAGCTGCTAGTTACGTTCTTTGCTAAACCAAAACATAGTGTCTGGTATCTGCTGGACCCTGTCTCTGAGTGTCAAGACTAAAGACTTGAGAAGATCATTGCCCATACCTAACTGAGTACATTACAGGATGAATCCTAAAACCATCGTTAAGGGAACTTTTATGGTTTTGCTTTGCAACATTCAATACCTCTTATTTTCTCTGTACTAAAAATTTTATATTACTCCTCTTATTTTCTCTGTACTAAAAATTTTATATTACTCCTCTTGACTAGAGAATGTCATATTCTTTGTGTTGTAGTGGAGCTACTAAATAGATAAAGACAGTAAAACAAACTGTCATTAAAAATCCTCACCTTCAAGTAATCGAAGGCTCTTAGAATTATTATTATAGATATACAACATCCTAAATTGATCTGACCACAGCCCTTTCATATCAGGGGACTTTGAAAAAGTTTTAAAGAAAATAGCTCAACCAGTGTTATTACTGATAATAACAGACAACATACTCTGAGTACTCCATCAAGTGGAAGTAAATTATTATTCCTTTTCCCAGATAAGTTGATGTTTAGGGATATAATT
The DNA here is from genome assembly GCA_028646485.1 of Cryptoprocta ferox. Classification (NCBI taxonomy): domain Eukaryota; kingdom Metazoa; phylum Chordata; class Mammalia; order Carnivora; family Eupleridae; genus Cryptoprocta; species Cryptoprocta ferox. The sequence continues at coordinate 38,049,265 of CM053567.1, read as the reverse complement.
CACCAAAATTTGAAAGAAAGCAATCTGATTAAGAACCCACACTGTTTACTAAGAAACCATACTGTTTCCTAGCAGGAAAATGGATCAACCCCAATTATATTTCTAGAGTAAAGATGGGCACCCCATGATCACTACACTAAAGATGAAATAAGGTATCATCACAAGATTCACAGCCAGGACCACTCACTTTTACAAACCTCTGTTAGACTTGCCCCTGCCACTAGCACAGTGACCCTGCTCAACTGAGAAGAGGGACAGTCACTTAGCTTTGTATTCTGCCTCTAAACAGTTTCCAGTGTTTCTCAAACTTTACAGTACTCATGAATGACCTCAAAATTTGTTAAAATAGTTAAAATACACATTTTGATTAAATAGGTCAGGGGTGAGGTCTGTGGTAGACATTTCTAACAAATTACAAGATGAGAGGTTGACAGCCCAAGCTGAACATCAGAATCACCTGAGAATCTTTTTCATAATTTTCTTAACGTTTTATTTAGAGAGAGACAGAGCATGAGCGGGGGAGGGGCAGAAAGAGAGGGAGACACAGAATCTGAAGCAGGCTCCAGGCTCTGAGCTGTCATCATAGAGCCCAACGTGGGGCTCAAACCCACGAACCATGAGATCATGACCTGAGCCAAAGTCTGACTGAGCCATCCAGGCACCCCAAACAGTGATAGCTTTAAAAAATTCCAGGTGGGGGTGTCTAGGTGGCTCTGTCAGTTAAGCGACTGACTCTTTTGTTTTTGCCTCAGATCGTAAGTTCATGATTTGTGAGTTCAAGCTCAGCTTCAGGCTCTGCACTAATAGTGCAGATTCTTGGGATTCTCTCTCTCTCCTCTCTCTCTCAAAATAAAGAGGAGCTTTGTGTGTATGCTCTCTTTCTCTCTCTCTCAAAATAAATAAACTTTAAAGCTATCACTGTCCGGATGTCACCCTCCACCAATAGAATCAGAATCTCTGGAACTGAAGCATGGGAAGCTGGAATTTTAAAAAGCTCCCTAGGTAACTCTAATGTGCAGTCAGGTAGAGAATCCTATTCTAGAGGTTTCCTACTTTAGCTTAGTCCATGGACCACTGTTCCAGACTAGTGTCTGTCAAATGTCATTGTTTATGTAAACCACCTGGACATCTTCTTAAAATGCAGATCCTAATTTAGTAGGTCACAGGTGGGGCCTGAGATTCTGCAATTCTAACAAACTCCCAGGTCAGCACTGCTGGGAAGCAAGGTGGTAAGTAGAAAGATAAAAAATTTCAGTAGTTCAGTGTGTGACTTATAAAACCTTCCTTTAATAATTCTTAATTGAGAGACCAGTAGAACACTACAGATGGAGATTTGGGCGCAGGCATATAAAATACCATATGGGATGTGGGGATTATGAAGTCAAATTATTGATCTAACATTGGTTTAGATGTAGTTTGATATTAATCTTCATTAGCATGCATGATAAAGATTATATTGAACTTACTATGCATGATGGCCACGATACTGAATATTAAGGCTCTGTTAGGAGCTTGAGCTAATTTAATACAGACTCTGCACATCACTTTACAGAAAGCTTATGAGATCCACAGTAAAAAAAAAAAAAAAAAGGAAAAAAAAGATTAAGGCACTAAAAATGTACCCATTTTGTGTTCTGATATACTGGTACTCCTATGTAAAATACCTTCACATAACTTTCTCTTTTTGCTTCCCCAAACAATAAATCAATGGATAATATTCCTCATCCAGTATTGCAAATCTTGTGATAAATGACCTTTGCTGAAAGGAAATGTTGTTGCTTCCTTTAAAAGTTAAAAAATGCACTGATATATGAATAAAAAGATTGCTATATCATCCCAACCAGTTAAAACAGTAACTGCCAATCCAATTTTTATTTAGACCCATGATTGTCCTTGTAATAATATGTATATTCAATGTCCTTTGTCATTTAAAGCCATGGGGCGCCTGGGCGGCTCAGCTGAGCATCCAACTCTTGATTTCGGCTCAGGTCATGATCCCAGGGTCATGAGATTGAATCCCACAACAGGTCCTGTGCTGAGTGTGGAGCCTGCTTAAGATGCTCTCTCTTTCCCTCTGCCCTTCTCACCTGCTCTCTCACTCTCTCTCTAAAATAAATTTAAAAAATAAATAAAAACAAAGTATTTTAATATGGTCTTTGATAAAAGATCATCCACTTCAGGGAGCATCCCACAGCACTCTTCACAGTAATATCCACCATTATCCAGAGCATTGCCTTTCTACAAAACTCACAGGTTTAAAATAAATATCCACAAACTAGAACTTAGCAAATTCTTACAACAAAGCTATAAAATGAGTGGTAAGGTTTTTTCCACCTTACCAATAAGGAATCACAGGCTGTCTGGAGTAAAACAAGATCAGGGAGCCAGTAAAAAGGATGACTTGACCTCCTTGTCTTCTGATCCCAAATCCCCATATTTATGCTACCCTACCACAGAGTGTTGTACTTTATAAAAAGAAAGTGGTATTTCAGGAAGTCCAGTAATAGGTGTGTCAGATAGTTAGAACTGGGAAGATAGTGCTGGGAGCTCAGGGGCTGATACAGAACTTGAGCTCATGGCAGAGTAGCATGATGGCATAAATTTTGATTTATTTATCTTCTACGATGTACACCACACATTGTTAAGCTACTTGATTTTCTTTTCTTGATTTCTGCTACCTGACTAATCTCATTTGCTTCTCCTTCCTTTACCAGATAGGTATTATTCATTGCATTTTACACGTGGAAAGGTTCACAGATTTTCTGTAATTACTCAAGATCACACACCTAGTAAGTAACTGAGACAGGATTCAAACACAGATAGGACCGGCTCTGAAACCTAGCAGAGCCCCCATCACTCATCATTGAGCAAGGATCCCTTTGTAGTAAATTAAAAAACAAAATCAACTATAAGTGATTGAAAGAGAAGCTTTAGAAAGAAAAAAAAATAAGAACCCATTTTCTGCAGAACTAGTTTTCAAACCCAAAAGAAAAAGAAAAGGATTAAAGAGATTACTAGAGCAAGAGGTACCCAATAATAAACCTATAAGACCACAGAGTTTCCTGCTCCTAATGATACAAGAAAAGTCAGAAACTCAATGGTCAGCCAGATCTCTAAAGATAATTTCACAGGATCAAAATCTTTTCCTCACTCAGCAGCTTAACGAATACCACATTATTTTAATTCTTATTTTAATACTCATAAATTATATTAAAATGCCTGCAGGTTTTAAATTGAAATGTCAAAAACATTTTTGAAATCATACTTCATGTTGCTTTTTCCTAGAAAAACACTAAAAAGGAAAACTGAAGAAAGGGGATACTTTTAAATGTCAGCATTCCATTTGAGAAGAGGGAAAAAACAAAAACAAAAATAAAAGGAAGGCAAAAAAACCAAAACTATCAAATTCAGAGTAGACCCAAGACTGCCTGAAGCACTCTCCTCAGGCGTATCAGTTGCACACTGATGTAATTCACCTCTTCTGCTGTATTCCTCCATATCCTGAGCGGTATCTGAAAGAAAAGCTAGGAAGCTGAGACATAAAATATATCTATTATGCTAAACAGGTAATTTTAAAAAGCAGTTTTATATATTTCAGAGAACTAAAAGAGAGGATCCTGCCATGTTACTATATTTGGTATTTCTCTTTTCCTACCTGTCCAAACCCAAGCTCAATAGAAATGGACAATATTCAGCTCTGTTAATGGTCACAGTGACATTTGTGCCTTACAGTCTTCAGGTCAGAACTTACTGATTGGAGTTGCAATCATCAGATGATAAGCCAGCAAGGGAGAAGCACCCAGACACAAAGGAACCCATTGGAACATGTACAACTGTAAGTCTCTAATTATCCTTTCTAATTTTGGAGCCATGTGACTGGACTTCACACAGCACTGCTGACCCTGTCAGCCTGAGTGCTATGTAGCGGACCACAAAGGGAGGGGATGCTCCTCTTTGCTCCTTCATTAAAATATTGTGTTACAATCACAGGGTGAGCTATTTCCTGACTGACATGCGGCTCCCTCATCAACATTCGGTGTTCAGAGCACTTCAGAGCACCTGAGAGAATTTAACTATTCCTGTCCAGATTTATTTCAAGGTCTTAAGAGGTTTTTTTCACCTTATAAAGAATAAACTATATCACAAAGGCATATAATCCTTTAAAAGACAAATGTCCTTTCCAACTTGATACTAGAATATTACAGATTTGAAATATTTTCTTCTTTGACTTAAGTGGAGAGAGTAACGGAAGAACAAGCCTCCTCTGACCACCATAGCATGGCTAAATCCAAGATTGGAAGGCATTCCTGAGAGACAACTAAGTTTTGCAGAAGTGATACAACATCCTCATTATCCTTCCCAACCACTTCCACCTTTCTTTAAAGAAGCAACACAATAGGGAATAGTGTTATCCTGCATTCAAAAGAAATCACCGTCAAACAGTGTCACGGAAATAATCTTTTTTTTTCTTTTTTTAGAGAGAGAGAGAGAAAGTGAGCAGACCCGAACTAGGGAGGGGTAGAAGGGGAGGCAGAGAGAATCTCAAGCAGGCTCCACACCCAACAGAGCCAACACAGGGCTCAATCTCACAACTGTGAGATCATGACCTGAGCCAAAATCAAGAAAGAGTCAGACACTTAACCAACTGAGCCACCTAGACACCCCTGAAATCATCTTTAATGACAAAGTAAATCACATATTGAAGTAGAAAAGATTTTAAAATATACCTAGGCAATGCCAAATATATTTTTGTTTTGAAACCAAAAGTAAATGGGCTCTGGAGCCTGACTGCCTGGGTTCAAATCCTGGGCATGCAACTTACCATCATGTGTGACTTTGAGTAAATTACTCAAATGCGCTATGCCTAAGTTTCCTCATCTAGGAAATGAGAACATTAATACCTCCTTTCTCCTAGTTTATTATGAGAATTATGTACCATGTGTTTACTAAATAAAAACTACAGGATGCCTATGATATAAAGTTGTGCTTAGAGACAACCTAAGTAATCTTATAATCTTTTCTACTGACTGACAGCTAACATTTTATACATTAAAATCAATACCTCAACAGAGATGGGATTAACTTCTTGGTTCAGGTCTAGCCAGAATCAAAGAAGCATTATCAGGAAGACAGTCATATCATCAGTCATTAGTCATATCATTAGTCACATCATCCCCTTTTCTTTGGGCCCTCTAGAGAGTTCACTGTATTTAATAAGGTCAGACGTCCCCCCCCACCAAGTCCATTGCCAAGGGAACAGGAGAGGCCAGTGAATAGAGACAGAATACTAGGCATGTACACTTGTTTGACTTATCACTTCCCTTATACAAATAACACATTTATTAATAAAATTGGAAAATGTTTTTTCACTTGAATCCTAACACTTTGGCCCTGAGTGCTTGGTTGAAGGAAGTCAATCAGGCTATTGGGCAGTCAGCATTCTAGTCTGGATTTCCTTAACAGGCTCAATAGTCTACTTCCTTACCTCTGCAGAAGAAATGTTTTAATGGAAAGGAAATGTTTAAAAGCCTGCTCAATGATTACTTTAAAAATTTATGGAGATATGTTTATTAACAATTTGGTAAATTTTGTTCTCAAATTGAACACACACACTACCACCACCAATAAGTTCTACAATTAGCAACTCAGGCTTCTGGTTATATAGACATATGGCATGAAGAAATTAGATTTAGAAAAAGAATAAAGGTATGAGACCAGGCCATCTAGAATAGCAAATGTATCTGATCTATGAGTGAGACAATTTGACCTCTGATAAAGAATCTCTCATAGGTAAATTCATCCCGCCAAACTGGGACTCAGATTCTTTACTGTAAAACAAGATTATCTAAGGTCCCCTTCGTGCTAAAAAAATGTCATAATTCTTCAACCTACAATTATTCCGGTGCTGCAACTTAGGAGCACCAAAAAGATAGAGGGGTTAAGAAAAGCACAAAAGTTATTCCAGTTCCTTTAAAATTTTAGAGAAAAAACATCAATAAAACTTCTTACATCATTGAGACCACCCCACTTTTTTAACCCTGAAAAGACACATATATCATAAAACAAAACCTCCTTCACCTGTGACCACATATTATGCCAACTCGAAGAACACAAATAGGTCTGGTCAAGCCATCAGAAGTGTTAAAGGAAGGGAAGAATGATCACCAGTCAGGAATCAATGGAAGAGTATCAGAGCTGGGAGAAGTGTGGCTGACATATCCCTAAGATGCTTCTCATTCATACTAGAATTCCGTGGGTTTTTTTAAGCTTTTATTTAATTCCAGTTAGTTACACAGTGTTAGTGTCAGGTGTACAATTTAGTGACTTAACACTTCCATATGACACCCAGTGCTCATCACAAGTGCACTCCTTAACCCTCATCGCCTAGCTCACTGATCCCCACACACATCTCCATTCTGGTAACCATCAGATTGCTCTCCATAGTTGAGTCTGTTTCTCGGTTTGTCTTACAACTGGCCAAGATCACAAGGTTTGACAGTGCACGCAATGAAGCTTTATCTTGAGATGGCCTAAAGTATACTGCAGTCTAAATGTGAGATGCTAAAATATACTATACCCTGCCAAATAGTCTTTCTTAACCATCTAACTCTGCCCTACTAATAATGACCGGCACCCACGCTGGCCCCAGAGATGACTACCTCCTATTCTAAATAAGCAAACCACACATTTGATAGATGCTTCACCTAATCCCTTCCTGATCTGACTTTCTGATGTTCATCTCTTTTTATGTACTTACTCTCCCTAAAGCTTCTGCAGCAAAGCCTCTCAGCCAAAATACCTCAGCTCCCCCATCTATTTTTTGGTCCTGTAATCTAAACAACTTCAACTCACCCCAGAAAGTTGGACTGAAGTTTTAATAAAATTATCTGCATGCCTATCCTATTGCATTTTATCTCAACTTACAGTTATCAGAGATGACGGTGAAAAAGGGCACTCTCCCCCACCCCAAGGGGAGGACTATGGTCCTCAGAAACACCTTCCCCCGACCCCCGAAATAGAGAAAGTCTAAATGTGGATTGGCCAACCAATTCTGACTCATGCCTTTACTCAAGCTCCTACTTTGTGCCATATACTGTGCTAGTTGCTTTAATCTATATTAACTCTTTAAATCTCACAGCCACATGGCATACTGGATATCATTAACCCCATTTTGCCAATAAATAAAGTGAGTATCAGAGAAAATAAGTGGCTTGCCCAAGTAATTCAGACTAAGGTCTTCTGCTTTTGAGACTAGTGTTGTTTCATTACGTCACTAATGACTCACAAAGGCAATGAACAGCCATTTGGATGTTCCTTTTCACGTGGAAATGCATAGCTACAATATAACATGCCAGTCTTGAATGTGTTCACCCAATGAATTATAAACCTATAAACTGGTTATAGAAAATGCTCAGCATAAGATGAACTGCTCACAAAGAGAGGTTCATTGGAAACCTGTATAATACTGACTTTTTAAAAAAAGTGTTGACATTTTTTCATATAGCTTTAAAATATTTATCTCCTTAAACCTCCCCTCTACTTTGCCCAACACACACACACACACACACACACATACACACACACTTTAAAACAGGGAAATTATATCAAAACTGAATTCATAAAATCATTACGAAGTTTAGCATTCTCTGCCCACTGATAAAAATGCTAAAGGACAGGTGAATGATCTGAAGATAATGAGCAGGAAGAAACGAAATGCTGGATAATCCAAAAATAGACAGGGAATAGCTAAATGACAGGTAAGGCACGTGTAAATTATATAATATGTCATCTTACCTCTCAAGTAGACTTAAATCCTAAAGTAGAGAAAATAAATATTTACAGCCTTCACCAAGGTATCCGTGCTATCAAGCATCCATATAACCAGATCTTTCCCATCTCAGGAATAGAAGACTACCCAACAGAACTAGGACCTCACAGAGCAAAGGTCACTTTGGTGACCATCTAATCCAACACCCTCAATTTGCAGTTAAGGAATTTCTGGCCTAGTCAAGCAACCTGCTCCAAGTCAACAACCAACATCCGTGCCAATACGAAAGCCAACATCTCTCAGTGTTCTTTTCATGGCACCATACCACTGCTACAAAAGCTGCACCATGGCAGCTAACACCTACTCATCACCCACAAATATTTGCTCAGGATCCAATTTATATGGTAATCCAGGAAATACCACCAAATACAATAACACAGCTTGCCAATTTGGGAAACAGCTAAAGCATAGTCTGCCTGCCCCTAAAACCCAAATTACTTTCTACTCACATCATTGACTTATATCCACAGAAATTGGTCAAATGTTCTTCAGATATATTCCACTCTCAGATTTCCCAAAGAGAATATTATACAAAAACCACCACGTGAAATTAATGAGAACAGAGCTAGTACCTTCCCCAGAAAACAATCTCTGGAGTGCCTTTCGTGTAGATGGAGTCACTGGTGTCCTTCAGCCCGTTGGTGATCCCACTAGAATAAGCCATCACTATTCCACCATCTGCTGAGACACTCAGGATGTCTTGCTGTCCTGCCACTGATGTCCTCTCCAGGAACTGACTGCCTTCTTTAATGCGCTGCTGTATCATTGGAGTGAGGGGCATTTCAAAGCTAAAATAGCTATCAGGTTCTGAATATAATGTCTCCAAGGACTCAGCACTGTAGTATAAGGAAGTGTTGTCCAAAATGGTTTCAAACTGGGAGCTGTACACATCAGTGGAGTCCTCTGTATACCCAGGCCCAAGGACATCATCATCTCCTCCCTTGAAGTGCTCCTCTTGCTCAAGAATCCTGGAAAGGAAATAAGGATAAAGACTTTCAATATTAGGTTAATATTCTTTTTACTTTTTCCCTTTCAACCATATAACCATATAAGAAGATAATATCCTGTAAAGCTAACAATATATTCTTTGGGTTCTATCTTAATATATTTGGAAAGGAAGATATCATAGAAATATATTCGTATTGAAGAACCTCTTAGCATACATGTGCTGTCTAAATAATTTGCATAGTTTCAAACTAGTTTCCTAGTATGTGACTATATTTGAATGAAATATTAAATTCCCATTTTAGCCAACTAAACTCCACAAATTCAAACTAACAGCTACTGTCATCCTTAATTTTAACAGACACAGATAAATATGTTGTATAAATTCAATGGAGTAAAAATACACTAAACTTTCATCAGTCTATTAATACATTCTGATTTAAACAAGCCCAACTGCCCTCAAGAAAATGAGAACATTAGAATCCAAGGGCTGCCCCCTGCTGACAACATGGCAGCACTGCAGAGAGATTTCAGGCCCAAAATTCAACAGCCAGCGAATGACCTTTAAAAACAAAAACAATTTTTTTAAAAGCTACCAAACATGTTTATTGCAAGGCTAACCAAAACAGTGAAAACCTATAAACAAATTACAATATAATATACATGGGTGGAGCATCAATTAATTAGTATGCAGCATTGTGTCCAAATATTAAAAATGAACATTAGGATAATTAAGTAAATTTTTTAAAACTCCATAACAGCAAGAGCTCAAGAGTTAGAAAAACCTGGGGCTGAATGCTGGATGTGCCAATTACCAGCTACATCACTTTACAAAACCTTACTTAACCTCTCTAAGCCTCAAATTCCTATAAATAGGAATAAAAATAGAAAACTATCTCATGGGTATCAACATTCCTAGGTATTATGAGGATTCACAATTAACAATACAGTTGTCTTTATTGCTTTTAAATTACAAAGGTCTACCACATACCAAATAGTATTCTGTGTTTATATCTCTTCATGGCTTCTCACTGCCCATGGAATAAAATGGGAAGCTACTCCCTACCTCTCCACACTCATTTCCCACAGCTCCTTAACGCTCCAACCACACTGATGGAGTTTCAAATCTTTGAACTTGCCAGAAAGCCTCCATTTCACACAACTCTAGGAAGAGCTCACATAGCCAGGCAACCCAGCAGCTCTCCTTTGCACATGTTGTTCCCTCCCTCCCTGGAATATTCTTCCTCCCCATTCTCTGCCTGATCAACTCATATTCATTTCTCAAGTCTCAGCCTACTTATCATTTCTACAGAAAGGCCTTCTCCAAGCCATCAACTGATTTTAAATCTTTTTTTCTGGTATGTCTCTGTTATTTTCCTTCCCAAAACCTACCACAATTTGTGATCCTATAATTATTAATGTGTTTATGTAGTTAGTGTTTATCTTTAGCAGTAAACTCCATGAAGGCAATGACTACGAGCCATTATCTATTTTGAACATTCTTTTATGCCCAGCATCTAGCAGGGTCAAGAACATCACAGACAATCAAAAACTATTTGTGGAAGAAGGGAGAGAGGAAGGGTGGAATAAATTAATAATATGCACAATAGCAAAAGTATATATTCCAGAAGGACTATAAGTACTGAGCCATGGGCCACATATCAAGGCTGCTTTTGAGGGACGTCTAGAGATTTTATGTTATAGGAAGGTTGGGGAGGAAGAAGTGGAGAGGAGGAGTCCTGATAACCTTCCTAAAGGAGCATCACTCTAGGTGGATTTGTTAATTAACTATAGAGGAAAACGTATTTCCTTATACCAAACAAACAAACAAAAACCCTTAAGCCTTGACACAGAGGTTCTCCCACATAAACTATAAAATTTGGTATTATGAGGATGGATGGATGGATGAAAAGATGGTACCAATGGAAATGAGAGTACACGACAAATGACTTTGCCAGAAGGAACACTGTATGGTCAAGACAGCAATGAAAAGAAGTGAAAAAAGATGGGTCACATCTTCCATTTATCCAGACTCTAAGCTGGTATGGATGTCAGAAATGTCTATAAAGATCAGGAAATACCATATCATGCTAAGTTCACTTATCAGGCCCAAAATCAAAACATATGCTACTTGTAAGAAGGGATTCTCATGTGAATGTGATAGAACAACTGAATTTTAAGGTCTGCTTCTGACCTCCTTTCTAAACCTAGAAAATTGAGGCAGCCCAAACCCAAACCTCTGTGTTCATACATGTATGCAATTTGTTTATAGGCACTGGTGTTGCATGCAGAAGAAGTGCCTAAGATAGGATATAATGACTACAGGATATGTCAAGAGTCCAAATCTTTTCACATTATTAAAGACAATTGTGGGGTATTTTAGTTACCTTGATGTTGGAAAAGTTGAAACCTGTCAACATAAAAAGTATCAGAAATGGCTCCACATGAGTATAGTGTTCACAGTTTCTCTGTAACTCTGCCTCCCCAGTCTATGCCTAATGGACAGCTTTATAACAAGATCCGGTTTCCATTCTATAATAACAAGAACCCAGGATATTATGCTGAGTTCTCAGGGCCAAGCACAGGATAAAGGTCTCCTATAGTGTGTACCAGGCATCACAGACAGCAGGACGACTGTGGGAGCTCACCTTTCCTTGTCTCTCTCCAGTTCAGGTTTCTTCTCGAGATGTTCCTTGTTTTCCTTTAGAAAGACTTCATCCTCTCCACTCTCAACAAAAGGTGGAGGGGAAAACATCCCTGAGCTGGTGCCCAGCTTCTCTGATGAAGCTTTCCAGGTTTCATCCCAAATACTCTCAGTTAAACCAACTGAATTATACAAACCAGCACTTGAAATGAGATGGCTTGGCACTCTGGAAAGTTCTCTGCTTTCAGGAGAGGTGGTCCTTTCCAATGATAACTCAAAATCCACAGGATGCTGTGTTTCTTTTTTCTCCCCTCCTGTCCACAGTATTTCCACCCCTTGAAATTCCACATGTTTGACCCGGCCTGGACGTCCCGTGGAGCTACCGTGATCAGACCTCCTCTCTCTTGAAAAACCAACACTGCCTGAAGAGGTATGGGTCACTGCTGCGCTCCCCAGGGAAGATACAGGACAAGCTGGCTCCTGCACATGGAGGGCCCTTTTTCTACCATTATTAGTTATCTTCGAAAGCTCTGCCTGAGCTTCTCCAGTCTGATCCTTCTGGATGCTCAGATAAAAGTTCTCCTCAGTTGTAACTTCAGCTGAAAGAGGTATATCTGGTGCTTTTTCTTGGCCAGCAGGAAATAATCTTTTGGCTCCCTGTTTCTTTGTTTTATGAGGGGCAGTGTCCAGCTCTTTATCCACCTGCTGAACTGAAAAAGTAGAAATAGCATCTTTGTCCAGTACCTTTGTAGCCTGTAATGTTCCTGAACCTATTCTGGCTTCTGTGGCTTTCTGAGTTGAAATCAAAGAGTCAATGGGTTGTAAACTTTCTTCCTTGAGGTGACTTTGAGAGAGACACTCTCTGACATCTTTTGGCCCTTCTGTAACATTCTCTAGCCCAGACTGGTGGCCATGAAGAAGCTGGACTCCTGGCTGCCCTTGTGGGCAGCCTGGCAGAGACTTTGTATCAAACCCAAGAGAAGTTCTTAGGCCTTCTCCACTTTCCTCCATGGTCCCATATTCTGGAAATTCATTTGTGACATTTGGTGGGAGTAAAGTGCTTCCTCCATGATCACCTATGAATAGAATGGAATGGACACATAACTTGTTTTGAACAATGGTTCCAACGTGTAACAATAAATATTAGGTACTCGATAATCCTTATTTGATTTTTTCACTGTCTCTTGCCCTCAACCACTCTGCAACATATGCTTTTTGTAACTCTGCCAATGGTCTGTTCCACTTAGCTTACATGAAGGTAAACACAAAGATTTTAGGATACAAGGAGTCAATCTAATGACACGTGCCATATTTCACCCTCCTTTTGATAAAGTCCCACACAGAAAACTCGGTTGCTGCACATGCAAAAAAAGATTAAAATAAAATTCCTATCAATTTTCATATACCACTCATGAAGTAATAACTAAAATATTTATATTGGGCATAAAAAAAATAGCCTTACAATCCAGCCAAAAGTTATCTGTGCAGTGCAATCTCTGAGACAGAGCCTCAGAACAAAGATATGATCTATTTAAAGTCAGTAAATACTTTTTCAGCTGGAAGCCTCCCCTTTAACTACTGGATTTCTCTGGGGGAAAAACTGCCTCCAGAACATCCTTGGAGAATGAGAGTGAAGCCAAAGTGGAATAGGATACTTAATGTGTTAAGAAAATTTTCCAGGATCCCGGCTACATAAAATTTAAATGGTGTGTTACATAGAACCCCAATATAGAAGCAGTGAAAACAATAATTAGTATATGTTTACCACAATGAACCAAATTTATATTTCCTTACTAAAATAGCAGTCATTGAGAACAATGAAAACATTGTGATGAAGAAAAATTTTAATTGAGAGTTTATGGATACCAGTTACAGTTACATCAACCCCAATATCCCATTTTTTTCCAAACTTGGTTTTGGTTACTTTGTATCAAGAAAATCCTCATCTACACTAGAAATGAAGTGTACTCACTTTGACAACTTTATTAAAGAGGACATTTGTTGTCTTTTTGTTTTTAAAGCACTGTGAACTACAACCTTCCTATTTAGTGAAATGTTAGATAAATGTCTGAACATAGACACTGAACAACATGAAAGACTTGATTCCAAGGCATGCGCAAAATTAGGTTAACTTGGAAATGTGTTAACAACATAGGGTATCCCCCAGTATGCAAAATATATGATCAGTAATACATCTGAGAGTATATACTAATATTCCATTTTTTAATAATTTGAAATCTATTTTTAAAATTAAATTTGAATAAGGTATGGATGGAATCTAAGAAGCATTTCTCTGTGAGGGTAGTATTTATAATACCTTCATAAGACAAGACTGAGAATGTGGACTGTTGAAATTTGAAGAGGGAGCATCTATTCAAATCCTGATTTTGAAAACAAAGATAGTTAAAAAACAGTAAGATTCCTCTTCCTAGGGTGCATATTGACATTTTTTCCTCTTTTAAGATTCAGTGGTTTGTAATATGCTCACAAAACTATACCATTACCATTACCTAATTCCAGAACATTTCACCATCCCCCCAAAACACCCCATATCTATCAGCTGTCACTCCCTATTGCCCTATCTCCTCAGCCCCTCATAACTACCAATCTTCATTCTTTCTCTGTGGATTTGTATATTCTAAACATGTCACAAAAAAGGAATCATAAATATAATCATTTTGTATCTGGCTTTTTTCACTTAGCACAATGTTTTCAAGGTTTATCCACATTGTGGCATGTATCAGAACTTCATTCTTTTTTTATTGCCAAATAATATTCCATTGTATGGATATACCACAGTTTCTTTATCCATTCATCAGTTGATGGACATTTGCGTTGTTTCTACTTTTAGGTTATTAGGAATAATAAACATCTGTATATGAGTTTTTGTGTCTAAATTTATTTTCAATTTTTGTGGAAATACATCTATGACTGGCATTTCTGGGTCTCATGATAATTCTATGTTTCACATCTGAGAAACTCCCAGTTTTCCAAAGCAACTGCACCATGTTACATTCCTACCAGCAAAGTTTGAGAGTACCATTATTATTCATCTTTTTTTTTTTTATTTTAGCTGTCCTGGTGGGTATGAAATGGTATCTCACTGTGGTTTTGATTTGCATTTCCCTAGTGACTGATATTAAGCATCTCACCATATACAAATTTGTAATTTGTACATTTTCTTTAGAGACCTATCCATTCAGATCCTTTGCCCATTTTATAACTCAGTTACCTGTCTTTTTATAATTGACTTGTAAGAGTTCTTTATATATTCTCGACAGAAGTTCTTTATCAGATATATACTTTGCAAATATTTTCGCCCATTCTGTGGGGTGTCTTTCCCCTTAGTTAATGGTGTCTTTTGAAGCACAAGTTTTTAATCTTGTTAAAATCAAACTTATCTACTTTTTCTTTCATTGCTTATGCTTTTGGTGTTATATGTAATAAATCATTGTCCAATCTAAGATCACAAAAATTTATTCCTATGTTTTCTTCTAAGAGTTTTACAGTGTTAGCTACTACATTTACATCTTTAATCCATTTTGAGTTAACTTTCTGTATATGGTGTGAAGTAGAGACCCAACCTCATTTTTCATGTGGATATCCAGTTGTCCCAACACTATCTGTTGGAAAAAACTATTCCTTCTCCCACTGAACTGGCTTGATATCCTTGTAGAAAATTAACTGACTGTAAGTTTAAAGGTTTATTTCTGGACTCTCAATTCTATTCCATTGAGTTAGAAGCCTATCTTGTTGCTGCTATTACACCATCTTGATTATTATAGCTCTGTGGAAAATAAAATCAAGAGTGTGAGTTCTATGTTATTCATCCTTTTCTAAGTTGTTCTGAATACCCTGGGTCCCTTGCATTTCCCATATGAATTTTAGGATCAGCGTGTCAGCTGACATTTTGAGAGAGATGGGTGAATCTGTAGAGTACTGGAATCTTAACAATATTACTATTACATTTTTGACCTATGCCATAGACTGTCTTTCCATTTATTTAATTTTCCTTAATTTCTTTTAGCAATTTTTTATAATTTTAAACGTACAAATTTTGCATTACTTTTGTTAAATTTATCCCCTTTAGAATTTTATTCTTTTTTCAACTACTATAAATAGGATTGTCATTTTTAAAATTTCATTTTCATTTTCCATTGCTAGCACATAGAAATACAATTGGTTACTGTACACTGTAATTGCATCTTGTAACCTTGCCTAACTTTTTAAGTTCTAGTATCTTTTTTGTGGATTCCTTAGGATTTCCTATATACAAAATTATGTCATCCATGAAAATAAATAGTTTTATTCTTTTTTCTTCTTTCTTATCTGGATGCCTTTTATTTATTTTTCTTGCCTATTTGCCCTGTCTAAAACCTCTACTATAATAGAAGTAGAAAGAAGTATAAAAGAAGTAGAAAGAGCAGATAACCTTGTTCCTAAATTTAGGAGAAAGCTTTTAGTCTCTCACCATTTAGTATAATGTTAGTTATGGACTTTTCACAGATGCCTTATATCCAGCTGAAGAAAGATCCCGTCTATTCCTAGTCTGTCAAGTGTTTTTATAATGAAATGGTATCAAATTCTGTCAAATGCTTTTTCTCTGTTAACTGAGATGCTCATGTGGGATTCATCTTTTTTCCTAGTAACCATTATTATATGAATTGATTTTTATATACTGAACTAATCTTGCATCCCTGGAATTTATAATCTCTCAGTGTATAATCCTTTTTATATGTTGCTAGATTCAGCTTTCTAGTATTTTTGGGGAGCAATACTGGTCTGTAGTTGTCTTGTACTATCTTTGTCTGGTTTTGGTATTAGGGTAATGCCGACTTCACAAAATGAATTGGGAACTATCCCTATATTGGCACCTTTTTACACTTTTTAAAAACATTTTTGATGTTTTACACTTCTTAGGCTTTTAACAGTTTTCTGTTAATCAGTTTCTTCAGCACTTCAAAACTATAAATTTATTGTTAATATGCAATGAAAGAAAATGGTCAATAATCCAAAAAAAAGTTTTTCTTTCTTTAACATAGTAAAAGAGCTTAAAGCAGATAGAGAAGTATTTAGTCCTCGGTAGGATATATTTCCTTTATATTTTAAATGTTTTTCATTATTTCTCTAAGCTAGGGTATATACCTTTAAAAATATTCAAGGATCAAAGAACACAGAATTTCAAAGGTTGAAGGGATTTAAGAATTAATTCAGCCACCTAACATAATTAAGGTAGGCAGTTGAGAAGGCAGGTTCAATTGAACAATGTAGTCTACCAACATAAATAAAAATCAGAGCTTATCTAGTCTACCTTCACTATGCTTTACATCCCTCCCTGCCCCTCTATCTTTATTGGTAGTGAGGTACCCTAATATGTGTGTCTTCAAACTTTTCCCTGAAATTTAAAAATCTTCTGAAACAGTTATCCAAAGCCCAGGCTCATTTTCCCATTTTGTTCCTAAAACAAAAGTTTGTGTTGCTTTCAGTAGTTCTGCACTGCCTAGAGAATAAAGTCTAAAGTCCAAACTCTTTGATCTAGAAGTCAGGATCCATAACCCAGTCCCAATCTATCTTTCTCAAACTATTCTCTTGCTCTTGCTCAACCCCCTTTTGAAATATGTTATACTATTGCTTCTCTAACTGAAGGAGGTGGGCAGCACATCAGTACTTTGAAAAGGTATTCATATACCTATATATATAAAGTATATAATATATCCTGGAAATAAAGTTAACTCTATATACACTCCTTTGTCTTTGCTCAACTTCTTTTCCCCATAGGATAGGTTTTCTTCCCATCTCTAAATCACCAGATTGTTTTCATCTTTCAAGATCTAACTCATATCCCCTCTTTCATCTTTCAAATTCAAAGCCTTCCTTTAATCACTAGCCCTTATAAGACCAAATTCAAAGCCTTCCTTTAATCACTAGCCCTTATAAGAAGTCACCTCTCCTCCTTACAAATGTCAAGAGAATTTTAGCTGTATATTACAGTACAAATACATGAAGTAAGTGAACATGATATTTAGCTCATATTTTAAAACTTTAAAAGGCTATAATTTTTAACCTATCAGGAGCATTTTAACAAAACTGTCCACAGTGACCATTGAAGCCATACATATATTTAACATCAAAAACATACTATAATGAAATCTACTTAACAAAGGGAAGAAAAATACACTCTATCATTTAGGGGTCCACTTTGTTCTAACAGTTTAAACTCCCATCTGTAAAACAACCACTAAAATAAACACTGGCACACTCCAAAGAGAAGTGACCAAAAAGAAATCAAGAAAAGAGGACTCAAAGAATTAAATAATCTCTCCATTCTATTTTTAATACGTTTCATTAAAATGTATCTCATAAAGGAGTTGGCAAATACCTCACCTGTGGGCAACAGTGTGTGATATCGATATAAAAATTTGGCAACTGATCAAAGAAAGACAAAAGGGAAAAGGGAAAAACCAAAACCCTGCATGACAAATTGTCTACTATTCCAGTCAGTTCTCCTGCTCTAAGTTTGCTGTTCAAATAAGTACTATTCTAATAAATGTTGTTTACTTTTAAACTAAATAAGGACTAGCATACACTGAGAGAAATCAATGCTCTGAGAGACAAGATGACTTGACCAAGGTAAATGAAATGATGTTCAACAAAGTATTCTAGAAGAATTACAAATCAGGACTAGATTCCTAGTCTTTTATTTCTCAGGAGTAAATTCCTAGAAAAAACTAAGAGGCCTCTGAGTCTCCAACCTTTATTTTTAACAGTGATAATGTTACCAGGCACAATAAAGAATGAAAAATCTTCCAGTTGTAGCTCCTAGGTAGAAATAGCCATAAAACCACATGGCTCTTGGTTAGAGTGCTCATTACAGAATTCAGCATAGCACCAAATCTTTCAAATAAGATACCTCTTTGTTGGAATGCAAGAGTAGTTTATTTTTGCTGTTTGCATTTCAGGTCACCATTTGAACTATATTTGACAACAAACAAAACTTCATGCAATATTAATCCTTACCTTTTTATTTGGAATTTCTGATTTATTCCTTATGTTTAAAAATCAGAGCTATTTATATTAGGGTGATTAAAAAACAAAGACCAAATTCTTCTTTTACTATAAAGATATTTTTTTCTGCTCCCTCTTGAAAGAGGGCCAGAGATACTTCCCATTAACACACAGATACTTCCAAAATTCTTTCAAATTCCGCAAGCATTTATTAATTACCTGCTACATACTAAACACAGGGGATTCAAAACTGAATACTGCCAAAGCATGAAAAATCTGTTTAGCATGTTAGAAAAGGTTATTCTGGTAGCATATGAAGGGACACACAGGGAAGAATGACCATAAATAGGCTCAGGAGTAACAACAGCCTACTGGCAATAGCACAGGTGAGGTGAGGTGTGCCTGAGCCAGGACAAAGGCAGAAGGGACAGAACAAATATACAGAGGCTACTATATATCTCCCACTCCAGCCAGTATCCATACCCAGTATCACCTCATGCCCTCTGTCCAGCCCTCTCTAACTTCAACATGCTTCCACAAAGCTACTGCTCAGCCTATGCCAATCGCTGTGGGCTCTTATACCTAACTTGTTAAAGCTTTCCTTAACCTCTGTCACTCTGTATCTATTACTAATGTAAGAATCCAAGTGAATACTGAAATAGCTATTTCTCCTCCAGAAAGTCTTACTGAATTAGTCTTGCCCAAATTTGGTCTCATATCTGTGACAAAGGGATTTGCGAAGTATAAAAAAAGGAACTTAAGCACTTATCTAAATATAAACCACACACTAGTAGAATCTGAATTATTAAGAGTTCATAGACTTTCTGCATTTGTTTTTCCCCTTGAAGGAGTGAAATGTAGTGTCAAATGTGTAGGAGGGAGGGGAGAGGAGAGAGAAGACCAACTTTTCACATTCAAGTGAAATATATATATTTTGGGGGGTATCTATATTCCTTTAGGAGTGTCACCCTTTTCTAATAGGAATATTATCTCCTGTTTCATGTGTTTGGTCAGATCCCTAACAAATTGTTTCCTGTTGCGTTTCCTGTGATGGACTAAACCCATTAATTTTTTTATTTTTTCTTTTAACTTAATATAGCAAGAAAGAAATGGGATACTTTTGAATGTTAACAAGATCAATTTCAGGAGGGCTTTTGGGTTGTATGTTAAATAGTCATACACTTCTAGGATACAGGGACAGGGCTGAAATAAAACAAAATGGAATAGAAAAAAAATCCTTCTACATAAAACTAAAAAGCTTCTTGTTTGGCAAAGAAAATCATTGACGAAATGAAAAAGCACCCTATTGATTTAGAGAAAGTACCTGAAAATCATGTATCTGATAAAGAGTTAATATCCAAAATATAAAAGGAACTCGTACAGTTCAATAGCACGGAAAAAATCCAATTTAAAAATGGGCAGTTCTTATTTTTTTCAAATAAAACAAACATGTACATAGAGGTACATGAAAAAATGTTCAACATCACTCATAATCAGGGAAATGCAAATCAAAATCACAATGAGGTATCACCATACCTCTTAGAATGGCTATTATCAAAAACACAAGAATAACAAGTGTTAGAGAGAATGTGGAAGAAAGGGAATCCTCATGCACTGTCAGTAGGAACGTAAATTGGTCCAGCCACTATGGAAAACAGTATGGTGGCTCTTCAAAAATTTAAATATAGAACTATCATATAATCCAGCAACTCCACTTCTGGGTATTTATCCAAAAAAAATAAAAATACTAACTCAAAAAGACACAGGCACCCCCATGTTCATTCCAGCATTATTTACAATAGCCAAGATACAGAAACAGCCCATGTACACATGGATGGATGAATGAATAAAGAAAATCACACACACACACACACACACACACACACACACACACATATATTATTCAGCCATAAAAAAGGAAACCTTGCCCTCTGCAATAACATGGATACATCTTGAGGATATTATGCTAAGTGAAATAAGTCAGAGAAAGACAAATACCATATGATCTCATTTACATGTGGAAATCTAAAAACAGCAACAGGGGGCGCCTGGGTGGCTCAGTCAGTTAAGCCTCCAAGTCTTGATCTCAGCTAGGTCTTGATCTCAGAGTCTTGAATTCAAGATCTGCATTGAGCTCCACGCTGGGCATGAAGCCTATTTGAATGAGAGAATGAATGAAATGAATGAATGAATGAATAACAGCAATAAATAAAATAAGTAAGGATAGAGATAGATAGATGATAGATGATAGATAGATAGATAGATAGATAGATAAAGTAAAAAATACCAACAGCAACCAAGCTCATACATAGGAAATGATTGGTGATTGCCAGAGGCAGGGGGTAGGGGTTAGGTGAAATGGATGAAGGGGAGTCAAAAGGCATAAACTGCCAGTTACAAAATAAATCAATCATGGAGATGTAATATGTAGTATAGTGATTATAATTAACAATATCATATCACATATCTTAAAGCTGCAGAACCTAAAATTCCTCATCACAAGAAAAAAAAGTTATAACTACGTATGGTGATGGATGTTAACTAGACTTACTACTGTGATTATTTTGCAATATATATAATACTGAATTGTTATACACTTGAAACTAATATAATGTTATGACAATTATACCTCATTTAAAAAAAAAAAAAGCTGTTTATCTTCAAATCATGAGGAAATGACCCTGCTCCATATGATGGCCTTCAGAAAGACTGTGGCCTTTCTAAGAACAATCCTGATTGAGGACCAGTAAATGAAATGGATTTTCTTCCATTCTGGCTAGCAAACTCCTTGAAATGGTCAAAAGAAAAAAGTAAAACTATTTAGAAAGTCTGTTGCAGACTAGGATACAGGAACTTGAAATGGGAAGTAAAAAAGTTTATCATGAGGGATTCTGAGCAACAGTATGAAGGTTTCCCAAGAGAATATGACTATTATGTCTATGCCTAGAGCCCCAGAAGAACCATAATTATGAATTCTATACATATACATTCCATACAAATTGGACCCAGTCATTTTTAAAGAAGGATTCTTTGGTTTGGTTTTGTCCTGTTTTTGTTTTGTTACCATGAGAATATAAACTACAAAAGGCTCGAACTTTGCTTTTTTTAATCATTATATCCCCAGAGCCTAGAACATTAGTACCTAGCAAAATGGATGTATTTGTTGGATCAATGAATTAATGAAGAATGTCCTATAACCATCAGAATAGCATTTAATAGAACCTCAAAACAGAAACAAAAAGAAACCTTCCAAAACACAAGCAAAATACATGTCAGTGCCATCCACCTTCTGTCCCGTACTCCCAAATACAGGTTTAAACCGAATGTTGTAAACATGGGGATCCTTCCTAACATTACAGCTAACCAATTCTTCCATTTGCTCAGCCAGCATTTACTGTGAACCAAGTATGTGGTGAGCACTGGAAAACAGAGCAACAAACAAGGCCAACAGGGCTTTTGCCATCAGGGAGCTTACAATCCAGCAACTCCATCTGTATACACTTGTCTATTGCACACAAAGTTCAGGCAGTGGTAAAATTAAGGGGAGACAATCTTGTCCACAGTTCCAGATTTCAACATGATCCTACAGGGGCTATTACCATTAAGAATAAATTTCTCAATCGATTATCTTACTCTAAATGCCATGCTGTCCCATATGTTACCCACAGCCACATATGCCTATTTAAATTTAAATTAATTAAAATTAAACAAAATTGAAAATCCATATGTAGTTAGTGGCTACCATATTGCACCACACAGATATAGAACATTTTTCTGTGATCACAGAAAATTCTATTTGAAAGCACTGTCCTAGAATCTTCCTACTCAGAGTATAGCCTTGGGACAGCAGCACAGATACCACCCAGCAGTTTGTTAACAATGTAGACTCAGGTACCATCCTAAACCTTCCTATCAGAATCTGTATTTCTAAAAGGAACCTCAGGTAATGAGTACACATATTAAAGTATGAGAATCACTTCTCCATAGTACTACAACAATATCTAGGAGTTGTTCTGACTACATTTAAAAAGCTACTTATTTTATTCTAAAAGATAACCCCAAGAATTCCTACCTCCTAACTAAAAAATCCAACTGTTGAAATAAAAAAAGCATACAGTCTTTCATTCCTACCTAGAGAAAGGCTTGCTCACTCTGGTCTGGGTTTGCCCTCCAATTATGCTGGAATCCTCATGAGAGGAAGAGAATAGCCTCTACTGTGATATAATCTCTTTTTTATTTTACAACTCATGGTAAATTTCTTGCACAATGAGTGGTCAGTGACTCAACTCTACTTATGCAAAAAGACCATAAAATCCTAAAATAATGCAAATATAAACTTGAGCATTGTAAACACCTATATGTCATGGCATTAATGAAGTAACATTAGAACTTAAAGGAAAGGGGCTGAGGGAAAGGTAAGCTTTTCAATTTTTAAAACAGGGTTTTATCCCAGACTTTTAATGTACATGTCATTGGATATATTACTTGTAAAATAATAATGCATGGGCAAATTCATTTTAATGAGGTACTTCCAAGAGTGCACTAAGGGTTTCTAATCCATTTTTTATGAGTACAAATCAACAGATTTTCAATTCTTTACAAACCATAGTTAATCAATAAACCATAGCTAATCAATAAACCCCTCCAGTAACAGTGATGCATGCATGAGTTGTTCAGATTTCCAATGCAACAGAAAAAGTTGCCTTTAAAAAAAAACAACCCAATCCAGTTTTACTAAGCAAAAGAAAATACACTTAGTATGATAAAAATAACAGAAAATGAGTATGAGTAATGAGATTTTACTAAATGAGTAATCTAAGTACATTATATTTTGGTACACACTCTTCACCCTAATACAAGTCACCGAAAATGCTGCCTATTGTCTAGTCATTAATAAGTCTCTAAAAACACAGATATTTCAGGTATTTGCGTGCTGCAAATCCAGGAAAAGAACTGCCAGCCACTACACAAGCTATTAGCAAGTGCACACAAATAGAAGACTGCTGCATTAATTGAACATTCAATTCTTCCTGAGTGATTACTGGTTACAGCTGTACTTACCACAAACAAAATTTCACATACTAATGATTCAGAACCCATTTTTTCCCATTCACTTCTAATCCCTGGGAAAATGACACTGGCTTACCATCCCAGTTACTTTCAGAGGAAGCTCTATAAGCTAAGGAGTGACACCGCATACACCATACAGAAGGTAAAATGAGTGAGATAAGGAACAGCCCATTAATTTTAAAGCAAAGTCTCTGCAATGTGCAGAACGTTGTTCTTGTCATGGAGAGGAAATACTGAGCGGTAAGAGCTGAATTTAATCCTAGCTTTAAAATCATGGTTTTTTGAAGTTGGTTTCCTTTTTCCAAACAACGTTTCTCCATTGTCATCCACTTCTCATAATTTTGTTTCTTTTTATGTCCACATCTTGTGCTTCTCCTTTCAGCCTTATCATATCTGATTAGAGCTGCTCCTCTGATTTCATCCATTCTATCCATTTTCTACTACTTCTTCCTATTTAGGAATTCACACTTTTAAAAACCCTATTTTATTTTATTTTTCAGCTTTATTGAGACATAATTGACCTACACCATGTGTAAGTTTAAGGTGTACATGTTAATTTGATACTTCTGGATTGCAAAATGATTACCACCATAGTTTAAGCTAATAGCTCCATCATGTCACATAATTACCATTTCTTTTTTGTGGTGATAACATTTAAGATCTACTCTCCTAGCAGCTTCAAAGTATAGAATACAATATTATTAAGTATAATAACTATGTTGTACATTAGATCCCCAGGACTTACTCATCTTATAACTTGAAGTTTGTACGCTTTGATCAATATCCCCCCTTTTCCTCCACCACCACCCCAGCCTCTCATAACCACCATTCTATTCTCTGAAAAACCCAATTTTAACATTTCTCTGATCTTTACTGATTTTTTTAAATTATATTTTGAAAAACAAAAAAGTTTAAGCTTTTAAATAATTTCACAATTTTGTTTATGCAGGCTTTCTCCTACTAAAGTATGAATATGGTAGTATTAATACAAATTCTTACATAAAATATTTAATAAAATACTTTAATATTTAAGAAATTGAAATTGATGTTTCAAAATAGAAGTCCTTAAAAAAAAAAAAACAATAACCATGAATGCCAAGCAGCTGGAGTTCCTAGTAGAGACGATCAACTACAGCTGTGGACTTCTCTACACTGCTGGTATATCAAGACAGATGTTAGATGCAATGGTAAACAACCTTGCTCAGCTCAGCGGATTCATATTTGCATTCAGTAATTTTCATGCTCAATAAAAGAGCCACGGTTTTGCTAAGGATTCAGCTGCAAAATAACATATGCAATAATTCCAAGTAAATCTGAAATGCAAATTTTACATTAAGTTTAAAGTCAAATTCCCTGGTGAGAGAAAAATGAATGTTGTATTACTCTAAAAGTGACACTTTCGACAGACAGAAAAAAAACACTCCCTTGTGTATAAACTAAGGGGTTAAAATACCTATTATAAATCTCCAGTAGATACTATCTCAGCCTTAACCACAGTGTTCACAGAACATTTCTGTTGCTACCATGTGGCTAATCTTGGTTCTAGTCTAGGGTATTCAGACATAGCCATACTTGAGACATGCAGATGGAAAGGGGTTTGAGCTCTTTAAGAGAAACTCCTCCCATATTCCCATCCAGCGCCACAATATTATGTCTTTCTAAAACTACAGGGGTAGCCCGTTTTCCTCCTCCTTTCTATATAATACATCACAGAGAGTAGAGAAATAGGTTGGGAGAACTGTATTCTTAGGAAAGCTGATTTAACAACAACAACAAACAATGAAAGGAAATAAAATCACAGGTAAGAATATTGCTTTCTATTCAAAAATAAAAATTTTGGAAAATCCAATGTCAGATGCTAAAATAAACATTCCAGGTTAAAGCCAGGTAAGGTACTGGGCAAAAAGATTCAGAGGGCAAGTGGCATCTTTCTGATGACTGGGGAGTTAAATATTGGCATGGGCATCCCTAAATAATGCAGTATGCTCTTCCCTATCTCAGGATTCAGCATAACCTGGTCTAGCCCCAAGAGTCTCCTACTGGGACAGTCAAAAGACAAGACTAGTAAGCAAAAGCAGTCAATAATACAGATGGATCATTTCACAGCAGCATTTTACAAGAGATAGATATATAAAAATATATTTGCCTGCATAGACCTACAAATAGAGGTTACTCACAGAGATTACTGTAGCTCCAGCAGTTACCCATTGATCATAGAAAATGCCCAGTTCATCAGCTTAATGCTTGAGAAAAGTTAGCTAGAAAAGAAGCCAGCTAATTCAAAATCTGCTGTTCTAGTCAACTGGAAGCAAATTAGTTTCAAATTTCCTGGCAGCCCCTTTTGCCCTGCACTGCACACGGTGATGTCAATGGAAGCACTTTGAGCACTAGAAACCCTAGCTGAGAGGAGCTGCCGCCTCAGTCCCTCTCTCACAAAGGCTAGGCAGCCTGTTCTCTCGTTTGCTCGCCCTCTTTCTGCCTGTCTCTCTCTACCTTGGTAGCTTACCGAAAACAACCACCGTAGGGCTTTTCTATATTTGTGAAAACTACTTCCAAGGAGATAATTGAGATGATGGGAGTTAGCTTTAATGTAACCATTTCCCCAGTGCGGCAGCAGAAACCCGAGCAAAGACTCCGGGAGGATTGTACCATCCTCAGTGACATCAGAGGTGGGGCTGTCATCTCAGTATTATGCAGCATTTTCTCTGATGAGAGAATGACATTTGTGAAAGGAAATGGACAGGTTCCCTTTGAAAGGGTTTAATTCTTATGTTGTTTAAACAGAAAAGGCAAGAGCAAATACAATGTTGAAAAGCTGCTGCAGGAAGATCTAAATCCTGCTTTGCCAGTCCTTATCTCACTGCTAAATGACGCTTCCATCTGAAGTCATTTTACTGATGATTACATGATCATTCTTGTGATTAAATTAATATTTAATGGGTAATTGATATTCGAAAATGTGACATAAAAAAATCAAAGACATTAACATCTAGTTTTAAATATGATGGCATAAACTTTTACATCACTAATAGTGCCTTGGACATACGCAATACCTTTCAACACAGTCTCAATAAAAATACTAACTGTTAAAAACTAATAGTTTTGCAGACAAAAAAAAGTGAAGTGAAAAATAGTATAAGATGAATAGCATAATGTAATACAGGTCCTTAGTCATGATACTGGAGGTTAATGTAAACATTAAAAAGAACTCATCTTCTGTAACATTAATATTCCAATCAATTTAAAAAGTAGAGGCCAACAATACAAAGCAACTGATGGTTACTTTCACTAATTCCATATACATTTACTAAAAGGCTAATAGGTTCTAGAAAATGTGTTAAGTATAATTTGGAGTGTACATTTCTGCTAAATAATAAAATCAGAAAGAAAATATTTATATAATGCTTACTTTATGCCAGGCACTACCCCTAAGCAGGTTTACTGTATTAACTCATCTATTCCTGTCAGCAGCCCTTGGGATGGCTAGTATAATGAACCCATTTTACAGATTAAGACTACTGAAACAACAGCTATGTAACTTGTCCGAGATCACGTGGCTAAAACTGGCAGGGGCAGGATTTAAATATGGGCAAAATGGCTGCAAAGTCCATCCTTTGCAAAATCTAAGCTAAATTCCCTCCTGAGGACTTCCTTGTCAAATAAAAGAATTCTAAAGGAGGAATATAATTTTCAAGATTTGGAACCATAGCAAGCCAAAAACAGGCCACCACTCAAGAAGACTGGCCTAGAAAGTACACCTAGAGAAAGCATACCGAAACTGGAAATAATGCCCAGGAGTAGTTTACAGCTGACTACTCAAGTGACCTTGAGATAATGGCATAAAATTTTTCATCTTTAGTTTCCTTATTTCTGAGCTACAGATTTTTTTTTAATTTAAAGGAAAATTTTTAATGTTTATTTTTGACAGAGAGAGAGACAGAGTGCGAGGGGGGTGGGGCAGAGAGGGAAGGAGACACAGAATCCAAAGCAGGCTCCAGGCTCTGAGTTGTCACCACAGAGCCCAACGCAGGGCTCAAACCCATGAACTGTGAGATCATGACCTGAGCCAACGTCGGAAGTTTAACCAACTGAGCCACCCCAGCACCCCTGAGCTGCAGATTTTTAAATTATAAAGCAGTATTAAAATGTAGTTAAAGCACACGATCCAGACTTATAATCTGAGCTCCATCTTTTTCCACTTATGTCAACTTAAGCAAATTATTTAACCTCTGAAGGGCTCAATTTTTTCATCCTCCCCCCCAAAAAATGAGGAAAACAATGGGGTTAATCTGAGGATTAATGAACTATGCCTATAAATAAATAAAGCACTCAAAGTAGCAACCGGTATATAATAAGAGTTTAAGGTTTATGATTGTTTTCCATAATCATCATTACTTTTAGTATTAATATAGCATTTTTTTCTAAAACTTCCAACTTTTCAAAAGCCTCTCCGTTTTTGAAAACTTCTCCAAGAAAAGCTATTTTTCTAGAGTTGGTTGGAAAAACAAAGGACAACCTTCGCTGGCTTCATATAAACATTAACCAATCAATGAATCACCAATTCCCTGTGAGATGTAAGATGAAGTTATCAGGCATGCCTTTCAAAAAAGCTCTGCATGGGGAAGAAACAGGAGCATTTATCTTTTTGCCCTCCCCAACTTACTCTGCCAGGAATATGGAAGGGGACTAGACCTAAAGCAGCAGCCCTTAACTGTAGGCATCCTGTTAGGGAGGTCAAACAAAAAGACAGTCCCCACACCCACCATACATCTCTCATCCCCATCTTCTTTTATGTTGGAGAGAAACAAACCTTTAGTTCAAGTATTTAATTCAAGTTTTCTGCTAAATGCAACTCTCCAGATCCTATGAAACACAATTAAAGGCCACAATTTCCCTATGGTTTCAAGAGCTAACTGGAGGGTTGGGCTATTTATCATCACTCTTCCGTTAACATCCTCTGAGCCTGCATCCTCCCCAACTTCAAGTCAAGAGTCAATGGATGACCCTGGGGGAAAGAAAAAGTTAAATATACAGCTTCCCAATACTTAGTAGCTGTGTTGTCTTACAACAAACAAAACAACAAAGGGTTGAATGGCTGAAGCAACAGCATGTGAAGAGCTCCTCCTTCATCTTTACTTTCCTTCAGTCTCTAAATGGGTGCATGCTACTAAGCCAATGTTAAAGGAGAAAAACAAAAAACCTCAAATACAAGAATGAGGATGCTTGACAAAGTTACTGCTATTATAAAGGCTATATAACTGCAACTACCAGTGACCATCAAATATTATGTCTCCATCCCACAAATGTCTCGATTCCAAATGTCTAGCATTTCACATTAGGTTTTAACTAATACTATCTTAGACTGACACCGTAAAACCCCTGATTTCAAAATGTAAAGCTAAAAAATAAATTTGTTACATATTCTCTAGTCTCTCATGGCCACCATCTCTAAATAATGCATGTACAAAAACATCATTTGAGTCCATAACTAGATGAAATGAAAGGATTTCAATCTAAAATGACCAGGGGTTATGAAATGGAGACTTTCACACATGCACCCTCAGAAAAACAGAACTTAGTAACTAAGAGACTGATTCCTATAAATGCCTGATTTATAGAAGACCAAGACTTATCTCCTGACCAATGAACATCTGCCACAATTGTCTCCCCATCCTCAAGCCAATGAACTTACCTGCTTGAACTCTGGCTGGACCTCTCTCCTCTGCACTTCTTGGTCAGAAATACAGCCTGACCCAAACCCTCAATGAACTCACCTGCAGCTTGCTACAGCATGCATTTCCCAAACTGCAATTGCTGTGCTATCCCCAAACTAACTCAGTTTCTGGTAATTCAAGCTTGCCTCAGTTTACCTCTTTATTTAGACTGACAGTAATGCCATCCTGAAGTCCTCAATTATACTGTTTCTGAAATGTAATCTAATAACACTGCCATTATTCTTAAGGGATACATAATACCAAAATATTCAAAGGAGAGAACCATTAAAAATTTCAAACCAATATTCTGTTTGTACCTTTTCTGTAAAACAGTTTTTCCAGAAATATCAGAGTGAACAAATCAAAAAGTCAAATTTATCAAATGTACTTTTTCATTAAAATGTAAAGGAATATTTTATAATGTTTTTAATAAACAAAGTATGAAATTTAAATTATAAAATATTTTGAACATTTACATAAAGTTGGTATTGACTGTATCTTCTTATTTGCTGTTTTGATGCTCTGGCATTTGGAGTGCCTTGATCTTTAAGAGGCAAAGCCCCCCCCACCCCCACCCCACTAGCTATTTCCTAGAAATAGCAATGGACTCCCCTGGGAGTGCACTTTTGATATACAAAGCAACCAATCCACAGCCAGACCCCATTTCCCACATCAATCTCTCACACTCTTAAACCAATATTCCTCCTATCCTAAATCAATCACTCCAGGCCTTGTACTGGACACCTAGGAAGCACCAATCCTAAATATACTCAGGGACCTATCCTGCCTTACCCATTCCTTCCTGCAAAAACCACATTAAAGGCTGGGCCATGTTCTCCCCAGTCCTCACTGCCTACTTCCCCATTGTGGCCCTGCAGACCTACTATGTCTACTATTTCTAGGGCTCTTTGAGTGTTAGTTCTCAAAATTTTCAAACAAAGTAATATAGATAGACAGGCCAAACTGTTATCCAATTTAGTATGAGATTTTAGAATTAAAACTGATTTAGATCTAGAATTAAGACTGATTATATGATGCCAATTCTTATCACCATATAACCTGTTATTTTATTGTTTGGTTCCATTCATTCCTAAATCCATGTGGAAGACAAGATTATCAGAAAAACTGGTAACAATAATTCCTTATGTGAAATAACTTTCTTACACTGTGCTAATTCCAATAAATGCCAGTTTCCAGTTTATTTTTTAAGTCTGATTCTTAGATCTTAAAAACAAACAAAAACAAAAACAAAAATCAAAAAAAAAACCCTCAATGCCAATTTTAGGGTTACAAAAATTTAGTTTTTATATATTAATCTATTGTCTCTATTATAAAGTACAGTCTAGGCTTCATGTAAAGAGATAAATAGAATCTAGGAAGATACAACATGAAATAAATCCAAGTGAGCAGAAAAGAGGAGTGAGCAATAACAAGACTGGTGTAATACCAGAGCTTTATACTCTGAAATACTGTTAAAAGCAAAAAAGATCACTCTAAGGTAAAGTGTAACCTATGTTGAAAACAAAACAACACAAAATAATAAAAAATAAAAATAAGAAAATAAAACATCTGGTGCCAAATGGAGTCACTTATTGCTAAGCCCCATATGACCAAACTGAGATATAACTTAATTACAGTTTTGGCTCTCCCAGAATCTTAAACCAGTCTATCAGGAATGAATCACCTGATCAGTACTAGTTATGTAATATACCTGACAGACCCCTGCTAACACCTAAAGGAAAGTAACTTTGCAATAACCACCCCATTTTGTTGCCTACTACATCTTTTTTGTTCCTATTCCCTTCTGCCTATAAAAGTCTTTCATTTGTATGGCAAGTTGGAGCTCCTTTCTATCTCCTATATTGAATGCTGATTCAAATCGACTTTAGCTCAAATAAACTCTTAAAAGTTTTTAATAGACCTCAGTTTATCTTTTAACACTTTTAATGTTAATTTATACATATTTGCACAAATTTGCATATAATTTAGCTAATTTTATACAGTTTATTTTTATGTTAATTTTGTACATATATTTAACAACATTTCACATAAAACAATTTAAAAAATAGCTTTTATTAACTTACATTTCAGAGAATTATTTTATTAAGCTTTTCATATGCAATTTGCATTAGGGTCTTTGTTACCACTAGAGTCTTAACTTTCAGTTGTATTATATCTTCAGTTCTGTCTTAAGATACAGCAATATTTAAATCTGTGTGATGCTACAACTGAAAATTCTATCCTAATCTACAGTATCCATTCACTTTAGGTGATCCCCACAATGTAAGTACTTAATGTATGTCTTTAGGAAATCATCTTTAAAAAGCTAGATTACAGTGACTTTTGACACAATTCTAGGATCATTTCCTCAGAGATAATTACTAAATGTGTAATTAAATATATTTTTTCCTCCTTTTTTAACCTGTTTTAGTGATCTCTGAAGCATCCTAACTAGCATTGTCTATAATTGTTTCAAACTAACGTGTTTTCTCCAAAAAGTTGTACTGAAAGTAATCAAAACATCTCTAATACAGAAACAGTAACAGCATGAATATAAAGCCACTCCTTTTCTGATCAAGAAAACATCTTTACCCTAATTAAGGTATTAACTCCTTTTTACAGATCAAGAGTATCAAGTTGAAGAAACCTGGCCAACACACAGTTAGCAGATAAAGAGAGCAAGAAACATCCCTCAGGCCAAAGTTCAAAAAAATAAAGAAGAAGGAATTCAGTTTTCAGTACAAATATGAATATGTAGAAGAACAAAAGGAAACCAACAAAATCATTACTTCACATTGGGTTATACTTCATTCCTGTCTTTAATCTAGCACAGTTTGGGAATTGGAACTTTTTTCCCTTGTTGATTGTATTACTTACAATAATACTAATATGATGTTATTGTTTATTAATACAAACAATATAAACATAATTTTTAGTTATAATATAATTTAGTTATTGTTGAATAATCTGGTTCTTTCCAATATTATCCTAAGTAGGTTCTTATATTGACAACTTGCTAATTAATATTCAGAATGTAATCAAAATATAAGCCCCCAAAGACCCAACTGAAACTTCCCTAAAGTCATCGACGTGTTTCTCTTTTGTTCACTGCTGTATCCCCATATCACTGGATACCCAGGAAGCACAAATAACAAACGGCAAGGCCAGTTCAAGATGGCATAAAATTCGGGTTGCCTGTTACAAGCAAGGAGAATTTGTATAGCCAGGAGACTGCCTTCTACATGTAGGGGACCCAGGATGGAATCAGAAACCAGAGTGACAGTGATGTGGGAAACAAAGGCAGAAGAAAAAAATTAAATTTCCTTACAACTTACAGCCCAATGACAAGTCCCTGAAACAAGCACAGTGACCTTCCTCTGGAAAGTCAGCTGCCTCGAAGAGGACACTTTGCTCAGCGCAAAATGCAATCTTAGTTTAACTTTCTCCCAACCTCAGGGATCCTGTAAGCCTACTTTAACATTTAAAAATTCCTTTGGAAACCTCCTTTATCTCTACCCCACCAAGATATACAGTGGCAATCATACTCCAAACTTATGGCCCCCTGATATACATCTGAAGGGTCTCATAACTGAGCTTTTACTAAACAGTAATAAGTGACCTTTTCCTAACAGCAGCTAGCCCCTCAAGGTCCTGAAAACCTTATTTCCAAGATACCTTAGACTGACACTATCCCTAACCCCCTCCCAACCTGAACGTATATAATCAGTCACCCAACCCAACCCCAGTGCAGCTCTTTCTGCCCACAGGTCCTGTCCCTGTGCTAAAAAACAAAACAAACAACAACAAGAAAACAACAACAGCAAAAAAACACCTTTTGGGGGCACCTGTGTGGCTCAGGTTGAGTGTCCAACTCTTGATTTCAGCTAGGTCATGATCTCCTGGTTCATGGGGTAAAGCCCTGCCTCAGTGCAATGCAGAGCCTGCTTAGGATTCTCTCTCTCCCTCCCTCTCTCTCTCGCGCTCTCTCTCTCTCTCTCTAAAAATAAACAAAAATAAACTTAAAAAAAAAAAACACAATTTTGCACCGACATCTCAGGAATTCTTTCTTGGTGATCAGCTCTGAACCCCAACATTTCCACATCATGAGGATAGCATTATAGTTTAAGGGAAGTAGAGTCTTGAGCTAAAGAGGTGACCTGAGAGGATCCTCATCCATACACAAAGGTAAAACTTGAAAGCAAATTCTATGAGGAACTGAATTTCCCCTAACATAGAAAACTTGGTAACTATCTAAATGGCATTTAAGTGGGCAACGGAAGCTAGCCAGAAGGGCTCAGTAGGCTATACTTACATAATTTTCTATCCCATAAACTTCTTTATTTGCTGTTTCTATTTTATTTCCTTCTTTCAGTAAGAGATTCTGTTCAAAAACTCTCATCTTGTATCAACTATATTAGTGTAAAATGTAATGTTGCACCTCTCTGTAGGGATCAATAAGGGCAGCCATGAACTACGTGGCAGGGAAGCAGGATCAGAACAACTCCAGACCCAGTCTCAACAACAAAGCACAATCTGGTCAACCAAAGGATGGAAGGGAATAGAATTTATTTTAGAAACCCTCTCTCCCATTGGCTTCATTAGTAGTATGCTGTCCTGGATGGTTCTACCTCTTCTGCCATGCTGTTGTCTGCTTGGCTTGTTGTGCATCTTCTGCCCTTTAATTATAGTTAATAGCAAGAATTGATTAGTTCTCAGTTCACTGCTCTTCTCACTTAGTATTCTTTGCCTTCTAAAATGCTAGAGCTTGGAATAAATATTTATCATCCAAAAGACAAACTGGAATGGTGGCAAAAATATCCTAAATGAGTTACTACACATAAAGTGTTTAAAATGGCACCCAGCACATAGGAAATATTTAGCATGAACTAGCTGATATTACTATTACTACTGGGAATCAGTCTTTGCTCCATTATTTACTATAAAACTTAGGTAAATAATTTTGCCTGAGTCTCAGCTTTCAACTATTACTTTAAAAAACTCATTAAAAGTCAACTTTTTTCCCAGCCTTTTGTACTCATTAAAATGAAAATTTACAATTAATTTTTATTCAGGATTCAAACGATAATGTAGGCAAATAGATGTTTACCTCCCAAGCGTGCTATAAGATTAAAATTAGAAAGGTCACATGAAAAAGTAACTGAAAACTACAAAATCGTTTTTCAAAGGAGGGCTCCTACACTGATAATTCCAGGTGTCCAAACCCAGTATCTCTCCTGGGCTTTAGTCCACCTCACACTTCTGTTCAGTACAAAGTACTAATCACATGGGGACCACTATAAATAAAAAGGGAATGATGTCAATAATTTAGTCAATTCAGAAGAAACAATCAGCCAGATGAGATATGTGGGGCAGGGTCTAGACTTGGACTGTGGTAATAGAACAAGGAGAGAGTAAGAGAACTCCAGACCAGTTTATGTCACTTTAATTATAAGAGAGAAGGAAGCCAAGCAAGCTATAAGAGACTTTTTTAACTATAGAGAACTGAGGGTTGAGGTTGATGGAGGGAGGTGGGTGGGATATGGACTAAATGGGTGATGGATATTAAGGAGGGCACTTGTGATGAGCACTGAGTGTTATATATAAGCGATGAATCACTAAATTCTACTCTTGAAACAAATATTACCCTATATGTTAACTAACTAGAATTCAAATAAAAACTTGAAAAAAAAATGGAAGAAATCTTACCAAGGACAGTTCAAGGTCTCAAGGTTACATTCCTAACTCTCTTGGCAAAAGGACCCCTCAACCTATGATAATCACAATATAAGAGAAAGTTCGGTTAATGACAACATAATGAGAAAGCAAATACAAAGTAAACTACAGCTTGAAGCAGTTCACATATCATCTAGTTAGCTCTTATGGGGGGAAGGGACAGGGGGTGTCTCAGGAGTCTAGAAGAGATGTGTGTCTCATGTAAAGAATGCAAAGGAAAAATCTAAGTTTTGTATGATGGGTTAACTTGACTCTATATGCTCAAGACAGCCATTGGGAACTCTACTCTGTGCTTCTCCACAGACAGTGGTCAAGTCACTGCCAGTAATAGACCATGAGTTACATATCCACATTACAGCCTCTTGCCTTTACACTTTGAAAGGCACTACCAGGAAGAAGGAAACTTGGGACTGCGGAAACAGATTCTCTCTTTCCTGGGATCCTGTATGGGGCCTGAGCAACTAAAGGCAGCCTCAGCTCGGAACTGTGCCTACCATCCCAGGAAAGTTGGGTCTGTCCAGAGAAGCAGAGAAAAAAGCAACGCATCAACAATTTCTATCCGACAGATGTCTCATTACACATTCAACATGTCAAAATCATAGTGATTACCTTCCCTGAAAAACTAGCTTCTGAGAGAGAATTCCTATTTCAATATAACATTAACCTCTCCTGTCACTTCAGTGCCACTTTAGAGTCCTCACATCTCCCTATATCTTTAGTCTCTAAGAATAACTAGTTTCTTAAAGTCTGATGTGTCTATCCCTTTATTTATATTATTACTATCACTTCTCTAGAGCAGGTACTATTGCTCTAGGAATTAGCTACCAGTCCTAAACAGCCTGCCCACCTCAGCATGAATTCATATCCTCTAATACACTCTAAGTACTTTTGCTATATTAATCTTCAAAAAGCACTTTTCCTAAAGCATGGTTGTTACCAGTGTCCCATTATATGCCTCCCCTTTCCCTAAACAAAACAAAACAAATTTTAAATGGACTCCCAGCATGACTAAATTAAAGTTGTAATTCTTTAACACTGGGATCAGCAAACCTTTTCCATAAAGGACTGAAGAGTAAATATTTTAAGTTTCATGGGCCATAGGGTCTCTATGCAAATATGTGACTGTGCCATAATAGCAAAAACAGTCACAGACCATAGTAAATGAATCTATGACTGTGATCTAATAAAACTATTATATAGTTATTCCCTCTTTTCCAAAGATGTCTTACTCAACACTCATGTCCCCACTCAAATTCTACTTCTCCACTGAAGTCCTCCATGTTTAACCCAACTCATAGTGATCGTTCCCTCCATTTTAGCCTTAAAACATAAATTCCCTGTACTTTTCATTCGGTCCTTATGTATTCATGATTTCATACTGCCTTCCCTATTTACTTTTTATCTCACATTTTCTATGTCCTAGATAACTACCATAGTGTTCAAAAGTTAAAAAGTGTTCATTTTTTTTAAGTTTATTTATTTGAGAGAGAGAGAGAGAGAGAGAGAGAGAGAGCGCATGCACATGCGTTCACACCCATACCTGAGCAGGGGAGGGGCAGAGAGAGAGGGAAAGAATTCTAAGCAGGCACTGCACTGTCAAGGTGCTTGATCGAGCATGGGATCAAGCTCGATCCCATGAACCATAAGATCATGACTAGCCAAAATCAAGAGACAGACTCTTACCCAACGGAGCCACCCAGGTGGCCTGGTATTCATTAATTCTTTACTAGCATGATGATGATAAGTTACAAGGATATATGGACCTCAAAAAGTTTAACCACTTCCCATTTTAATGAAAATTATAGCAAGTGATCCCTATATGGTAATTATATCAAATTTTATATGGAAAAAAAGTCTAACTCAATCCCTTGGGCCTTTCCAGTATGAGGTATATCTGCAAAAAAACAAGGACAATATAGATTCAATAAGTGGACTACTTAAAAGAGATTATTTTATCATAAACATCTTATTAGTGTAGTTGATTTAAGAAAATAGATATATTTATAGGACTAGGAAAATATAATCCTTAAACTAATCTTTCTCTTACCCAACTCTCAGAGAAGTGGTTCTTAACTTTTTCAGTAAAATGGGCCACTTAGAAAAAGCTATGGGCCCGCTCCCAATAGGAAACACCAGATGGATATTTACATAAAATTTGCATAAAATTTCTGGGGGCTCACAGCTGCTCTAAAGAGAAGAAATCCTCCCTTAGAGGGTCTCATGTTAGGTATTCACAGCTCTCATACACCAAAGAAATTTTCCTTTTAAGTTAAGTCATTCAAAGAAATTTCAGTGCACCAAAAGGATCTGGCAATATATTTTTTATATTGTCACAGAACTAAAACTATTACACCCAAATCAGAAGATGTCAAAGATCATAACCAGTGGAAAAGGAGAATTTTATAGTTAAGAGCAAATGGGTAGAAGGGGAGAGGAGAAATATCAGGCAGATTTCAATTTCATTTTGCTGCTTGCTAGGAAAGATCAGATAGCCTAGAGATAACCTCTACCAAGCACAGTTCTTCTAGGGTCAACACGTTACTGCTAAACCTCAAACATCAGAAGTGGCAGTTTCATATCCTAAAACAACTCAGGTTAAGAAAAATCATCATGAGGAACTAATTGTAAAATATCTGTTTAAAACTCAAATTCAGTGGGGCATCTGCGTGGCTCAGTCCCTTGAGAGTCTGACTTCAGCCCGGGTCAGGATCTCATGGTTTGTGAGTTTGAGGCCCGTGTCGGGCTCTGTGCTGACAGCTTAGAGCCTGGGCCCTCTTTGGATTCTGTGTCTCTCTCTCTTCTTCTCTCTGCCTCTCCCTGGATCACACCTCTCTCTCTCAAAAATAAACATTTAAAAAAAACCCTCAAATTCAGAGATAAAAATGAGTTCTTAAATACCAGTGGAATAACACATAGCAGATAAATAAAAAAACACAATAATATTCATGATACATAAGTGGCTGAATTTTAATTTCCTTTCATTTAGTCTTTTTGATAAGACAAATTGATTAAATGTATTGCTAAAAAGGATTCAATTTTTATGTCTTTTGCACTCAGCACATGAGATTGAGATCAAGACATCACAAAAATCTAAATTTTAAGATTCAACATAAAATATTGAAAATCAAACTATCTGTAGTAATAATCTACCATGAATGTAATAGGTAAACTGATGAATGTGGAACTTCAAAAATAGTCAAATCACTATCAAGGTAACAAGGTGTAGTGTCAGTCTCATTTAGAGAAAGAAAAATCTCTAAATAAATTAGTACCTTTCAGAATGACTGGTTCAAAAGCAGAGGCAGACTCTAAGGTACAGAGGGCCCTCAAAGAAATGGACAGTCAATCAGACTAAGAAGGATTTTAAAAAGCTTCTCAGGGCATAGACTTTAAATCACAACTTTCTGAAGTGCTATTAAAGGCCATGATCATATCTTAATTCATCTCTCCACTTGAGTCAGTATTCCACTGTTCTCCATAAAATAACTCTCATCTTCTTGCAGAACAGAATATTCTCCCCATTCTTTCAAATATTCAAATATATTCAAATATCACCTATCCTTTAAGATAGAGAACACATTAACATCTCTCCAAGAAGTCTCTGATGACTCCTTCATACTCTGTTGTCTCCTCTGCTGTATACAGTATGAAGACTACATGTCCCTGATTTGCCACACTACCCGTGATCTCAACAGTCTGTCTCTGCAAGATCTTTAACTTGGAATTAGTCATGAGGTTTAAACCAATTATCTGGCACTTAATACATCATACTCTATTTAATGGCTCCGAATATAATATAAATTCATCTTGTTTATAAGTTCATCAGCTTCTTATAAGCAGTGATTAGCAATACTGGGTACATAGCAAATACTCAAATATTTGTAGAAATTAATTAAATTATTAAGCAAGAGAAAAGTATTTCCTGCCCCTGCTTTTTTTCTCTTATTTTTAATTACCCAGATATAAGAACCAAAGCAATATAAATCTCAGTTCCCAACAAATGTTAGGGAATTTGCCACCACAAAGAATCTCTAGTCATGTTTCCTTTAAAAAGAACATTAAAGGGGCATCTGAGTGGCTCAGCCGGTTAAGCGTCTGACTTCGGCTCAGGTCATGATCTTGCAGTTCATGAGTTCGAGCCCTGGGCTGGGCTCTGGGCTGACAGCTCAGAGCCTGGAGCCTGCTTCGGATTGTGTGTCATTTTCTCTCTCTGCCTCTCTCTCTCTCAAAAATAAACAGTAAAAAAATTTAGAAAATAAAATAAAATAGAATAAAAAGAACATTAAAACAGGGTCTCAATCTTCTTTTTAAAATTCTTGGTTTTAACCAGGGCTAACTCAAAGTTCACCACGCTAGTTGCCCCAAGGACAACGAAACAAGTCATATTTTAAATATTTAACAATCCATCATCACAAGGGCAAGCTCTCTAAATTGCTTTTTCCTAGTAGAGTTAGTTGAGTTATAAGCACTGAGACATCCTTGTTCATGCCACCTTTAAAATTAACAGAAACATTTTTGTAAAATAGTCAGCAAGTATCCCTATATACTGAAATAAAAGTTATCTATTCCTTAAGATTTGGCCCTGGCCTTGGTCACACCACTGTCTTATCAAGTGAATGAACATTGACTGGATACTCCAATATATGAACAGTACAGACACAACAAGAAAAAAAAATTGTTGGGGAAAAGCACAGGTAACATACTATGTTGAAAGGGTGCTTGGTTTACTCACTATTATTTTGTATTTGCCAAAAAATCTCTAATTCTACAATGTTGAAGGCAAATAGAAATTTTAATTTATGTTTCAGTGTTTTTATGTATTTTTTTTTTTACTTCTATCATATTCCTGGCATTATAATTTCCCTATGGATAAGAAGGGTTGGGTTGTTGAAGTTACAGTGCAAGGAAAAAGGGGCAGGCTGGGTGCTCCAATTATAATGGATAAGGAATTTAGATATTTCAGTACTCTCAGATACAGAAGATGGCCCCATCAACAGTCTACTTTCTTTCTGCTTTAATGGTCCTGTCATCAGCACCCTAACACTACCAATGGACAGAAACATGCATTAAATAATCTGATGACTCAGGCCATATCTTCTTTCCCTCCCAAAGGAAAATGCAAGAAGGTACTGCACTGCATTAACAACTGTCAAAAAATAATGAGCTACATGACATCTAAGAAATCATAGAGACTAATAGCATAAAAATTTTTTTAAGAATTCTGCCTTCAAGTGATATCTCACACAGTAGTCCAATATGTGAAAGAGATACAAGAGGGCGTGGCTCTCGCTGACTGGGGTGGAGCATGAACTCATACCACCATCTCCTTATTCCCCAAACCTTAGACACGAAGATCTTGATTTAAAGATTTAAAAAAAAAAAAAAAAAGTGAAGCCAAACAGTTAAACAGTTTATCCAGTATCATTATACCAATTAATGACAAAGTCAAAATTACAGCCTATTTTCATGTAGACTGGCAACTGGGATACAGCAGCACCTTGCTCTGATTCTCTGTAAAAATGTAAGATATTGTGGGAATACTTAGGCTCGCTCAAGTCACACTCAAGCTGGCATGTCAGTTCCATGCCTTACTGGCTGTGTTTATTTAACCCTCAGTGAGTGTCATCTGTGAAATAAGGGGTGGGGGTGGGGGAAAGTGGACTAGTATCAGAGGATCAGAGGATTCTTCTGAGGTTTAATCTAATATAAAAATTTTCTAGTACAGTATCTGTTATATAATAAATGTGTAAAAATGTTCACTCAAGATTGAACCCAAAAAATAAAAAATATCCCACTTCGTCAACCTATACCATAATTTAATACAAAACAAAACAAATGCAGCAACCAAAAACCTATCAGTTAAGGAAGAGACAATTTAGGACCTTCCACATTAGTCTTTCAATTATTACATGTCCAATAATACTGACTTCTTTGGAAGTTTTTGCAAAATTTATATATGAGAAAAAAATAAACAACAGCACCCCAGACTAGGTTTCATATATTATTTTAATGCCTCTTGCATTCAAGCAATATTATTGTCAAAGGCCTACTAAAAGGTTCATCTGAGAGTATATCTGGTTAACATTTCTATTTCAAAAAC
The DNA here is from genome assembly GCA_028646485.1 of Cryptoprocta ferox. Taxonomy (NCBI): domain Eukaryota; kingdom Metazoa; phylum Chordata; class Mammalia; order Carnivora; family Eupleridae; genus Cryptoprocta; species Cryptoprocta ferox. The sequence goes on along the minus strand of CM053567.1, from coordinate 38,008,226 downwards.
TTAAGTGTTTTATCGCCATGAAAATTCCAAAATCTTTAATTTCACAACGTCATAATGAGATTAAGATACAGCAGATTTAAGGCATATTTGTACACCACTGGAATTTTTATAAACCTCCAGATTAGATTAAGCAGAAAGAACAAAAGCATATTAACTAACCTCCAAAACAAATCTGCAAGAAATATGCCAGCAGGAAAAGCAAATGGCATTTGACAATTTGACAACTGCTATGAAAAAGTGTTATACTTTGTCCACCAGAGGGAAGTGTTGCCTAACTATTAACAGAACTCCATGAACAAATTCTGTACTTTCAAAAAAATTTCTTTCCAAGCTTTCAGGAAAAAAAAATTCTACTCATTGAAGGAAAACCTAGAAATCTGCCATAGCTATCTGTAATTAGGTTAAAATGATATAAAAGATGGTCCAGTTTTCAAAATCATTTTGGGCCTATGAATTAATCATACCTCTAGGTACTAGATTATACTGAAATGAAGACTCAGCATGTCCAGTTCCACATCTAGTTATGGCTGCAGTTCTGACAAGTCCCTCATGCTCACTTAGCCTGATGCCATAAAGCTCAAAGAAGGTGGTGGACAGTGGCAGGTGAGATCCTTATATTTCATCACGTATTTTAAACCATTTAATGATGCTCAGGGCACACCAGACCTTATATTAAATATCTACCCCACTATACCCATAAAAACATTCTCTCTCAGCAGTAAATATATTTAGAATTGTAGCTTGAGAGATTCAGTCACTATCCTGTCTCAGTGACAAAAGTCCAAAGTGGGCTGCTAAGGCGTGACAGGCACAGAATACACAGACCACTCCCAAGTCATTTCAGGGAAATAGCAACCATCTATCCTGAGTGATTTTAACAGTCATTAAGCTTTAATCTAAACAACTTTATACATACATACGTACACATCTGACATACAGAGTTATCTACGCACACACATATTTCTTTATTTTATTACATTCAGTTACCTCCTAATTTTTAGACACTTCAGTTTTTATCTTGCTAAATTCATCTCTAGTATGAGTTACTCCCTTATTAAAATCCTTTCTTATTTCTCAAATCTTTTTGTTCTGATTTTCCATCTTTCAGCTAATCCTGCTGATTTTCTTTTAAACACTACTCTCTCAGCCTGCCCTTTAATTTTTTTTCTTCAAAATGCCATATTCAGTCTTCTTTTCATTTTGCGCAAGCTCCTTGGGCAGACCTATCCCCTTCCAAAATCTCTTCTCTCTGGCCCAGACCTATATACCCACCTGCCCATTGGATGTCTCTATCTGAATGTGCCATAGGAATCCCAAACAACATGTCCAACATGTCACTGTTCTTTTTCTTACCCCCAAACTTGCTCCTCCTTTGAAACTGTATCTTGTGAAAGGGCACCACCATCTACCCAGGCTCCCAAAGCAGAAACTACTCTCCGTGCCCACTTTCTTCCCTTCCACATACAATCAGTTGCGAGCAATGGTACCTCACTCTCTCTGCAGTAGTTTTTAGTCTACACTGCCTCACCCATTCTCCTCCCCAGTGCCCTGCAGCCCTGCACAACTCTGTGGCAAAGACACTGGTGGCTGAACCCCACTGTCCATTTTTCCTTCTCCTTTAGTAACAGAATTCCCAATTTTTTTAGCTGGGCCCATGGCTACTTGGAATAAAGATTACACTTTCAACATTTCCCTTGTAGCTAACTGGGACTTTGGCACAGCATTATGAACAATGAGCTGTACCTGAAAGTATTCTGGAGTAACTTCCCCAAAATATCTTTAAATTACAGATAGCACATGCCCTTTATCTAATTCTCCTCTTCTACCTTCTGTCTGACTCAAGGAATATGGCCAAAGCTCCAGCAACCACATCAGAAGATAAGAAATGTTCTAAGGATGGCAGACCAAAGAGCCCAAAGGAGTCAAGATCATCTGACACTGTGAAACCAGCACCTGAGCTCTAAATCATCTCTCTGGATTCCTTCCATGGAAGAAAAGAATAAACTTATTTTGTTTAAGCCACTAGTGTGTGTGCGCACGCTCACGTGTGCGTGTGTGCGCGCATGCATGTCTGTATGTGTGTGGACCTTCCTAACAAGGTATACTGCCTCTAATCTCATCTTTCCATAACTGCAACCCAATCTCTCTACTTCCAGACTGATTTCCTAAATCCCAAATGTGAAAAAATCCATTATTTTAAAAAATAAATACTATGCGCATTCCTCAGCATGGCATATAAAACAGATCACAACCTGGTCCTTGCCTGCCCCAACCCTTCTCCCTCATTCCTCCCATGTTGACAGCACTTGATCTGAACAAGCCATGGTGTTCATAACAACATATCTTTACATATGCTCCTTCCCCTGTCTGATACATCTTTCTTCCCAGCACCCACGTGACCTAACCCTCAAAAACTCTGTTCAGATAATCACCTCTCCTAGCAAGCCTTCCCTCCAGTCTAACGTAGGTATGCCTCCAATGGCCTCCCAAAACTCTCTGTTCTTACTTCTACTATAGCAGATATCATATTGTGTTAGAATCATTATATTATTTGTCTGCTTCCCCAAGCAGACTTCAGTCAGACTGAATGCTTTATTTCTATATCTCCAGCCTAGCAACTGTATATATTTATCGTATGTTGAAAAAGTAAATACTCTGAGGAGCGCCTTTACTTGCCTTGAAGGAAGTTTTTGGCATCTGATACCTGATACAAAGAAAAATCCAGGCTTCTTGATTCTTTGCCCAGGCCTGTTTCCAGTACATCAGCATTTCCCCAACAGTGTTCCAATGATATCCATTTAGGGAAGTTAATGTTAATAACATGTGGGTTTCCAGACACTCCAGACAACTTTCAGTTTCACTAACCTGTCAAAATCTTTCCAACCTCAGTCTGTCTCCCCACCCTGCTGGGCATCTTCTGCCTGGAAGGTATTCTGTCTCAGCTTCGCCTTAGATCTGGATTCTACCATCCATCCGTTAGCTCTCACCACCAGCTCTTACCCAGGGAAGACTCTCCACTCCCCCAATGATTTTAAAATCCTCTAAACTTTCACTGAATGTTACCCTGAAAATCATGAGTCTCTACAATTCCCTTTATTCTTTCTAAAAGGAGGTTCTGTCTCTCAAAGCTTCTTAGCAGTTGTCTCTTTCATCATGTTTTTCCAAGATTACCTAGACTAGACCTGTACTTTATCTGTAAACCTGTTCAGCTTCTTAGGACATAATCCCTTACAGTTTAAATTCATACACAAGGAGCAAGATGAGCTCTTCCTGGGCTTTTTCTCCTCAGCACTGTTTGCTCTACTATTTCCAACAAGGCAACTGTTCTCTGTGATACAAAAAACCCAATCAAGCAGGAGCTTCATATCTCCACTTTATCTCAGAAATCTCTTAATATGACCTCCCACACCCTTAGAAAGGAGCGTAACCTTCCCTTAATCTCTTTGTCAGCTGCCAAATAGTTATTGCACTTATCCCTCTAGAGTAGGACTGTTCACAGTGCAATCCAAGCACTACCTGGGTCTGAATCATCCAGGACATTCATTACAGTACTAGATTTTCAGATCACACACCAAAATCAGAATTACTGGGGTGGAGGGACAAGATAGCACAGCAGCATGGAAGTTTTTTTTTTGCCTCTCTCGTCCCTGAAATGCAGCTAGGTCAACACCAAAGTATCTTGCACAACTAGAAAACTGATTTGAGGATTAACACAACAATCTGCACAACTTGAACCACAGAACCCGGAAGGTACATGGTGTGGAGAGATGAACTGGAGGAGAAAGAAGCCATGGAGGGTAGGGAGCTGTTTTTGCTTGCAGACAAAAGACAGAGATGGGGAGAGAGAACAAGAAAAGCACTCCCCCTGAAAACAGTTGGAGAGAAAGAGAGTAAAAACACCCACAAGGGACCGAAAAAGAAAAGGAGAAAAGAGAGGAATTAAATACCATTAATGACTCTATAAATAGGGGAGCCCAGAGTCTGAAATCCCCCAGTTTGATACCTGGCTAGAGCTCTGGTGGGAAAAGCAAATTCCCAGGAGCAGGCAGTGAGGTCACAGGAATCCTCGGGCCACACAGGGAGAGGCGGTTCCCCTGCTGGGAGGACATTTGGTAGAGGCTGTGTGGCCTCCCCGCAGGAAAAGGTCCCAGCAGACCCCGGAGAACAGCCACATTCGCAGGTGTTGGAACAGGGACGTTAAGGGTGAAGCCTGGTGCCAGATGTGTGTGGTGATTTATCACAATCCCTGAAACGCTGCTGCTACACGAACGTGCAAACTTTTTCAAGGGCGGGCTGGCACCCAGCCGCAGTCTCTGGGCATCAGCAGCACAGTCACGTGAATGTTCCTGGGGGCAGGCCAGCATCTGGCCATTGCTCAGTGAGACCCCCAGAGGGTCTGAGTGGGTCAAAGCCACAGGACCCTCGGAAGTGAGAGGTTCAGAAACATGGCCCCATCTGAGATAGAACTTGGGAGGGAGGTGCTGCCTGGCAGGCTGACGGCTTAGTTGCAGACAGTGCAGAAGTGGGGAGTGGATGGAAGCCAGAGACAAAGGAGGGGTACTTAATTGTCAGTAGGCAAGAGGACTGGGTAGATGGGTGACACCATTTTCATCTTTCCCACACCTGTGCATACACACAACTATCTACCCCAGTAAACTAAGAAGCGCCATCTAGTGGAGAACAGAGTCGTTACACAAGCACCATCCAGCTGGGCCAACCATGCTCTTGAGGAACAGCACAAGTCTATCTACCAGCATAGTTTATGGACTATAAAGTGCTTCAGAGTTTGAAATCTAAGGGAAACTGGATGTAATTTCTATTGTATTTCATTCTGTTTGCTGGTCATCTATTCAATTTTTTTCTACTCTTATTCTTGAACACAGAAAGAGAAAATATTTATTTTTATTTTTGTTTTTATAAATATATTTCTTTTATTTCTCCTATATTTTTCCTTTATGTAAATTTTTTAGATGCTATTTTACTTTCAAGAATTTTTTATTTTCCGTTTTCATAAAAAAGATTTCTTTCATTTTTTTCTATATTTTTTAAAAATTTTTATAAATTTCTTAAATTCTATTTCACTTTCAAAAAATTATTTATTTTCTGGTTTTATAAAAAAGATTTTTAATTTTTTTACTATATGTTTTACTTTTTTGTAAATTTTTAAAGGTCTATTTTACTTTCATCATTTCATTTCATTCTATTTTATTGTATTCATTTTTTTAAATTTTCAAACGTTTTCCTTTATTTTTTCCTTTTCTCCCCTTTCTTTTCCTTCGTTTTCTCTATTCTATCAAGCTTCTTTCAACAACCAGACCAAAACACAACTGGATCTAGCATCCTTTGATTTTTTTCGTTGTATTTAATTTTTATTTTATTTTATTTATTCTTTTTCTTTCTTCAAAATGATGAAATGAATGAATTCACGCCAAAAGAAAGAACAGGAAGAAATGAAAGCCAGGGACTTAAATCAACACAGACACAAGCAAGATATCTGAACCAGATTTTAGAATCACGATAATAAGAATACTAGCTGGGGTTGAAAAAAGCATATACTCCCTTTCTGCAGAGATAAAAGAAGTACAATCTAGTCAGGACGAAATTGAAAATGCTATAGCTGAGAGCAATCTCAAATGGAGCCACGGCAGCAAGGATGGACAAGGCAGAGCAGCGAATCAGCAATACAGAGGACTAACTTATGGAGAATAATGAAGCAGAAAAAAAAAAGAAGGAAACTAAGGCAAAATAACATGATATAAGAGTTAGAGAACTCAGTGACTCATTAAAAAGAAATAACATCCAAATACAGGGGTCCCAGAGGATGAAGAGAAAAAGGGGTAGAAGGTTTCTGTGACAAATCCTAACAAAACTTTCCTAACCTGGGGAAAGACACAGACATCAGAATCCAGGAACCACAGAGAACTCCCATTAGATTCAACAAAAACCGACCATCAACAAGGCATACCATAGTCAAATTCACAAAATACTCACACAAGGGAAGAGTCATGAAAGCAGCAAGGGAAAAAAATGTCCTTAACCTTCAAGGGAGGACAGATCAGGTTCACAGTAGACCTATCCACAGAAACATGGCAGGCCAGAAAGGACTGGCAGGATATAGTCAATGTGCTGAATCGGAAAAATACACAACCAAGAATTCTTTATCCAGAAAGGCTATCATTCAAAATAGAAGGAGATATAGAAAGTTTTCCAGACAAAGACTAAAGGATTTTGTGATCACTAAACCAGTCCTGCAAGAAATTTTAAGGAGAATCTCTGAGGAGAGAAAAGATGGAAACAAAAAACGAAAAGAACAAAAAACAACCAAAAGCAACAAAGACTAGAAAGCACCAGAGACCACCACCAGAAACTCCAACTTTACAGGCAACATCAGGGCAATAAAGTCATATCTTTCAGTACTCACTCTATATGTCAATGGACTAAATGCTCCAATCAAAAGACAGAGGGTAACAGAATGGATAAAAAAAGCAAGATCCATCTATATGCTGTTCATAAGAGACCCATTTTTAGACCTAAAGACATCTTCAGACTGAAATTAAGGGGATGGAGAACGATCTATTATGCTAATGGTCACCAAAAGAAAGCCAGAGTAGCCACAAAACAATCTAGATTTTAAAATAAAGACTGTAACAAGACATGAAGAAGGATATTATATTATAATTAAAGGGTCTATCCACCAAGAAGATCTAACAATTTTTATGTAAACATTTATGCTCCAAATGTGAAAGCACCCAAATATATAAATTAATTAATCACAAACAGAAACTCATTGATAGTAATACCATAATAGTAGGGGACTTCAACATCCTACTTACAGCAATGGACAGATCATCTAAAAAGAAAATCAACAAGGAAACAATGGCTTTGAATGACACACTGGACCAGATGGACTTAACAGTTGTACTTACAACATTTCAACCTAAAGGAGTGGAATACACATTCTTCTTGAGTGCACATGGAACATTCTCCAAAACAGATCACATACTGGGACACAAATCAGCCCTCAACAAGTACAAAAAGACTGATATCATAACGTGCATATTTTCAGGTCACAATACTATGAAACTCAAAATCAACCACAAGAAAAAATTTGGAAAGATAACAAATACTTGGACACTAAAGAACATTCTACTAAAGAATGAATGAGCTAACCAAGAAATAAAGAGGAAATTAAAAAGTACATGGAAGCCAATGAAAATGATAACACCACAGCCCAAAACCTCTGGGATGCAGGAAAGGCAGTCATAAGAGGGAAGTATACAGCAATCCAGGCCTTCTTAAAGAAGAAAGAAAGGTCTCAGATACACAACATAACCTTACAACTTAAAGAGCTGGAAAAAGAACAGCAAATAAAACCCAAAACCAGCAGACGACAGGAAATAATAAAGATTAGAGCAGAAATCAATACTATCGAAACCAAAAAAAAAAAAAAAAAAAAAAAAACCCCAGCAGAACAGAGCAATGAAACCAGGAGCTGGTTCTTTGAAAGAATTAACAAAAGTGATAAACCCCTATCCAGTGTGATCAAAAAGAAAAAGGAAAAGGGGCACCTGGGTGGCTCAATAGCTAAGCTTCTGACTTCAGCTCAGGTCATGATCTTGTGGTCCAGGAGTTCAAGCCCTGCGTCAGGCTCTGTGCTGACAGCTCATAGCCTGGAGTCTGCATCAGATTCTATGTCTCCCTTTCTTTCTGCCCCTCCTCCGCTTGCACTCTGTTTTTCTCGCTCTTAAAAATAAACATTTTAAAAATTTAAAAAAAAAAAAGAAAAAGGAAAGGACCCAAAAAATTAAACCAAGAATGAAAGGAGAGATCACAACCAACACTGCAGAAATACAAACAATAATAAGAGAATTTTATAAGCAATTATACACCAATAAATTGGGCAATCTGGAAGAAATGGACAAATTCCTAGAAACACATTAACTACCAAAATTGAAACAGGAAGAAATAGAAAATTTGAACAGACCCATAACCAGTAAGGAAATCAAATTAGTAATCAAAAGTCTCCCAAAAAACAAGAGTCCAGGGCCAGATGGCTTTCCAGGGGAATTCTATCAAACATTTAAAGAGTTAACACCTATTCTTTTGAAGCTGTACCCAAAATTAGAAATGGAAGGAACACTTCCAAACTCATTCTATGAAGCCAGCATTACCTTGATTCCAAAACCAAAGACCCCACTAAAAGGGAACTACAGACCAATTTCCCTGATGAACATGGATGCAAAAATCCTCAAGAAGATACCAGCCAACCAGACCCAACAATACATTAAAAGAATTATTCACCACGACCACCTGGGATTTAATCTGGGATGCAGGCCTGGCTCAATATCCACAAAACAATCAATGTGATACATCACATCAATGAAAGAAGGACAAGAACCACATGTTCCTCTCAACACATGCCGAGAAAGCATTTGACAAAATACAGCATCCTTTCCTGATAAACACCCTCAAAAAAGTAGGCATAGATGGATCATACCTCAAGATCGTGAAAGCCATATATGAAAGACCCACTGCTAATATCATCCTCAATGGGGAAAATCTGAGAGCTTTCCCCCTAAGTTCAGGAACACAACAGGGATGTCCACTCTTGCCACTGTTATTCAACATAATATTGGAAATCCTAACCTCAGCAATCGGACAACACAAAGGAATAAAAGGCATCCAAATCGTCAAGGAGGAAGTCAAACTTTTACTGTTCGCAGATGACATGATACTCTATATGGAAAACCCAAAAGATTCCACCAAAAAACTGCCAGAACTGATCTATGAATTCAGTAAAGTCGCAGGATATAAAATCAATGCACAGAAATCGGTTGCATTCCTATACACCAATAACGAAGCAACAGAAAGAGGAATTGAAGAATCAATCCCATTTACAATTGCACGAAATACCATAAAATACCTGGGAATAAACCTAACCAAAGAGGTGAAAAATCTATACACTGAAAACTATAGAAAGCTTATGAAAGAAATTGAAGACACACACACACACACACACACACAAACACACACACACGGAAAAATACCCCATGCTCATAGATTGGAAGAATAAATATTGTTAAAATGTCGATACTATCCAAAGCAATCTACATATTCAATGCAATCCCTATCAAAATAACACCTGCATTCTTTGTAGTGCTAGAACAAACAATCCTAAAATTTGTATGGAACCAGAGAAGACTCTGAACAGCCAAAACAATCCTGAAAAAGAAAACCAAAGCTGGAGGCATCACAATCCCAGACTTTAAGATGTATTACAAAGCTATCATTTAGCAAGACAGTATGGTACTGGCACAGAAACAGACATTCCGATCGATGGAACAGAATACAGAACCCAGAAATGAACCCACAAATGTGTGGCCCACAAATCTTTAACAAAGCAGGAAAGAATATTCAATGGAATAAAGACATTCTCTTCAGCAAATGGTGCTGGGAAAATTGGACACCAACATGCAGAAAAATGAACCTGGACCACTTTCTTACACCATACACAAAAATAAACTCAAAATGGATGAAAGACCTAAACATAAGATAGGATGCCATCAAAATCCTAGAGGAAAAAGCAGGCAAAACCTCTCTGACCTTGACCGCAGCAACTTCTTACTCAACACATCTCTGGAGGCAAGGGAAACAAAAGCAAAAATGAACTATTGGGACCTCATGAAAATAAAAAGCTTCTGAACAGGAAAAGAAACAATCAGCAAAACTAAAAGGCAACCAAACGGTATGGGAGAAGATATTTGCAAATGACATATCAGATAAAGGGTTATTATCCAAAATCTATAAAGAACTTATCAAACTCAACACCCAAAAAACAAATAACCCAGTGAAGAAATGGGCAAAAGACATGAATAGACACTTCTCCAAAGAAGACATCCAGATGGCTCACAAACACATGAAAAAATGCTCAACATCACTCATCATCAGGAAAATACAAATTAAAACCACATTGAGATACCACCTCACGCCAGTCAAAATAACAGATGTTGGCAACGATGCAGAGAAAGAGGATCTCTTTCGCACTGCTCACGGGAATGCAAACTGGTGCAGCCATTCTGGAAAACAGTATGGTGGTTCCTCAAAAAATTAAAAATAGAACTACCCTATGACCCAGCAATGGCACTACTAGATACTTATCCAAGGGATATAGGTGTGCTGTTTTGAAGGGGCACATGCATCCCAATGTTTATAGCAGCGCTACTTATAATAGCCAAAGTATAGAAAGAGCCCAAATCTCCATTGACAGATGAGTGGATTAAGAAGATGTGCCATATATACATATATATGTATATATATAGATATATATATACATACATACATATATATGTATATATATAGATATATATATACATACATACATATATATGTATATATATAGATATATATATAATAGAGTATTACTTCACAATCAAAATGAATGAAATCTTGTCATTTGCAACTACATGGATGGAACTAGAGGGTATTACGCTAAGTGAAATCAGTCAGAGAAAGCCAAATATATGACTTCACTCATATGAGGAATTTAAGATACAAAAGAAATGAACATAAGGGAAGCAAAAATAATATAAAAACAAGGAAGGGAACAAAATATATGAGACTCTTAAATAGAGAAAAAACTGAGGGTTGCTGGAGGGGTTGGGGTAGGGGGGATGACGCTAAATGTATAAGGGGCATTAAGGAAGACACTGGGTGTTATACACTGGGGATGAATCACTGGAATCTTCTCCTTAAATCATTATTCCACTATATGCTAACTAACTTGGATATAAATTAAAAAATAAATTACAAATGAATTAATTGATTAAATCAAATTAAATCTCATTTAATTTAATTTAATTTAATTTAAAAAAAAAGAATTACTGGGGTGAAATTCAAGAGTTCAAATTGTTTTTTCAGCTTTATTGAGATATAACTGACAAGTAAAATTTTAAGATTTTAAAGTGTACAAGGTGATATTTGATATATGTATGCACTTGTGAAAGGAAGAATTGAGTTTTTAAGGAGCATTCCAAGCATCCAAGCTGTCAATACATCTCTGCTAGCATGGCAGAACAGGACTGGACAATACAGGGGCCATGAGAATCCCAGAAACTGTCACCTGATGCCTGAAGCACCTGCCTTCATTCACCCTAGGTATGTAATACAAAGAATATCATCTAAGTATGTCATGAAGTAGTAAAGGTTTGTAGAGTTCCTAGAATTTCTAGACAACTATTAAATTAGTATTTGTAGGGGAGGTTCACAATGATCACTTTCAAAACTTCTACAGGTCAATCTGATATGCTTAACAACTACTGCTTTTAAATAGCAATTTTCAAAAATTTAAAAAATAAAATAGCAACTCTCAACTTTTTAAGAACAAAAGTACCTTTCTATAACATATATTTTACAGTGCTTCCTTTATTATCTTGAAGTGAAATTCAAAACAATATAACCTGCCTAAATATAAAATTCAAAATAATCAATATAATAATTTATGGAATGTGATACATTCAGCAATCTACTAAATGCAAAACAAAAAATTTATTTTCATTATGTAAATGCTTAGGTTAGTCAGATGCTTGCCTGCACCCAAACACAGAATCACCCTGAAAGCAAAGCTTGAGCATAGAGTAACGGGTGTATTGAACTGATGACTGAATAGCAGTCTTGTGGGACATGGTACTTTGTTTTTTTTTTTTTTTTTTTTTGGTGCCTATCACGTGGAGAAAGAAAATTTTCATTGTCTAGATGTAAGGCATATCTTCAACCTTGGACAGCACTGAGTATTCTATAACTTGACTGTGGCAATGGCTACATAAATTTATATATGTGATAAAATTACACAGAACTAAATATACGCACACATAAACATGAGTGCATGTATAAATGGTGAAATAAGGTCTTA
>CM053567.1:37978117-37995818 GCA_028646485.1 Cryptoprocta ferox | reverse complement strand
GTAAGTTCCTTCAATCCCGACTTTCTCGAGGGTTTTTATTAAGAAAGGATGCTGTATTTTGTCAAATGCTTTTTCTGCATCTATCGACAGGATCATATGGTTTTTATCTTTTCTTTTGTTGATGTGATGTATCACATTGATGGTACTTTGAAATGGTGAACAATTTTTAGTAAATTTCCAAACTAAATGAAGTAAAATCTTCCCTTGGTTCACATGACAGTTATAGTTCCAAAAAATTCAGGGATATTTAAAACAATGCAAAAAACATTTCATTTAGATCCTAAGTCCAGATCATTAGAAACATGTTTTTCTGCCTACATGAATGTCAGTAGGACACTCAAAGTCATGTAGTACGTGGAACAATTCTTTCCTGTGCAGTACTATCTCATGAACCACACAGGATGCCTACTACCATCCCTGGTCCTACCTATTAAAGGTCAGTAGCGAACCCTCATCCCCAATTACTGTGATAATTAAAAACATCTCCACAAATTTCCAAAACCACTGCTTTAAAATATAATCATTCAAACTCCTCAAGCAATAAGAATAGAGGCAGTTTTATCAACTTTTATCAACTGTAACATTATTTTCCCTTGTGCTACCATCTTACATTATAGTAACTCCAGAATCTCTACCTAATTCCACCTATACAATGTCTTCCAAAGCAAATATTTGCATAAATATGAGCAAAATGAAATTGCTGATGCAATTCCACATGAATGGACAATTATCACAGATATGAGAAAACTTCTTCATGAATTCATGAATAAAAATTAAAGCATACAATCTTTTTTTCTTTACAATCAAATCACATTTTCCTATTGAGACTACATTTTAGTTTCAGAGATGTCCTCTCATTTATCTGACTGGTCTTCAAATTGGCAATGGTTCCTAAGCTCTTCGAGTTTGAACATCTGTAAAATAAATCCACGGCCATAGTTCAAATATATTAATAAATTCTTTTAGTATTAAAATGGCTTATATATAGCTCAAGTAATTACCTTTTTAAATACAGTAATTCTTTTTTTTTAGTTTTTATTTAAATTCCAGTTTTCATACAATGTAATATTAATGTCAGGTATATAATACAGTGATTCAACACTTCCATACAACATACAACACCAAGTGCTCACCACAAGTGCACTCCTCAATCCTCATCACCATCACCTATTTCACCCCCCCACTGCCACCTCTCCTCTGGTAACCACCAGCTTGTTCTCTATATGTTTCTTGGTTTGCCTCTCTCTCTCTCTCTTTTTTCCTTGGCTCATTTGTTTTGTTTCTTAAATTCCACATATGAGTGAAATCATACAGTATTTGTCTTTCTCCAACTGACTTATTTCACTTACCATAATACTCTCCAGCTCCACTTATGACACTGCAAATAGCAAAATTTCAATCTTTTTTAAGGCTGAGTAATATTCCATTACACAAACACACACACACACACACACACACACACACACACACACACACCATCTTCTTTATCTACTTACCACTCAAGGGACATTTGGGCTATTTCATAATTTGGCTATCATAGATAATGCTGCTATAAACATAGGGATTCATATATCTCTTTGAATTAATATTTTTAATAAAGTAGTTCTTAAGCCTGCATATGTATCATAATCATCACCAGAGGAGCTACTTAAAAATTTAGATATGCCTGAGTCCCTTGCTCACAGATTCTGACTGCACATGCATGCCTGGAGAAGGTGGGGCCCAGGAATCTTTATTCTTTTTAAAAGGTCTACAGCCGATTCTCATGCTGGCAGGGACAGATCCAGTTTATGCCTCCTGAAACTTAACGCATTTTGCGGTGAAAGAAGAAAACCTGCTATGTCTCTCAAGGCCTTGGTAAAGTCCTGTGCATAAACTTCATAGTATATCCACCTTTGGATGCTAGTCAGGGTTGCAACGTATGATATAATGAATCATTATTGCAAAACATGGCTGAACATGTAAAGTCTTACACTAGTATCATTTTGAAGCAGAGACCATAAGCCCAAAACGCCTACAAGCTTCAGGAGGTAACAAACATAAAAGAGGCAAAGCAGGAGACAACACAGGAAGGGTGGTGACTGGCAAACCTGAGCTCCAAAGGCACCAGCTGCTATTTAGTATCAGTGCCCACTCTGTTTCAGTCTCAGATTTTTAACAGAAGGTTGAAATCTGGGTTTTTATATGAAATCTCCCAAGTTTTAAAAGTTAGCTGAATTTTTAAATAAAACATTGGGTAAGCTAAATAAAACATGAGTGAAAGATGCCAGTATGTAACCTCTGCTTCATAAAATAAAAGGGAAAAGATACCTTCTACCTAAAAACAAAAGGAAACTTAAGATTAGATGGTTGATTTAAAGAAGATGAAGGGGGATACTGCTAAAGACATACCTTGTAAAGCAGTCTGTTCACCTGACAATAAAAAATTTTTGTTCAAGGATCCCTCTCAAGGACCTAAATTTACTCTAAAATATCCTAACAGCTCTTAAAGAGTTATATAAGGCAAGAAAAGACTATCTCTCTAATATAAAACACACAAGAGGAAAATCCTTAAAAATAAATTCTTAATGGCTAATAAGTAAATGAAAAAAGTTTGACCTCAATTACATTTGGTGCCTTAAGTTTATAAAAGCTCTTTTCTAAATCACTGTGTTGTACACCTGAGACTAATGCAATATTATGTGTCAACTATACTTCAATTAAAAAAAACAAAGTTCTCTTCTCCAATTGAGATGTACTGTTCTAAAGCTGAGCATGGGGTGCCTGGGTGGCTCAGTCAGTTAAGCGGCCGACTTCAGCTCAGGCCATGATCTCATGGTTCGTGGGTTCGATTCCCGCCTCGGGCTCTGTGCTGACAGCTCAGAGCCTCAAGCCTGTTTCTGATTCTGTGTCTCCCTCTCTCTCTGACCCTTCCCCGCTCACACTCTGTGTGCTCTCTCTCTCTCTCAAAAATAAACAGACATTTAAAAAAATAAAAAATAAAGTTGATCGTATCCACACTCAAAAAAAAAAATCAAATTCTGCTCCTCAGCTTTTCAATAGCTGCTTTACAAAAAAAAATACAATGAACACTAGTTCAAAAAAAAAATGGATCTCCTATGCAAAATTAAAATACTGTACAGAGCAGACAGTAGGAATAAACTTTTCAACATGCCCTCCAGATTGATTTCTGCAACATTCCTTAGCTTAACCACCAGGCAATTCCGATGAGGTAACTGAGGATACCAGTATACAGTTCAGTGTGCACATATGTGGACCAAGCTGGGATAAAATGGAAGAAGCACTGAATTATCATACACCATATACCAAAACCCTAGCGAAAGAGAAAGTTCATAGTCACTTTCTGGCCCACTTTGCCAAGCCAAAACAGGCTACTAAAAACTACTGCCTATCAAGCACAGTGTGTGGGACAACTAAAATAACAGGACATCTGGACATGTGGCCAACTTAAGAAGGACCAAGGAATGGTGAGTTAGTCTAATATACACTTGGGTATTATACTGTAAAGTCATTTCTCTGCTTTCCATCATGGGTAGGAAGGAAGCTGGGAAGTGGAAAGGAAGAAGCAAACTAAATAAAATGTGCCAAAGATAGAGGATTTACTAAAGGACTAAGCATGAAAATATAATCCAACTTATATCTGTGATGAAGGCAAGAACAATAAAACTGAAGACCCTAGAATTAGTAGATTTGTCATTAGTGACTTTCTATAATTGTGGTTTTCTACACCAACCCACATTTTTCTTAAGGCAATGTCTCCTATCTGCTTATTTGGAGAAATGATTTAATTTCCCTCATTTTTCAAGGGACAATAAATATATTTCTAAGAAGGGTATGAGGCAGACATGAGTTGGAATCCCAGCCCTGTGGCTTATAGCATGTATAACTTGTGTTGCAAATAAAGTAGCACTTCAGCCTAACCTTATTCATTTTCCTACCCTAATCTTTGCATCTGGCCTCGGGACCCAGGAAAACTGTACAACACAAGATATAAATAAGCCAGTAAGCACATGAAAAGATGATCGACATCATTAGTCACAGAGGAAATGCAAAACAAAACCACAATGAGATTCTACTTCACATCCACTAGCATAGTTATAATAAAAAGGTAATAATAAGTGTTGGCAAGAATGTGGAGAAATTGGAACCCTCGTACACAGCTGATGGGAATATAAAACAGTACAACCACTGTGGAAAAAAATTTAGAAGTTCTTCAAAAGGTTTAACATAGAATCACCATATGATCCAGCAATTCTGCTTCTGGTACATACCCAAGAGAAATGAAAATATATATCCACCCAAAAACCTATACCCAAATGTTCATAAAACCATTATTTGTAATAGCCTCAAAGTAGAAACAACCCAAATATCCATCAAATGAATAGATAAATAAAATGTTACCTTTTCATATAATAAAATGTTCTGCAATTTTTTATTATGGAATGAAGTAGTGCTACATGCTACAGCATGGATTAAAATAATACAATAAGTGGGAAAAAAGGCTAATCATAAAAGACCACATATAATATGATTCCAGTTACATGAAGTGTCTAGAATAAGTAAATGCATAGAGACAAAAAATAAATCAGTGATTGCTTACTGAAGTAGGAAGGGGGATACAGAGTGACTGCTACGGTATATAGTCTTTTCTTTTAAGGGTGATCAAAATAATTCTAAATTAACTGTGGTGATACATGCACAACTCTGTGAACATACTAAGAACCAAAATGGGTTAATTATGTGGCATTATAAGCTATATCTCAATTAGGCTATTAACAAGCAATACCACTTGTGGGTATATATCCAAAGAAAATGAAATAAGTATCTCAAGATATCTACACCCCCATGCTCACTATAGTATTCACTGTAGCCAAAACATGGAAAGAATTTAACTGTTCATCAACAAATAAACTGATAATGAAAATGAGGTATATGCAATAGAATATTGTTCAGCCATGAGAAGGAAGGAAATTTGCCACCTGCAACAACATGGATGGACCTTAACATTACGCTAAGTGAGGTTAAGTCAGACAGAGGCAGGTACCACATGATCTCACTTTTAATCTAAAAAAGTCAACACAAAGAAACAGAGTAGACTGGTGGTTACCAGGGGCTAAGGGGTGGGGAATGGGGAGATGTTGGTCAATGGGTAAAAACTTCCAATCAAAAAATGAGTTAGTTGTGGGATGTAATGTACAGCATGGTGACTATGGTTAACAATATGGTATTGCATATAGTTAACAAATATGAAATTTGCTTAGAGAGTAGATCTTAAATGTGTTCACCACAAAAAGAAAAAGGAAGGAAGGAAGGAAGGAAGGAAGGAAGGAAGGAAGGAAGGAAGGAAGGAAAAGAAAGAAAGAAAAAGAAAGAGTAACTACATGAGGTGATAGATGTGTTCACTAAACTTAATGTGGCAATCACTTCACAACATATGTGATATATTGGATATCTTAAACTTATACAAAGTTATCTGCCAACTGTATATCAATAAAACTAGAGGAAAAAAAGAGTTATTCACATTTCTGCGTTACTATGATAAGGACACAAGTTTGCCTCCTCTCCTTCTCTAAGTCCTATTAAAATGACAAATTTAAGGGGCAGTTGGTTCAGCACCCGACTCTTGGTTTCAGTTCAGGTCATGATCTCATAGTTTGTTGGTTCAAGCCCTGCATTGGGCTCTGCACTGACAGTATGGGGCCTGCTTGAGATTCTCTCTCTCTCCCTCTCTCTCTCTCTCTCTGCCCCTCCCCCACACACTTGCACACCCTCTCGCTCTCTCTCTAAAATAAACTTTAAAAATAAATAAAATGACAAATTTCAAAACAAAATAAATTTGTTAACAATGCTTAGAAGAACATTATTAAGCCAGAGATTTTAAGGAGTTTATCAGACTAAAAGAGATGGGGTTATAATCATAAACAAAACAAAGCAGAAATCACAACCAGGAACCAATCCATAAGGCTTTTGTTACCCTAATGGTAAAACCACAGAGAAGCAGAACAGATGTCACTGTGATTAACTGAAGAATAACCAACAAAACAGCTTCCCATGTTGTCTCCTTTTCCACCATCCTCCCTACCTAGAAGCTTGTTGGCATCAAAGCAACTAGCCCACACACATACCCCTATACCAGTCCATAAATCTCAGCACACCAAGATTCTTCTCAGCCCTTCTCTATCAGCCCTCCCTCCTCCTCAAGGAAGAGGCCTGTTGGGGATGCACTCCACACATACACAGAAATTCTAGCTATCTGTATTTGGGAACTCACAGGGATGGGAAAAAAACAACACCAACAGACATTTGAGGAAAAACAGTGGCTTCCAAGAGAAGTTCCAAGATTTAATAAAATAATAGAACTGCCCTTGGATGAAGTAGAAAGTCCAGAAACAGAAGATAATCTTGGAAAAACAATTCTAATTAATTCTTTAGAGATTCAACATAATAATGCACACACAAAAGAACAGATTGCAGGGAAACCTCAGTGTCAGAGAATGGAAAAGAGCTTTTGAAATTATAATTATCAAAGTGAAACTTTTATTAGAAAGCTTTTTAATTAAATATTTAAAAATAGGAGAGGGGCGCCTGGGTGGCTCAGTTGGTTAAGTGTCTGACTTTAGCTCAGGTCATGATCTCACGAAGTTTGAGCCCCATGTTGGGCTCTGTGCTAACAGCTCAGAGCCTGGCGACTGCTTCCAATTCTGTCTTCCTCTCTCTCTCTGCCCCTCCCCCATTTGTGCTCTGTCTCTCTCTCTGTCTCTCTCTCAAAAATAAATAAACATTAAAAAATAATTTTAGAGGTGCCTGGGTGGCTCAGTCAGTTAAGCATCCAATTTCAGCTCAGGTCATGATCTCGTGGTCCATGAGTTCAAGTCCCACATAGGGCTCTGTGCTGAAAGCTCAGAGCTTCAGATTCTGTGTCTCCCTCTTTCTCTGCTCTTCCCCCACTCAACACTCTCTCTCAAAAGTAAATAAACATTAAAAAATTTTTTTATATTTTTTAAATTGAGAGAAATTAAGAGACATTGATGGTTAAATCAAATCCAAGTGAACCAACATCCATCTAGTAGGAATTTCAAAATAAAAACCATTAAAAAAAAGTGGAGAGGGAATAATTAAAAAGTAACAGAACAAATGTTCCCAGAGCTACAGAAAGATACGACTGGAAGGGCTCAACAAGTACCATGCAGAAAATACAATGAAAGATTCACGCCTCCTGACATGTCAGAGGGCAGAAAGAAAGTGTCCAGAGAGAAAGAGCAGGTGACAAAAAGGAGCGAGCATCAGAGTGGCCATGGTACCAATGGATGCAACAGAAAGGGAAGCAGTAACAGCAGACTTCTGAAAGGAAATAACCTGAACCTAGACTTTTTTTCTATGGAAAAAAGCAACAAAGCATAAAAACAAAACAGTCATTTTCTGACATACAAAGCTTTAGGAATTTTACCAATTCCACGACCTCTCCAAAAGTATTAATTACTAACGGGTAAAGGATAGACTCTAGTCAAAAAAAAAAAAAAAAAAAAAAAAAAGGATACCAAGAATGAAGCATGCAATCCAAGAAGCAGTACATCTAATCAAGAATACAATATAAAGATTTCTTTTAAAATCTAAGGAGAATAGCTGTATAAAGGCATAGAAAACTTTTGGCACAAATCATAACAAGATTGTCAGAAGGCTCTAAGAAAGATGTGTTCACAGTGATAATGAACTGCCTGTTACAAATAACCCAGTTAATGGGCAAGCGGCATTAAGGAGGACATTCATTGGGATGAGCACCAGGTGTTATATATAAGTGATGAATCACTAAATTATATTCCTGAAAACATTATTACACTTTATGTTAACTAACTTGGATATAAATTAAAATTTAAAAAAAAAGAGAGACAGGCAAGAAGAAGTTTGTTTTCTTCTGGACATGTATGAGAATTTGGGGGCTGACATCACAGCAGCCATCTTGATACCATGAGGGGACATGTCTTGGATGAATGCCAGCAGGCTGCAGATGGCAAAGGGAAGTGACGTGAATATGTCTCTGCTGATACCTTGCACCAATGGAATAACTGAACTGGAAGTTTCTACCTTTTAGCCACTGGATAATAAAGTTTTATCAATGTTTAAAAAATAGTAATAATAATCCAGTTAAACCTAGTGATAAAGTGAAGACTTAACAATTGATCAGTAATTATAACAATCTGCTGGCTCCCTCCCCTCACTTTTTTTTCCTCTCTGCTCTAGTTAGCTGTATCACCCATGAACAGCACATTACGGACACAGGATCTGCTTGTGTTTCATGTCAGGTCCAACTACACTGCCTGGACTCTACATTCTGTAAATGCTGGTGCTGGGTTTTAAATTTTTAGAGTCAACCTGTAGTAAAAACACAAAAGATTTTGTCCTAGTTTCAGAACAGAATGTAAATTCTATAAGTCTTGTAAAAGTAAAGGTAAGACAAATGGAGGCTCAGCCTGGAGAAGGGCAGCTAGAGGACAGATGCAGAGGCACTGCATTCTTATCTCACAGAAGAACGTCATGAGATGACTATTTAGAATCCATGGCTTAAGAAACACAGTTTCAAATATTAATATTTAAATACCATAGATGGAACCAAGTAAACAATAAAAACTCAACTTTTGGTATGGGGGAGTGGGTAAACTATAATATAAACCAAATTCTTCATTTTTCATATTACTGAATACTTCTTAGACTTAATACTTTTTAAATAAACAAATACAGATGCTTGCATATTATCTATGAGGCAACTACAATAAAAGCTTTTTTAAAAAGGAAAAAGGAAAAAAGTAGATGAAAAAAGCAATAATCAGTCAAGACAGCAATCACTACCACTGGGAAGAACTGGGAGAGAGAATGTCATGGGATCCTCACTCAGAGGAGTGAAGAGTCAGGTTCATGGTTTGGTGAGAGAAAGATTTAGAGAACAATGTTAACAATGTGCTCCTAAGAGA
Source organism: Cryptoprocta ferox (assembly GCA_028646485.1). Taxonomy (NCBI): domain Eukaryota; kingdom Metazoa; phylum Chordata; class Mammalia; order Carnivora; family Eupleridae; genus Cryptoprocta; species Cryptoprocta ferox. The sequence goes on along the minus strand of CM053567.1, from coordinate 37,986,852 downwards.
GGGAATGAAGAGTGGTAAAGAAGATGACTCTTGCTTTTTGGCCATGTATAATTTGGTATAAGCTATATTTTTCAGATTATACACACATATCATTTTGGTAATAAGAACTTCAAATTCCTATTTAAAATAAAAAATAAATGCCTACATCTAGGGGAGTAAAAGCTAATTATGTCCATTTTCCTCTTTTAATTTGGTACAGTGTTTTGTTTGAGATAATACTTAATGCTGAACAGGTTGTGAGAGATGAACATTAATGTACCCAGAGGAGAATCTGAATTGGAACAATCTTTTTTTTTTTTTAATGTTTATTTATTTTTGACACAGAGAGAGACACAGCGTGAGCAGGGGAGGGGCAGAAACAGAGGGAAACACAAAATCTGAACTAGGCTCCAGGCTCTGAGCTGTCAGCCCAGAGCCCAGCATGGGGCTCAAACTCACAAACCATAAGATCATGACCTGAGCCAAAGTCAGATGCTCACCTGACTGGGCCACCCAGGTGCCCCAGAACAATCTTTCTGTTAAGCAGTTTGTTAAATGTGGATTTTAGTTCTGTTCAGTACTGTATTCCCAAGAGCTGGAATAATGTCTGCTATGAAGTAACCACTAATATATTCAGTGAACAAGGAATAAACAATAAAAGAAGAAACAACTATGTACTCTTGAATATGGAACTTACAAACAAACAAAAAATCAGAGGTAAACTTTACCAAAATGTTTTCACTTCTCTACAGATAACATATGATAAGCAAGGATCAGAAAAGAGTTCATCAGTCCCCACCAAATGTAAACCTAAATATGTGCACTTAACCAAACATTGTGGGGTTTTCTATTCCACTATCTGTATTTTTTATCTTCTGTAAGTTATATTTGTTTCGTGCTCAAATATGCATACCCCAGCTTCACACCTTCCCTTCATCATAATGGTTTCCTTTCCTTCTTTTACCTTTTAAACAAACCAATTTTATAATTTCAGATTATTCTACTGTTTCTAGTTCTTTGGGGCTTGGTTCCCTATTTGTCATGAATGTTGATTTCCCACCCTACCCCCTTCCATGGAAGCTCCTTTCTTTTTGCAATTTATACCATTTTATTGTGAGTTGATCAATATTATGGATTACTGATTTATTTATTTACATGGAGGTTTTCTTTGTCCTGAGCTGTGAAATAATCCCTCAGAGTAGTTCTGCATTTACCCTGGCAATAATTTGTGGGGTTTCCCCAGTCTGTGAAACTGAAAACTGAAGGAAACCTCATTTAAAATGGAGTGGGCAGGACAGAAGGGGAGCTCTCATGCCCTACCGCAGGTCAACTGCAGACCCCAGCATGAAGAGCCGTATTGTGCTTTCCCTATAGGAAGAAGCCTACTTTATGATTCCAGCAGCAGAAAGGAAGAATTTCTCCTTGGCCAGCAATAAGCTCAGCCAATAATATCACAACTTAGCCAATGAGAAACTGTCACCACCCTAAACTCTTGCTTTCCTCCAGCAGACTTTTGGTGAAATCAGCCCCTCCCATCTTCCTCTTTTTCTCTATAAATTAATGTTCCTTTCCTTTGATCTTTGGACTTTCTTATGTTTTGCCACAGTTTGCATGTTCCAAACTGCAATTCCTCTGCTATTCCTGAATAAACTGATTTTGCTAGTAAGATAACTGGCTCTTTTACTTCTAAGGTCAACAAGTCCAACACCAGTTTTATGTCAATTTCTAGATATCATGGGAAGATACACTTGAATCTCTACCCCATCTGTGCTGAAGGCTTGGATTTCAGTTCCACGAGTTGACTTTTTCCCATCCTCAGAGCTCTGGAAAATCAGTATATCAATCCCCTGCCCCCTGCCCCTTACCTCCTCCCTGACTTCCACCTCATTGTAAAGCATCTAAACTATGTACCTTTGGTTTGTTAATATTTCTGAAGCACATATCTTTATCTACTTATCTTAAAAAGTTTACAAATCAATAAAGAATACAGGTGAAAAAACAAAAAGAACATAGGAGTGAGATTTTGTCAATTTGTAAGAGTTATATAAACAGTTGATTCCCCTTCTTAGAAGGCATCCCACAGGCCCCTCTACTTTCTCACCTATTCTCCCTAAAAGTTGAGGAACAGAATTTTAATCTTCTTCAAAGACTTTCTCAAACATTTCTTCCTTCGAGTTTCTGACCAAATCAGAGACTAACTGATGTTGGCCCTCTGATACTGTCTTATGAACATTTCAAAAAACATACTTTCCCAAATTAAAGCCACTCTCCTGTTAAAGTGTACTTTATCTGACTAGTTTAGAAAAGCCACACTGGTCATCTAAGAAGTAACCTAAAGAGGAAAGGTGTGGGAAGTAGGAACTCTGAAAGGCACTGTCACTCAACTGCTAAGTAATATAGACCTTATGGTTAGCCCCAGGTGAGGCTCCTATGATACCTCTTTTTATCTCTTTGAAGTTCAATGCAGCTCCACACATATTCTACTAGCTGACTGGAATGGAAGTGGGGAACCTATCTCTGGTGGCTCACAGCCTCACTAAGTCACAGCACAACTGACATCACACATAGCCCAGAGCCTCTCAACAATTACCAACTACTGCTCTAGCCCTTGAGAAACTCCTGAAAGCTTCAGCTCTCAGAAAGCAGAGGGAACACGGAAACGAAGGAAGCATAGTCACCTCTTTCTTTTCACTCTAGTGATAAACAGATAATGAGAATCTAGATCTTAATTCCAAGCCAAGGGATTCTTCCCACCATTCACATGCTCTCCTGTTACCCCATCCAACACTCTAAGCCTTGTCACTGATTCAAAATCCCTGCAATAAGCTATAGTTTGCAAATAATCTTGACTTGTTTTCCCTAGAACCTCCCACCAACAACTCATGTTAAGTCCCTGCTAAATGGCAAAGTCTAAGCCTTCTCTTCCTGTAGCGGTGACACTTTCCTTGGGCCTCACATGGGATCACGAACCAAGGGACCTGACCTGATCTGACTATGTCATTACTAGGGTACCACCCGTCAGGTGATGCCTCCTGAGTATCATTGGGGATGCATCCATTTCTCCAGCAGGCTGCTTCTGGAGCACCTAGGTTAAGTCACTTATTTAATCTACCTTTTTTTAAATGGAAAAAAAAAAAAAAACTTTGTGAGAAGAGAGATGTCTATCAATCAAATTCAAATAGAAACACTGTCCTATTCTCTCTACTACCTTAACTCTACAGTCTTCTGAATTTGGGCAGTGTTTTGACGACAAATGACTAGACTATGTAAAGAAACTTGAAGTGTTTTTGAAAAGAAAAAAATATGCTATCATTTCTTTGTAAAAGTATGAAAAGAATACTTTCCAAGTCAATATAAACTTGCATCTTACAACATTCTTATGGTAAGCAATAGCTTCTGCTGCTCTGTTTGAATTTCCAGATAAATCCATCTTGATCTGACACTTCCTCTCTGCACACCTGGATCAAATGCAAACTCTACCCTGCCTTAAGCCCAAATGATTCTGTCCCCCATTTAGACGATTATCTTTCTAAACTTATCTCTCACTGATATGCTTTATAAACCAACCAGGTTAGTCTCCTTCCTGTCCCTCAAACAATTTTTATTTTCTGCCACCATACCTTTGGCTCATTCCATTCCCTCAATCTAAAATGCCCTCCCCTAAAATCTTACTAATCAGAACACTAGTCATTCTTTATGAAAAAGTTCAACTTCTAACTCTCTATGAAGTCACATCTGAAAATGATCATTTCCACCCCCACCTCTAGTCACTTACAGATATTTCTGCCTTACCAAAGAATAAGCTCCTAAAGGGAAAGAACTACATCTTTACTTCTTTGCACCCTCACAGTGCCCATGCCAAGGAGTAACTGCCCCAAAACTCAAGCCCCGTATAGTTAGGTATTTATGCTGAATAATAAATAACAAACTGGGGCACTATAATAAAAGCAGAATGATTTTTGGGGCACCTGGGTGGCTCAGTCGGTTAAGCGTCCAACTTCGACTCAGGTTATGATGTGAGTTCTGGCCCCATGTTGGGACTGGGCTCTGTGCTGACAGCTTAGAGCCTGGAGCCTGCTTCAGAGTCTGCACCTGCCCCTCCCCCACTCACGCTGTCTCTCAAAAATAAACATTAAAAAAATTTTTTAAAGCAGAATGATTTTTAAAAATTAATCTAGCTGTTTTAAGAGTCCTATTGATATATCTAATAAATAATCACGACTAGGTAAAAGAAATTATTAAGGGGCGCCTGGGTGGCTCAGTCGGTTGAGCATCCGACTTTGGCTCAGGTCATGATCTCACAGTTCGTGGGTTCGAGCCCTGCATCGGGCACTGTGCTAGTAGCTCAGAGCCTGGACCCTGCTTCCGATTCTGTGTGTCCCTCTCTCTCTGCCCCTCCCCTGCTCATGATCTGTCTCTCTCTGTCTCTCAAAAATAAATAAATGTTAAAAAAAATTTTTTTTAATTATTAGCTGGCAGCATATGCACTACATTCTTGCTATCCCCAAATATTATGGGAGTCCATTACATAAGCCTATCTAACATGTAAATCAAAAATGCAGGTATTATTTGATTTTTTTCAACTGAACAACAGCTACATTAAGTCAGACACCTTGTCCACCAAAAACAAAAATCAGTGTCAGACAGTGATAGAATTGAGGAAAGTCAGGACTGTACTTCTAAATCTCAATTTCAAAGGTCAGGGATATGATGATTATGATGATTATAATAAATAATAACATCAGCAAACACTTTTTTAACACTCATTACATGCCAAACGTGGCTCTAAGATCTTTACATTCGTCAGTTTACTTAAAATCCCAAAAGAATTCTGAGACATGTATAACTATCTTATTTATAACATGTAGAGTCCCATTTTATAGATGAGAACACCCAGGCACAAACAGATTAGATAACTTACTCAAGGTCATAGATCTCATAAGTCACAAGGTCAGAATTCAAACTTGGGAAGTCTTAGCTCCAGAGCCCAGGCTCCTAACCAAATGCAATATCTCTTTCTTAGCTAATTCCCAAAACACACTCATATCACCTTTATCATGTACTGATTGAGTACTTCTCCACCTCATTACTGCCTTCCTACCTTTTTGAAATTTGTTCACTCTAATTATTCATCAAAACAATCTTTCTAAGATATAAAAGTTAAAAATACAGGATGTGATTCTTGTAGTTTGTTCTGGGTAATTTCAAATCAGTTCTTGGTTGAAGAAATCTTAGCTTCTGACACCTGAAATCTCTGTAGCACTTCACATCTGTTACCTGAAGGAGGAGGGTCGGGAAACACTTACTAGTATCTGGAGGTTTCTCTTCAGGTATGCCAAATAAAAATTCATATTTGGCCTTGGCAACACTCTGGGAATGGGCTGATGCATTGTTAACCCAAACAAATGTCTCTGCCTGCAAAATTAAAACAAAACAAAGATATCATTAAAAACATATAAAAATACATAATAAAACAAACCAACCACAAGAGAATGGTTAAGCAATAGTAACATTATCTTCTTGACAGAATGCTACGTGGCCATTAAAAACGAAACATAAAAAATATAACACAACAAAAATCAAAATACAAGATGATCACTGAAAGATCACAATTATATAGAAAAATACACATACATTTATAGGGGATTAAGAAATATATAAAAACTTTGGATTGATGGAGGGGGCAGAATTATGGTACAATATTTGATTAAAAAATTTTAAGTATTTATTTATTTTTGACAGAGAGAGACTGAGCGCAAGCAGGGGAGGGGCAGAGAGAGAGGGTGACACAGAATCCAAAGCAGGCTCCAGGCTCTGAGCTGTCAGCACAGAGCCCAACACAGGACTCGAACTCACAAACCCCGAGATCATGACCTGAGCCAAAGCATATGCTTAACCAACCAGGTGCCCCTATTTTTTCTAATTGAAGTATAGTTGACATACAACATTATATTAGTTGCAGGTATATAACATAGTGATACAAAACTCTCACCCCAAAAAGTATAGTTACCACCTTCTACCATACAAAGTTATTACAATATGATTGACTATATTCCCTATAATGTACTTTTCATCCCCGTGACTTATTTTATAATTAAGTTTGCACCTTAAGTTTGTACCTCTTAATCCCTTTCACATATTTGGCCCATCCTCCTGTCCCCCAACCCCGTAGCAACCACCAGTTTGTTCTCTGCATGTTCTCTGCACTTACCTCTATTCTGGGTATGTTTTTTCTTTGTTCACTGATTTTCTTTTTTCAGATTCTACTTATAAGTGAAATCATATGGTATTGTCTTTCTCCATCTGATTTACTTCACTTAGCAGAATACCCTCTAGGTGCCCATCCATAGTATCATAAATGGCAAGATTTCTGTCTTTTTTATGGCTGAGTAATATTCCATTTATATGTATGTGCGCGTGCGTGCACACACACACACACACACACACACATATATGTATCACATCCTGTTAATCCACTCATCTGTGGATGGGCACTTGGGTTGCTTCTGTATCTTGGGTATTAGAAAAACACTGAAATAAACATAGGAGTGCATACATCTTTTCAAATTAGTGTTTTTCTTTTTTTCATCCAGAAGTAGAACTACTGGATCATATGATACTTCTATTTTTAATTTATTGAGGAATCTCCATACTATTTTCCACATAACTGTACCAATTTACATTCCCACCAATAGTGCATAAGGGTTCCCTTTTCTCCACATCCTCATAACACTGTTATTTCCTGTCTTTATGGTAATAGTCATTAGCCATTCTATGTGAGGTGATAGCTCACTGTGATTTTAATTTACATTTCTCTGATGATTAGAAATGTTGAGCATCTCTTGGCCATCGGTATGTCTTCTTTGGAAAAATGTCTATTCAGGCCCTCTGTCTACTTTTTAATCAATAACTTGTTTTTCGGAGGGTTGAGTTGTGGGAGTTCTTTATATATTTTGGGTATTAACCTCTTATCAGATATATCATTTGCAAATGTCTTCTCCCATTCAGTAGGTTTCCTTTTAGTTTTGTTGATGGTTTCTTTTGCTGTGAAGAAGCTCTTTAGTCTGATGTAGTTCCAAGAGTTTGTTTTTGCTTTTGTTTCCCTTGCCTCCTGAGAAGACAGACCCAGAAAAATAATGCAAAGAGTGATGTCCAAGAGATGACTGCCTATGTTTTCGTTCGGAGTATCCTGATTCCAGGTATACATTGTGGTCTTTATTATTTGCTGGAAGCCATTTCTGAAGTGAGACGGGTTTGCAAGGCGGGGGCCTCCCACGGTCAGATGGCAACGGATGTCTACCCCCCCCTCATATCAGGAGTGACCTGTCTCCTTATACTGGTTGCACCTTGTGAAGGAACTTACAGGAATTTCTTCTTTTGTGTTTATGGGAGCAAATATTACATTTCCAGGGAAACCAGTTTTTACTTCTTCTCAACAAAAGAGGCTATTGAATCTTGCCCACAAAGGACTAACCTTTGCTTTTACTATGCTAAAAACATTGCCTTGTATTTGAATGCTGAGGGCACCTTACTTCCCCATATGACAAGCATCTAAATCACCTACAATGTGGGGGGGGAGAGGACAAGATGGCAGAGAAGCAGGGAGCTCTGTAATCCGCGCACGCGCGTATGGATTGAACTGAGAAGGACTGAAGGGATAAAACTTGGATTTGCAAGTGGGGGAAAGAACAGATGCCAGAAAGAAGTCAACCTCAAAGATGCCTGAGTGAGTGACTGTGATTTGGGAAATTAGGGGACGGGCGGGTCCCGGGGGTGCAGGGAGAAGTAGCCCGAGCCCAACACAGGGAGAGTGCGCTGTGCCCGGGAGAGACCAGGGGAAGAGAAAGAGAAACGGAAAATGAACCTAGAACCAACTCTAAGGGAGGAAGAACTCGCCCGTCTCCCCATTATATAACTGCCGAGCGCCGGGATTGAAATCCGTCCCCATCTGGCCGGAGAATTCTTCCTTGGGGGCAGCGGCAGCGGCATCCACTCCAAGCCGCACCGGGAGCGGCGGCGGCAGTGGCTGCGGCAAGAAAGGCGCCTTGAAAAGCGGCAGCGGCGGCGGCTCCACGAAAAGGGCGGTGTAAGCCCAGCCGGGAGGCCGGCCGCCAGCGGGAACGCATCTCATCCCCAGTGACGGTGTTGAACTGCACGGACTGGGATTTGGAAGTGAGGCGGAGCTTGGAGAACACAGTTTGGTTCGCCCGCGGCACAGGGAGATCGGACTGAGAAGGGCGGTTGCAACGCTTGGTTCCGGCAAAACTTTGAGGCGGTGCCATACTTATCCCCGCAACCACCAAGGCGGGGCCTCGGAGAGAGCAGCCCCCTAGACCTGACCTAACGCCAGACCACGCCCATCCGCACAGAGGAGTTGTCTTTTTTTTTTTCCTTTTTTTTCCTTTCCTTTCTTCTTTGCTTCTCCTTCTTTTCTGCTGCCATCCAGATATATATCCCGTAGCATATTCTTATCTCTCCTCTTGGATGGTTATATGCTTTTGGACTGCACTCAGACTTTTGCTGACTCTGTCCCCACCTTCTTGTTGTTTTTTTTCTTCTTTTTGTTTTTGTTTCTTTTTCTTCTCTCTTTTCTTCTCTTCTTTCTTTTCTTTCCTTTCCTTTTCTTTACTTCTTTCCCCTTTTAGTTTGCTTGTTTGTTTGATTTGTCTGTGCATTTGCGTGCTTTTGCTCCCTGTGTGCTAATCTGTTTCCTTTTCAGGGATACCTCAAAAAACAAGCCAAAGTATACATGGTGG
>CM053567.1:37932195-37977617 GCA_028646485.1 Cryptoprocta ferox | reverse complement strand
CATGACAATGAGAAAGAATGAAATCTGGCCATTCGTAGCAAAGTGGATGGACCTCGAGGCTGTCATGCTAAGTGAAATAAGTCAGGCAGAGAAGGACAGATACCATATGTTTGCACTCATAGGTCTAACAGGAGAAACCCAACAGAGGACCATGGGGAGGGGAAGGAGGAAAAAGAGTTAGGGAGAGGGAGGGAGACAAAATACGAGAGACTCTTGAATACTGAAAAGAAACTGAGGGGGGAAGGGGAAGGGGGAAAGGTAATGGGGGGTGAGGATCTTGGTGGACGTCACTTGTGGGGAAGAGCACTGGGTGCTATATGGAAACCAACCTGATAATAAACTATAATGTTAAAAAAGTAAATAAATAAATAAATTCCCTACAATCAATCACTATTGATAAAGATTATGCATGAGTCTTCTACGAATCTATGTTCTGGGAAATTTTTACATACCAAAGAATTTGTCATCAGAAATCATTGTCTAAGGCAATTGCCACTCCTGTTTTGTAACCCATACACTGTTTCAATAAATAAAGCTGACTCTCTGGTCAGTGCAGAGATGCCTGCCAGAAGAGCAGAGATGCCTGACTGCAGAGCAGAGATGCCTGCCTGCTGATCAGAAAGAAACTCGTGGCTCTCTCATTCCCTTCCCCTTTCACCGATTCTCAGCTCTCTCGTGCCAACACCGTGCATCCTTCAGGGAAACCCTGGACCTGCTGGAGCTGGACTCCGGCAATTATTTTTATTTATTTTTCTTATTTTAGAAAAAGAGAGTGAGTACAAGCTGGGGAGAGGGGCACACGGAGAGAGAATTTTAAACTCCACACTGAGCAAGGAGCTTGACATAGGCCTGATCCCATGACCCTGGGATTATGACCTGAGCTGAAATCAAGAGTCAGATGCTCAACTGACTGAGCCACCCAGGCACCCCACAATTTGGTCTTTAATTCATTTTGAGTTTATTTTTGGTGTACAGTATAAGAAAGTGGTCCAGTTTCATTCTTTTGCATGTTGCTATCTAGTTTTCCCAACTCTATTTACTAAAGAGACTGTCTTTTCCCCAGTGTATATTCTTGCCTCCTTTGTCATATTTATTGACCATATAAGTATGGGGTTATTTCTTGGCTATCTACCCTGTTCAATTGATCTATGTGTCTATTTTTGTTGCCAGGACCATATAGTTTTGGGTACTATAGCTTTGCAGTATAGTTTGAAATCTGGGATTGTGATACTTCTAACTTTGTGCTTCTTTCTCAAGAATATTTTGGCCATTCAGGGTCCTTTATGGTTCCAAATAAATTTTACAACTGTTGTAGTTCTGTGAAAAATACTATTGGCATTTTGATAGGGATTGCACTGAATTTGTACTCTGTTTTGGGTTAACATGGACATTTTAACATTAATTCTTCCAGTCCATAGCCTAGTATATCTTTCCATTTATTTGTGCCATCTTCAATTTCTTTCATCAATGTCTTACAGTTTTCAGATTACAGGTCTTTCAACTTCTTGGTTACATGTATTCCTAGGTATTTTATTCTTTTTGATGCTGTTGTAAATGGGATTATTTTCCTAATTTCTCTTTCTGCTAGTTCATTATTACTATACAGAAATCCAACAGGTTTCTGTATATTAATTTTGTATTCTACAACTTTACCAAATTCATTTATCAGTTCTAATAGTTTTTCAGTGGTTAATTTTTCTGTATATAATATAATGTCATCTACAAATAGTGACAGTTTTACTTCTTCCTTAGCAATGTGGATACCTTTTATTTCTTTTTCTTAACTGCTGCAGCTAAGACTTCCAGTGCTAAATTGAATAAAAGTGGCAAGAGTTGACATCCTTGTCTTGTTCTTAGCCTTAGAGAAAAAGCTTTTAGCTTTTCACCATTGAGTATGATGTTATCTGTGGATTGGTGGATATTAAATTTATGTTACTTTTCTGAAATTAGCAAACTGTATTTTATTTTTAGATGCATCATGTTCCAAATGATTATCATTACCCATAACACACAGCAGGAATATTTGTGTGTGGGTTCTACTAAAATATGCCAACATAAATAAGTCTTTCCCCAAAAAGACCATATTTTTTATGTAATCAGAAACACCACTCAGCCAAACAGGGGGCATAAAGTATAATTGCTACTCATCGCATTTATACTAACTCTCCTAAATTTAAGCATCTGTCCCAGTGTTCTTTGGAATTCCATAAAGTCCCCTATTTGAAAGATAAGCTACAAAAGTGACTGTGAAAGTGGGTTCACATCATGATTCTGAATTTCTATGGCCTTCTTCCTGGCTGCTTTTGGCAACTGCCAAAACTCAGGAGTGCCTCCCTTCTCTGGCCTTAAAAATAAGGAACAAGGTAAAAATTGGAAACCACAGAGAAATCTAATGTAGTTCAATCAGGGAGCCATTCTTTTGCCACTTTACCCCGAACCCAAAAATCAACCAGAATCCAGACTGACCTCTCTGGTTTCTACCCTCAAATTATAAGACATCTTCTTTTCTGATGTCTGAGGAGCAAACGTGACCATTCACTTTAGGAGAGAGAAGCACAAAGGGTTTTATCCAGCAACCAAACAACTACTTCATAAAGGGAAATTTTATGACTTCTATTATATTCTTTGGAGCAAAAATATTTGACAGTAGTGAGAAGGCCCATGATGGGGTTATGATTCATCACCCTACTGCAAGACCAGTTCAACAGCGAGGCTTCTCTTTGTTCTTTAATACCAATATCAAAGAGCTAGCTTATACAATTTTGAGATAACAATTTATTTCTTAAAATAGCTCTACAATCACTTAATGTTCAAACGTGTAAAATTTATCTTTGGTAAAGGTGTGCACTCCTCTTGAGAGTTGTTTACTTGATATTCAGAAGCTGTTAATTAATCTTTTCCCTAGCAGAGAGGAAATATCAGTGTTTTGATGTGTTCAGGGAGCTTCAGACTGGTAAAAGAAGAACGTGATGCCCTAGGTATCACAGTAGGGCAGTTAAGGAAGGCTCTCTGAGTAACTAATACTTGTAGAGATGAGAAAGATGAGAGCCAGGGAAGGACAGAATCCCCCATCTCAGCAAAGAGAGCGTCATACACAATGGCCTTATAGCATGAAAGGATTAGGCAACTCAAATGACTGAAAAGCCAACGTAGCCACAGAATAGTGGGTAAATGGGAAACTTTAGAGACTGACCAAGAAAATAACACAGGACAAAGTAACACTGGAGAGGAGACAGGAGCCAAACACTAATGATGTGTAGGTCAAGGAAAGGTTTGATGGGAAGCCAGGGAAGGGTTTGAAATATATGGTGATTCACTAACACTTTTAGAAGATGATTCATTTAGGAGCACCTAGGTGGCTCAGTTGGTTAAGCATCCAATCCCTGATTTCGGCTCAGGTCATGATCTCACAATTCGTGAGTATGAGCCCTGTGTTGGGTTCCACACTGACAGTGTGGAGCCTGCCTGGAACTCACTCTCTCACTCTCTCACTCTCTCTCTCTCCCTCTCTCCCTCTCTCTCTCCCCTTCCCCCTCTCCCTCCCCCCATCTCCCCCTCCCCATTCACACGCTCTCTCTCTCTCTCTCAAAGTATATAAAAAAGTTTTTTAAAAAACATCATCCATTTAAACTTTTAAAAGATCATATGATTGGTACAGGGGAAATGGATTGAAATGAGTCAAGAGGAAGCAAACACCAGTTAGGAGTCCAAGTTAGAGAGTATAGAAGCTTAGAGGAGAATAATGGCAATGAAAATAGGCAGAAGTAGAATTTGAAATATATTTTGTAGGAGGGATCTACATGAATTTTCTGATAAATTGGATTTAAGAAATGAGAGAAAGGGGGATTTCGAGGATAATTAGAATGAATAACATTTACTACCCACTTAGTCCAGGCACATTATTATTCTAATGTAGCAGGGAGAAACTTAGCATGTCTGACTCCATATTACTTCTATTTCCCTTGGTACTGTGGCGTATAGCTTAGAAACTTCTGCTTAGCCCTGCACATAGGCATGTTATAGCTCAGATTTGCAAAAACTGTTCTCCATCCAAAATCTACCTCACCCAAGGAAATAAGGAAGTGTGTACAAAAATGACTATGCTATGCTTAAGATTTAAAGGAATGATATGACCAGATTCCTATATGCAAATATTAACTGACCAAGGACAAAAGTTACATGACCTTCCTCAGATGTCTACAGACATCAGTCACTTTTTGACTCCAACTCTATCCTGCTTCCCCCTCTTCCTAACATAAAAGAAGCTCAAATCTCATGCTTGGGGAGATGGTTCTTTGGGACAATAGTCCTAGTCCACCACTGGATTGCTGGCTTTCTGAATAATATTGCTTACATCCCCCAACATCTTGCCCTTGACTTTCTGGTCTATTGTGTGGCCAGCAGAACCACCTTGGACTTGGTTACATTAATACAATACATGGGATATCTCATTTAACACTTAGAATAATTATAGGAGGTGGGCACTACTATTATCCCAGGCTCATAGTTAGAGAAAGAGGCAATGAGTGGGTAAGTAATTTGTCCAAGGTTAAAAAGCTAGTAAACTGCGGAACCCAGATTCAACTCCTGAATGCAGAACCCATGACTCAGGGAATGACTCCCAGGAATCTGTCCTGAGCAAGTGGGTGCATATATTGAGACAGGGAAAAACTAGAGAAGGAACATTATCAATAGCTTGGATTTGGGCTTCCAGGTGACTTCCCAAGGTCTCAGTAAAACAAAAAGAAAATTCTAAAGACAAAATCCATTACTATGCTGCTGGAAAATAAGAAAAGATGCTATCAATACAGCACCAGTTTTAAGAAATTATAGGAAGATAATGTTTTGGCATAGAGTTTCAATTTAAAGACTGAAAACTGTTCTCTAAAGGAACATTTCTCTTGAGCCAGGTTTCTAAGCCTCAGTTCCACATCAACAGAATTCTGGAAGTCTGAAGTTAAATGGTAAGAACAAAACAAGACAGAACTTACATCTTTATTTTCACTTACCTTAAGCTGAAATTTAGCTTTTTCCCCCATATATGAATAAATTTCCCTAAATATGAATAATATAGAATTCTTATCAGTATCTGTAACTTTGTCACCAACAAAAATCACAGCCATTTTCACATGATATAACAGTTACTACAGATATCTTAAAAATATAATTTATACTCATCCTTACTATGAAATGATAGTAGTTACTAGACCCACCACTAAGTTTAATTATGAATAAAGAAATGCATTACCATTTCGCAAATTTGTTTAATATTTTATTAAACATAAATTATTAAACATGTGTTAAATAATATAACTGGTTTTTCTGTAGATCCATGTATGTTACTGTATGTACTTAAAAAGCATTATTTTGACAAGAGATACATAGCATTACCAGATTGTCCAAAGGGGCCACAAAAGAAAAGACCTTGCTCCGCTCTTAACTACAGAGAATAAACTGACGTTACCAGAGGAGCTGGATAAAATAGGTATTGGGGATTAAAGAGTATATATCATGATGAAATAAAATAAATTCATTTTAAAAAAAGAAAACAACAACAAAAAAGAAGAGACCCCGCTCAAAAGCATGGTTCTTTAAAGTGCAGCTCATGACCCATTAGTGGCTTGGTCAGGTTTTATATTAGTTTATACACACACACAAATATATATATGAGAATAAAATTGAAAATACCAGAGGATGACAGCACATAGTAAGATTAAACATTATTTTATAAAACTCCTAACTTACTTGTGCACACGCACATGTGTGCGTGTGTATCAGATCATGATGTAAAATGTGTATCTCATCATGAGTCATGATCAAAACTGTTGGAAACACATTGCTCTAGCGTGGCTCTCAAACTTCAGTATGACTTGGCATCACCTACATGCCTTATTAAAACATGTACTAGGGATTCACCCAGAGTTTGTATGTCAGTAGGTCTGGGATATTTGGCTTGAGAATTTGTATTTTCCAACGATTTTGCAGATAATATTAGTGCTGGTGCTCCAGGAACTGAATTTTGTAAACCACTGCTCTAGACCAATTTTTTTCATCCTTTCTTGTATATATGCATCACCTTAGAATCTTGTTAAAATGTCGATTAATCAGGTCTGGGGTGGTTCCCAGGAGATGCTGACACTGGTTCATAGAGCACATCTGTGCTAAAGCTTGCAAGTGAAGCAGTGTTCAAAGCATATTCAGACTTCAGAGAAGAGAACCATTTTTTAAAGGGATGTTTTACCCAGGAGTTAAATACACTAAAAGGTTTCAATGTGATAAAGCACTTCCATACTATGACAATTATAGGGACCCTAAAACCTAACACTCAGGCCTGAATCAAAGCATTAACATTCTTCTACCTTGCCTGGTGAAATAAAATTCATTCTACTTACATTAATTATTCTTAACCAAAGATATATTCTCTTCCCATGCCAAAGGTTATAAATCTGCACCCATCTCTACAATAATTTTTGCGGGTCTTTGAAAAATCCTATTTGAAACAAGCAGCTTGATGGGAAACCCATATAATTTAGTACTATTTTTTCCTTCTGTACTACTAATTGAATAAAATATGTTCTTTCATTTTATCACAGCCATTTCAGAAACATAAATCTCATTGAAGTAGGGAGTATGAAGTAACTTAGCAAATGGACTGTCAGATGATCCAGACTTCAGTCCCAGCTGGGATTTCCACTCAATCTCACACTAATGCTTAGTCTTTGGACCTTAGCTTCCCTATTGATAAAGAATGTTATTCAAATTTATCTCTAAGGTCCTTTCAAATTCTGAAGCACAAATATTCTTCACACTTCTGTACCCCCTTCACAATTACTACATTAGGGAGGAATAACACAAATCTCTCCCTTGTGGTAACATTACAGTGACATGATTACCAAAACATACCCTGTACTTAAATATTCAAATAAAATCTCAATCTTACATTTTACATGGTTTTTCAGATTTGCAAAGAATTTTCACTTACATTTTCCAACTCTCAAGATGTTACTGACTATAATTACTTATCTTAGACACAAGAAAAACACTGCTGATATAAAATAATTCTTATAATTGTCTGGCTGCAAAAAATCAAGAGGAAAAAGCAGAAAGCAGTGAGCAAATTTCAGAAGTAAAAGTCATTGGATTTGGGAGGGGGCCAGAGGAAGGAAGGCTGGTATAGGGACTGACAGAAGAGTTTGAGGAGGATGATTATGTTCCTTCATTTCCTTACCATTTCAATTTCAGTATGGTGTTCAGAGGATGTGAGATCCTCCTAGTCAGTCAGAGTTGAGTATCAGAAAATGCTTTAAGCCAGAGATTAAAGGTTAAATTAAAGGCCATAAAAACAATTTCATAACTCATTAAGAACAAATACTTGGTTCCACCATTTACACTTCACACTTGATCCTGTTCAATCCCATCTGCTTGGATCACCCAGCAGAAGTCAGGCCTGTGGACACAGGGCACTATGTATGCCATCGCAAGTGCAGGCAGGCCTTAGTGCTAATCTGCAAAAGGCAATGGTTAAATAGGTGTTATGGGCTGAAAATTCATATGCTGAAGGCCTAAACCTCAACACCTTAGATGTGATTGTATTTGGAGACAATCTTTAAAAAGGTAATTAAGTTAAAATAACATCATTAGGGTCTAATTCAATATGACTGGTGTCCTTACAAGAAGAGGAGATTAGGACAAGACACATATGCAGAAGGAAGACCATATGAAGACACAAGGAGAAGACAGCCATCTGCAAGCCAAGGAGAGAGGCTTCAGAAGATCTGATCTCAGACATCTACCCTCCATATCTGTGATAAAATAATTTTTTCTTTGGCTGTCTATACTACCCACTCGGAGGTACCCTATTATGGCAGCCTTGACAACTATTAAATTAGAGAAGGCTGAAAAAGCTAAGACAAAGGAAGTTATTTAGGATCACAGGTACCTTATGTCCTGTTAAAAGAGAACAGAACCAATCCAAGTCACACCACACAGTACTCAAAGGCCAAGGGGAAGGGGAAGGGGAAGGCAGGGAGAGGAGTGGCTAAAAAAGGGAATGGTTATCAAGCATTTAAATCCCCAGATCCCCACCTCTACTTTTTAAGAACATCTTTGTCTTGGGGGACACTAGGCACAACTGATACCAGATACCAAAGTGGAAATGGGGATTTGTTTTTGAATGTTAAGATGCTTAGACTTCTTCTCCCACCCAGCCTGTGAAATTTTGGCACCCTAGACTTTACCCTGCAGGCAGGCCGACGTGAAGAGTTTTCTATGCAGAATGTAACTAGCCCAAGAAAGACCTAAATAATTAAATCAGGGATCCGCTAACAAACAGACTAACCAGATCCTCATACAGTGAAGTTTAGAACTTCAAACTGGCTATTTAGACCCCATTATTACATTACATCATATTCCTTAATTTTCATAACCATGACACTTTCTGAAAATTACAGTCCAGTTATTTTGTAGAATGTTCTTCACCTTGGGTTTGTCTTTACATTTCCTCATGATCAAATTCAGATTAGGCATCTTTGACATGAATATCCCAGCAGTGATGCTGTTTTTGCATCCTTCAGTGGAACACAATTTAAACTGTCCCACTACTTAATCATACTCACTTTGATCTGCCAGGCTTCTCTGTCAACTGCAAATTTTTCTCTTTGTAATTAATTAGCATGCTATAGAAAAATACTTATAAACTATGTAAATACCTGGTTCTTCATCAAACTTTCAACATATAAATTTATTTCTTTTTATCAATAGTGACTGAATTTAGTATTTTATTCAGTGGGTTATAACCTACTTTCATTATTTATTTCAATGCTCAGATTGCCCAATTTTGGCCAGCAGAAGTTCTATCTGACTTCTGTTTTTTGTTTTGTTTTGTTTTTTGACATGTCTCCATTATCTTATGAGTATCACTTTACTTCCTGGTACAATAGGATATTCCAGGCTTCTCCCTAGAATCAGCCATTTCTTAAAAAAAAAAAAAAACAAAAACAAAAACAAAACAAAACAAAAACAAGCTAAAGGCCTAGTTCCTTTTAGTAAATAATATTATTTCATATTTAGACACAAGAACTGGACTTTGGGTGACTGGGTATGCTCACTGCGTCTGGGATGTACCTGCTTATGACCAGCTCAGATGACACAGAGAATTTTAAACACACACACAAGTATGTGTGCTCACTGCAACAGGCTGAATAAGCCCCACCCATACACCCAACATGTCCGTGTTCTAATCCCTTCTTTCTGGTAAATGGTGCCTTATATGGCAAAGACTTTGAAGATGAGATTAAGTTTCTTGGTATGAGGAGACTAACCCAGATTGCTCAGGTGGGTCAAGATTTGATAAAGAAGAAAGTCAGAGGAGAGCAGAGAGAAAACGTTCTATGCTATTAGTTGGAAGAAGGGGTCAAATGCCCCTTGTAAGTAATGTGAAAAATGCAGTTCTAGAGGCAGAAAATGGCAGGGAAACTGATCCTCCCTAGTCTCCAGAGGAACCACTGCCTTGCTGGAACTTTCACTTTAGTCCCTAAAACTCACTTGGGCTTTTGGCCTCCAAAACTATAAGAGAATAAATTTCTATTGTTTTAAGCCACCACACTGGTAGTACTTTGTTACAACAGCCACAGGAAATGAATACAAACACACAGAGAAATACAAGTACACACTTTTTATTCTATTTTTTTGAGTGAGAGAGAGCACACAAGTAGAGGAGGTGAAGAGGGGCAGAGGGACAGAGAGAGAGAGAAAAACAAAGAGAGAGACACACACACAGAGAGAACTTCGAGCAAGCACGCTCCATGCTCAGAGCAGAGCCCAATGAGGGGCTCGATCCCATGACCCTGGGATCATGACCTGATCCAAAATCAAGAGTTGGCCACTCAACTGACTGAGCCACCCAGGAAAACCCATACTTTTTATTCTGTATTTGTTTCTGCATCTATGCAATGAAAAAAACCAACAGTTCACACTCATATTGATGGGATTTTGGGGTGATGGTAGGGTTCAGAGCTGACAGCCAAGAAAGAATTCTTGAAGACATCTTTGGAGCAAAAAGGTGATTTTATTAAAGCATGGGGACAGGACCCATGGGCAGAAGGAACTGCACTGGGGTTGTGACGGGCCACTGATTATATACCTTTATGTTGGGAGGGGGTGAGGGATAGAGTACATTTCTAAGTTATTTTGGAAGCAAAGTTTCCAGGACCTTGAGGGGCTAGCTGTTAGGTAAACACCATTTAGTAAAACCTCAGTCATGAGGCCCTTCAGATATATATCAGGGGGCCATAAGCTTGGAGTATGATTGCCAGCACATATTTTGGGGGAGTTGAGATAAAGAAGTTTCCAAAGGAATTTTTATATATTAAAGTCGATTTACAGGATCCCGGGGGGTCAGGATAATATTGAGCCAAGATTCCCTTTTGCCCCCAGCAAAGTGTCATCATTGAAGCAGCTGAGCTCCTAGAGGGAGGTCACTCTGCCAGTTTCAAGGACTTGTCAATGGGCTGTAGGCAGTAAGGGAATTTAAGTTTCCATTTGCCTTTGTTTCCCACATCACCAGGGCAAGCACTTAAACCTCTTTCCTTTGTTCTTGGGTAGCCAGGAGTGTCTGGGGGAATATCATACAGATACCACCTGGGGTGGGGGGTAGGGGGAGTTGCTAGCCTGTACTTTGTCCTCAGCCTGCCCCATGCTCCCTCATCAGTATTTTTTCCATAAGTATACTTCTCCTGGTTTGAAGTACAAATGAGCTGTTAATGAAATAATCACAAGACTTATCAAGGAACTGTCATCCACTGATATTGGGATGATATCCCATTCATTACTGCAGTTCATCCAAATATATTCTGCTCTTCCACTATAATTAAGAAATTTTTATTGCTGAAAAACAACAACGAAATCATCCATTCCTTCCATTTACATGGCTATAGAGATATTCAAATCCTATCTTGTGCAGCATTTTTCCCTTTAAGAAGATATTTGACATATGCCTGCATTTAAACAAGCAGAAAAAAAACACTGGTGCTTGAGAAGAGAGTGGGCCAATTTATACGTGGGGAATTCACAATTCCCCTACAACCAACCCCTACTACCTTGACAGGCTAATTGGATAGATATTCCAAATACCAGTAAGAGCACCAAATAAAATTGGGACAGAGGGACTCTCAAGAGTTAGAGGTCAAAAACAGCCAGGAGACAAACAAGGCAACAGAAAGGCCAAATCTTGGACTTCTAAAGGTTAAAAACAGCATCAAAACCAAAGAGCAAAGCAGGAAACGGGCTACAAGACTAAAGGGAAGACAGTGGCAAAGATGAGAACTCAGCTCCTCACCTAGTCACTCTCTAGCCCCACTGCCAAGCCTGTTTTTACTGTGTGAGCACAAAGACAAGAGTTGAATTCATGGTTTTCTTATAAGCCCCTGGGGGTCCATTCTCATTTTCCCACCAGCTGCTGTCTACTCACACAGCCCATTTCCTGAAAGCACACTCCCCTGGGACAGGGCAGTGGGGGTTCTGCTACTCCTCTAGGGATGAGTCAGGGAAGCCAGCCTCATGGGGGAGGGGTGGCAGGGGCTCCAGAGCAGAGACAAAGTCCCCGTGCTGCCTTCCACTACATGTAAAATCAGAGGGAAGGATAGGAAAGTAGGCTTTGTGCCAACTCAAAGGACGTTTCCCTTGATAATCTGCATCTTGAACCCATTTTAGTTGTCTTCTGACCAAACAAGATTATATCCCCCATCTTGGAACAGTGCCCACACTGGGCAAGACTCTACATTCACAGCACATTATGGTTTATTACAAATAAAGCCTGGGTGGCTCAGCTGGTTGAGCGTCCGACTTTGGCTCAAGTCATTGTCTCCCAGTTCGTGAGTCTGAGCCCCACGTCGGGCTCTGTGCTGACAGCTCAAAGCCTGGAGCCTGCTTTGGATTCTGCGTCTCCCTCTGTCTCTGCCCCTCACCCACTCATATTCCCTCCTTCCCCTCCCTGTCAAAAGTAAATAAACATTTTTAAAAATTTAAAAAGAAACAGTGATAGAGGCTTTATTTTTGGGGCGAGTGTGATGTAGAAAGTTAGGGGTTAGGAAACTAGGATGATAAACACTCATTTGTAACAAAGCCTCCTGTAAAACAAATGCAAGACCTAGAGCTCCTGCACTAAGGCACCAACTAACTAAAGTGCTGGAGAGCTTCAAGGAAGGAATTAAAACAAAATTAGCACCAAATATTATCAGTTCCAAATATATCCTCTGCCTTTCCCACTACTTCATAATTAGTAATGACAGATGTGTAAGACATTAGACAGCAAATGTACAGACCCAGTGACTTAAGACTTCATTTTTGCCTTTCCTGTTTCCCTACCTACTACCTACCACCCTCACCTTCCTCAGGCTCTGGATCTGTGTGCTTCTGATAAGAAACTTATAAATGAAGCAGACAATATAAAGATCCAGATTTTAAAGACAGAAACACACTTTTTTAAGCCTCTGAACACCTCTCCTTACTTGCTTCGGGTCCTTACTCAGGAGGCTGGCACTTTCCACATGCAGAGAGCATTGCAGAATTTTCCACATGCAGAGAGCCTTACAGGATTTCAGGAACATGAGGGAACACTGAAAAGCCACATAGAACTTTAGAAGTGGCCCAGCAAAATCAAGATTCCCTCCAAGGTAATCAACCAGACTTCGAAAGTAACTTTCACAAATGCTCCTTTATGTACTCAAAAAAAAAAAAAAAAAAAAAAAAGGTAGGAAGATGAAGTACTGAGAACAATCAAAACAAGGATCACACAAAGCAGACAGAGACTACAGGCTCACAGAAAGTGTTCAAAATGTTTTTGCTGAGTCCTTATAAACTCAGTAACCTCAAAAAAGCCTGGAAGGCTTGGCAGAAATAACATTAAAAAAAACTGTATAAAGGAAAACTATCTGCCTACTCACGTTTATTTATCTAGCTTTGCAAAATATGAATGTATCTTTAGTTACTTCAAAGGTTCCACTAACTTCTGAAAACAATTAAGACCACTCTAACTTTAAAAAAACATGTCATTTGGCACTTTGACAGGAAGGAAAAGATAGGTGCTAAGTGTGACTTCAAGGTGGGAATCATGAGAAATAAGTGTCTTTTCACCTTAGTTTGCTATATCTCTATAGCAAACTAAAAAGTTACCTCTTGGGTGACAGCTATGTATTTTAGTGAAACACATAATACCCCAGACTAAATCTTACAAATAAGACATGCTAAAGATTGTCCTTGATTACAGTAAGAGAATCAGCCATAATTTTCTTCTCAAGAAGGCATGTGAGTAATCAAATAAATTAAATCTCTTTTCTACTTTTGAAGTGTAAGTCATTTACTGACTTTTATGTGTAGAGAAAAAAAAGTGTCTCTGGACAAATACAAACATTCTAAAAGTCATAAAATTCAGGCTCTAATTTAAGCTAAAATAGCACATGAAATATTAGAAGTAATACAATCATTGCATTAATTTCCACAAGAAAATATAGAGTCTACCTAATTTTACCAAAGCAAAGTATTTCCAAGCATGTACCCCTCTTAAAAAACATCAAATGATCATGAAATTGGTACCATAAGGAAAACCGTAAGGTCAACCACACTACAGCTGGTTCTTCCTGCAAAATACATAAATCCTGACCAGACAATCCCAAGTATCTCATCTCTAGCTGCTAACAGATGCCGATTATGAAGAAACGTGCATGAGCTAAAATAAAATGATTTATAAAACACACATCTGTCAAGGCAAGGTACAGAAGGTTACCTAAAAGCAGAAATTTAACAAAAAAATCTAATTCTCAAATAACACTAGTTATCAATAGTCTTGATAAATTTTTTCACCAAATTTTTTATTTTAATTTAAAATTAAATGAAAAAGTGAAATATATGTGGGTGCTGAATATCCCTGTTAATCTCCAGTAAAGTCATTTATTCAAAATGTCCCAACAAAGCAAAACATTATTAATATCTTAACTGTCCAATTTTCCACTGATAACTTATCAGTATCCCAGCTTCAGGAAAGTCATGATGGGCAGCTAATAGCTAAAAGACACTACATAAACTGACAAAGTGATTTGGATTTGGATTTTAGAAGATCTCCATTCTTTAAACTTAAGCACTGTCAGGATACTCACACTACCTTTAATACTAAAAAGTTCCAATTTTCCATGTTTAGATTTTGCAAAGACACAAACTATTCATTTGTAATCCAAAATAAGCAAACTTCTCAGAAACAAACTGCATACATAAACATGATAAAAGTAAAGAATTATTTCAGAACTTTTATGTCCCATTCAGTCAATAATCACAGGGACATCAAGTTGTATACTGGTCCCCTGACAGCGTTCATCAGCCTCACCCACTTCAGAAGCAGGTGATCCAGGAATTATCTTGCTCTGATTCATACCTGAGAAAGGTAGGAGGAGCGAAACATTCTGAACAATATTTCTGCTGGTCCAGGGAACATCATAAGAGAGCATCCTGGGTGCTAGGGATGAACTGCAGATCGCTGAACTACTCAGGCACACTGGATCAGATTCCTGGAAGAGGAGCTGCAGAACCTGAATTTTCACCTAACTCCTCCAGCTGATTCTTAGACATGCTTAAGTTTGAGAGCTATTATTCTAGAGCTCCCATGGATTATACAACTGAGCCCTCAAGAAACAGTAGGACATCTCACAGAAAGGAACAAAGCCTGTTCATCTCAGGCCACCTACACCATTCCTATAGCAAAAACTACAACCACAAAATGCCTGGGAAAATGTACTCAGGATTTCTGGTTTACTGGGGGTATGTTACAAGTGGTGTTAAAGATGTTAGTTGCTATTATTGATGGCTTTAAATTACTGCAGTGAGTAAAAACAATGCTATTAGCCATGAAGTTGTTTTTGGAACCAAGCATTGCAAGAAGTACAGTATGAAGTAATACTCACTGCTACTTTTGTGGATTTTCAAAAGACGATACATGCACTGAAGAATACAGAGGTGAATGCAAATTACCTTTGTTCTTAAATACAGAACATTGGAGAATAAATGATTCACTGAGAGGTGTCTTCACTTTTATAGTTTTAAAGACAAATACTCTACTCCCAACCCACCCACACACATACCCCACAGTCTCTGATCACCAGCTTCTGAGGATTAAGTCTTCTTCTATTTTTACATCTATAATTGGAATAAAAAAAAATCATGTGACAAACTACAGTTTTTAGGTTGAGTTCAAATAATACTTAGTGCTTTAGTATTAAGAGTTAATTTTAAGAATGCTTGTTTGGGCTTGCTGGAAACCTAGAAACTGACTTGTTTCTGTGGAAAAATAAATACCAGACTTCCAAATAATGATAAATTTTTGGGATTCACATATGAAAGTTAGAGATTGCCTATACATTTTACTCAGATACGATAAAATCTGGCTAACTGAGGTTGGTAGGGCACATAAATTTCTGAACAAAGACTACTAATATGAATGATTACAGATCCCTAATTTTGCTTAGGGAAGCTGAGAACAAATCATCTTTTGTACAAGAGCACCTTAGTTAAAAATATAAGGAGATGGTGGTATTATTAGCTTAACACTTCCCTTATCTAGAACATAATAATCCAACAAACACATATTTAGACAACAGAAAATAGATTTTCATGGTGATCGAAGTGTACATATTCAAAAGCACATGCAATTACATATCTATAGGTTAATCAGAAGAATTGTAATTTCAGTCCTCTTATATATGACCAATGGGGGAAATGTTATTTTCTATGTCAGTAAGACTATGAACAGTTTATTAGCGAGAAGGGCTAGCAGGCAAGCAGAAAATATTAAAAATCCAGAATGACAACCCCAAGTCTGACAGAAAGACGAATGATAAAAGATAACATAAACAAAGGTAAAAGACAAGCATAGGGGGCACCTGGGTGGCTCAGGTGGTTAAGCATCCAACTCCTGACTTCGGCTCAGGTCATGATCTCAGTCTGGAGATCAAGCCCCATTTCAATCTCCACATGTGGAACCTGCTTGGGATTCTCTCTCTCTCTCTCTCTCTCTCTCTCTCTCTCTCTCTCTCAAAATAAATAAATAAACATTTTTTAAAATACAAGCAGGGGCACCTGGTGCCTCTGTCAGTTAAGCACTGGTCTTCGGCTCTCGTGAATTCAAGCCCCGCATCAGGCTCTGTGCTACAGCT
This sequence comes from Cryptoprocta ferox, assembly GCA_028646485.1. Taxonomy (NCBI): domain Eukaryota; kingdom Metazoa; phylum Chordata; class Mammalia; order Carnivora; family Eupleridae; genus Cryptoprocta; species Cryptoprocta ferox. Next base: position 37,961,421 of record CM053567.1, on the reverse strand, counting down.
CTGGGCCCAGAGCCTCCTTTAGATTCTGTGTTTCCTTTTCTCTCTACCGTTCCCCTACTTACACTCTGTCTCAAATACAAACATTATTAAAAAAATAAAAATAAAAAAGCATAGACTGGGAGTGAATATTTACAATATGTAGTTAAATATCCAAGATATAACAAATTTCAACAGATCGATAAGAAAAGATACACCCAACAGAAAAACAGGCAGAAGATAAAAACAATCTGAGAAATGTAAATACAAATGACCAATACACATGAAATGATGTTCAAACTTGCTAATAACCAGTGAAATACAAATTAAAACAAAAGTTGCCAATTTTTACCCATCATATTGGAAATTAAAGTTAATGAAAATAATATAATTTCTTCCTATGGAACTAACAACAGTCTTGACTTTATAGGGTTCTTGCAAGGATAAAGAATATAATATATGTGAAGACCTTAGAACAAGGACCCAAAACACTATAAATGTACAACAGATGTTAGTTGCTACTGTCATCATTATAATTATTATTACTGTATTTGTATTCCTATATTATTTGGTTTATATCTCTCACTCAACTGTTAGGTCCTTCGAGTACAGGAATTAAGCATGCAATTTTAATAATCTATTTTGTATTCAATAACATATTGCTAATATATTTTCATTTCAGTAATACATATATCTTACTTTCTTGATTATATAACAGTCTACTATACGATAATACAGTTTATTAATTTATCAATCTCTTACTATTGTAAATAACGCTGTAGTGATTAACTTTCTATACATTTCACATTCTTTACATTCTATTCTGATTATTAGTTTGGAAAATCTCCACGAAATAGAATTTTGGGGTCAAAGGAAATGCACACTTAAGACTCTTGATATGTACTGCAAAGCAGTCCCCCGGAAAGTGTGTACTAGCAGTGGGCAGGAACTATATTTTCAGTCATGTCTGAAACCCTATCCAAATCACAGTTCTTAGCACATTTTAGGCACCTCATAAGTTGAATGAATGGAAGGAAAAGCAGAAGGTAGTTGACATAAAAGGACATTGGTGGGAAAATGGTATCACTTGAGGAAAGGGAGGCTACTGGGGAAGTAAAGAACATGTTCTGAAAATGACTGCTAGCCCGGTTATGGTGACTGTAGGGCACAAAGGAAAGATAAGAAAAATTCAATAGATCAGTGCTTTTCAAACTACACTAGGCATACCAAACACTTGGAGATCGAGTTAAAATTCTAGTTCTGACTCAATAGATCTGGATTAGGGCCTGAGATTCTGCATTTCTAGTGAACTCCCAGGTGATGTTGATGGATTGCACTTCAAATAGTAAGGAAGCAGATGATTACACCAAAGGAGCAGATTAACACTGGAGAGTTTTAACTTTGGTATTCACTTATTTGGTAGCCAATTTGAGGGAGCAGGGGTATATTAGAAGTTTCTGAGCAATATAGACCTAATCACTAGAGAAAAATCAGCTAAGAAAAATCCTTACGTCACATTACCAACCAAGTCTTTCTTAGAGGATGGTTTATTTTGTTTTGTTTGTCACTAGTATTTTCTCAATTTTGATTAATATTGAAGCAAACTTGAGGCAAGTTTGGCAAAATATCAGTATTTTACATATATCACTGTCTAATCTAAATATTACTATTAATAATGAAAGACAATTAGATTTTTAAAAAAACAGTAGGATTAAAGTTTTGCTCTTCCTTACCTCTCTATCCCCTAGCTTCTCTGGCCCATACAGTGGGGGCCATACCCCTAAGCTCCTGGTCACTGCTTTATCCCTGTTTCTAACTGAGTCAGGGGTCCAATTAGAAGTCCTGTTTTTAAAAATGACACGAGTAACCAAGTGTTACGTCTCCCCTGCCACGTGTCCCCCGCTCAACTACTAACTCTCAATTCAGCAAGAGATGAGTGCCAATTCTAGAAGTAGGTTATCGATCACCTCAAAATGCCTAGACTTCAGAATAAATAATCCCTCAGGAAAGGTGACCGCACAGAACTCAACAAATTAATCTAACTCAGGACAACACAATCAAAGGAAGACGGAGTCCAATTCTCCAAGAGCTAATTCCATGTCATCTCTTCAATCTCTGTCCTCTCCATTCATCATGAGTACTAGATAGCAAAGAGACATAGAAGCCAGCATTTGCTGAATTTATTTCCACTATTCCACTACGACCTGGAAAAGGAGGGACATAGAGAAGGGACAGTAATAGGTAGGCTGAGCTCAATACCTGATTTCAGTATTTTGTGAACATCTCATCCCCTATGGTAATACGTTAGAACACAGTCATTTCCAAGGCTATCAGGAGGCTCTTAAGCAGGAAATCACTGCTTGCCAAGCCTTATGATATCACCAAGTTAATAATGAATGACCTTATATGTGGGGTGAAGTGTGGGTGCGGCTAGCCTGACAAGAAACCGAGTGACCTGTGTTGTAGTAAATGAGTCTTAGGTCAGGATCCTTTAGACATTTGCCATGGCATGCTCATATACTTTTGGAGTATAAAGAGATATAACCCATCTGGAAGATAATTTGGCTATTTCCGTCAAAATTTGAAATGTACACAATCTTTTAGCAACTCTACTTGCTGGAATTTAGTCTACAAAAAATCAACATGCCAAAGAGGAAGTAAAGTGATATTTGTTTCAGCAAAACATAAGAAATTATTTAAATGTCTATCAATAAGGGTCTAATTAACTATTCCAGAATATAGTGAAATACAATGGAAATTTATAAAAAAGAATAAGGAAGACTTTATGTGCTACTCTAAAGCTATCTCCAAGATACATTATTAAGTAAAAACAGTAAAGTAGAAAACTGTGTAGAATATATGCAACCATTTGTGGAAACGAAGGGATGTGTGGGTATACACGCACCTGTGTGTGTGTGCACGCTCACACACACTGGAAAAAGACTGCCAGGGGACCTGGGTTTTTGAGTTTAGAGAAAGACTTTCTTTGTATAGTTCCAACCTTTTAATTAATTAGTTTTTAATCATACATCATGTATTATTATTTCCAATCTTGGGTACTGTTTGTTTTCTGGGTGGTGTTGTGTTTTGTTTTGTTTTTTTAACATTCCCCAATGCATGAACTCCTTCTGAGCATTCAAAGAGTTACAGAAAACATTTACATGTTTTTCTGTGAAGGAAAATTGCAGGTCAGTCTTACAAGACTAAATGTAAACATCCTAAACAAGAAATTAGCAAAGTGAATTCAATAATATATTAAAAAAAGATAATCCATCCCAACCAACTTGGCTTTATCCCAAGAACACAAAACTGCTTTAATCTTGAGAACTCAATTAATGTAATTTACCATACTGACAAATTAAAGGAGAAAAAAAACCTATCTGATTATCAGAATATATGCAGAAAAATATTTGATAAAATTCAACATCAACTATTTTAAAAAGAATCCTTGGCAAACTGGGTATAGAAAAGAAGTTTTGTAAACTGGTAAAGGCATTACAAAACAATCCAGAGTAAACATCATAATGAATGGTGAAATTCTCTTTCCACATGTCCTATAAGCAAACAATACAAAGGTATTTAGTGGTGGGTCTTAAACCCTTTTTGGAAAATAACCCTTTTAAAATATCCTACCTAAGCTTTCAGTGTATTTTATAACATCTTACTTCATAAGTTCCAAAGCCAGAAGTTCCATGAACCCCAACTAAAGAATCCTTGAAGTAAAGACTTCAAAAAAATGTGTAAAAACAGGAATGCATTCTTTCTTTCTTTTTTAAGTTTATTTATTTTGAGAGAGAGAAAGAGAGAGAGAAAGAGAGAGTGTGTGCACACACGAGCAGGAAAGGGGCAGAGAGGGAGAGAGAGAACCCCAAGCAGGCTCTGTGCTGTCAGCGTGGAGCCCAACACAGGGCTGGAAACAACTGAGACACCCACACACCCCAGTACCCCTTCTATATCACTATCAGATTTATAGTACTGAAATAAGGCTCTATTTAATCAAATGTTCAAAAAACTTGAATGTGTCTCAGTCTACAAAATAAAGTCCACATTCTGCAACCCTGCACAATCTGGCTCCAATCTCCAATTCCAACTTTTAGGTCTCATTTATCCACTATACTAACCAACACTATTCATCTACTCAGTATTTAATGCTTCATGACACTCCAAGCTCATATCCAACCAAGAGAGAAACAGGAGTCAAGACATCATTTTTATTACTGATAAAGCGGACTAGAGAAAAATGGCTGTAGATCTATGACAAGGATTAGCCAGATTTCTCTAGTCAGTCACTGGCACAGCTAGAAAACCCCAAGCCATCCCAACAGGGCCAGGTCTTTTAAAGCAGAAAAAGCCAAGGGCAGGCTGACTCTGCACAGAGAGGCCTAGCAGGCACTGAGTTGAGGATCTTCGTTCTTTCTCCCCAGTTTACCAGTCAATAAGTTACTCCTCTTTCAGTGGCAGTCCCTTTGACTAGAAACATGAGGCCAGGTAAAGGCAGACTCCCTCAGTAACACTCAACCTTTTTTTCAAGACACAGTACTAGTCCCACCCCTGACCTGAAAACCATCCTATCTATCATTTATGATGTCATTCTTTCCTTGGAATTCCCACGACATCTAATATCTGTGCTACTCTTTTGATTTACAATATTATCTGTTGTACCAGTGAGTAGTCTATCAAGATAAAATAGACAAGAAATCTCCTGATCCTAAGACTCTTATCTTAGCTCTCTGAATCTACATCACTTAGATGAATGAATGCCCTACAAAAAAACACTCAACTATCCACTGATTCTGAAAAAAACTGTTAATGTCAGAATGTCCAATGTAGTCTTTGATAGCTAAGAAGAAATGCTAAATAAGGGGGAAACATGATCAAGAGATGTTCTCTGAATATTAATAGTCAGTGACATGCCTAGTTAATGTACAAAATACAAAGAACCAAAAGGCAAGAGAGAATCAACAGAGAAGAGAGAAAACTACGGCTACTTAGAGATGATTTGGAAAGCGGTTCTTTGATAAAGCAGAGATCCTAAAATAAAAGAAAGCTTTCCAACAAAGAACTAAATAAAACAATTCATGAAAACACATTAGGAAATGCATAAATATACTATACTAAGGGTCAAGGTAGATTACTAGCTGATACTAAACTGCTGCTTCTGTGATACTGCTCACACAACAGAGTCGTCAAAAATCAGAGGTAGTAACTAAGTCATTTTTTAAATTTTTTAAAAAATGTTTATTTTTGAAAGAAAGTGCAAGCAGGGGAGGGGTGGGGGGTGGAAGCAGAGGAACCAAAGTGAGCTCTACACTGACAGTAGAGTCCAATGTGGGGCTCAAACTCACGAACCATGAGATCACGACCTGAGCTAAAGTCAGATCCCCTAAGTCATTTTTATATTCTTTTTATGTACAACCTAGAGATCCCAATTAGATCCTTATTAAAGTTCCAAGCCTAGGGGCACCTGGGTGGCCCAGTCAGTTAAGCATCTGACTTCAGCTCAGGTCATGATCTCATGGTCCGTGGGTTCGAGCCCAGTGTCAGGCTCTGTGCTGACAGCTCAGAGCCCTGGAGCCTGCTTTGGATTTTGTCTCCCTCTCTCTCTGCCCCTCCCCTGCTCACACTCTATTTCTCTCTCTCTCTCTCTCTCTTAAAAATAAATAAACATTACAAAAAAAAAAGTTCCAAGCCTAACTGAAAAAATAATGAAGATGATTTAAGAAGCTAAAAATGAGATTTCTGAAAAGAGTAAAAAAGCTTAGGACAAATATAAATAAAATTCTGAGGAGTAATCATACTCTTGAAGACTGGAAGTTAAAGAGAATACATCAGTTAGACATTTTACAGCTCCCCTGAAAAATGAAATTCAGCAACAGACAAATTTTAGCTAAATATGAAGGAGAAGCTCTCTAAGCATAAGAATCGTTAATGAAGCAGTAGTTGAAACAATACTATTTTTTTAAATCAGTCGTCTCAATACTTAGTAGTACACACAGTTGTCAACACAACTGTAATGTTCTGTATAGTAATACCCAACATGTTACAATTTAAGCTATCTAAAGGCAACAGAAGACAAAAAACAAGAGTCATAAAAAAAATATACACAGAAGCTATTTGTAGATATAGATACTCCTCTAGAGAGGTCTTTAAAATTGTCATTAAGGTATATTGTTTGTCTTGGGTCAAATAGCAGATAAATAAGGTATCTGTCTGACAAAAGTATTTCTAAGTCCTCGTCAACAATGTATGTGCTTCCTCCACTGCCCAGAGCTCACTCCTTCAAGCCCATAACAGACATCACCTGCTTTCCTGATAAAACTATGTCAAATCTACAACACCGCTTTCATTCTGCAAGAATTTTCTATTAGTCTCAAAATAAAGACAGGTCAACTATGACTCTTAAAACCTTGTTGTGCCTATTAGGAACTTCCTTAAAAACTTTTCCCAGGATCAAAAAACTAAAAGTCTTTGGTTTGCTTTAAAGTGGCAATATGTGACAACACAGACACACAGCAAAAGTGATTTTTTATGGAAGAGAAGGATAATATTGTTTTGCAAAAAACGGCAAACCATATTGCTAATGAATCTCCAGTAAGACATCTTTTCTAACTGGGTAAAAAGATCATTCTTAGATGGGACTTGGGTTATTTCAGTTTGACTATAAAGTTTATGCTTGAATCTTCCACAGCACACTTAAATCTGAATACCTCCAACTGCTGAAGAACTGACCAGCCTCGACAGCTCTTAACTAGTTTTAAAAAAATGACATTTTTTATTTAAAAAAAGGTATATATGATTAAAAACTGTGAGCCAGGAGTGCCTGGCTAAGGAACGTCATATGTTCTATCACTTTAATCCTTATAAGCACTAGAGATCTAGGTTCTATTTTCAATCCTATCTCCAAGACGGCACACAAAGGTTAAAGGTCATATCAGGCTACCAGTGAAGCCAAGATTTGCCACTATCTTTGGAGGAGTTCTGCTTAGACCATATATATCCCCCATACATTACCACCCACAAAGAACTGACCCTCTTAATTTCTGCTTCTAAAACTAAAAAATTCCTTTAAAATATTTCTCACGCACAAACCAGGTTCTGTAAGGTTTCTGCGTGCTATGGAGTTTCAGATTACGAAACTTTTTCCTTTTCTTTCTCCCAAAGGGGCTTTTTTTCCTTATTTTATACATATCCGACTAGAAACAACTAAAATGCAAAGCATAAATAAAACAAATTCAATTCTCCTTTTTCAAAATTACACACAAGGGTAAGTAGAGACCATTAAAATGTTTAAAAACTATCTTGCCCAAGGAATTTCTACTACACAGCACTGCTGGGAGTAAATTAAAAAAATGGGGAGTGGAGGGAAATGGTCAGTATTAATATTTCAGGTATAAATAATTTAAAGTACTACAAATTTAATAAAATGGCAGTATTTTAAGGCCTTGCTTATAAAATATGGAGCCACATTATTGCAACATGAAGCAAACGTCACTGAAAGAGTAGGAGCTATTCAACCTGGTCCCATCATGGGTCCATTCCTCCCAGGTGTTCCATATTTGTACTATTTGCTTGCTACCTCTGTGAATGTTGGTCCTGCTCTCACGTAGGCCTTCTTCATATCAGAAGAAAGAAGAGTTATGAAAAATAAGGAATTTACACATTTCAGTACTTTCTGAAAAAAATATAATACCTCATTAAGAAGACAGCACATATATGTGCATAGTTTCCACCTGTATTTGCCTATATTTACAGGCAAAATTTTCTAATTCTAATCAGCATCTTTTGTTACACTTCACAAAAATAATGTTTTACTTCTTAAAATCCTGGAACACTTACTTTTTTATTTCAAGGAATCAGCTGCCTCAGAACCAATTCATAGCACAAGCAATGATTTCCCCCTTACAGTGCTTATGTGTGAGCAACCTACTACTCTTAACTTCTCTCCTGCAAGGTCTCCTTTGATTTCCAAAGCTGCTAGAGTACAGAGTGGCTCTGAACTGGCTGAGACACAAGACTCCTGTGTCTATAACTATTCTCAATTCACTCAACTTACTGGTCTCCATTTTACATCCAAACCACCCCTTTTGCATATTTTGAAACTCAAAGAAAACAAAACATTATCAAGAAAGTGACACATATTTATTTCTTCCCTATAGACTATTATTATAATTAATGTTGCTTTTAGGTCAGAACTCTCTGCTTTTACAGCCTAAATTTTATTTTTAAATCTCAGACCTAAAATGTTTCAAACAGACCACTAAAAAACAATTTGCATTACCAACTTACTTTTCATTGAAGTTCAACTCATAAAAAGGTTCATTCATGTTAAGAAGCTATTTTTAAGTGTGCCTAACTCATTGCTTAGAATTACTAACAATTAAAGCTTTATACTTCAGTGAAATCTTAAGGGTTTAAAATTATATTTCTCCCATCTCATTTCCAACTCCCCCAATTCTGCCATCCTGAATATCAACATTATTTTAAACTTTGCTGTTTTCTACTACAGTAGCTTCATTCATTGATAATTCAAAATAATGCCTTTCTGAACACTCTGGCATCTGACTCTTAAACTCAGTTATACGAGTCAAGTTTTGGCTACATAAAGATGTATATGAGCACATCCTGCCAAGCCCACAGGGTTTCTCCAAATGAAATCAGGGAAAGAGCTACTATAGAGAGGAGGCTATGCCCTTCAGGAATCAGCATCCCTATTGGGCCATTCACAAAAGGACTACAGGCTTTACTGGCAAGGCTTTGTTCTCTCTCATCGCATCACCCTTCTCCTTTGCAAACACCAGGTCCCCTAACTGAAAGTGCACTCTGGTGGCCAGAATGACAATTTATTACTCAAGTAGGGCACAAAGTTTAAACTATGCTTTAAAAAATTACAGCCTAGAATTATTAAAGAAGCCAAGTCCCACAAACAGACTTAAAGCTGCAAAATGAAGTAAGAAGTCTACAGAAAAAGCATCCAATCCAACAATGCAATAGTCAGGCTGGCAGGATTCTTGAGATAGATGGCAAGTTAAAACATGTGAAGCCAACAGGCTTATTCCTCATTTTGACACACCTACTGGATGGGCCTAAAGCTTAATACAGTACTTTACTGTTTAAAGCAACACGTAAACCAAATAAACAGAAGCTTAATGGCAGAGTAAAAGCCATGCGTGGATTAAACTCCTGGTAATAATACACTTGGTGTTTTTCGTGCCCATGTCTTCCAGAGAGTTTAAGGCACATTAGTAGCATGATATCATTAATCCTTACAAGACCTTAGGAGAGGAGTAAGCAGCAAGTATTTTAGTCTCCCTTTTTAAAATGGAGGGAAAAAATGTGATGTATAACTTTTCCCAGGATTACAGCTGGCACACAGTCCTATAGTCTCGGAAAGAGTTGACTTGACTCTCAGTAAAGGGTGGAATACACTGGGCTATTTTAAAGGAAATCATTCTCATTGAGATAAGATGGATTCCTTAATTAGGCAGCTGTATGCTGTTAACCTTAAAAATAAAACACCTAAAATGGGTTTATTTGGGTATAGCAGAAAATTGCAATTCAGGACACACCAACCATAGCTAAATCTGGAGAACAAAGGAGAGAAACGCTCTTTCATAGAGAAAAGGAGGCAGTTGGAGGGGCTGTTATAAACAAAAAGTCCGCTGGAGTAAGCTGGGAGTTCAAAGTGTAGTGGCTTTTCATTGGCTGAGTTGTGACAGTGTTTCATTGGCTGGGCTGTTGCAGAGCAAGGAGAAAACCTTTCTTTCTCCTTCTAAGGTAATAAAGCAGTATGGACTTGCAAGGGACATTTTCTCTGTCTGTTGGTTCTGTAACTGACAAGTGGTAGGGTGTGAACGCTCCACCTTCTGACCTCCCAACACCATTTTTGTTAGGTTTCCCTTTATTAATTTGCACAATTATATAAAGTTTGCAAATGGGATTGCCATTCCACTTCTCACGAGGTTTTTACAATCTATACTACACTGCCAGACAAAGTCGTTTTTAAAAATGCATACTTCCCCAGACTTTATAGCTTCCAATTATACTCTACAACTGTGCTTCTCAAACAGGGGTATCTTCAAATTCTCAGGGTGAACTCAGCAGTGTGCCAAGGGTACACAAAGTCTCAAGACCAATGGATACATTTTCTTGGGAGTTCAGTTTGAATAGACAGTCATTTAAAACCTGACTTTTATACTAAAATAAATATATTTTTAAAATGTAATGCAAAATCCATGTGAATTTTTTAAATGAGTCATAAAAGAAATTATGTCCTTGCAGCATACTGCTTTAGGGTATGGACTTAAGCAAGGTTGGGAGAGGGGTAGAAGGAATGTTACTTTTATTTAAGGGAAATGTTGGAGAAGCTCTGATAAACAGAACTAAGGGATTTAAAAGAGAAATTCATTCCAGTCTTCTTGCCTGGCTCAAACTATTCCAGGCAAATGGGAATACATCTTTCTCTAAAGTCTTTTACTTGGCTTTCTTTTCACATAGGCTCTAAGACCTATCAGAGTGGGAGTCTACTTCAAATTTTCTAGAAAAGTATCTTAAGATTACCAGCAGTAGAATGCTATACCGACATTAACCCTAGACAACACTTAAAGCTACTTATTTTTTCACTTAACTATTTTCAGAATGCCTAACACAGACCAGGTGCTGAAGTCTTTTAACTATGAGCTGGTCCATAAGATGCCTGAATTCCTTTGACTCTTAGAACAGTATTCTCTTTAGTATTTCAACAAGAAAGTTAAAAAATAAAGAAAAGGCATATGACCAGGTATATTTGCAGGAATGATTCCCTTTACACTTCCTAAAAACATCCACTAACTGCCAAAAGAGTCATATGACCAATAGTAACCAAAGGTAAAAAGCACATAAAAGTAACATGCAGGTTAAGAGGAAAATCAACTAACAGGACAAAAACAGGTTTCTCCCAAAACTTTGCTTCCAAATGCATAGAATTAGGGTTAGGTATTGAGGGCCCATTCATATATCCCCAGATGCTATGAGGGGAATTGCTTCCAACATCCAAGAAGTTCAACAAGAGGCTAGTGAAAGATTTAAATTTTTTTTTAACATTTATTTATTTTTGAGAGACAGCAAGAGACAGATCATGAGCAGGGGAGGGGCAGAGAGAGAGGGACACACGGAATCTGAACCAGGACCCAGGTGCTGAGCTGCCAGCACAGAGCCCAATGCGGGGCTCAAACCCACGAACTGTGAGATCATAAACTGTGAGATCATGACCTGAGCCAAAGTCAGATGCTCAACCAACTGAGCCATCCAGGCGCCCCAAGTCTAGTGAAAGATCTAAATCTAAACCACCAAAATTAAACTGGTAACTCCTCTGAGGAGCTAACTGAGCAATGATGCCCATGGAAGATAAGACATCATTTCAGCTCCTTAGAACAATTCTAGATTTAGGAAAGAACCAGGGTGCAGAAACGCATACCCATGTTCCTACAATTACTGAAATTGCCAGAGAAGGAAGATCTTCTTGGTTCTGAATTGTTTTGGGGTCCCAGGCCCCTTGGAGAAGGTGGTAAACACACTGTAACATTTCCTGATGGGAAACAAAATATCTAAACACACCCACACAAAACTGCACACTGCTTCAGGGCAGCCACTGCCCTCAGTTAAAATCATCTTACATTCCACCCAATTAACTGAGATTTCCCAACTCAAAAACTGTTCCCAACTCAAAAACCCTAATTCTGACTAATTAGGGTATTCAGACATTGAGGAAGATTTCACAAGCAGACCATAAAGTATATTGAAATTTATTTTTTAAAACAGAACTTATATGTTTAAATGAATTGTACTCATTCAGAGTTTCCCTAGGAAACCAATCCTGTTATTTCAAGTAATCTTGAACAAATCATTTAGAATTCCTATTCTGAAATAACCTCCAAAACCAGTTTTCACATCAAATAAGAGAGGTTTCTTTACAGACACACCTCATGTCTCACTAAAGAAAAACTGTCCCAGCTTGCTGTCACCTGGCCTACAGAGCAAACTTTAAAAGTTGGAAGCTGACACAAAAGTAAAACCCACCCACAAAAAAATAAAGGTCCATCACCACTGAGGATAATTTTTCAAAATGCAATGGAGGATATAAATGTATTTCCAAAGGAAAAAAACTCCAACAATATGTTGGGCTACTGGAATAACACAGAAATAAGTGTACAGCCTTCCAAAATGTCTACTCTGAAAAGAATAAAATTCTTTTAAATCTTAAATTCTTTTTTTTTAACATTTTTATTTATTTTTGAGAGACAGAGAGAGGCAGATCATGAGCAGGGGAGGGGCAGAGAGAGAGAGGGACACACAGAATTGGAAGAAGGCTCCAGGCTCTGAGCTGCCAGCACAGAGCCTGACGTGGGGCTCAAACCCACAAACTGTGAGATCATGACCTGAGCCGAAGTCGGACGCTCAACCAACTGAGCCACCCAGGCGCCCCAAAATTCTTTTAAATCTTAATGTTTCAATATAAAATTTATTTAATAAACATGCCAAGCAGCGTTGGGGAAGGGCACCTAATGTTCAGTATGCCTTCCAGAATACCTTCCTAGTGGGATCCACTTTATTTATTTTTTAAAAAACCAAGTCTTTTATTTATTTTTTTATGTAATGTAAGTTCCCTAATTATTATTTTTTTTAATATAATTTATTGTCAAATTGGCTAACATACAGTGTATACAGTGTGCTCTTAGTTTTGGGGATAGATTCCCGTGGTTCATTGCTTACATACAACACCCAGTGTTCATCCTAACAAGTGCCCTCCTCACTGCCCATCACCCATTTTTCCCCTCTCGCTCCCCCCAATCAATCCTCAGTTTGTTCTCTGATTTAAGAGTCTCTTATGGTTTGCCTCCCTCCCTGTTTCTGTTTTTCCCATTTCCTTCCCCCATAGTCTTCTATTAAGTTTCCCAAGTTCCACATATGAGTGAAAATATGATATCTTTCTCTGCCTGTCTTATTTCACTTAGCATAATACCCTCCAGTTCCATCCACGTTGCTGCAAATGGCCAGATTTCATTCTTTCTCATTGCCACGTAGTATTCCACTGTATATATAAACCACATCTTCTTTACCCATTCATCAGTTGATGGACATTTAGGCTCTCTCCATGATTTGGCTATTGTTGAAAGTGCTGCTACTAAACACTGGGGTACATGTGCCCCTATGCATCACCACTCCTATATCCTCTGGATAAATTCCTAGTAATGTTACTGGGTCACGGGGTAGTTCTTTAATTTTTTGAGGAATCTCCACACTGTTTTCCAGAGCGGCTGTACCAGTTTGCTTTCCCACCAAGAATGCACTGTGCCTACACAGTCCGTTTCATCTCTCCCAGATCCCACTCACGCACTTGTGGCCCACCAGGTTGTCTCTGTGGGCCCCTGGAGACGTCTCTGTCACTCTGCAGCCCAGATTCTTGGAATTCCACGTCCTTAAGCCTCAACATTGCTGTGTTTGAGGGACGAGGGAACTTCGGGTCCCCCTACTTCTCCACCATGCTGGAGCTCTGGGATCCATTTTAACGACAGCTCTAAAGTACTAAGTTACATCATATTCATATATTCTCTTAAAAATCCCTTTCCCACAAATATTCTTTGTTCAAGTGCCCCACAAAATACACTATCTTAATCAAATCCTGAAAACAAAACAACTGTATTTAGAGTTAAAAATCCATAACACTTTGTGAATCTGTGGAATGACCACAAAAGGATATAAATTCCTAGTACAGGCAAATTCACTAATGAAATACAAAGTACCCATGTTTGAGGTCTTGTTAAAAAATTAGTTTATACCTATGGCTTTTTACTTGTGTTGATTTTTTTTAATGTTTATTTATTTTTGAGAGCAAGCAAGAGAGCTGGGGAGGTACAGAGAGAAAGTGGAGGAGACAGAGTATACAGCAGAGAGCCGGATGTGGGGCTTGAACTCACGAACCATGAGATCATGACCTGAGCTGAAGTTGGAAGCTTAACCGACTGAGCAACCCAGGTGCCCCTATTTGTGTTGATTTCTATAGATGTCACACTAAACCTTATTTGTTCCAGGTATGGTATTCAGAGAAATAGACTAATTAAGCAAGACAAATTTCCCTGAGATTTTTCAACAAGATACTGTACGATCCAATTAATCAAATGCCCTTGATATTTTAAATGTTCATCTTTAGGAAAATTCATTATCCAAACTGTCATAATATTAGAATCATTAATATTAATACCAATTAATATTAGCCTTGGCTGTCATATCATACTCCACACTATGAATCCCAACTCCATTACCTTACCTATAATTAAACGTAAATGGGTGTAATTAAAGTAAACCCAAGGATCTTCTGAAATATGAAAAATACTGATCATAAGAAGTAAATATTTTGAAAGGATAGATTATTATTATGGATTTGCAGACACCACACATAGTCTCCATATGAATGGCCCACAGGGAATTTTTTTAAAACCCTCTGAATTACATATAGCTTTAAGAATTTAAAAAGTTTATTTCTGCTAATAAAATATAAATATATACACATATTCAAGATAACATTAATTATTTCTTCACTATCTACTTTTTGAAATGAGAAATAACATTAGGTAAAAGAGAAAAAAAAAAAAAACCCTCATTTACCCTCATACATCCAGTCACCGATAAACCAACTTACATCATTTTCTTAAATTTATTTGCAGTTTGAGCCCTTCCATGGAGCTCGGTTAAAAACTTCAGTATTCAAAATAGATTGTAACCTTCTGACCAGCCAATCAGACATAGCTTTACCTTTTTATAACATGTTCCATATTCTAAATTTCAACATCCTAACAAGTTCCCTGCCTGACCACCTTCTTTTAAAAATACTATTACCAGGGCACCTGGCTGGCTCAGTTGGTAGAGCATGAGACTCTTGATCTCACGGTCATGAGTTCAAGCCCCACACCAAGTGTGAAGCCTACTTAAAAGAATAAAATAAATAAAAGTACTGTTACCAGTGGGAGAGTGCATTGTGTAGATGGAGGTCTCAGTTCTTGGATTACCCATGAAAGATTTATGTGAGGATCCACACAAAGACAGCCAGAAGGAAAGTAGCAGCACAAAGCAGTTTATTAAGGATAGTCCACTCTCAAGATGGGAGAGCAGGCAGGCCCAGAGACGGCAGCTACACCAGGGTCAGGGGTGTCTTTTCTTTTTAGGTTTGCAGAGGTTATGGGCCATAGCTGGGGCGGTCTCCAACTGAGGTTGTTTTCAATCGTCTAAGGGACTCCTCCTACCTGTTGGGAGGGGGAAGAGCACAAGTTCTGCACACGTGGCTCTAGGTTTGTCAGCCCCAGGGTGTTGGAAGCCATAAGGCCAAAATGTTAAAAGCCACAAAGTCAGGATATGTGCCTTCAGACTTCTAATTTGTCACCTATTTATTACTGCTTTTGCCTCCAGGTCATGTCTAACTAATTGCCTACTCTATCAGTACCTGCTTTGAAAGGGTCAAAATATAAGTCTCCCTGGGGCACCTGGCTGGCTCAGTCAGTAGAGCATTGGACTCTGGAGTTGAGGGTTCTAAGTTCAAGCCCCATGCTGGGCATAGTGCTTACTTAAAAAACAAACAAGCAACAAATAACTAAATAAACCTTTCCTTTCAGAAGAGTACTCTGAAAATTAATCAGTTAAGGATGAGAAGAAATAACTCCTAACTGCCACATAAATAGCAATTATACACCCTAGGGAGTACATTCCTTAACTAGTACTACAAACCTCAGGTGTGCTTAGGCAGGGATGATTCAACACTAGAATCCTATAGCACAACCTGAAAACCGTCAAATAAGGATGTACCTCTCTAGGTTCCTGGTTAAAAATAAGAAAATGACTCAGGTTAATTTAAGCAGAAAAGAAGTCTGTTACTGGAAAGGTTCTGGGGAGCTCCCTGTCTACAGGACGGCTGCAGATGCAGACTCAGACTGGGACCAAGCAGGGCACAGCATAGCCAAAGTCCTACAACAGAACAGCCTAGCCTACTGGAACCCTGCTGGAGCCACTGCTACTACTTCACCACAATGGACAGTCACCTCCCTCCACCTAGCCTCTGGACCACAGACACTGCCAGCAGGATACCCATCAACCAACCCAGCTGCCTTCAATACTCCACATAGGCAAATCGGAAGAACTCAGAGCTCTTTAGAACTCAAATGCCAGAGTAGAGCACATGCCCAATCTGATGGCCAGAAGCAGGCCAGGGTAGGCAGAGCCCAGCTTCCCATTAGCTTTTGATTACCACAACAAAAAAGAGAACTGAGCACAAAAAAAGACAAATATCTGCCACAGAAGGGTCTAAAAGAAATTAGAGTTGTAGGGTACCTTCCAGTTCTAAAATACTATAAAGAGTTTGGGTAAATACTTAATGCTTACCACACTAAACAGAGAAGAAAAGTATGAATCTTACTGATACAAATAATAAGGAATGTAGAGCCTATTTACTACCTCAGTCTATTTTCCTAGAGAATGATCAGATGGAAGCTCCTCATTAAAACAAACTAAATATGGTATTCTGCTGTCTATTCTCCTCTTTTATTTATGTATTACAGATTCATTTATCTATATATCTTTGGCCTATGGAAAACAAGTGGAATTGATTTTTTTCCCAATGATACTAAGTAAAATATTATATTGGTTAAAGCAAGTAACAGGAAGGAAGAGGGGAGTCTGAGAAACTGTCAAGTGCAGGCATAATAGACATTTTCTGCTATCTACAGAATACAGGTGCAATCAAAGAGTGGAAGCTACAAAGTCAGATTTTGACTCAACATACATAATTCTTCAAAAACACTTGAAGGAATCCAACAATAGAATAATTTCTATAGCAAAATAGTAAGCTCCCCACCACTGGAAGTATAGGAGCAGGCTAGGCAGCCAATGTTAGGAATACAGTACAGTGTGTTATGTCCCCCCTCTGCCCACAAAATTTACATGCTGAAAACTCTAATCCCAATGTAATGATATTTTGAGATGGGCCTTTGGGAGGTAATTAGGTTACAAGGGTAGAGCCCTCAAGAATGGGATTAGTGGCCCTCAAAAGAAGAGGACAGAGAACTGAGTAGCTCCCCTTCCACTATGTGAAGACGCAAAAACAGGACAGCCCTCTGTAAACCAGAAACCAGGCCCTCACTAGAGTATGACCATACCACTGTGATAGGAAAAGATAGGATTCAGTAGGCAGAGGCGGAAAGATTAGGACCGTAGGTCCCTGGGTGGGGAAAAACACTTATTTTGGAACAATGCTGGGAGTGCCCTCCACCCACTCAGGTTACCCTCAGGAATTTGACAAAAGACCTAACAAAAAATAAGTAGTAAGTAGACCATAAAACATATGACCCACAAGGAATGATATGACCCTAGACCACCCCTCATACAATGGAATCAAGCTAATGAGGAATGGACAACCCAGCACCTAGAGTTGTCAAGCCAGGGAGGGTAGGAGCTGAGAAGGAATGAGGGAGAAAGGAAGGGAGGGCTGACCAGAACCTTATAAAACAAGGACCCATGCCAATGGTCTTAGGCATTCATTTTCAAACATCCCCTCTCTGTACAGAGAGTTTTCATACTATTCTTACTTTCTGATCTTATACTCTAATAAACTTTTGCCTGCTGCTCATTTTGTGTCCAACTCTTCATTCTTCAAAGCAGCGAGACAATGAGCCCCAGGTGTTGAGGTAAAAAAAAATCCCACAACACCAGCACCCTGAACTTGCACTTCCAATTTCCAGAACTGTGAGAAACATTTACTCTTTAAGCCATCCAGTCTACGGTAATTTGTTGTAACTGCTCAAACTGACCAAAACACACAACACGAAAGCTGCCAGCACTGAGTATGGGTGAGTTGGTTGGTCCAAAGAGGGTTCTTTAAAAAAAAAAAAAAAAAAAAAAAAGCTGAAATTAACAACATAAAATTTTGAATTTGGACTACAATATCAACCAGATAGATATAGGGTGGCACCGACATTAGTCTTGGGTATTCAGAGAAATCTTAGATTTCATTAAGAAGAGTAATGTCCAGTACCCAAACTGCTCAGACCACCTGGGAGTCCTGAGCTCTTAGGGTTTCCCATTTTAAAAGGACAATGGCACACTTGGAAGTATCTAGACAGTGATGACAAGGATGGCAAGGCATTAGAAAACTGTCTCAAGAGGAGAACTAAGATAAGATAGGGATGATGAGATGAGAAAAGTAAAAGGATCTGTTCAAATCTGCTCAGGCTGCTTGGACAAGATACCACAGACTAAATGGCTTAAGACCCAGCCTCCAGAGCTTTCTCACAGTTTTGAAGGCTGGAAATCCAAGATCAAGGTGCCATAAGGGTCGGTTTCTGATGAAACCTCCCTTCCTGACCTGTAGGTAGCTGCCATCTCATTATGTCCTCTCATGGTCTTTTCCTTTGTTTCTCACAAAGAGAAATATCTGCTGTCTCTTCCTCTTTTTTTTAAGAACACTTGTCCAATAGGATTAGGGCCATACCCCTATGACTTCATTTAACTTTAATTACCTTCCTAAAGGCTCCATCTCCAAATTTAGTGACATTGAGGGTTAGGGCTTCAACATATGAATTCTGGAGGGATTTAAATCAGTCCACAACAAGATCCAATCTTAAGTACACGAATGACTATAACTGAAAAGGATACTCATTTATTCTCTATTACTCCAGGAGGCAAAATTAGAAACATAGGAGTACTAGAGTTGCACTAGATGAAGTCTAACCTTCTGTCAACTCTACTAGCTATTATAAGTATTATTATTGAACTACTGACCAAACTTTGTGCTAAGCATGATCTCATTAAAACTTTATATTCACTCTGCAGTAAATACTACTACCATAGTCATTTGTTGTAGTTTATAAATGAGGGCTCGTTCTTCCCTGGTGTCACAGTGCAGGTAAGTGGCAAAAGGACCAGATCCCAGGCAAACACTAAATCACCTACCCAGCTTTTAACCCTTACACTGAACAGCCTCTCTAAATTAGTAAAAGACAGTAAGTATAATCCACCTGAAGAAATAACTCCATTTATCAACAGAAAATCACACAGAAGAAAACTAAAACAACCACATTACCACCACTGTTTTTCTTCCCATTTACCACTTGCTTTCTTCCCACGTACACATTGTCAGAATTCATCTTCACTGCACAATAAGGAGGCAGGTATTATTATGCACACTTTACAGATGAGGAAACAGGCTCAGAAAGCTTTCCTCAAATTCATACAGTGACTGAAAATATCTGGGGTCAGGATTCAAACCAAAGTCTGAGCTATTCTTCATGCAAATCCTTCATAACTATAATCCACTCTTAACAGGGCTCTCACTTTGGCTCATGTCCTAAGACTTGGTGGACTTCAAAATCTCCTGGAGTTGACCAAATTTCCCAGGAAGGGCCAAATACCATCCAAACATGCCTTCAAGGGTAAGAGATCCAACGAGAGCAAATTAGGCTTCTACCATCAAGTCCTGTGGTCCATTTAACAAATACTTAATGGAGCCCCTACAATGTGCTAGTCCCAGGAAACATGAAGACAGTGAATAAAAGAAAATCCCACTCACCTAAAGCCTACATTCTAGTGGGAGGTAGACTGAATGAACAAATAAACTTCTAATATATAACATGTCAAGCTAAAAAAAAAAAAAAACGCAGAGAGTGAAGAGACAAAGGACTGGGGGCAGAAGACGCAATAGGTGCTATTTTAGAACTGGTGGTCAGAAAAGGCTTGGGTTTAAACTGCTGCGAAGCAGCACAGCAGGCCTGCTAGCTATTCCATCCAGCAGATACAGCAGTCTTGACTACAGTTCAGTGTTTCCTTGCTTTTCACTGGATGAAAGGGTAGAACACAGTGCTAAATGCAAACAACAGTTCCACGAGAAAGAAAAATATGAAGTCTTTTTCCCTGACCTCAAGGAAAGGGGTTGCCATGATATTGGGGAAATAGAGAAATCAGCATTCTAATAGGGGAGTATGAAGAGAAATGCACTAGGAGGACAAAAGGCAAGTAGAGGTAATCACTCTCCAAGAAGCTTGGGGAAGGGGAAGAGGTCAAAACTATTAGGGAAAAGGTCTTTGCTAATCCCTACCCATTTTCTATGCCCCTAATACATTACAGTTCCTAATGGAAGAGTTAGCAGGGGAAAAAAAAAAACACACCAAGTTTCTGAAGTACTCTATGTCACATTAGAATATTTCTAAATAGGCATTTCCTCAAAATTTCATCTTATTGGTCAAAATGGACCTTAGATTTCAGCCACCTAACTTTATACCTAATATAAATATGTCTTCTTAAACAAGGTATGGCCCAGGCACAGAAGGCACATGGTTAGAGTGAAAGAAGCATGTGCTACAAGGTCAGGCAGAACAGGGTTTATATCCTATTTCTGCCATTTACAACTGTGGGACCCTGGATAAGTTACTTGGCCTATCTAAGCCTTTTGTTCTTTATCTATAAGATTAAAATTGAAGGATTAAAGACTGACTTATAACTGTATAAAGGTATAAAGGCTGATTTATAATTGTAAGTTAATAAATACTCATTCCCTGGCTTTAAACAACTTCCAGTATCTTTCACTTCTACTTTAGTATCACCTCTGATGGGAAGGTGAGAGATTTCATTCCACTGGTAGATAACTGGAATCATAGAATTGAAAAATTGTACATAAAGCCAAATCTTCCTTAATGCATGAATAGGCAATTCATGAAAAAACATCCACTCCTACTAAACATATGGAAAATATCTAAATCTTAAATCAAACCAAAGGAGTACACATTGGCCAAGTAATATCATCAATTATGGGGACACAGGTACTATATCATATAATGCTGGCCAACATACATATGATCTTTCCAGAGAGAAATGTAACAATATGAATCAAAACCTTAAAAATATGTATTCCCTTCCATCTACCATTTATACTTGTAAGAAATTTCCTAAGAAAATATTAAGTGGATGTTCTTGACAGCGTTGCAACAAAAAGCTAAAAGCAAAAGACTGACCATTCAATTAAATTACACATATCTTCATATAATGGAAAACATAAAGTCATTAAAAATGCTTATCTTGGGGGGCACCTGGGTAGCTCAGTCAGTTGAGTGCTCAACCCTTGATTTCAGCTCACGGCATGATCCCAGGGTCATGGGATCAAGCCCCGCATGGGGCTCCATGCTGAGCATGCAGCCTGCTTAAGTTCTCTCTGTCTCTCCCTCTGCCCTTCTCCTCCATTCATTCTATAAGTAAATAAGCTTATGTTGGAAAAACATTTACAGTGCATATAAAATTTGAAGGGCTAATTTCCTTATTTTACAGAGACCTCAAAAATATTTTTTAAGAAAAAAGAACTGCTTATGAAAATGGGACCCCAGCTTACAACATACACAAAAAAAATCAACTCAAAATGGATTAAAGACTCAAACATAAGACCTGAAATCATAAAACTCCTGTAAGAATACATAGGCCCTCACATCAGCCTTGGTGATGATATTTTTGGATTTGACACCAAAAGCAAAGACAACAAAGGCAAAAAATAAACAAGTGTGACTACATCAAACTAAAAAGCTTCTATAAAGTAAAGAAAACCATGAACAAAATGAAAAGGCAATCTACATAATGAGAGAAACTATTGGCATCTCATGTATCTGTTAGTGGTCAATAGCCAAAAAATATAAAGAAATACCATTCAATAGCAAAGGAACAATCTAATTAAAAACTGGGCAGAGGAAGTAAATAGACATGTTTTCCAAAGAAGATATCCCAATGACCAACAAATACATGAAAGATGCTCAACATCACTAGTCATCAAGGAATGCAAGTAAAACCTACATTCTGATATCACCTCACAACTTATATGAACAACAATCATTAAAAAGCCAAGAGATAACAAGTGTTGGTGAGGATGTGGAGTAAAGAGAATACTTACCTGTGCACTGCTGGTAGGAATGTAAATTGTAGCCACTATGGAAAACAGTCTGGAGGTTTCTTAAAAAGTTAAAAGTCCACCAATCCTAATTCTGGGTAGATATCCAAAGAAAATGTAAACAGTATATGGAAGAAATACCTCCATTCCCACATTCACAGCAGCTTTATTCACAATAGCCAAGATATGTTAACAACTAAGTATCTATCAGTGGATAAATGGATAAAGATGTGGTGTTTATGTATATTTTTATATATATAATGTACATAAATATTTACATATATTTACATTACATATATGTACAAGGATATATAATACACACATGCACAATTATAATTTTATTTATAAAAAATATATAAAATTCAGCCATGAGAAAAAAGAAATTCTGTCATTTCCAACAACATGATGGATCTTGAGGGCATATGCTAAGTAAAATAAGCCAGAAAGAGAAAGACAAATACTGCATGACATCACTTATATGTGGAATCTAAAAACAAACAAAAACAAACTGATTTTTATTAAAATATATTTAATAGTATGTAAGTAAATGTACAGAGAAAGCATTTAGAGATGCACTAAAATGTTACCAATTGTTTCTTTAGGAGGTAGATTATAGATTAATTTATATTTTTTCTTTTGCTTTCCCTATTTTCTTATTTTCCTAAAATGAACACACGTTACTGTGTAACAGGAACATACCAACTGTCATAATTTATTTGTATATAGAGCCTACAAAGGAAGAGGTCGAACTGAGAGTCTTACAACAATGCAACCAGAAATGGACTTTAGAGTGCAAACAAATGAAGAGCACACACTTTCCTGAGAATCTGGAAGTCAGATATCACAATAATACCAAAGGAAACAATTGATCATCAGTAGCTAACACTGCCACACTCAAATGGGCCAGGCTCCCTCCTGACTTCAGGGAGGTATTCAGGGATTTAAGAACCTAGATCTGGCCCCAGGTAAATGCCACAGGCTTGATGAAAAGTCCAGAGGGCATTGTGGGCAAAATTAAAAACCAGCACTACACACCCACACACAGTTTACACAACTGTTCCACAACAGCAAATCCATAACAGACCTTGGGTAAACTGGGAAAGAATAACTGAAACAAAATACCCTTGAAAATTAGCTTCC
The DNA here is from genome assembly GCA_028646485.1 of Cryptoprocta ferox. Classification (NCBI taxonomy): domain Eukaryota; kingdom Metazoa; phylum Chordata; class Mammalia; order Carnivora; family Eupleridae; genus Cryptoprocta; species Cryptoprocta ferox. The sequence goes on along the minus strand of CM053567.1, from coordinate 37,938,365 downwards.
ATTGTGACTTTTCTTAAAAAGTCAACCCTAACCAAGCAAGGAAAATCAAATGATTTTGTTCAGATTTGAAAGTAGAAAAGGAGAAGAGCCTGAGTGGCTCAGTTGGTTAAGTGTCCGACTTCGGCTCAGGTCATGATCTCGCGGTTTGTGGATTCGAGCCCCGCATCAGGTTCTGTGCTGACAGTTCAGAGCCTGGAGGCTGTTTCAGATTCTGTGTCTCCCTCTCTCTCTGCTCCTCTCCCACTTGTGCTCTGTCTCAAAAATTATCACCCACATAAATTTCAATTTGTCTCTTATCCTCCTTAACATCTCTATAAATTCTGAGACAGTTAGCTATATACTCACTGGACCAACCAACCTCAATCAGCTCAAGGTGGGGTTTACACTGAAGGCATATGTTCCTAGATCCCCACTGCGGCCAGTCTGCGCTCTCCTCATGCTTCAGATCACAGCTTTACTTCCCACTTCTGAGAAGGAGCAAAGCGGGCACACTTTTTTCTTACCATCCTCCCTGCCTCTCCTCTTCTCAATCCCAGTTTCTCATCTCTCTCACTGATATTGACCCTTACTCTCAACCTCTCCCCCTTCCTAATTCCTTCTAGAGTTAGCCATATAACTTCAGTCTAGTCCTCCCACCACCGTGGGCCTATTTTCTCATCTGGAGGATGAGAGGATGACAAGAGATATGACATCCTCTCCCTGCTTTAAAAGTCTGTGATTTCATGACAGCCAAACAGATCACTAAACAGGAGAACCACCAGGACGTTGAGGGGAAGAAGCATATATCCATTTTTACTTTATTTCCAAATAAATGTTTGCAAAATGTCTACTGCAAAAAAGTATATTCAACTAGATCCTGGCTCCACATTTTAATTTTTATACACTGTAATTAAAAACAGAATGTCTTGCTTTGACTTTGAATTCTGTAATTCTTTCCATTCATAATAAGTAGTTCTTACATGAAGTCAACTAGGTTTTATATCAAGCAGTACATTCTCAGTCAACAAGAGAACTTTAGGCATTTGGACTAACATAATCAAAACTTTCACTCCAAAAAAAATAAATTTCTGTTTTGGTAATGTTCTGCCCAATACTTCTTCCAAGAAAATATTTTATTATTTTATTACTAATATTTGTTACAGCTTTTTATAAGCAAAGTATCTTTGAAAAGAATACCATTTTTTGGATGTTAATTTATTTTTTTAATTTTATTTTAATTCCAATGTGTTGACATATTGTGTTATATTAGTTTCAGGTGTACAATATAGTGATTCAATAATTCTATACATTAATCAGTGCTCATCATGATAAGTGTACTTTTACCCCCTTCACCTATCCCTCCTCCACCCCAAAAGAATACTCTTCTACCTGTAAAGTGTATTTATGGAAAAGTAAGTCATTAGGTTCCTTATTGTATAAATAAGTGGTTTTTGTTTTTTCTGTGCTATAAAAACAAACTTCCAAAGCACTGAGCAGTACAATATCCTTAGGCAGAAGTCAGATTTAACCTTGACTGAATTAATTAGGAGATATTTATTATATAATTATATATGTTTTAGCAGGAATTATGGAAAACTAAAAACTATAACAAGTTCCTTGCCTGCAAAGAGTTTACTTCTCACATGGAAATCAAATGTATACACATGATAAATACTAGGCAAGGTATTTATACTTATGTATGCCAAATACTATCATATGCCAAACACTACGTGAATCACTAGGGATGTGAATAAATCTCCACCTCTGCCATAAACGTCTCACAAGCCAGTAGGGAGCCAGTCCCACATAACCCAGGTACAACCAACCTGCCAGCTCCCAGCATGACCATTGCACTTACAGCAAGAAGTTCAGTACCCTTCCCAAGAAGGTGACAGCTTCCAGACTACGAGGAGAGGTAAGGAGATGGGGGTGTATTATTTCATGGTCACTATTTGTCATTTCTCATGTTGTGGAAATCAATAAAGTAAAAGCAGGGCCTTCTTTGGTTCGTTGGTTTTTATCAGTCTGACAATCTTTGTCTTTAATTTAGTCCATACACATTTAATGTAATTATAAATATATTAGAGCTTACATCCACATCTTATTTTGTGCTAGTTATCCCATCTATTTTAATCTCCTTTCTTGCCTCCTTTCAAATTGATTTCTTATTCTGTGCCCCTGGGAGTACGGAAGTTGTATACTCTGTTTCTCTACCTTTGTTATCCCAGAAATTACAATAAAATATAAAGTTAATCAATTCTTTTACTCTTCTGTCTGATCTTCTAACACTTTTACACTATTTACACCCTTCACCACTCCCATTCCCTATTCAAAACACCAAGCTTCAGTCATATTAGATTTATTTCCAGTTCCCTGAACAACTTACTCAGCCTCTCATCTCAGCCTTTGCACTTGGCTGCTCCTTCTAACTAGAATGTCACCCATCTTCTCCTCACACCTCCTTCTCAATCTGGCTTAACCCTGCTCACCTCTTAGCCCCGAGCTTCTCAAGGAGTTCTTTCTGATCTCACAGTAAGTTTCACTTGGCTATATCTGTCTTCCCTCCTACTAAGACCTCAAGCACTAACAGTCAAGGACTATTAAACACTAAATTCCAACAGATAAGGGGCTACCTGGATTACTTGCTAAACAGCACCACATTATGGGTGTTCAATAAACATGTGATGAACAAATGAGTGAACAGAAAGTTTCAAAACATACAAAAATCAGGATGGAAACAAACCAGGCCACCGATTACCCAAAATGAAAAACAAAGTCAGAAAAGACTACCTTGGTGAATAAGACTTAAGCCTCTGGTGCCAGATGACAAATTCAAATCTAGATTCTACTACTTATTAGTGGGTTAGTTTGGACAAGGTATTTAACTGCCCTGTGACTTTAAAAAATGAGGATTTCATTTTTTCATAAAACAACCTCCTTAGGGTGTTGTAAGGAGCTAATACTTGAAAAGTACTTAGAACATTTTTTCTTAAGATTCTGTGTGCGTTTACAATAGGGGCTGAATATCTAGTTGTTAAATAGCATAATTTAACTAACACTGTTATTAGGGGGCATCTGGGTGGCTCAGTTGGTTAAGCGTCCAACTTTTGGTTTCAGCTCAGGTCATAATTTCACAGCTCCAGAGATTGAGCCCCACATTGAACTCTGTACTGACAGCATGGAGCCTGCTTTGGATTCACTCTCTCCCTCTTTCTCTCTTTTTCTGCCCCTCTCCTGCTTGTGCTGTCTCTATCTCTCTCAAAATAAATAAATAAACATTACAAAAAATAACTGTTATTAGGTCTTTTTTTAAAACCTGGTTATCGTATATTAAAATAATTTCCTGTGATGCCTTTAAGATACAGATTTATAGCCCATAAAGACTGTTACATCACTGTTACTGAATACTAGAAAACAATCAGCATGAATCATCAAAAAAGTTGAACAGCATTAAGTACATGCATTTAAAATACAGAAAAGGGAATAACATATTTTTTAAAGAATTCCATCAAAAAATGATCTAAAGGAACCATCTGACCATTTTAAGGAACATGTTTGTTTTTTAAATGAGGTAATAAAGTAAATTTATAAGTTGTATTATAATTCCTTAATTGTAACTATAGAAGGTTCTGAGTTTTTAAAATTTCTGCATTATCCAAAACTATTATCAAATAATGTAATCAAGATTCATTATCCCATACAATAGATAAAATATTTTAAACAGTTATTTTTAATTTCTTCTCTCTCTAAATATTTAAGTAAGTAGAATGATGTATTTTAATACCATGAAATGTCTCCAAATCAATTCTAATTCTGTTCCTGATTTTAGGTGACAATTCACTCTACAACCTTTTCTATTTTTTCCTAAAAACCAATTAAATATTTCCTAATTAGTTTGCTTTTAATGGATATCTTGTGACTGAGTTAATAACATTCGTTACAATCATTTAATCAAGCTTTTCTGTTGATAATCCACCTCATTTTATTACCCATTTAAAGACTAAGATTCCCATTGTGTCTCAAATTCCTAGGCCACAAGATGCTGGATAGCAGAGCAACAGGTCTTTAAAATCCTCAATTGGTAATGAGGCTCATTAACTCAGACTGTGAAAGGTCACACTGAATTGGGAAGTTTTTATTTTAAAAAGAATGATTTTGGGGGCACCTTGGTGGCTCAGTTGGTTGAATATTGGACTCTCGATTTCAGCTCAGGTCATGATCCAAGGGTCATGGGATCGAGCCCCACAGTGGGCTCCACATGGAGCATGGAGCCTGCTTAGGATATTCTCTTTCTCCCTCTCTCTGTCTCTGCCTCTCTCCCCTGCCCATGCTCACTTGCTCTCGCGCGCTCTCTCTCTCTCTCTCTCTCTCTCTCGCTCTCAAAAAAAAAAAAAAAAAAAAAAGATTTTGATCCTTTCACATACATGGAGATAGAGTACCTCTACATTACCAGTAGAGGTTCTTGGAGAAAACACATTAATAGATAAAAATTAGAATTAGAATTTCAATTATAAAATAAACAAAGGCACCTGAAAATAGCTTTATTTTCCCCATTGATGTTTAGGTTTTTACTTGTTTTTGTTTTACTTTGTTTTTGCTACCAAATATTGAGTACTTCATATGAGTAGCACCTTGCTTACACGGATTACCTCATTTAATCCTCAGAACACTCCTGCAAAGTTGGTATTATTACTCCATTATATACTATAAAATACTCTCAAAGGATTCAAAAAGGTCCGTCTGGCTCTTCACCTCACTACAGATTTTCATAAAGCCCACCAGCTCTTACCTAAGGTAAGGTGGATGTCAAATCACCACAAAATGTTCACTGTTTGAAAGAAGTCTCACAAGCATATTTTAATAGTGCTATATTTCATTTATGATTGGTATATATATTACTAATGCTGTTTTTGAAGAGTTAAACACACTTTACTTATTGTTGAATGCCTCTAAAAGATTCTTTAAACCCAGTGGACCTATTTCAGCCATTAAGAGGGCATGCAAGAGAAGACTAAAATAAGCTAGGAGTGAGATGAGGTAATGTTCTGTCTCTGTTGCGTATTGGCTATGAATACTTGAGGGAAATCAGCTAACTTTTCTGAACTCCACAATATGAGAGTGCTACCGCAGGGATAGTAATGCTTGGCTGCCTACCTCAGAGTTGACGGCAGGATCAAACAACATAGCATGTGTAAAAATACTTGGTAAATTACACCTAACACCATATTTCAGAAATATACCAACAGCATTTCTGATATTACTTTTTAGAAATCAAATCATTTGAAGAGATGTAGCTTAAATTTTAAAATTACAAGAAAATAAATGGTATTCGGTATATGGAAATTTGTTTTATTCTTTTTAATCTGCTTTGCACAATCAGCTACAATTCCATGAGGTAAATCTGAACATACAAACCTACTATGCCAAGCAGTTGAGCTGGGGCAACTGGGTCAAACACTGAACACAAAACAGTCTTTAACTACATATCTTTGTATCTTTTGCATCTAATAGTATCTGGCACACAACAGACACTAAGGAATGGTAGATAAATAAATGTACACATGAACAAGTTAGGTGTATAAAAATGACCATAAAGAGACCTCCCACTAGAAAGTTACTTGCATACTGACCAAATAAAACACTGGTTGTTTGCAAAGACTTCTTGACTAAAGGTACCCTGTTAAATCTGCTCCACTACTACAGTGCTTTGAAGGGAGATGCAAACGAAAGCAGTAAAGCCCTAGCCCCAAACTCCTAAATCAGATACACCTGCCTGTTATCAGAGACATGAAACTGAAAACAGATGAAAACCAGGCAAATCCCTAATTTTAAAAATAAGTAAATCCCACATGTAAAAGCTGCATTTCATCAATCAAATGAATCAGGAAAGACAGCATTTCTAGGCCATTACCCTTGGATCAAAGTGGTACTTACAAAATGCCTCAACTAATTAGTCTAATCATTGCTTCTGCGCCACATGGTTGTAACTGCCTAATTAACTAATTCAAAATGTTCACCCAACCCCCCCATGCCAAGCCCCTCCGCAGCTCTACTTTCTTAAACAATTTTTCCTTAAGAACATTTAGTGACACCACCACTTACGGAAACAAGGATTGATTTGGGAGTGTGGAAGCGACCCCAAAGTTTTGGTCATTTTTTCCTCAGAAAATTTTTTTTTTTTTTTTTTTTTT
>CM053567.1:37897771-37931695 GCA_028646485.1 Cryptoprocta ferox | reverse complement strand
ATCTTTGAGGTTGTCTTCTTTCTGGTGTCTGTTTCTTCTTTCCCCCACTTGCAAATCCAAGCCCTTCAGTCCTTCTCAGTTCAATCCATACAGGCGTGCGCGGATTACAGAGCTCCCTGCTCTTCCGCCATCTTGTCCCTTTTCCTCAGAAATTTTTAAGGAACAGAACTTAAAGTTCTAATCCTTCAGAAATATGCAAATAAGACTAGGCAAAATAATTCTGATTTCTGAAATTCTCTTAATCATCATTTTAAAAATCTGTAGCAAATGGAGAATGGCAGAACAAAAAGCATGTTTTTGCCCCAGAAGGTAAGGTAGTACTTGATGGACTGGGGCCTGCCATTTGGCCTGGGGGCTTCAAAACCAACTGCAAACCTGGGCCAAGCAAACCACAGGGCTGTTGCAGTATTCTATGTTGACAGTAGCCAGCACAGTGAGGATACCAGCTAAGGGTAGCTTGTGTTCTGTAGTCACCTTTTTTTCAGGCTGTCTATATTCAATTCCTCCTGTTTTAAATTTTCTCTGGGGAGAAAATAAAAAGTATGCCAGAGAAAATAACAGCCATGAATAAGAAAAACCAAAGTACAGGCTAAGGATGAGTAACTAGCATTGGTGAGCATCTTCTGAGACCCACTAGCCACTGTGCTTACCTGTTAAAAGCACATTCTTGGAAGAGGTTTAGTTTGCCCTATAACCTCAGAGAGCTGTGCTGGGCCACTAGACTGATTACTTCTGATCTGGGCCTCTTTTTCACAGGCATTTCAGAATGAAGTTTTTGGTTAAAGAGAAAAAAAGATGGAAAGGAACGGAAAGAAAACAGTATCAAAGGTGCAGGAACCACTCAAAGACAACGTGACTAATTATCTAGGGTTTTGTTTTACTTTTACTATGTTAGAATGCCAAAGGAAGAAAAAACACTCATTCTAGGCGGAGAAAAAAAAATTACCCAGGAAATCAAGAACAGGGTAGATGATTTAATGAGAATACCAGAGATTAGAAATGTTACAGCTGTCAATAAATTAGGGCAGATGTCTTTAACTCTGAGATCTGATTACATTTTCTATAAAATGCAGCTGATGTAGTTTCTTCCCACATAATTTGTATTTTAGACAAATTTAAAAATCAACAACGTATATCCTAACAAGTAGGATTTGCTGTTGTCACTTTAAGCCTCCTCCCACTGTGCCAAACGAAGTGCCTATCATATGCCTCAGCACTGTGCTAGAAAAATGGTGAAGAGATGATGTCTAATCCTATCCTCAAGAAGTTTACAGTCTAGGTGGAAGGAACTGAGTAACACAAAACAATATCAACAAGAGTGCTAAATCTCAATTGCATCCATTGGGTTAATCAAGCCAGAAATCTTTTTCGTCCCCCTTCTTTGCCCATCAGTAATCTCTACTCATCTACACAAAATGTGGCTTATTTGTGTGTAGCACAACTGCCACCACTCCTATCCAAGAAAGCTTCCTCTCACTTAAAAGGGCCTCCTGAGTGATCTCCCTGCTTCCCTCCTACAGTGTGAGAATGGAATGGAGAGTGATCTTTTTTAAATGCCAAACTGCTGGGACCCCAGGGTCATTCAGTTGGTTAAGCATCCAATTTCAGCTCAGGTCATGATCTCATGGTTTGTGGGTTCAAGCCCCGCGTTGGACTCTGCGGACAGCTCAGAGCCCAGGGACTGCTTCGGATTCTGTGTCTCCCTCTGTCTCTGCCCCTACTCCACTCACGCCCTGTCTTTCTCTGTCTCTCAAAAATAAATAAACATAAAAAAAATTTTAATGCCAAACTGCTTAAATCCATTCCATGACTTCCCATATCCATAGGATAAAATCCAAGCACCCTACTGCACTATCTGGCTTCAGCCTACCTTTTTAACCCCCTTCTCTCCATTCCCCATCTCCTCCATCTCAACACCTCCTTACTCACTTCTTGCCATTTTTCATATGCTAAGCTCTAGCCACCCCTGGCCTCTGTGCTTGCTATTCCTCTATATGGCATATGCTTCTTCTGGCCAGCCCCATTTCATCTGCCATGAACATTTGTTGTTCCTCCCTACCCAGCATTCTCTCTTCTCATAACAGAACAGCTCTTTTCTTCTTTAAATCATCTCTCCCCTACTTTCACTCCATGTAGTTAGGCTTAAATTGACAACTTCCCTTCATCCCTACCTAGAGCCATGCATGTGACCATGTGACTGAGACCTAGCCAAGGTACTCCACTCTCCTGGACACAGAAATAGACACATAACTCAAGCTAAGCCTATCAAAATTAAGCCTAGGAACTTTGCTGGAAATATGGGCAAGAAGCATGCCAGGGGGCCAGATGATAGGTATATACCAAACAGACCCTATGCTGCGGCAAAAATAAATAAATAAATAATAAAAGAAAGGCTGGTCTCACTCCTCTCTAGTTCAGTCCTAGAGACAAATATCTCTGGTATATCAGGTTCAAACTGAAGAAGAAAAGATACAGGACAAAAAGGAGTCAAGTCTCTAATCCTAGCTCAGCCAATCATCGGCTATGTGATCTTGGGTAAATGAATTAACTAACTGTTGCAGTTCTCAGTTTCCTCATCTATAAAAGTATCAAAGTAGGACTAGATCTTTTCTAGATCTAGATCTAAAGATTTTAGCTCTGTGATTCCACTATCTCTTTTTCAAAGGTGTAAAGTTAGGATAATGGCTAAAATGAAGACAGCCCTAATCTGCATCATCTAAAAATTACACGTTTCTGTCTGACTCTATGATGGTAGGTAAAATGTCAATGGTGCCACCTTTCCAGAAAGAAATATGGAGTTTTGGTGGGGCCATAAATAGTTCACACCTTTGACTCTCAAATTCCTCTTAAAGGAAAATATTGTATGGAAATAATCAGAGACACAGACATAGACACAAAGTTTATATAAAAGCTTTTATATGTAAAGCATATATATTATGTCATCACAATAAAAAACTAGAAACACCTAAGTATTCAATAATAGGGAACTGGTTAAATGCATTACAGAAAAACCCTGAGATTAAATAGCAGGTGGTCATTTAAAAAACATATTTGCTAAAACTAACGTGACATTGAATGTCAAGTATACTTCAGTTAAAAAAAAGATGCCCCTCAAAAAATAATAATAAATAATAAAAAATAAAACATATTAGGGCACCTGAGTGGCTCAGATGGTTCAGAATCCAACTTTGACTCAGGTCACGATCTCACAGTTTCAGTTCGAGCCCCGCGTCAGGCTCTGTGCTGAAAGCTCGGAGCCTAAGACCACTTGGATTCTGTGTCTCCCTCTCTCTTTACTCCTATCCCTCCCCCTCCTCATGCTCTGTCTCTTTGTCTCTCTCAAAAATAAACATTAAAAATGTTTTAAAAATAAACAAACATATTTGCAAATAGTTTTAATGATATAGAGAAATGTTCATATTATAATATTAAACAAAGTAAAACACTACATAAAACACCATGTATTATATGAAGACATACACACTCAGAATGAGAAAAAATAGAAATATCTGAAAAAAGGTTAACAGTGTTTTATCTCTGAGGGTTGATTTTTGTTGTCTTTTTTTTAATGTTTATTTATTTACTTTGAGGGAAAGATCACAAGAGGGGGAGGGGAGGAGAGAGAATCTTTAGCAAACTCTATGGCCAGCACAGAGCCTGACCCAGTGCAAGAGCCCAAGCTGATGAGGTGCTTGGATCATGACCTGAGCCAAAATTAAGTCAGACGCTCAACCAACTGAGACACCCAGGTGCCTCTGATGTTTTCTTAAAATATTTCTGTATATCTCAATTAGTCAACAATTACAAGTCCTTCTTCTATAATCAGAAAAAAGTTTAAAATTAAAATTATGTATTTTAAAATGGAATTTTAATAATTACACATTAAAAAAAAAAAAAGGCTAGGTGCGCCTGGGTGGCTCAATTGGTAAAATGTCCCACTTCGGCTCAGGTCATGATCTCGCCGTCCATGACTTCGAGCCCTGCATCAGCTCCATGCTGACAGCTCAGAGCCTGGAGCCTGCTTCGGATTTCGTGTCTCCCTCTCTCTCTGCCCCTACCTGGCCCACGCTCTGTCTCTGTCTGTCTCTCTCTCTCTCTCCTCTCTCTCTCTCAAAATAAATAAACATTTAAAAAAAATTTTTTAAAGGCTCTACATGCCCATACCTTCACCAGAGACCTGCCATGTACCTACTTTTCCCATGATATAGAATTCTCATGATTATTACGTTCACTAAAGGCTCCGCTGAAAATAATGCTGAAATGTTACATTAACACAGTGGTCTTAGTTTTGCAAAAGTCTTTCAAATAACTGATGAGAAAGGAAAGCAAAATAATGCCCCCAAAAACAGTTTAAATGTTCTCTAACCCTCTCCCATTGACCCAGATGAATTTATCAACTCAGCTATGTGATACCTAAAGCCTCAAGAAAAGACGACATAGAACTGGGCTAGAAGCAGCTGGCAGCCATAGCCCAAGGAAAGGAGGGCACCACAAAGACAGGTTTTACACAGAACTTTCTCCTAGTATCACTTGGAGACTGGGAAGTCAACTTTGTTATGCTTTTACCAGATACTGCCATAAATACAGTATCGAACTAAAAGCCAGACTGAATTTCCAGGTGTAACAACAGGCCAACAAAAAAGATTACAGAGGTGAACTTGTCCACTTGTGTTTACTCTCTGGGAGGACAAAGATTCTGGATAACAGAGTACACACACACACAGACACACAGACACACACACACACACACAGCCCAAGGAAACTTCACAATGAACAAGTCCCTTGGGTGTCCGCTGGGTAGAGGTCAACTATGACCTATTCAGAGAGGACCTTCCCTGCCTGCTTTAATCAATAGCCAAACCTCCAGAATTGATCCAAAACTGATAAGAAGGTCTGTGGAATGTAGAGAAGAGTTCTAGAATTTGCCACACTGTGACACCACAAAAACAGCTAATGACATATGAAAGGATTAATTCATATGCATGTAAAATAGTGTTAAGAAAGAGGTATTATTTTAAGCACTGTGTCAATGTCGGGACTTTTAGACACAGGTATTTAAAACATTAATCTACACTAAAAATAAATTAAGGCTCTGAGATAGCACCCCAAATCTTTAAAATAACTTACGCATTCTTAAAATTCCCTTGACTAAATTATCATAGTAATAGTTATATCCTTTTATTGAATGTTTACAATGTGCCAGGCACTGAGCTAAGCATTTCCCATGCATGGGCTCATTTTAATCATTTGACCATCAAAAAGTTCCATGAAAAAGATTTTACCCCCATTTCACCAATGAGGAAACTTAAGCTCAGAGAATTAATACATTTCAAAATAAAATCACCATTGAGAGGTGGGATTCAAACCCAGGTCTGTCAAATTCCATCATGAAGTTTTTCAAACTGGTATATGGTAGAATGCTTTCAAGAGGTTTATACTTGTTTTATTGTGAACTTACTTATATAACTTGTTGTGATCTTATATATAGCTTATATAAACTTGTAACTTTAGTCATTCCAATCTTGTGCCTAGCAGCCAAAAGGTGTGTCTCACTAAATCAAGGCAGACTACATGTGGCTAAAACTCCTGGAGAATCCTTTTACATTTCAGCATACTTTTAAAAAAAATGCAAATTTCATCCTCTGCTCAAAACAATTTGATGGCTTCCCATCTCAGAAAAAAAGCCTATGACAGTACAACTGTGCTTGGAAAAGTGTTTAGCACACAAGAGACCTTCAATAAATATTTGTTGAATGAACAATAAATTATCAGAGCCACTGTACCTTTCTTCTGTGTTCAATGTGAACATACCTATGTCTTCAAAGAAATAAAACATCATGAAGAAACAAAGTTTGTCTTAAGGAAAATCACTGAGCTCCAAGTTCAGATGAGATAACAACAATAAAAAGGACTCAAGTGTCTCCTGGTTAGAACAAAATGCACTAGGGAGGCTTGGGGGGCTCAGTCAGTTAAGCATTTGACTTCAGATCAAGTCATGATCTCGCTGTTCCCAAGTTCGGGCCTCGCACCAGGCTCTGTGCTGCCAGCTCGGAGCCTGGAGCCTGTTTCGGATTCTGTCTCTCTGTCTCTCTGTCTCTCCCCCCCCCCCCCGCCGTCTCTCTCAAAAACAAACATTAAAAAATTATTTTAATTAAAAAAATGAACTGACAGTTGCTTCATTCTGTTAGCTCTGTATAAGATTAAAAGGGACCTTTTAAAATGTGCTGTAAGTGATTTAGTCTGTTCTACCTATACATTAGTAATGGTAATGAAAACAAGCATTCAATACCTATTTATCCAACTGGAGCTTTATTTTCTCTTTCTCTGTTTCCCCATTTGCAAAATGAGGTGAGAATACAAGATTTCATCCTTCTTAGCTGTGACATTCTTATTAAACCACAATCTCCAATTTAATATACACACCGAGATAATTATTTATATTATAAAAGCATCTGATTTTAGAACATAATTTATGACAAAATCACAAAGTCCCAAGAATGGAAAGAACTTTAAAGGGTCTTTCATTTGAAGAACTGGACAACTCATCCAATGGTCAATTCCTATAACCCAAAGCTTCCAAATAGAAGCATTCAATCTAAAATATCCAGGTAAGGACCTATTCTCTATCCAAACACATCTAAACAGAAAGTTGGTTTAGTTTTCAAGCCATTCTTTGAGAAAGTTCTTTCTTATTCAGAAATGAAAATCTGTTATTCTGTTAACTTCTCTTCTATATTCTTTGGAGAAAGACAGAAACGTATATTCCTTTCCCATAGTCATGTTTCTCTTCAGATCACATTCATTGTCCCAAATACTTAAAGACAACTATCTACTAAGTCTTCTTTCCTTAGGTTAAAGATTACGGTTTCTACAACCTCTCCTAATATCACATTATTTTCTGATCATTTACCTACAACTCAGCTACCTAACTTCCTTTTCATTGTTAGGGTCTCTCTTAAAATATCCCCAGAATCAAATACAGTAATTCTCACAGAATCTAATTGTTTCGGACTGCAGTGGCACTGTTTTTGGCACTTACATAACTTACTAAGGAAGAGAAAACCATCCATTACAGCATCATTTTAATGATTAAGATAGTAAGTGCAAAGTCTTAAAAGCACAATGCTTACCACATAATCACTCAATAAATGGCTGTTGCTGCTGTTACTGAATTTCTGTTAATAAGTTTTACTATTTCATCAGTATTAGAACCTTATCTCCCCAGTCAAGCTGTAAACTCTAGTTCTCTCTTACACTGAAGGTTTGCCTTACATATTATTAACTGTTTTTCCCCCAAGTCAAAGTTGATGAATATCAACTGTTGATGACAGAATAATAAAGTGTTAAGGCTCAGTTTTAATTGAAGATCAGTCAGAAATCAAGATAAAGCACTCTCAAATTAATACAAATTAATGGCAAACAGAATGTGATTTATTAATCTGTGCTCAAATTTCCAGAATATACTGATTTCATAAAGCAAGGGATCTCTACTCTTTACACCTCAATCATATAATTTAAAGATGCAACACTGGCACAGACTTTAAGAAAGTAAGCTCTGGAATCACACTGTCTAGAGTTCAAATCCTGAATCCTCAATTTACCTACTGTGTGACCTGGAGCAAACTACTAAACCTCTCTGGCCTCAGATTCCCCATCTATAAAAACATGAGTTATGATGGTACCTATCTATCTTATGGTGGTTTGTAGGAAATCAAATGAAAATGGATGTGAGTGCGTTTGGGATGGTGCTTTTCATCTTTTAAAACTCTTAGAGATGTTGCTATTATAACTACTACTCAGAAGTTATCTGAAGAAGCAAATTATTTTAAATAATTTTGCTAAAACTTATTATCATCTCAGCCATTTATAATTTATGTATACCCTCACACCTATTAGCCACTGCTGAAATCAATCACAGCTTAGTGGTTTTTTTGCATATTTATAATTATCTGTTTTCCATACATTCATCTATTTGTTTTAGGGTAGATTTTTAAATTAATGTAAAAAAAATCCATCCTACATTAACCAACAGTTAACATAATATATCATTTAAAATGTTATTATTTCAATATGTAATTGTTATAAAAATTACTGAGATAATCTGTATTCTTTTTTTCATCCTCAGTCTTAGAAATTTGCTGTGAATTTTATATTCATAGCATATCTAACATATTTCAGGTGTCAAAGGGCCCTAAGTCACTGCCATGTTAGACAGTGCAGATCTATATGCAGAGCAGTTGGAGGCAGAATAAATGCAGTTTTGTTTGTATCTTTATTTCATTATTCTTTGTGAATACCAACACATTATTGTTAAAGTTACCTGGTTAGTTATGTCAGATATGCTATGAATATAAAATACACAGCAAATTTTAAGACTGAGGATGAAAAAAAGAATACAAATTATCTCAATAATGGGACACCTGGGTGGCTCAGTCAGTTAAGCCTCTGACTTCAACTCAGGTCATGATCTCACAGTCTATCAGTTCGAGCCGCGCATCAGGCTCTGTGCTGACAGCTCAGAGCCTGGAGCCTGCTTTGGATTCTGTATCTCCCTCTCTCTCTCTCTGCCCCTCCCATGCTCATGCTTTGTCTATCTCAAAAATAAAATAAAAAACCATAAAAAATTATCTCACTGACTTTTATAACAATTACATATTGAAATGACAATATTTTAGATGATATGTTAAGTAAAAACACATTATTTAAATTAATTTCACTTGTTTCTTTTTACTTGCTTAAGATGGTTACCAGAAAATTTTAAATTTAAAATTATATATAAAACTTGCTTTATATTTCCATGAGACAGCACTGATATAGCTGATCCTAAAAAAATAGGCCTCATGAAAATTAAAATCAGGACAAGATATATGATCTAAATTATAGCAGAAACTAAATGCAAAACTTAAATGATTTTCAGAGTTTATATATAATTAACTTTAAACTCTTCTTCAATCAAAAAAAATTATCTTTGATAAGTACCTCTTCAATTCTAGAGCCACCTGAGAAGCTTTTATCAGTATGTGGTGCCTTGGGATTTAAATAAGACCCAAAAGCCTGGCCATTCATACAAATGAAATGTGCCTAGAGTCTCTTCAGCTACCTAATTACTAAACAAATACCCAGAAGCCAGAGCCCTTTTGCAGACATCAGTAAAAATGCAAAGGTTGGAAGGCAGAAGATACTGAAATGCCGTATGTTCTGAGAGTCAGAAAGTTCCTGCTAGAGAAGAACCAATACTGAAATAAGAGAAAGTAGGAAGACAACAGAAGCAAAACCTAAGGGGAAAAAAAATAAGGTCAGAAGTAGCACTTCATTACTGGTAGGAATGCAAAATGGTACAGCCACTTGGGAGGACAATTTGGCATTTTCTTACAAAACTAAACATACTCTTACCATATGAACCAGCAATCATGCTCCTTGGTATTTACCCAAAGGAATTATATCCACAGAAAAGCCTACATACATATGTTTTCAGCTGCTTTATTCATAATTGCCACAAGGTGGAAGCAACCAAAACATCCTTCAGTAAGTGAACAGATAAATTGTGGTATATCTAGACAGTGGGATATTACTCAGCACTAAAAAGAAGTAAGTTATCAAGCCATGAAAAAACATGGAGGAAGCTTAAGTCACATTACTAAGTGAAAGAAGCCAATCTGAAAAGACTACACACTTCACGATTTTAACTATATGACATTCTGGAAATAACAAAACTATAGAGACAATAAAAAGATCAGTTGCCAGGAGCTTCGACAGCACAGAGGGCTTTTTAGGCCAGTGAAAATATTCTGATATGACAATGAAAGATACATATTATACACCTGTCCCAACCCACAGAATGCAGAAAAACAAAAGTGAACGCCTACTGTAAGTACAGACTTTGGGTGATTATGATGTGTCACGGTGGGTTCATCAATTAAAACAAATGTCCCCTCCAATGGGGAATGTTGATAATGGGGGTACTATGAAGGGGGGGCAGGGGATAAATGGGAAATCTCTGTACCTTCTTCCAATTATGCTGTGAACTTACAATTGCTCTTAAAACAAAGTTTTTAAAAAAAAAAAGTCATCAGCTACTGAAGAAATTGTGAATTGAATGTACCTCAAGCCCATGCATACTGGTGTAAAACTAAGGACTACATTAGGCCAAAAAGATGAAAAGAAACTATCCATAATCAAAAAAAAATCATTTATTGAAGGGCTCAGACAAAAGAAAACGTTTTGATTTTTGATGGATATGAGAAGATAAGAACTTTGTATGTTGAAAATACATACTGTATTAACAAGAATTAGTGTTTACAACAGTAAATGATTTTAGCTTTTCAAACAAAACCAACATTCTTCTGAATGAGAATTATGCTACTACATGAAAGCTTGTTCTTTTTTCTCTTTCTTATACCAGCAAACATACTGCTATTTTCCCCATTTTAAAATCTCTCTTGACCTCACTTTTCCATTCAGCTATATTTCTCACCTTCCCCTTGCAGCAAAAATCCTTGAGATATTTGTCCACATTTTATGTTTTCATTTCTCTATTCCTGCTCTCTCTTGAATCCAATTTTTGGCCCCCAGGACTACATTAAATTTGCTGTTGCCAAACTCACCAGTGACATCCCCATTGCTAAACTCCTCAGTCAATTCTGGACCCTCATCTTGGGAGCGTCTGATTCACTGTCCTTCACACAGGTTCTTCACTTAACTCCTAAGACACCATACTCTCCTCATTAGCAGCTTTTTCTCATTCTCCTTTACTGGTTCCATCTCATCTCAAAACCTCAGTGTGAAGTAGCCCAGGGTCCTGAACCTCCTCTTTCCTTCTCTATCTACACTCACTCTCTTATGGATTTCATCCAGTCTCTATACTCTGACAACTCCCAAGTGTTTACCTCCAGCCCAACTTCTGCCCTGAAACCCAGAGTAGTATATTGAACTGCCAACTGGGCTCTCCAAAACTGCACTCCTGATCTTTCCCCCCAAATGAGTGTCTCCCTATACTTAATGCAACTCTATCCTTCAAGCTGCACAAGCCAATAAATAACCCTGCAATTCACCACTGCCTTCTCTCATTCACATCTCACATTCTGTCACTCAGGACATCTTTTTCACTCTACCTTCAAAACATAACCACGCTAGTTGCTATCCTTCATCTAGGTTACCACAATAGCCTCCTAACTGGTATCCTTATTTCTGCCCTTCCTCACTTAAGTTTAGCCTCATGAAACAGCAGCAACATGTCCTCTTAAAACATAAGCCAGATCTTTATTTGAAACTCCACCCGAGCTTCTTTGCTCACTCTAAGTACAAGACCAAACCCTTGCAATAGCCTACAAGATCAGAGGGCTCACAGGAACTACTGTCTGCTCTCCTTCTGCTCACTCAACTCCAGTCACATTTGTCGGATAGTTTCCTGATTGGTAGAAGCATGTCTCAACCTCAGGACTTAGCACTTGCTGTCTGTCTACTCTTCCCCCAAGACAACTACATGACTCTTTTACGTTCCTCATGCCCTTCATCACAAGTCACCTGTGTGAGGCCATCCTTGATGACCCTATTTATAGTTGCAACTCCCCCTCATTCCTATTCTCCCACTCTGCTTTAGTTTTCCTCAGAGTAATTCACACACATCCACACAGTCTGTCGCACCTTGCAAAAGTAAGAATTTTGGGGGTGCCTGGGTGGTTCAGTCAGTTAAGCATCTAACTCTTGATTTCAGCCTAGGTATTGACCTCAGGCTTGGGCTCCTGTACTGGGTCAGGCTCTGCACTGGGCATGGAACCTGCTCAAGATTCTCTCTCTCTCCCTCTCACTCTGCCCTTCCCCAGTGCACAGGTGCTCTCTCTCTCTTTCTCCCTCTCTCTCTCTCAAAATAAAAAATTAAAATTTAAAAAATTAAAAAGTAAATGTAAAAAAAGTAAGAATTTTTAATCTATTTTGTTGATCACTGTATCCTCATTATCTAAAATAATGTCTGGTACATAGGAGGCACTCAATAAATATTTGTTTAATAAATATATGAGTGAATGAAAGATGACACTGATACAGACCTGTATATGATCTATGATAGCATACTTTGCAGCCTTTTAAAGGGTTAGATTTTAATATGGCACTTTGTTATGTATACATATTTATATACTGTGGAAAAACAAAGCTACTCCAATTTGATAATTACTTTAACCTCATAAAAAAACCGAGTAATTGGTGTTTATTTTAAGGTTTGTTTTGGGGGGTTTTTTTGTATTTTTTTTTCCTTTGAGACAGAGAAAGTGCATGCAGGCGTGCATCAGCAGAGGAGAGTCAGAGAAACAGGGAGAGACAGAATCCCAAGCAGGCTCCGCACCGTCAGCACAGAGCCTGACACAAAGCTGGATCTCACAAATGATGAGATCAGGACCTGAGCCAAAACCAAGAGTTGGACATTTAACCAACTGAGTCACCCAGGTGCCCCCAAAAAACTGAATAATTGTAAAAAAAATAATTCTCTAAACTGAAAGATATTCTAAAACACTCCAAAGGTGCTAGGATTTCTCAAGGTCTGAGATCTTGTTTCACCAGAGAACAAGGAAAAGATAGTCTCAATCTATACACCTTTACTGAAGAAGGCCAAGCTGCCAGCCAGTATAATGGGCTATGACTTCTAAAAAAGAGAAATTATGACACAAAGTACAAAGCACTTAATGTTTTAATAATATATAAAATTTGGGAGCAACCTGTTTCCAGTGAACCTCTAAACTTAAATATAAGACAAAGAATTTGGAACTTTTTATACTTTAGTAATGTATTCACTCAACAGACAGACATGGGTTGGGTCACCTTTTCACAAACCATATTTTAAAAGAACTTCAATTATCTTCCAAGTTAAAAGGAAAGCAATATAATTTCAAAAAACATTTAGACGCACAAATAAATTATTCAGTAATGAAGTGACTTAATACAGAAGTGATATGAGGCAAATAAAACCCAAATTGATTTTTTTTTAAAATAGAGTGTCTTAATTTCTCTACCTTATAATATTAATTCTCATAAATGTTTGCTTGGTTCTGAAGTTATGTCTAGGAAGTCGTGTACACAGCAGAAGCTCTTAACCAATCTGCAATTAGCCAATTCCAGGATGAACACTCACCCTGTAAAACATCCTAGCTGATGCCCATTATTACTCGGTGCCCACAGCTAGTAATCACAGACTCTGGCAAGCTCATGAAATTCTCCTCCTATCACTGAGAAGATGGTTACCAAGAATCAACTGTGTGTTTGCTCCCAAACGGACTTACACCAGTTATACTTGCTACTGAAATTGTGTAATTCAATTAAATATTATGTAAAACAATTATATATGGGTATATAAGAGTTGTTTCCATGAAAGCTAAATATAATGTTTTAGAAACAATACATTAAATGGCCATAATTCTACCAATAGTCGTTTATTTTTAAATTGGTTTTACTATATAGAAACAAATTAAAATTTATAAAATATCTGTCGTATCTTAAGATTCACGATACAAATTCCCTAAATACACCAAGAAATTACCATTATTCTTTAACTCCCCTGTGAACCTTCTTGATAGATAATATTATAAATTAAACATTCTTCTCACTGACTACATAATCACAGATCTATTTATTTCAGTAGTGCTTCTAAAATTTTGGCTTTAATTGCTCTAAGCCTACCAAGTTCTTTGAAATATATAAATATTTTTCTATATAAGTAAAATTAAATTAAAATATATAAACATTTTAACATAAATATATCTTTAATTAAGCTCATTTTAGATTGTGCTGTTTAATTATTAGAGTTTTTTTCCCCAATCAACATAACAATCAACTTACACACAAGCCATGCAAAGAAGATAGGAAGAAGTGAATCAAGAATGAAAAATATGGGAAAATTAAAAGAATAAATGAAACAGGTCTCTGAAACCGTTACATCACACCAGACAAACACAGCCCATATCTTTATCTACTTCTATCAGATGCCTCTGCCATAAGGGAAAGACCTGTATGAGGAAACTCACAGTAACACATTACTCTTATCTTTTGTGCTCTAGGTTGTCATTTGTAAGAAAGCTATAATGAAAGTCACATACCTGGAGCTATAAAAGCAAACCATGAACACTGTTTACAAAGTAGGGGGAAATTCCGCTTCCCTAAAACAGGAGATACAACAAAACCCCACAGTGAAGCCAACAGCAAAAAAATGTTAAGGTCAGAAATCTGCTGACTCTGGAAATTCTGCTCCACCATAACACAGGTCAGCACACCTACTCTGTCCAGACATTTTTGGAAGGGTTCATGGGCTTAGCTATTAAATAGACTGTAGTCTTCAACTCATCCATTGAACAAACATTTACTAAGTGACTACTATGTATCAAAGCACCACACAAAGTATGAGAATTTTCCTCTTGGCATCCACAGTGCCTATGCACTACAGGCACTAACAATATAGGGTACAAAAAAGATCAGTTTTACCACTTAATAGCTGTGTGACTTTTAGAATGAGAATAATTCCACCTATCACCCAGGTAAGTAAACCTATCATCCACTTACATGGGGATCTGTGGGGCTACGAAAGGCCTCCAGGGACTCAACAATGGTAAGAAAATTATGAACACATCTTAAAAGGGAGGAAAAGGAGAGAGAGTAACACTCTCAAAAGGATGACTTGAAAATGTTTGTGGATCTGGTTTAAATTTTTATAGTGGAACCATCTCTACTATACAAGGGGAGGGGAAGAGAATTTGGGTTGTGTTGGATCAAGATCAGTGGCTGTGGTAAGCAAAGTAGCCAGACTGGCTGGATCTGCTCTTTGTAATCACCCTCAGTGAGGGATGTTTGTCACCTCGTGGCCACACCCTCTGAAGAGGTCTAATTAACTTCTAGGGGCAACCACTAAAAGGTCATTATTATCACCCGTTTAGATCAGAATTTCTCAAGCACTCCTCATCCTAATCATGTGAGGTGTTGATGAAAAGCGCTACTTCAGAACTACTGAACCAGAACCTTCAATCAGCCCTAGAAATTTAAAACCAGGTAATTCCTGTGACAAACAAATATGGGAAACACTATTTAGATCATAAAATTACAGGACCTCAAAAGAGGGCTCATCTTTCCTTTTAAGCAGTTCTCTAATCCAGGAGGAAAACATTGTTTTCTGTACAGAAAAGTATACTTCCAAATTTGCATTCGGTATACATGAAAACTTTGCAATCTTGAGTAGTTTAGACAAAGGGTAAATCCATCTTTTTCTCCAACCAGAAACAAACAAAAAGAATGACATTCACTACACAAGCCATTTTACAAGTCATTTTGTTGACTAACCTTGGTTAAGTATGTGAAGTGTGCTAAGACCTCCCACACTTAAGCTTCAAGGGATAAGACATGAAAATGAAAACGACCATCCACAGAATGGAAGACAGTATTTGCAAAGCATACATCTGACAAGAAGCTTGTATCCATGATATACAAAAAAATTTATAATTCAATAATAAAAAGACAAATATATAATTTTAAAAGACAACCCAATTTTATAAGAGCAAAGGATCTAAACAGACATCTCTCCAACAATTTACAAATGGCCAACAAGCATTTGAAAAGATGCTCAACTACATTAGGGAAAACCACAAAGAAATAACACTGCACACCCACTAAGACAGTTAAATTCAAAAATCCAGAAAATAACAAGTATCAATGAGGATATAGAGAAATGGGAACTCTCACACATTGCTGATGGGAATGTAAAATAGTGCAGACCCTGTGAAAAACAGTTTGGCAATTCCTCCGTGTTAAACATACAGTTACAAAACGATGCAGCAATTGCATTCCTTTGTATGTACACACCCAAGAGAAATGAAAACATATGTTCCCACAAAAATTTGTACATGCATGTTCAAAGCAGTATTATTCCTCATAGTCAAAATATGGAAACAACCCATTATCTGATGAATGAACAAATGAAATGTACCCTGTGTATTCAACTGAATATTATTCAACAATAAAAATGAAGTACTGATATGCTACAACGTAGATGAGCACTAAAAACGTGCTAAAAAGAAAGACAGTCACAAAAGACCATATATTGTGCAGAACAGGCAAATCCACAGAGACAGAAAGTAGACTGTCAGTTGCCTGAGTCGGGTAGGGGTCAACAGCTAAAAGGACCAAAATTTGTTCTAAGGTGATGAATATGCTCTAAAGTAGACTATGATGACAAATGCACAACTCTGTGAACATACTAAAAATCCCTAAATATACACTTTAAATGGATGCGTTGTGTGATATGTAAATTTTATTGCAATGAATTTGTTTTTAAAAAAGACCTATTTAAACCTTCATGAGCCTCAGTGGGAGCTGGGGTTCCATCCCCACTGGGCTGCCGCCCCTGCTGGGCTGCTGCAATGGAACTCAGCGCCGATTACCTCCGGGAGAAGCTGCAGCGGGACCTGGAGGCAGAGCACGTGGAAGTCGAGGACACGACTCCCAACCGTTGCGCGTCCAGCTTCCGAGTCCTGGTGGTGTCGGCCAAGTTCGAAGGGAAGCCGCTGCTTCAGAGACACCGGCTGGTGAACACGTGCCTAGCAGAAGAGCTTCAGCACATCCATGCCTTTGAGCAGAAAACTCTGACCCCAGAGCAGTGGGCCCGGGAGCAGCAGAAATAAGAGACCAAGGCCTGCACAGCCATTAAATTATGAATCAAGGCCAAAAATAAATAAATAAATAAATAAATAAACCTTCATGAGCCTCAATTTCATCCTCTAAAATTGGGCATAACACCTATCTTACAATATTGTAAAGAACATAAAAGAATATATAAATTCATGTACACACACACACATCCTTCACATAGAATCTGGCACATAAGAAATACAGAATACGTGTTATTCCTTCTCCTTTTCCTATCCCGACATTTTGCATATTAGGTGGTGATATCACTGTATTTTCACCACAAACTACAAAACTCAAAAACTAGAATGTATTCTAGCAGAGGCCTAATCATGAGAGAATTTGCCTGCAAACAAGTCCACCTCCCAGACTTGTCACTACAAAGTATTGAGGGAAAAAGGGTAAGATTTTTTTTCTCCATTCCATGGTCTTAGTATTTTCTCTATCTCTAACCATGGTGCAGAAGCACCTCTACTAATGTGTAGTTTCAAAACCAAGCACATTCCTTGGGACGCCTGGGTGGCTCAGTCAGTTGAGCATCCAACGCTTGACTTCTGCTCAGGTCATGATCCCAGGGTGGTGGGACTGAGCCCTGCATTGGCCTCTGCTCTGAGCATGGAGCCTGGCTTGAGATTCTCTCTCTCCCTCTCCACCCCTCTCCCCTATTTGATGTGCTGTCTCAAACTGAAAAAATGTTTAAATAAATAAATAAAACCAGGCACATTCCTTGCCAATATTTATACTATTCAGACATCTTTCTTAGTCAGTTTCATCTACACTGAAAATCTACTGGGTCTGCAACACAGCTTTGCAGGGGGCTCAGGAAAGACCTTAGCCACTTGGATATCAATCACTACCCACCTGGATACTCTCTGTGATGAAAAGCAGATCAAAGGGGATTGCAAACTATGGAACTACCCCTTGCAACAGAAAAGGTCAACTGCAGCATTTTCACCATCTCTGTAAGTTCTCAAACAACTCATTAATCTCATAGTGTACTCACAGCCAGACATTCAAGGTTTTCCATTTTATCAAAGGTTGTCCTCCATCTTGCTGAGTACTGTCAACTGCATGCTACCTATTACACAGTTTGTTCTTTTTTTTTCTTTCAGAATAGTTTCTATTGTCAAATATTTTTTTCTTCCTTCCTTTACCTCCACTTTCATTTCCATTAAAATCCCATGCTTCCATACACTGTCACTGCTTTTATACTTATCTGACATGATGGGGTTAACTATGCACAAAACTAAAAACTCAGCAAAGCCTAGTCAGTAAATACATCATAAGCAACCAGATGGTCAAGTGAGAAATGACTGCCTAGGACAGCCAATGCCATCTACTAATGTATTTTTGCTCTAGAGTTATGTTATCCAATATATTAGCCAATTACCACATGAGGCTATTTAAATTCACCTAAATAAATAAAATTTAAAATCCAGTTTCTAAATTTCATTAGCCACATTCCAACTGCTCTCAGTAGCAACATGTGGCTACTGACTACCATACTGGACAGCACGGATACAGAATGTTTCCATCATAGCAGAAAGTTCTATTTAACAATACTGCAAGACAGAAACTTCAGAGTTCTTAGGCACAGTACCAGTACTTACAGATTGTGAAGTCTGACTCTCAGAAGTACCCAAATGCCTCTGAATGTTCTTGGCAGGTTTTCTTAGTGGTCAGTGCACAAGGGTTTTTGGAGCCTAACAGAGAACTTAGCACATGATAAGTACTTAACATGTGCTAAATGAATGAGCAGCATATTAATATCTGTACTTCAGTTTCTGCCTTAATTTACTTACAGATATTAGTTCATGGAAAGCTATGAGATTTTTTCCTACAGGAGGTTTTTATAGGGAGAAATAAGCATCAGCAGGTAGCTCATGGACCCTTTGGAGCCACCAGAAATGAAGCTGATAAATGGAACCGTCTGCCAGAAATGAAGCTGATAAATGGAACCGTCTGCCCAAAGCGAACTTTGATATTCAAATGAAAAGATTCAAACCCAAGGAAATACTTCGAACACTTGTAGGTTGTCTTGTAGCTTTTAGAGACATGAAGGAAAGATCAGAGGAGATGCTACGGAAGATCACATGGCCTGCTGCCATTTCTCAGTATTTTCTCAATATAATTTTGTTAGAAAATATTATTAATCACAAAGGCAGCAACCATTTAACTGCACTGTCTGTGCCACTCACTTCACACCTAGATTTCCCCTTCCCTCAATGTCCTATGAGTCAATCTATACTTTGCCTATCAAATAACTTCTTGGAAAGGGTTGCTGAAAATCAAAACTCAGTAAAGGGTATAAGTTTTCATAGAGAAAAGCAATTCCACAGGCCCTTAACCAATAATCTCCTGAAGCCCAAACAAAAGAAGCTATAGCTTCTTCTATTTACATTTTGCTACTTGCCTTGTCCACAGACCAAATAGCCATAGAAAGAACCAAGCTGTTCCATTTCTATAATTCACT
Organism: Cryptoprocta ferox; assembly: GCA_028646485.1. Lineage (NCBI taxonomy): Eukaryota > Metazoa > Chordata > Mammalia > Carnivora > Eupleridae > Cryptoprocta > Cryptoprocta ferox. The sequence continues at coordinate 37,912,569 of CM053567.1, read as the reverse complement.
TTTTCTTAGCAAAAGTCTGGGAACAGAAGGCAAGAGAAAAGGGAGCAGCTGCCGCCTGATCTTTTTATTAATGCCCTCAGCTCATTCCCCATTCTCCTCATTGTTCCAGGCTCCTTTTCTCAACAACAAGCTCATGGGGGGAAAAAATTAGCCTTCTCTGTGTCAATACCCACAGTTATTAAAAAAAAAAAAAAAAAGTCTAGATCACTTCTATGAGGTGATATAATTATACGTTAAAATAGGTGAGCCTTAAGTTCAATTTTAAATTATTGATCTGCTTTGTTTTGGATTCCAGTGAATTGCTTATAACTATATAGAACTCCTTGCATACTCCACTTAGCGAACCCTTTAGACACTATGGGTGTTTTTGAAAGAAAATTACACAATTTCCAACTCTTGAGCCAAACAACAATCCTGGTCCTACTATTTAAGGCAACACATATATAAAATAATCGTTGTTGATTAGTCATCCAATTTTAGATTCTAAGACCCACAGAATCTAAATATGAGCGCCAAAAAGTTCAGTTTCTACAACACACAATGCTAACTTTGAGGACATAAAAGCAGAATAGTAGTTAAGAAAATTGGACTGCTGAATTTATATCTCATTCTGTCACTTATTAGCTGTGCTATTTAACCTCTCCAGACTTCAGAATGGAGATAATGATAGTAGTGACCTCATGGGGTGGTCATGGGGACTAGAGAAGGTAATCTGTCCAAGTACACAGTAAGATCTCAATCACTATAAGCTATGATGGTAAGAATGCATCTCCTGAAAACTTAAGTAAGTTTTTCTAAAAGGCTTAAAATAAGGGGCGCCTGGGTGGCTCAATCCGTTAAGAGACTGACTTTGGCTCAGGTCATGATCACACAGTCCATGAGCTCCAGCCCCATGTTGGGGTCCATGCTGACAGTTCAGTGCCTGAAGCCTACTTCAGGTTCTCGGTCTCCCTTGCTCTCTGCCCTTCCCCCACTTGCTTGCTTGTACATGGTCTCTCTCTCTCTCAAAAATAAATAACATCAAAAAAAAATTTTAATGCTTAAAATAAGTATTTTCCAGAAGTTACAACTTAGTGAAACTTCAAGAAAATGCTGCTGCTTGGACAACCCACAGGAAAATACTCTGTAAGAAAAGAGCCCCAGGCTTGGGTCAAAATGTTCACTTTTCCACTTACCCTAAATCCCTAACTAAAAGAATAAACTTGAAAATATCCATCAACATGTACAATTATTCTGACTCATATCAATGAGTTGTGGCCAAAGAAAAGGGAGCTTCGTACTATAAGATGGTTGTCTGAAGTCAAGCAAGCCCCAAGAAATGAGCAACGGGCCCTGGCCGGGGCCAGGCACTCACATGGAAGAGGGGGAGAGGAGCTAGTGACTCCCTCACACCACAAGTGTCCCCAGGAGAAAAGTTTTACCACGTCTGTGCCCTGGATTGTCAACAAAGTCCTGGCCGACCAGGCACCAACCGGGCCCCAGTTTGTTGACCTTCTGGGAAGAGTGAAAGACAAGGTCTGCAGGGACATGTGCTATTTTTATATAAAAAAGATAGCATAAGCAAAGATTCATTATTGTTACGAGTTACACCTTATTTTCTAATGAGGCACAGAAATCTGGTGATCTGGATTTAAGAATAACTTGTTAACTATCTGCTGCAAGTTATCCTTTTTCCCACTATAAACTGCAATAGTGACTGACATGGCCACTGTAGCCACTGCACTAAAATTAATTTGCAGCATGTGAAAAAATGTCTTTGTAACTCTGAAACACAGGAAAAGTACAAAGGGACATGCTCTCAAAATGCCACCACTAAAATTCTTTACAGCAAACCTCTGAGTCTGCATACAGTATCACAAACTGCACAAACTGTCCAGACACGGACACTCTGAACAAATGCTCTGGAGAAATTCACCTGGATCCTGTACTCTTATAAAATAAGGTTAGGCTGGTTTAACTGTAAAAGAACTCAGAAAGAACTAAAAGGCAGTATTCAAGATAAATCATCTCCACTCTTAGCAAAGGCAAGTAGGGACTTCTGTGTTTGGCCCAGAGGAAGAATCCCTAAATGTTGATTTGAAATTAAACTAGATTCCTCAGCCTTCTGTGAGCCTGACTCATGTCCTGAGGTAAGTGGACTTTGGTCACCTACTGATTGCCAGATTATTTTTCACAGACCACCTAAACGTCAATCATGTCTGAATTCATTTCTAAAAACTGGGAAAGATCACCATCCATTACTCACCTCCTAACCCAAGCACAAAGAAATGTTTTTTTCATAATTGCCATATGACAACATGCCTCAGGTAAACCTCAAACAAACCAATCTGGAACACATACACATATTAATGTTCTCATGGTTTTTGCCTCAGCTTAACCATGACTGAGATTAACCCATTACCACAATGATGTGTTCATTTGTGAATAAGGCAGGACAGATGACTCCAGAATTTCTAAAGGAAAAAAAATCATCTCTAAAAGTAGTAATGCCTTGGACATGTTTTTTAATGTAACACCAGACAACATCCCACTCACATTTTCCATGATGAGCAAACAAATATATACACACCAAGTTTTTAGAAAGTGAATATAGTCATTTATGGAAAGCATCTCTGAATTTTCCTTTTTCAATGAGCTGATTTTGTCTTATTTTACTTTAATTTCCAAATTCCCAAGATTTACTATCCTAAAAGATTTCTAAAGTATCTCATTTTTTAGCTGCTACTTAATTAAAAGCAAAATTAAACCTCTTAAGTACAATGCACATAGTAAAGTACGTATTACTCTTGGTTCACAAATGAAGTGTCAACAAAACGTTTTTTAAAGCTAACACAAATTGAGATTTGCAAATCAAGCTTCTTATGCTTGCATTTTTAAAAATAACATTCAACTGTGAAACTTTACCTTAAAATAAGGGTATTTTAGCTTTGCAGCTTTAATTACTCTTCCACATTCAATGGCCAGGCTAAGAGTGACAGTCTGTTCATACACAAATTGAGAGACAGAATGTGAAGTTAAGAGTACATCACTGAATAAGTAATGCATATACATGTTTAAGCATTATACCATAAACCGCTAGTGCTAGATGGCTCTGAGGAAGCATCTACCCAATTCTCTCAACCTACAAAGGAAGAAATTTTAGCTACAGAGGTTAAATGATTTGCCCAAGACAACAGCAAAAACTCAGTAACAAAACCTACAAGCCAGGTGTCCTACCTAGGAGCCCAAGTGCTTTCCATGGTACCACTTGGCTCCTTTCAGTATAAAAAGCATATGTTAATGAAATACCTGACAAGACAAATCATATATTTGTGATATGATCTGTGAATGGATATAAGAAAGTTGTTCGAAAGACATGAATCAAGCCACTAAAAATTGGTTGGGAAGGTATTAATTTATTCTGTATTGTTTTGCTGGTTCTGTTGAGCATGCTGAATTTTTAAGTTAAGAGGAATTTAATGACTTTTTTTTAAAAAAAAGTCTCTTGACTTGTAAATAGTCTAAGAAAAAAAAGGATGGTAAAGCATTTCTTGGAATAGGACAGAAAGCGCATTTTTTTTCCTCCAGCAGGGAACATCCTTTCCCTCACACACAAAAAGCCAGCCAAATCCTCCCCCTTTCAAGGTTCAGCTGAACCACTAGCTCCTCAAAGGACTTCCAAGCCCCTAGGTCAGAAGCTCTCCTTCCTCTGGATTCCTCCATCACAACCTATGCAGAAGTCTCTCCTACTAGAAAGCAGCTCCTTGACAGCAGAAATTCTCTCTTAACTTACCTGGCTAATGGGCTTTGCAAAACCGTTTATATGTATTCAATTATAGTTAATGAATTGAAGCATTTGTTCTCAGAATCCCACTCCGTGTAGTTTTCAAGATCTGCCCTATCCCCACACCAAACCTGGACCCACAGAAGAGTTACTCTGGAGTGGAAACCCTGGATCCCCCTGTCAAGCAAACCAGTTTCTATAAAATAAAACTGTAATGCCCTTTACATCTTCTGCCTACCAGGTGTTTAACATCCTTTAAAACATCAAGGGGAAAGGTAAAACTAAACATTTATTATTTAGGTCGACAACATTCTAAACCCACGTTCTCTAAGTGTTAACCTATTTTTTTTTAAATCTCAGAACATCAGAACATCATTTGATATAATTAACAGCTGAAAACAGCAAATAAAAGTTAAATGAATGTAAAATACAATGATACGTGTTTAAAAGCTACTGAAAGTATCAGACCAAATAATCTTCCCGTTTGCTCGCTCAATGCAAATTTGTTTTGGGAGTATTTTTGTTGTTTTGTTGTTGTTGTTGTTGTTTTTCATGACAGAGAAACGTGACAGCCCCTAAATACAAGAGCTGACTTGGGCAGAGTAAAAACTGGCACCGCAAGTCCTCTTTAATGCTTCCCCTTCTTTTGATCATTAAGCAAGTATGAGTACTCCGGCTTTTCTCCCAAGTCAGGTTTTCAAAGCGGAGGGTTGAATTAAAACGCCTAAACGTTAACACCACAAAGTTGACCCTTCTGGGCTCCTAACACACACAAAGAAAGAGCAAAAAGGAAAAGTATTACCAGAACCTGACATCAAGACACAAACATTAAGTGGCCCAGGAACCCTGGGGAACTGAGGAACCACAAAGCAAAGCAAACCCCGATCTGACGGTGAGCACCGCCCGCGACCCCACACGCCCTTCAGACCCCGGCGATTCTCGAGCCTCACCGCGGCATTTCTTCCTTCCATCTTCCATCGCCCGAGCCGAAACTGTCGCCGGGCCACCGGGCGCTCCTAGGGAGCCTAGGGCGCGACGCGGGCTGGCGGCCGACGCCGCGCGCTCTTTGTTGGGCTCCCGGGACAGCCGAGTGGCTGCGAGCGAGCAGCCGCCGGTGGCGGAGGTGCGCACCCTGGCGGAGGCTGCAGATGCCGCCCGCCCGCCCACGCACCCCCGACGCCCCCCGAGACGTGCGCTAGAAGGCTCAGGCGGGCGGGCAGTGGGCGGGGTAGGCGCCAGGGGACGGACAGGGGGCGGGAAAGCGGGAAGAGGTAACTTCCAGAGAGTGGGAGGGGTGGAAAGGGAGGCGGAGGAGGCGGTGCCCCAGGGACGAGTGGGGGGCGGTGCCCCAGGCCTTCAGCTGGCGTTTAGTGCCTCGAGCTCGCCCTCCGCCCGGCCTCCCGCTGGAGAGCGGAACCCTGCCTGTTGCTTTGTCTTCTTCCCCGACAGTTTTCCTACCCTGAGGAAAGTGAGAGGCGCTTTCGAGGGTGTTTCCTCTCTGGAAGAGCCCTGTGAAGGATCTGCGAATTGGGCGCCGTGTGACTCGGGCCTGGGAAGAGCGTCGGGCAGCGCGCCGGCCGGGACAAGCGCTTACGAGTCCCCACCCCCACCTCCACCCCCGACCCCAGGGTCCCGGGCGGCGGGGGCGCCGGGCGGAGGCCTCTCAGGTCTGTATTGTGGTTTGTTTGCCACTGAGGGGGCTCCTAGGGCGACTAGCAGCCGCCAGAGTCCCGGCGACTTGCCCACCCGCCGCCCCACTTAAGGTCCATTCCCCCTCAGGAGGGTACCGCCTGGGAGGACAGGGGTTCACATACACCCCAAATCCTAGTCTCGGGACGGAATGTGTCTGCAGGGGGACGGCAGACGTAAAAACTGCATTTTCAATCGAAAGTGCCAAAGACCCGTGCTTTTTTTTTCTCGTCTCAGGTCGTGTGCATCAGAGGCAGGGCCTGGAAGGAAAGGCGCCCTCCTCTGGCGAAGGAAGAGGGAGATCTAAGAACCACCCTGTGTAAGGTCTGTTGCAAGCACGGGGTGCTTCACCTGTACGTTGAACTCTTCCTGGTTTACCTGGAAGTAGAAGTCCACGTGGCAGGCTACATGGTGCTTGTGGTATGTTTGTGTTACAGTTTTATGTCACGAAGACTAGGTTACCTCTTGTAATCTCTAGAAGATGTCCAAATAAAGGGAAGTGCTAAAACAAATTTGACCTAGCATTAAATTTTCTCTGCTTAGCTGGAAGTGCGCAGTGGGAAAGGGGGTGGGCAAGGTCCCCTGTTCCTGTTATTCAGCCCTAGGTACCCAACAGGACACCTCTTCCCACTGAGTCTCCAGCCCACCCTGTTGGATAGACCCCCAAGAAGGTCAATCCAAGGCCAGCGGTCTTGCATGTGATTCACATCTGGTCCACAAGAAACACATGTCCCTGACTTCACTAATTCTGGAAATGCAGGCTAACCCAACCACACAGCAAGAGGTCTCTGGCCCTGCCCCAAAGCATGGTCAACTCACTCCCACACTGCGTTTCCTGCGAAGCAACAGTCTCTATTACCTGTTTGGGACATGAGATAGGCCACCATCTTCAGTATTTTCCAGCTACGGGGAACAGTATCAAATATCTCCAAGGCCCATGGCCCTTGAAGTCCCTTCACTAGGCTTAGAATTAGAGAGTAGCAGCTCTCACATCCCCCTAGTGGGGAGTAGAGCCAGGCTTCCCACTCTCTTCATACTCTTGCTTCTTTTTATAACTTTGATCTGACTATAGGACCCCATATTGTGGAACAGGGTCTCAGGACCATTTCCTTTAAAATCTGTGTGTGGGGTGGCTGTGATGGCTGAGTGGTTAAGGCGTTGGACTCAAAATCCAATGGGGTCTCCCCATGCAGGTTCAAATTCTGCTCATAGCATGTGTAATTTGGGGCACCTGGGTGGCTCAGTCAGTTGAGCATCCAACATTGCCTCAGGTCATGATCTCACAGCTCATAAGTTCGAGCCCCACGTGGGCCTCTGTGCTGATAGCTCAGAGCCTGGAGCCTACTTCCGATTCTAGGTCTCCCTCTCTCTCTGCCCCTCTCCCCTGCTCGCGCTCTCTCTCTCTCTCTGTCTCTCTCTCACACACACACAATAAATAAAACATTAAAAAAAATCTGTGCATGGGGTAGAGGTCTGTTTCACATTCACTTTGATACCTTTGATAACAATTGCATTGACTATTGATTGTCAGTGAACAATTGAACCTGAGACAGAGCCGTATTCTACTATCCTCTTACATTTCTTAGCTTGAAAGAATCCTAGCATTTTATTTTCTCACTATAAATATGGGTGAACATATATTTACATGGACATTTAAGTATGCATTGATGCATTGCACCTCTGGATACAGGCTTACTCACTTTCATCGTAGATTCATTGAAAGTGATGATTCTGAAAGATTTGTTACCCTTGTGCGCAGAAATCACTGGGGAAAAAAAATCCTACATATCTACATCTATCCCAGTACACCACAACCACATTGTGCATATTGGGACACTTCATATTACTTACTCCTCATACATATCCTGTCCAGTGTGGTAACTACTGGACACATGTAGCCATTTAAATTTAAATGAATTAAAATTAAATTAAAATTCAGTTTTTAGCCACATTTGAAATGACTAATATATTTAGACAATGCAGACAGAATATTGCCATCCTCATAAGAGTTCTGTTGACAGCAGTGCCTCACGCAGGGTTTGGCACATAGGAGGCCCTGAATAAATGACAAATAAAAGTTTGGTCCCAGAATACTATATGATTGTACTGTCTTACTTTTATGAGGAAATAAAGCTTTTTAGCATAATACTACACATCAACTCGACCATTAAAAACAATTAAAAACCAAATCATTACAGGGCTACAGCTGCTTTTCTACTTCACACTTGAAAACGTATCTGCTTCCTCCTACTTCACCAGAAAATACTTTACTATCAAAATAGTTGCTGAAAATATTTGTGGAAAAGTCACTATTTCCCTCAATAGACAAATCACTTTTTTCAGAATTATTCAAGAAATGAAAAGGAATTGTTTTAAAAGCAGTATTTGTGTTGAAGGGGGATTCCATAGAAAACATTTCTTTGCTGAGATAAGCATTCTGCTTATAATATTTTTCACAGAGTAGAAATGACCTATGAAAATTACTAATGCTGTGTGTGTTCAAATTGTAAAAGTAACCTGGCATTTCTCCAAAAAGAAAGTATAACATAGTAACAAGCTGCTCCACAGTGAGTAATGAGAGGAATGATCACAATGAAGATGATCCCAGGGGCCTCCAGATTGTTGAACAAGAGTCAAGAGACAGAGTCTTTGCTCACTCACTGTCTAACCATGCGATGGGAGCTTCTTGTCCGTAGGCCCTCATTTCCTTTTCTATGAAAGGGAAAGATTGGCCTTCCCCCTTGAAAAATTGCAGCATTGGGGGATTTAGAGAACTTTCAATTGAAAACATTCTTGGGGCACCTGGGTAGCTCAGTTGGTTAAGCATCCAACTTTGGCTCAGGTCATGATCTCACGGTTCGTGAGTTCGAGCCCCATGTTGGGCTATGTGCTGACAGCTCAGAGCCTAAAGCCTGCTTTCAATTCCATGTCTCACTCCCTCTCTCTGCCCCACCCCTGCTTGCCCTCTGTCTCTCTCTCTCAAAAATGAATAATGGTAAAAAAAATTTTTTAACATTCTTTATTTTCATGACCCTCAGTCTTTCTAACAAGTCTTTAGTGACAATGACAAATCCCTGAAGGCTCAATGCTCTGAATTGTGACCCCAAGAAACTTGACAGCAGTCTCCAGAGGGTAAAGACCACTTCATTCATTCATTCATTCATTCATTCACTTTTTCTCTCGGCATATTGCCAGCACAGAAGAGGTGCTCAACAAATGTTCACTGAATGCATAAATGAATGAAAGAATTCTCTTTCCTTGTTTTGAGAAAGAGTAACATGTGGTTTAAGAATTCCTTTGATTTCAGTAACTCTACAGAGAGTAATGTTGGTAAGCACTATCAATAAAGTAGGTAGGAGGACTTTGAATAGAACTCTTATCGCAAAATACATGCATTATGAACTTTTACATTTGAAAATTTATGTAAATTTAAGTGTTTCTGAAAGGAGGGAGATCTATCAGTTTTCTATTTCCCAGTAAAGATTCTCATTCTAGACACAACTGCTGAATTACTTGCAAGAGATAAGTCCCTGAGGCTGAATTCTGACAGAGTAGTTCTTTTTGAGTCACTTCACCTCTAAGATCCATAAGACCAGCTATTTTGGTCTATTGATTTATATAAATCCAGTCAGGAACCCTGGAAAAAAGAATCTTTTCCCTTCAATATCAGCCTTGTGTCCAATTTACATAAAGCTCACCAATTTTAAGTGTTATGATGTGATTTATAAGAAATATGTATTTGATCTTTGTCCTCTTTCCTGGCACAGAGGCTCCTAAGACCTTCAGAATTTCCCAAGTGACTAGAGCATTAAAATGTTCTTTGTTTTGTTAATGAGGTAACTTTTTGACCTCACATGAAGATGGGACTTGCTGCTTATTTCCTGGAGAACCAACCGGAAGACTAGACATTTGGAATTTTCAGTCCTACCCCTCTGACCCCTAAGAACAGGAGAGGGCTGAAGGTTGAAATGTTGCCCAAAACCAATGATTTAACCAAAAGTATCTATGTAATGGAGCCTCCATAAAAACTAAAAAGCACAGGTTCGGAGAGCTTCCAGGTTGGTGAACACTTGGAGATTCGGGGAGAGTGGCTCACTCAGAGAGGACATGGAGGCTTCGTTCCCTTTCCCCATACGTTGCCTTTTGCATCTCTTCCATCCCCCTGTTACTAAGTTATGTCTTTTAATAATAAACTGGTAATCTAGTAAGTAAACTGTTTCTCTGAGCTATGTGAACTGCTCTAGCAAATTAATTGAAACTGAGGAGGAGGAGGCCATGGGAACCTTCAGTCTATTAGCAGGTTGTTCAGAACCCCAAGCAGCAACCTTAACTTGTGATTTCTGAAGGGGAGGAGAGAGTCTTGCCATTAGTCCCTTAAGGACTGAGCCCTTAACCTGTAGGATCTGATGCTGTCTCCAGGTAAATAGTGTAACAACTCAGTTGAATTGTAGAATACCCAACTGGTGTGGGAGAATTGCTTACTGGTATGGGGGGAAAACGCACACATGTTGGAACTGGTGATCAGAATTATTAAGTATACAATTCAGTGAGCTCTGGCAAATGTATAGAGTTGTGTAACTCACTATTAAAATCAAGATATCTCGCTCCTCCTCCCCCCCCCAAAAAAAGTTCCATGCCCCTTTGCAGTCAATGCCTCCCTCCAAACCCTGAATCCTAGTAGCTGCTGACCTACTTTTCTGTTTTGCCCTTCTAGAATTCCATATAAATGGAATCATATAATATGAAATTTTTTTATCTGCCTTCTTTCACATAGCATAATGTTTTTAAGATTAATGCATGTTTTTCTTTTTTTATTTTTTAAGTAGGCTCCATGACCAGCATGTGGCTTGAACTCAGGACCCCGAGATCAAGAGTCACATGCTCTACTAACTAAGCCAGCCAGGCACCCCCCCATGATGTTTTTATATGGATGTGTAGTTTATTCCTCTTTATTGTTCAGTAATGTTCCATTGCATGAATACATAATTTGTTTCTCTACAAGTTGATGGACACCCGGATTGTGTCCAGTTTTGGGCTATTCCAAGGAAAATATATGAACATATATGCACAAGGGTTCTTTTTGTGAGTATGTATATTCTTTCTTAGATAAACACCCAGATGTAGGATTGCTGCTCATATGGTTTATGTATTTTTAACTTTATTTTTTCAAAATTTCACCAGATAGTTTTCTAAATTGGTAATATCATTTTGCATTTCCATCTGCAGGGTGTGAGAGACCCACTATTCTACATTGTTGCCAACATTTGGGATTGTCAATTTTTTTTAATTTTGGCTTTTTGTGTGTGTAGTGGTATATCACTGTAGTTTGGCAATTGTTAATGATAAATGGTATTGAACATCCTTTTTGGTGCTTATTTCCAACTTCTATGTCTTCTTTCAGAAGTGACTGTTTAAAAACTTTTGCCCATTTTTTAAAATGAAATTCTTTTATATGCTGGATACAAAGTCTGTATCAGATGTGTATTTTGTAAATATTTTCTCCCCATGTTTGTCTTACCTTTTCAATTTCTTAAGTTTCTTTGAAGAACAGAAGTTTTTAATTTAAATAAAGTCTAATCTACCACTTTTTTCTCTTATGATTTGTGTTTTTTTGTGTCCTAAGAAATCCTTGACCAACATAATGTCACAAAGATTTCCCCTATGTTTGCTTCTAGAATTTTTATGGTTTTAATTCTTATGCTTAAATCTTACCATAAATTCTTATGACTTAATTTTTATATATGGTACCATGAGATCATGAGATCATGACCTGAGCCAAAGTCAGCCTAACTAAGCCACCCAGGCACCCCTCTACTAGTTTTTAAATAAATTCCTTGTTATGTTCAACATAGCTGATCATGTCATTTGTGAATGAAGATAGTTTTACCTCTTCCTTTATTGCACTGATCTGGAACTTTAGTACAATATTGAATCGAATCAATAAGAATTCTTGCTCAGTTTCTGGTCTTAGGGAAAAGGCATTTATTTTTTCGCAATTAGGTATGATGTTACCTGTAAGTTTTTTGTAGGTGATTTTTATCAGGTTAAGAACATTCCCTACTATTCCTAGTTGGTTGAGAGGTTTTATTTTCTTTTTTATCATGAATGGGTATTGAATTTTGTCAAATGGGTTTTTTTGCATCTATTGAGATATTCATTTGATTTTTCTTTTTTTTTTTTTAATGTTTATTTGAGAGAGAGAGTACGTGTATGAGTAGTGGGAGGGGTAGAGACCGAGAAGAGAGAGAGAGAATCCCAAGCAGGCTCCATGCTGCCAGCACAGAGCCCAATGCCAGCTTGATTTCACAAACCGTGAGATCATGACCTGAGCAGAACTCAAGAGTCGGACACTTAACAAACTGAGCCACCCAGGTGCCCCTGATTTTTCTTTCTTATGCTGTAATTTTGATGAATTAGATTGATTGATTTTCAAATGTGAAACCAACCCTTCAGATGAGATAAACCTCATTCAATCACCATATATTACTGCGTTAGTCTGCTAAAGCAGCCATAACAGAATACTACTGACTTTGTGGCGTAAACAACAAAAATGTATTTTCTCACATTCCGGAGTCCAAGATTAAGGTGCCAGCAGGGTTAGTTTCTAATGAGACCTGTCTTCCTGGCTTTTTGCTATGTCCTCACACCATCTTTCCTCCGTGTGTGCACACTGCTGGAGTCTCTTCTCTCTTACAAGGACACCAGTCTTAATAGATTAGGGCCCCACACTTATGACCTCATTTAGCCTTAATTATCTTCTTAAAGTTCCTATCCCCAAATACAGTCACATTGGGGTTAGGGCTTCAATGTATAGTTTTTGCAAACTATATTTAGTTCAAATTTAGTTCAAACTAAATTTAGTTCAAAACAATTATACTTTTTATATGTTGCTGAATTTAATTTGCTAATTATTTTTACTATCATTGCATCTATGTTTATGAAGGATATTGGTATTTCTTGTATCTTTTTGATTTGAGTATCAAAGTAATACTGGCCTCATAAAATGAGGGAAGTATTTTCTCTCCTACTTTCTTAAGAGTTAAGTGTAGAATCAGTATTTCTTCCTGAAGTGTTTGGTATGATTTACCTGTGATGCCATCTGGACTTGGAGTTTCCCTAGGTTTTTAATTACAAATTCAATTTTTTAAAAAAAATATATATGTATGTACATATATATATACATATATAATTACTTGTAATAATAACATATAAAATATATATGATTATCTGGTTCTTGAGTCAGCTTCTGAAGAACTTGTCCTTTTCATCTATCTTGTCAAAATTAATTGGGATAAAGTTTTCCATAGTATTTCTTTTATTATCCTTTTAATGTCTCTATGATCTCTAGGGATATTCTCACTTTCATTCTTGTTCATTATTCGTTTGTATCTTCTATTTCTTCCTAATCAGTTTAGCTAGAGGCTTGTCAATTTTATTGATCTCAAAGAATCAACTTTTTTTTCATTTGTAGACTATATTGTTTTTCTATTTCCTATTTTATTGATTTCTGTTTTTATTGTTTTTGTGTCCCATCTTTCTTCTTATTTTGGATTTAATTTGCTCTTCTTTTTCTAGCTTCTTAAACTTGCAGCCTAGAGAGATCTTAAGTTTAAGCCAGCAACAAACAAAATAGTGTCTGTTATAAGCAAGTGTAGAGTATAGAAAGATTAGGAGGTAAGGCATCCAGGCAAAAACATGAAGCCAATATCTGACAGACAATATATCCAGAATCTGTAAATACTCCCCAACACACACACACATACACACACACACACACACACACACACACACACACACACATTGCAGAATGATGCACTTTCTCCCCTACTCAGCATTTATTTTCTCCAGCCTCGTATCAAGTTAATTTCTAAACTTTTACCACTCTTTGATTTCTGATTACCTAAATAGGAGAAATTCAACATGGTAATTGTTACAACTTCTGAGAACCACCCTACCCTTGGTCACGGAAGATGTACCTAGATAAGCTGCTTTCTCCTTCAAGCCCCTCTTCTTCAACTCATTGTTAAATATGGCTCATTGCTATCTGTAGAATACTATGACAGAAACAATCCCCTGTGTTTACCAGCCCATATTAATTTCCTCCTAGGCATGTTAGGAAGACTACATTTCCTAGCCCAGTGGTATCTAGATGGGGCCATTTTACTAGTTCTGGTCAATAAAATGTCACCACAAGTAATGTATACCACTTCAAGACCTGACATCCCAAATCTCCAGATCTTCCATGTTTATCAGGGGGTTGCCAGTACCCAGAGTAACCAGAACATTCACCAACACATGTTTTGTGAAGTAAGTGAGAAGTAAACTTCTATTGTGTTAAGACACTGAAATTTATGGATTTTTCTATTAGAACAAGAACATTACTTACATTGATTAATACCTAGGCCAAATACACATAATCAAGTACCAAATAATAAGCATATTATTTTGAAAGCTGTAAGGGAATTCTGTTGTTGAAAGCTGTGTGAATCATGTATCCTGAAAATAGTTATCAGTTTGGTACATTTGCCACACTACTTCTAGGAGAAAAATTACAGCCAAGAACAGGGTAGTAACATAACAAATTTAAAGTCATTCTGTTTTCTGTCTTGGTGAAGTGATCTTTATTGTTTGACACAATAAAGTCAAGGAGAATCTGAAAAGGTACTAAACACATATGTGGGTGAAGGTATTGCCCACCTCACCAGCAAGTGAACTAAAAACCTCTCCAATAAGGAGACTTAGGATGAAAGTTCATTAACAAGTATATGAGATTCATCATACTGCAGTTGGGTGCTACTTGTGAAGAAAGTAGGGTGACAATCTTTTTTTTTTTTTTGAAAGTGGGTGACATTCGGATGGGCGGTTTGTTTCTGTATACTAACTAAACAGAGGTGGAAAAATAAAACCATGAGCAAGGGACTCAACTTCATAGAACTAAAAGGGACATTAGAGATTATTTAACTCAATCTCTTTATTTTACAGATAAGAAACCCTCTTATAGATTCTTGGCACGGGTTGCATGACAATTGTTTGAGTCAAGTCATTATAATATTTACTATAAAAATTTAAAAATTGGACACACCATGATTTTCAGACCAATGGAGGATGCCAACCGGAAGCCAATCAGTCATAACTGGTCGTTATGTTCCTATCACTGTCTTCACTTATCAAATGAGTTACAAATAAAAATACTTTTACCCTAACTATCAATAAAACTCCCGTATGACCCAGCAATAGCACTGCTGGGGATTTACCCAAGGGATACAGAAGTGCTGATGCATAGGGGCACTTGTACCCCAATGTTCGTAGCGGCACTTTCAACAATAACCAAATCATGGAAAGAGCC
>CM053567.1:37856940-37897271 GCA_028646485.1 Cryptoprocta ferox | reverse complement strand
ATGGGGAGGGGAAGGAGGAAAAAGAGTTAGGGAGAGGGAGGGAGAAAAAACACGAGAGACTCTTGAATCCTGAAAACAAACTGAGGGGGGAAGGGGAAGGGGAAAAGGTAAAGCGGGGTGATGGTCTTGGTGGAGGTCACTTGTGGGGAAGAGCACTGGGTGTTGTATGGAAACTAACCTGACAATAAACTATAAAGTTAAAAAAATAAATAAATAAATACCCAATTTCACTTAAAAAAAAAATACTTTTACCCTATAAAAAAGACATTAGGATTTGTCAAGCAATTTTTATCTTTTCAAAATCAACATTTTTTTCTCTTACCCTACCCCCAAACACACACACACACACACACACACACACACACACCATCGATGAGTTATAGTTTATCTATCACTTATGTTTATATGTTAAATATATTAATGGACAAAATTGAAATCCAAGTTATTTTATAATTTAAGTTAAACTGATTGGCTGTGGAATTTTTTCAGGTAAGAAAATATTTCCAGAGAAAGTATTAGTAATTTGTAGTTGATAGATATTCAACATTAATGTCACAGTGTAAAACTCTCTGTTTTGTTGTGAATATAAGTTGAATATGCCCACATTATTGCCAAAGAAATTCTGAAACCATACACATTAAGAAGGAGGGCTATTTCAATGCTCTAAAATTTTTCATTTGGTAAAAATGCCACATGGATGTCACACGCATACACACACACACAACACCACCACCACACGCACACACACACACACAACACCACCACCACCAACAGTGATTTATCTTCAAACCATTTTGTTCAGAAAAAAAAGATTTTTATGTTATTTTTTTAGTTATTCTTGGATGTGAGGTTATTTTCTCCTTTAATTTTTTGTGGTTTACTATGGAGAGTGCCCATACCGGACATACTAGTTTATACTCCCTATGCAATTATCGTGCTTCTTGTAAATGATTAACTAGAATGGCTATCTGTAAACGGACATTTTTCTTTTCTCTTTTGCTACCTATTTTGATCTTCAAACTTTAATTATTCTTTTCTCTAAAGAATAGTTTTTGTTACATTTGAAGGCTCTATGTGGATGTAAGTCTTCAAGGTAAAAGAACAGATTTTTAAACTCTTCTTTCTTTCTCTGCTCTGTGCTCTTCTTTTCAAACTGTTTTTTTTCTCTTCCTGTACTGTTTATATCCAACCCTTTTCCCTTTCCTTGGTTACCTCCCTAGGATTCATTTCCTTTTCTCTTAGCTCCCTCTCGGCCTCTCTTTAAGGTTCTTAGTTCACTGTTATTCCCAGCATTTTGTCATAGTGACAGCCACGCTCCCAGGAGTAACAGTCTCATGAGAAGCTGGAAAGTAACTGACATCATGTCCCACAAACAAGCCCAAAACCTTATGGATTTCAGCGGCTCTGTGCAGATGTCTAGCAGCTAGACCAGAGCTGTAATCATACAGTGTTATTAGAGAGAGGGAAATAAAAGTGAGAAAAATGATGAGAAAGAACTTCCCACTGTTTAAAACCTAGACGTGTTCCCTGCTTGCTCACTGACAGAGGAGTTAAACAACAAGGTAAAAATCAATATAAATGTTTAGGGAAATGTGATTATAACAAAGAACATTCTGGATATTAGGGGAAGTAATTTGTAATTTTAGAACACAGTGAGCCACAGACTTAGGGAAACCAGTTGGGAAAAAAAAAATCTCCATTTGGAAAGGACGTAAGGTGTCTCAGAGAAAAACCTGGCAGAGACTAGATTGTCAAAGTTAGTGGATGCTTAGTTTCCCAGAATTAAGACTATTTCACGGCAAAAGTCTGAAAGAGAAATGTTTGCTCCATATAATACCATTTAACCAATAATACTATGTCACCAATATAGTCCCACAAGCATTACATTATAGCAAGAATCCAATGTAAAAAAGGTTGAAGGATGAAAATAGAAGTCCTTACTCCTTCCCCTCCCAAAAAATCATGTGGATCTGGGAATCATCTATTTCAACCTTACCTTCAAAGCAGGAAGCCCTTATACAATATTTTTAATAGGTGACCATTCAGTTTCTGCTGCATTACTTCTGGTGACAGAGAAGTGAGTCACTACCTCACGAAGCAACTCATTCCATTCTTAACAACCTTCCACTAATAAAGTACTAACACTCATTCACTACTTACTATATACAAGGCATAGTCCTGAGCACGTTCTCAGTGCATTAATTTGGTAATCTCCACGTGACCCCATGCAACAGACCTGTGGCTTAGAGTAGGTAGCCTGACCTATGGAAGGGACATCGTCTGGATTTAGGCCCAGTCTGACTCCAGAGTATTTTACACAACCACTGTGATACCATGACACCTCAGATCACACTTCCCTGTAGCTTCCACCATGCACTCTGGTCTGCAGCGCAAAGGACAAACCATCAGTCCAATTCCTCTTACACTCTAATAGCTCCTCAGACACTTCAAGATGGTGACTGTGTCATCTTCCCACCCTTCCCCCATAACTCTTCACTGTTAATTTAACAGAAGATTTTTTGAAGCCTCTATTTCTGACAATCCTTTTCTCAGGATGAGTACCCAAAAAGAAATGTAATAGATAAGATATAAACAGAGTAATAATTATAGATGAAATTTTTACTTTTGGCTATCAGATTTGGTAAAGGAAAAAAGTTAATGTGTAACAAACATAAAAATTATCTTCATTAATATTTGCTATTGCATTATTAAGTGTACTTGCAAATCTTTTCATTACTAACACAATAACATAATTGTCATTCTAAACACATTATAGTGCTACATAATGATGATTTATTGCCCAAACTGAATGTTTCAGGAGCTAAGAACAGATTTGATGGAAGCAACTATTTCTGTGTATCTCTATTTACTACCATGGCAACTAATTAAAATAGGTTTGTTTAATTAATTAGTTGTTAGTAAAGCACTATGAAGATGAAAACTGTTATTAATAGATTCACAGTGTTTAGTATTGATGCTAGTGTTGTTATCATAAATGATAAAGTGTTCATGGCCAGTATAAACCAGTTCATTTTTCATTAACCATAATAATGGTGGAATTAAGAAGATTTTTTAAATTTGCTGTCTTTTTGTTTATAACAAATTGTCTAGTCTCTATTTTATGTTTCTCTTGGTCAAATCTTAACCAACTCACATTATACACTCAGGCAGAAGAGAAAATCAATGCACATAGTGATAATCAAAGTTTCCTGATGAAAAAAGAATATCTTCTGATAACGGATGTAATGTTAATACACCACTGAGCCTTTTAGTTTCCTAAAGGTGGACAATGGATATGGAGATTGCCAAGAGCACAGAGCTAGAAGAAATTACCACACCATCTACCTAGAACTATTTCCAGAAACAGCACAAGGGGTTGTTTGTGGGGAGGTTTAGATTCCCCCAGTCCTCCCCTAAGTCCCCCCAATGCTTATGCAATCAAGGTAAAAACAGCCACTTGCCAGGAAGCAGCTCCATGACAAGCCTGCAGCCTTCCCCTTCAAATAGATTGGCCCCAATTCTGTCCTAAGTTGAAATTCTGGAGCTGCCGCTGCCTACCTGCCTCCTGTCATGACCTCTTGAGTCTCTAGGGAGATTTTATAGCTAAGCTACTATCATGGAATTTATAAGTGGAAAGACCCACCAGAGGCCCTTTAACCAGCTCTCTGAATTCTAACAGGTAAGGTAATTTATGAATGAGGAAACCCGAAGTTCAGAGTTAGCTGAACTCAGAGAGTATTGGGCTGAACTGGGCTGGGTTGGACTACATCTGGACTGTGGGCACATTATGTAGCTGGGAATACCTTCAGCTTTCCTAGCTTAGACCAGATCCATGCACTTCTAGCTGGGTCCACTTAAATGGACTAAATGGACTATCTCATTGCCAGTAATTAAAATGTCCTCTTTTACATGATGGTGATGAGTTAATGCTCAGGCCTGGACTCGCTTTAGATGGTGGCTCACCACATTAGCCACCTAGGGGCAGAACAAGCCAAAGGTATAAAGAAGGATGAATATGACTTCAATATTTCCCTTCCTCTGATACCTTATGCTTTAGTTTTGCAACTCTTTAGGACTAACCCTTTTAATAGTATCTTATGCTCTTTAACATCCTCTATGCTCCAGCCTCTCCTACTGCACATTAGAATTTACCTAATCTTGGGGTCATTCTAGTGACTAACAAAGGACTGTTATAGACAAGGCATTACCAGTGTCTTCATTCCCAGGTTATGTATTTTTTAAAAGAATCTTTCAGTCCCTTATACCTAAGGAGTGTTTGAATGTGATCACGTCAAGGCCCATGGCAAATTGGTGGGAGAACTTTATATGGTAAAGAATTCAAAATGAGGAAGAAACGTCTGGCTTGCAAGATATTAAATGGATGATGTTCAAATACAGCTTATATGAAACTACCTGCTAGAGATGCTATGGAGAGAATTCAGGTAACACTGGGCCAGATGGCCTTTCAGATAGCTTCCAATCTGAAATTCTAAAACGATTGTGTTAAATCAATAGCCACTTGATTCAATTTTGATCATTGGCAATTTGGAGAGGTTTTCTTGTGGCATGCTGTAGGAATCTATCCTTAGTCCTTTCCATGCTTATCAAACTTTTCATTTCAGAATATTGGAATTATCAGCCAACGTGTGGCATTGTAGGAAACAAGGACTCAAAAGCTCTCAACAAGCTGGGGACATGGACTGATCTATCAAGGTGGCCTTGCAATACATTTTTGTTTATCAAAATATCCATATATCTCTCATCCCTTTAATCCGTTTTGTGCTCTTACTAAAACTAAGCTCTGTGCCTAAATTTATGATTCTTTTTCCTTTCTTTACATTATTTTTTTCACTCAAGAGAAGTCTTCCCTTGACGCTGTTAATTTCCAAAATTTATCATTCTCTTTCCTTTATATTCCAAACTTTTACCAAGAGAAATAATATCTAAATTTACTGAGCAGTTACTATGTGTCAGGTATGGGGCTAAACTATTTAAATGGATTATTTCATTTATTTCTCATTGCACTTTTATGTGATAGATACTAATTTTATCCATATTTAATATACCAGTCAATAAGGCTTAGAGACATTAAAAATCTTGACCAAAGACACACAGTAATGCTGAAGTCTGGATTTAAATCCCAGCAGTTTAATTCCAGAGCTCTTAACCATTAAGCCCCTCATCGTTATTATCTCAGTCCTGAGAAATTTGACTTTTTATCCCACACTATTGAAACTGCATCTTCTTCTACCTAGTACTTATCCTACTTGACCTTTCCTAGGTTGATTTTCTTTCTTCTTTGACTCTGTGAGACCACGTGAGTCCTTTTTTCTTTGAAAACTTCCATACGCAAAGGTTTTGGCCTTTGTCTTTTTTCCCCTCTCTTCTCTCCCTTTTCTTATTTTTTTTCTTTCTCTACTCTTGGCAATCTCATCCTTTGCCACAGTTTCACTTATAAATCATGTAGGTAACTGAGCTCATTTCTGAGTTTCAGTTTTTACATGTATAGTACATGACATCTGAATTTAAATGCTCCAGTAACACTTCAAACTTAGCACATCTACAGCTGAATTTATCATCTTTCCCTTACCATTTTAGTTATACCCCAACCTCATCTCCTTCTGCTGATTTAAATGAGATGGCATGGTGCTGTGGAAAAAACACAAACCAGGTAAATTTGCAGAAGACATGGATTCCAGTCCCTGAGGTACTAGTTGTATGATCTATAGATCATCATTCAATTTATCTCTAGAGCAAGGGGGTGGATTGGATGATATTAAGTGCCTTTGAACTCTTTATTCCTACAATTCCTACAATTCCTGCTAACCCACTCCTATGTTTCTTCCAATGACCCAGGGATGGAATCTTAGAGTTATCTTTCATTCCACATAAATTCAGTCTTGAAATGGAAAGAAAATTTTTCTAATAATTTATTCTTTCATCAATATATATAGAATTCACTATGGGACTACATAGTAAAGAATGAAAGAGACAAAGTGCCTACCTCATGGAGCTATAGTAAAGTGGGGAAGCTGACAATAAACAGCCACACAAATAAACACATATAACATTTTTTAAAATTTTTTAAGTTTATTGTGGGAGAGAGAGAGAGAGCATGAGCAGGGGAGGGACAGAGACAGAGAAGGAGAGAGAGGGAGAGAGAATCCCAGGCAGGCTGCATGCTGTCAATGCAGAGCGTGACACGGGACTTAAACTCACAGACCACAAGATCATGACCTGAGCCGAAATCAAGAGTAGGACACTTAACCGACTGGGCCACCCAGGTGCCCCTAGAATTTTTGAGTCATTATATGGTACACCTGAAACTAATATAGTACTGTGTGTTAATTATACTTGAATATAAAAAATAATAATATAAAGAAGCAATAAAACCGTGAAGAAAAATAAAGCAGGTCAGGGGTTTACAGAGTGATTTAGGGGGAACTATTTTGGTTAGGATGATCTGAGGAGATAATATTTGAGCATTAATCTGACTGAATGAGGGAATGCGCCACACACAGATGCATGGAAAAGCATACATGGAAAAGCATGGAGCAGCATGCAAATATCATGAAATGTGGATAGCAAAAGATCCATGTGGTCAGTGAAGAGCACTTAAGAAGGGGAAGAACAGGAGGCACAGGCAGGAAGCCAGGTGACTGGGCATTAAGTCATAGTAAGAGTTTGGATTTAGATTTAAAGTGTGGTAAGAATACCTTAGAGGATTTTGAACCTGAGCATAACTTGGCGTGATTACACCTTCAAAAGTTCACTTGCTGCAGCATGGAAAATAGATCATGGAGGTTAGGGCAGGACAAAAGTGATAGCAGGAAGACCTGCTAAGTTTCAGTGGACTAGGTAAGAGATAATGATGGTTAGGACCAGAATATCAATACAAATGATGAGTTTGCTGAATAAGCCACTTTGTGAGATGCTATGCCCCTTATTATTGAAAGTATCCTGGGGCGGGGGAGGGTAATCAGGGATGTTACCTATGAGTTGTGCTTGGACCACATGGTATATAAGGTTTCTTTAACTCCAACATTCTACCTATTGTGAGACTTGATCCCATTTCATGTAGAACTTGCCTTATTTACTTTTATGTGGCCCCCTCCATCCTGTAAGTCAGAAGCCAAATGGGAATGGCATTAACTCGGGGAAGGACAAGGCTCTTCAGAGATAGTCTAACTAGTTATCCTATCTTTAGTAGCCCATATGACCCTAATGTGGTAGGGTACACTGCCAAAGTGAATGGGCCCCATTGTATGACACTCTTTTTAATTATCTATGTCCCCTGAGCCTTAAATTCACAGTAGAAGAGGTATTAGTTTGTGAGGATTAAATGAGAGAATGTATGTGAAAACTATAAAGCTATAAAGTTCTCTAGAAATATAAGTTACTATTCTTTATTTTTAAAAAATTCAGTACAAAAGGTACAATCAAATATTTTCTGTGTCACTTTGTAACTGCTAGAAATGCTATACCTCTTGAACTTTCCTGGGCTGTGTATAAAGACAGCTAAAAGCTGTAAGTCAATATGTATCAGATAAACACACTGGACTATATGCCCAGACATCATTTTTTTCTTTTATGAATATAATTTATTGTCAAATTGTCTTACATACAACACCCAGTGCTCATCCCAACAAGTGCTCTCCTCAATGCCCATCACCCATTTTCTCCTCTCCCCCACACCCCCCAAGACATCTTTTAAATAGATGAGACAACAGTAAGGACATCTGTTTTGATCTTGTCAGTAAAAATGTTCTGAGGGGTACCTGGGTGGCTCAACTGGTTAAGCGTCCAACTTCAGCTCAGGTCACGATCTCACAGTTCGTGGGTTTGAACCCCGTGTCAGCCTCTGTGCTGACAACTCAGAGTCTGAGGCCTGCTTTGGATTCTGTGTCTCCCTCTCTCTCTCTCTCTGTCCCTCCCCCTCTTGTGCTCTCTCTCTGTCTCTCAAAAATAAATAAATAAACATTATTTAAAGTGTTCTGGTTGATCTTTTCCCATTGAAAAGAAACAAAAAACCCTAATTTACTAATATTATTTTAAAATTGTGCTTTCCCCATGTGGTTTTATAGAATTAAAAGAATGAACATATTTGAAAAATGGAGACAAGACAAAGAGACAATCAAAATGCATTTTGTTTTAAATTCTCTTTTGGATTCTTAACTTCAACATTTTCATAATTCAGAGCTTTACATGAATTCCATCATCAAAGAAACTTTAAGGAAAAAAGGGAATTTCTCTTTTCATTAAAATTGTCTCATTTTATGTGTATGTGTTTATATGGGAACAAAACAAAACTGATGAGAAACATCTGGATGAACATGCACTTTTTAAAACTTATGTAATAAAAAAGAAAAAGATTCAGATTCCCACATTGCACCTAACATATGGTATTTCATCCCTGTGGGCTTTTTTTTTTTTAAGGATATCAAATTCCAAAGTGATTTTGCAGGTGACCCAGCTTCTAGAATTACATTCTACAAAATGACTTCCCTTCCATATGCTTAGTAGAATGTGGAGTGAGGCTCCTATATAAGTCCTCAACATGTTCTCCAAGCAAAACCAGCACATATTTAAAAGAAAAATATCAGGCATGATAAATCTAGTTCTATAATTCATAAAGTGAAAAAAATCATATGTAATAGCCAAATGTCAGTGATTGAAATATCAGAAACCTTCAATTCTGTGCCAGCAAAGTAGGTAGTCTGTGAAATTGACCAGGTCTAAACACAAATAGAATTTCTGCAGTTTTCTTAAAAGAAGAAGAAGAAGAAGAAGAAGAAGAAGAAGAAGAAGAAGAAGCAGTAGCTTAGGACATAAAGAGCATTCATGAAAGTGCTTTTTTCATGGGTCACTGAAACTCAAAATAGCTGAATTCATGAATAGCTCAAAGGAGTATCATAAATCCACATAATGCTCTTGAGCACAGACTTGGGCATTTTAATTTCATTCATAATGCTTGAATTTGCTGCCAAAAGTCCAATTTTCTCTCTTTTTTTAAATTGAATTAAATGCTTATGAAAGAATCATACTTCCTAAAAAGAAAGTGCAACTTTACAATAGAAGAATAATTGCTCTCCAGTTAAATACAAGTTCCATCTTGGTAAGATCAAATAAAGGAATATTCTACCAGTGAGTTGGCCAATAATGCAAATAAGAGGAGTTACCGAAAACTATGGTCCTACTTTGTCCTGCCTCTTCCCAATTATCTGGTTCTTGTCTCCAAACTATTTTGACCTTATAGAAACAAAAAGTCAAAAGAGAGTAGGGGACGGCAGAACAGAAAAGAGTAGAAAAAAAAAGAGTAAAGACCTAAGACTTGAAACATATTAACCAGGAGAACAATTCTATGTTTAGCATGATTAACATTTTGTCAAATATTACAGACAGGCAAATAGCATATTTGGCCAAAATGGCTGCAGAAAGAATTCATATGTGTGGAATCATGCTACCTAAATAAGTTTGCAAAATATTTTGGAGCTAGTTCAGGGTCAACATTTCCATATACTGTGATATCCAGCCAAACACAGCTCAAACAACCCTTTCATCATTAGTACTTTTGCAGGACTGAGGTGCTGTACTTTCTGAGCAATGGCTGATATAGACTTGACAAATCTGAGCTGGGAGAGAAATGGGACTCAAACTGTTATTTTTGCAGGCCACCTTCATGTTCATAGTTGGAGTAAAAATATCTCAACCATCTCTCATGTCAAATCTCAAATACTCAATATAAGCATTAACACATTATGATTTTTTTTTGCAGGACCTGAAACTTGTTTCCTGCTCCACATTCTGTTGGGTAGTGTCCCAGCACAGGGTCAGGAGCAGCCATTTCTGGGGATCCAGGCTAAGGACTGTGTCCTGCCCCTACTGCAGATCCTCTGATCCCCAGCCACATTCGTACCAAGTACTGTACTTCATTGCATTGGCTTTTCTACGAATCTGCTTATTTGCTTGTTTCTCAATTTGGTTCCTCCTTGTCAATATCTATCACTTTCATTAATTACTCTCTATTTATTACTCTTTTCCAGGCCCTTATTACTTCACAATTGAATTGCTCCACTAACTAATCTCCTAGCTGCTTTTCCTCCTCTATCAAATCTGTACTGCTTGTTAATGCCAGCCTATATCTTCCAGTGTAACATTTCCCTTCTCTGAGCCAGTCTGGTGTAATGCAAACAGCCTGAGTTTTGGAGCATCAGATGGAATTCAAATCTAGGTTCTATCCTTAATTAGTCCAAACAAGTCAAGTCACTCTATCCTTAAACCAATTTACTAATCTCTAAATGTGTTAATCCCTTCGTGCCTGTTGAACAGATTAAATAAGATTATATCAGTTGTATCCTGGAAAGCATCCAGCACAGTACCCAGTTTATAGAAGATATTAAATGAATGTAAATTATCATTTTTTTCACTATATTTACTGTTCTGATATAGTCCTTGATCTTTTGACTTTCAATGCCCAGTTCTTGAGCTCCAGGACTTTGCAGTTCAGTGAAGGCAAAGACATTAAAATAATTACAGTAAAACATGAAAAGTACTGTGATATTGAAAGAAGAAAGAACTATGAGAACCTTGCTCTACCATATTCCATAGAGCTTCACAGAAGAGATTCTCCAAGGATGAAGGGGAGTTTGGTATAGAGATGGAAAAGGCTATAACGAAAAATGTGAAGGCTTAGGTATGTTCCAGGAAGACAGGGAGATGAGGCTTTGAAGAAAGTTAAGGGCTGAATTGCGAAAATCCTTGAATGCTATTATAAGGGGTTTGGACTTTCTTACAGGCAATAGGAAGAAAATTTTAAGCAGAAGATGATACAAAGCTAAGAGATTCACAGTATCATGGGAAAACTTGACTAAAGGGCCTAGATATTACATTCATACATCTTTTATTTTGAATGTATCAGAAGTGTTAAGGGAATTGAGACTAACAATAGCCATACTCCTTTGAACACAGTCAAGCATCTTTCCTGGAAAAGTAATAAGCATTTCTAAGCAACAGCATAGAGTGCTTGAAAATAGCAGTTACCAGTAGCTGTTCTCTAAGACTGACTCTGTGGAAGTTCACCCAACTGGTTAGAAAAATCTTGGCTCTTGCAAAGATGAAAGGTAATAATTCTTTACCTTGGTGACATCTTCTCCATTAAAAGGGAAAGAGAATCCTAGAAATGGAAGGAAGTAAAAGAAACCAGCTATCTGATTTGACTAAAAATCAGCTAGTGTTTTGAGGGTTGAGAGGAGGCTATTAATAATTGTTGACCTTCCCCTAGGTGCCGGCATTAGGCTACGTGATTTATACCCATTAATTCAGTCAATTCTCACAACAACTTGCCAGGTAGGCATTTTTATCCCATTTGAATTCAGAGCTTGCATCAGTCTAATCATAACTAGAGTCTCAGATGTTTTCCTTTGTATCCCTTTTTGGGCCACAACCATCAAATTTTATGCTCTGTCCTTAATAGATAGTTACCAAGGACAGTTAAAATTAATTTCAAATTCAGTTTGTATAGGTAAGCTTTTATTGGGATTATCCAATAGGGACAATAAAATGTGTTTAAAAAGATGAAATAGGAGCTCTTGGGCAGCCCAGTTGGTTGTGTCTTACTTTTGATTTTGGCTCAGGTCACAATCTCACAGTTTGTGAGATCAAGCCCTGCATCAAGCTCCATGCTGACAGTGCACAGCCATCTTGGGATTCTCTCCCTCTCTTTCTACCCTTCACCCCCCTCAAAATTAATAAATAAAACACACACACACACACATATATGAAATAATTAGATCTTATGCTCTCAGACCTGATGGGGATCCTGACTTACTCATCATTTTAGCGTTGACCAATTTCCTTTCTTGGGCCATCACTTATTTATTCAACAAATATGAGCTAAGTTCCCAGCTCCATGCATCTGATTGAGGTCAGACTTAACAAAAGGACATGACTACTCCTTCTTACTTAATCATAATCCCCTTATCATTCCCTTCTGCCTCTTGAAATGTGCAAGGGTAACGTTGCCTTTAATTTCCAAGGCAAGTTAAATTCCTTTTTCTCCCAAATTTGATGCAATGTTGGATTACCCAAATAAAACTCCAGATGCTAATCCTTTTAGTAAACACTGATGAGATTTTGTTAAAGCCAACAAAAGAAATTTCAAAAAAAAATACTGCTGACACTGCTAGACAGTATTTAATACTGAAGCATACCAACATTCATTCCTTGGCAAGTGAAATAATTGATTAGTCCTGCAATAGAAGAAAAGGCATCCAACTGGGTAGGGATAGGGATAAAGTGCTCAGGTGTGGGCCTCAAGTGAACATTCGTCTTTGATCAAGAGTGGTCTCTACCCATCCTCAGTTCACATAGTACTTGGAGAATTAGGAATTAAATCTTATGTCTGGCATCCTTGGGACCAACAGCTGCCAGCAATTACATTTGTCAGCATATCTTCTGCAAACCCCACTACCTCTTTGGGGCTCGCTGCCAGCAGGCTTCTCATTCTTGTGTATGTGGGGATATAAATCAATTTTCAGGAAGCAGGAACAAATCAGCAGAGAAATGCAGTGCCACTCAGCTGTTTATTTGCTAATGACAAAATGCACTACTGATTTGCAAGCCTGGTGGTCTCTAACTCTGTAGTTCTTGGCACTCTGGAGCAGCCTTCATGTACCTCTACAAGGCCTCCAGACTACAGCACTATGAATGCGTTGTGCAGATTTCATCACAAGCAAGGGATTCAGGATTGTGTAATTGGAAAGTCCACAAGATGCTCATTTATCATAAAAGATCTTCTACCCAGTTGATAAAATTCTGCCATTAAGGATCCATGCCCTGGAATAAGCATCACTCTTCCTGTGGCCTTCTTCCTCAGATGCAAACCTCTGGGAGTAGGAGTACAAGGGACAGATAAATGGAAGAAAGGACAAAGAAGAGGGAGATAGGGAGTGTGGGTGGGGGTAGGAAACACAACCTTTGCTTTCTGCACAATTATACTGTTGAGTCCAAAGAGCAAGGACCATGTCTGTCTATTTACCGCTGTTGTCCCACATCTTGCATAATATCTGGCACAAGGCAGGCATTCAATACGGACATGTTGAATGATGTGAATTAACAAGGCAGAGAATGAGTCTTCTCCTTCCTAAGAACCCCTTATAACAAGAATCCCAAGGTGCCGATGCTCCAGGCAGAAGCTGGATATCACACTGCCCTGGGGCCAATGCCAGGGCCAAGTGGGCCTCCTGCTCTGACATTTCTGCTGTGCGGTGACATCTACTCACAGCCTAGTTTGACCATTGAGTGTCTTGTGGTTAGATTCTTTTCCCCAAATAAATCTTCCTACAAATTTGCTTCCTATTCTTGCTTATGCAGCAACCCCAATGACCAACCTGTTAGCATCCTTGGCTTGCCTAAACCTAGAAACAAGCAGTATGTGCACATCCAAATAGTACTTCAAAGAATAGGGCCAACAACTTCTAATTCATTCTCCTGAAGCCTCTGCCAGGAGCAGAAGCCAGTGTGAGGCCAGGCTTGATAACTGCTCTCTGGGACTGAAATGAACTCAAATGCCAGTGAACCTGGTGGGGCAATGGAATCAACCTCTTTGCCTCTTCAAAGAGAAGTGGCCCAACCCTCTCTTACAAACCACAGAATTTTGGCAGACATGTCACCTTGGAGGCAAAAGCAGCAAGAGGTTTTTTTTTAATGGGATCCTTCTATGAGGGCAGGGTGTACTTTGTGTCCCCATTTAAAGCCCATGCCTCTGAAAGATTTCTAAAGAAATGGTTTATAGCACTGATTATGGTAAAAATCACTTGGCTTACAAAGATATATGGATAAACCAGCGAAATGTGCTTAGCTACTGACTTAATGCTTCGTGTACTCTGAGCAATTTAACTGCCAAAGTGCTAGCTTATATATCTTTCTAAGAGAAATGAGAGAGAAGAAAGAGAGGAGATTCCAAGTCATTGACATGGTCGATAAGTGAAAGACCTGTGCAATGTTGAAGATGTGGAGAGTCAATTTGCTTGAGCAGTAGGCAGCTGCATTCACAATACAGAGAAAAGTGTCACAGAGTCAGATTTATTCCACATGAGCAGGAAAGCAAGGAAACTTAATCAGGTTTTCTCATTTTATATAGATTTGGTAGAGCTACACAAAGCTCTGTATTAGTGTGCTAGGGCTGCCATAGCAAAATACCACAGACTGAGGGGCTTAAGTAACAGATTTGTTTTTTCACAGTTCTGGAGGTTTGAAGTCCAAAATCAAGGTGTCAGCAGGTTTGGTTTCTTCTGAGGTCTGTCTTCTTTGGCATGCAGATGTCCACCTTCTCTCTGGGTCCTTACAGGGCTGCCCCTGCCTCTGTGTGTTGTCTGTGTCTTAATCTCTTCTTATAAGGAAACCAGTCATATTGAATCAGGGTTCAACCATATGACCTCATTTTACCTTAATTACCCCTTTGAAGGCCCTATCTCCAAATACAGTCACATTCTGAGGTGCTGGAAGTTGAGACTTCAACGTATGAATTGGGGGTGGGGGAGGGAACACTGTTCACAGGCTGTAAAAGGAAGTGATAATCTCCAAGGAAAAGGGAGGAGAATATCTCCTATCACTGTAGTCCTACACACGCAGGGGGGCAGGAATCCCTTAAACCTAAATCATGTGTGGATAAGCTTCCTATGCCTCTTAGATGTATGAGAGAGAAGACAATGGTGAGGATGGCTTTATTTTCTCATTTAATGAAAAGACAATAATCTACATGTTTTACTTCCTTGGCTCCTGAGCCTGCTTGGCTCCTGAGCCTGAGTGAGAAGGCAGAGTGGCCTGGCAAAATCCAAAGTCTGAAGCCAGACTCCCTCCATTTGGATCCCAAATACTTATTAGCTTAACCTCTTACTTAATCAATCCATTGGTAGAAAACGATTGCGACAAGCAAAGGAAAAAAACAATTCAAATTCTTAGTTCTGGCCAGTACCTAGCAGAAAGTTGAAGTCTTGAAGAAGCCAGGATTTTAAAAACGTAACACTCTTGCTCAAACAACCCAGCCAATTCATGATGGAGATTGCAATAATTCTTAGGTCAAGGTCTCATTACTTATGATGTAGGTTAAGTAAGCCATGTCAGCTCTGCTAAGTTTTTGAGAAATACAATTTGGAAATTAGAAAAAAAAAAGTGTTCTAATTTAAGTGACTCCACCACTCCTGGGCCTGTGAGTTTGCCTGAAGCTCTTTGAACTACCACAAAAATGTTGTGGGCTCCATAGTCTACATCCCTCACCCACATCCCTACTTGTCAGGTGGATTTTGGCTATGAGGCTTAGAGAAAATATAAAAAGATAGAAGATTAAACAGCTCTTGTGGGCCAGGACCTAGTCACACATATTCTCTTCTAATAGTCTTAGCATCCAGAGGAGGAAACCAAGCCTCAGGAAGAAAAGAGAGTTTGCCTAAGGTCACTGGGCTCATAAAACTTGGAGACAGAACCTATGACTCCCAATTCCAAGTCCAGTGCTCTTTCAATTTCAGCTGAATGACCCCAAACACCTCTGCACTGTTTTTCACCCTCAGGATAAGAGTGCTCATTTATTTACACATCTGATTATGTTCCCTTTTTGCTTAAATCGTCAACAGCTCCATGGGTCTTAGAATAAACCCACAGGTTCTTACCCCAGTCTGTGAGTCCCTCCCCCATGACATCTCTTCATCTCACATGCATGCACCCCAGCCTTCCATGGTATCCCCTTCCCTCGATGGCCTCCACCAAGCCTGTGTACTTGTGGAGCTCCCTTCCCCACACAGGAGCACTGGACAGGCTAACCCTCCTGTTGACTCCATCTTTGCCTCCATAACCAGCACTCCCTCTTCAGTTCTTAGTTCCATTATCCCAGGTCCAGGAAAGACTTCTTTGCTTCCTGCAATTAGACCACATCTTCTAGTATGCTTTCATATATGATCCAGTTTATTTCCCTTTTTAGCACTTATCACAGCTCATACTTATTTGTATAATTAAAACTTTTCTTGTTCAATTAGCTATAAGCTCCAGGAGTGCAAGGATCTTGTCTATTTTTGCTTCCTTAGGAGGCCTCCAGCCTCCTAATATTTTCTGAGTGGATTAATGAATGAATTTGCATGCATTTTATCCTTTTCTATTATTTTGCTGCTGGATTGGGGAAATTGGCTTGGGGACAGTGAAAAACCTTGAGGATATAAAAATCCCACATCAGAATAACGGCTCCTTCCTGTGAACACCTGGAGAACTATTTGTCTTGTGTCATGCTGACTTATAATATAGTCAAGGGAATAGCATGTTACCATCTTCTCCTACTCATCTGAGGGCAGGGGTCACATGTTATTCTTTATTACATTCATTGCATCTAGCACAGTGCAGGCGCTCAAAAAAAAAAAAACACAAAAAGCTAACTGAAAATGACAGACTACATAAGATGCTAGAAAAAGATGGCATGATACAGGAATAAGATCTCTCAGCTTAGATGTAAAGAGATTTAGAGTACAGGTAGATGAATTAACTCCAGGAAAATCTCTTCCTTTTATATTTCAACAAAGCCAGAGAGAACATATGTAGAAATAAAAATAAATAAAGGTGATGGGGGATGGAGCATTTTGTGCTAAGTGTCCAGTTTGTCTTGTTTCAGCTTTCCCATGGCAAGGTCCTCAGGTAGGAATAGAAAAGATAGGGGCTTGAAGAGAGTCAAAGTGGTCTGGAAAAAGTACTGTGGTAATAAATCCAGAAAGATAGTTTTAAAAAAATGCAGAAAGTTATAAAAGCAAGTATCAGGAGCTGAGAATTTGTTTCCTAAAAGTATATGTATGGGTTTCTTGGAATTCCTCTAACCATGCTTCAATATCAAAATTCAGAGCTTGAAGAATGGGGTGGAAGTTCTGCATTAATACAGCTAATCAGGGAGCCTAAGGTGGGGAAGGGGTCCAGGACATCAAGAGAAGACAGATTGTCCATGCAAAG
This sequence comes from Cryptoprocta ferox, assembly GCA_028646485.1. NCBI lineage: Eukaryota > Metazoa > Chordata > Mammalia > Carnivora > Eupleridae > Cryptoprocta > Cryptoprocta ferox. The sequence goes on along the minus strand of CM053567.1, from coordinate 37,880,291 downwards.
TGGGAGGAATCTAGTCACTAGAAATCTTGGTGTTGGCTGAAGGTCAGGACCTGAGGCTACAGGTGGTGAGTGGGGCCACTGAGTGCACCAGAACTTGGAAATCAGACCAACTGGGAAGGACAGGTGCTTGGGCACAAGCCTGTAAGTAGGGAGCTACAGTGACCATGTTTCTACCTATCACTCTCTCCCCACTTGAAACCTTAACACCTGTGCCCTTCCCACTAGCAGCCTTTCTGCACTGCCTTTCTTGCACTACCTAAGGGCAAGAAGGGAAAATGTCTCTCCTTGGCAGGACCAGTAGTTGAGATACTAGCCAAGGGATATGTAGGATGTTTGGGGAGGCAAAATATGGGAAAATGATAGAGGAAATGAATCTAGTTGAAGAGAGTACCAAAAACAGTTGAAATGTGGGGCGTCTGGGTGGCTCAGTCCGACTTTAGCTCAGGCCATGATCTCATGGTCCATGAATTCAAGCCCCGTGTTGGGCTCTGTGCTGACAGCTCAGAACCTGGAGCCTGCTTTGGATTCTGGGTCTCCCTCTCTCTATGACCCTCCCCTACCCACACTCTCTTAAAAATGAATAAATGTTAAAAAAATAGTTGAGATGTAATAATAAAAATAGATAATGATATGGTGAACACTCATCTGCTTAATGTCCAGCTTTATACATTCTAAACATATGCCATATTTGCTTCAGATTTTTCTAAGAGAAATTATGCTTTATAGCCAAGGACCTCTGTGTATCTTTCCTGATCCATTTCCCTGTTGCTTCCTTTTTGGAGATAACAACCACTATCCTAAATTCTGTGCTCAAATTTTTCTTTTTGTTTCTCAGAACCAGAAGAGAACTCCTTTAGCTTATTGCTCTCTAGTCCTTTAAGTATTTTCTGCTCTGCCCTCCCTACCTGCACTAGGACATGGCAGTGGTGTAGAGTACTCCCAGGCCAGGCTTATACAAATCTCCTACATGAGATCATCCATGTGCTTTCTGCTTCTACTGGCTTATGGCAGTGAAGCACTTGGGAAGCTACGTGCAAAATTTGTGGAGCCATGTGAGTGAACTACTTGATTAAAAACAGCCCCCACTGCTCTGAAACACACATTTTGTATTTAACATGAATAAAAACAAACTTCTATGTTTTATGCCACTGAAATGTGGGGGTTTATCTGTCATAGTACCCAGGGTCCCTTAATATAGGGACGATGACTACCTTGTTTGTGAGTATTTCCTTGGTGCTTGGCAGAGTTTGTGGCATATGGCAGAGATTGAATAATATTTGTTGAAGGAAAGAAGAAAGAAAGTAAGGGAGGAAGTGAGAAAGGGAGGAAGGAAGGGAGCAAGGAAATTATGTTTCCAGAGCTCTGTAATCATCTTGCATGGATCCAGCTTCTTTGCCCCATATGTCTGTGTTTTCTTCCTCCCATCTCCCTTACTACTCTTTATGCTGAAAAATGAAGCAATGAATTTTCACTTGGGAATTTGCCAAATGCAGTCAGGGAATTAATATTTTTGGTAATCTTAGTTTTAATAATACTTGTGAGCTAATTAAATGAATCTGAAACTAATTTATAAAAATAGGATTTTTTTAAAGGCCTGTTCTTAAATAGGAATCATGCTAATAAAATTTCCCCTTAATAGTATCTAACAATGCCAACAATTTTTAATTCTGGAATACCTGCAATTCTAGACTTGAGGAACTATTGAACAAAGTCATTTATAAAATAAGAATATTATATACATTATACATTATAGGTTATATATAATATATAACCTATATATAAGGTTATATATTATATATATATCCAGAATCTGGATGTCTGAATATTTATATTATATTCAGAAAAATATAACAGAAAAAAAATTGTGGTAGAACCTTCTGTATCCTATTTTCTTTTTCTATATGTTCAGCCTCTTTGCAGGAGACAGTACAGTGTGACTAGTCCTATCTAATGTGAGTGGAGGAGATGCGTTTGTCACCTTTGGACTATGACAGTTAAATGCCTTTGCATAACCTTCTTGATCTCTCTTCTCTTATTTGATTTTGCATAAGCAAGAAATAACCCTTTGTTGTGTTAATCCATTGAAATTCAAGGGTTGCTATGTTGCCAAGGAAGAGTTTAGCCTAGCCTAACTAATAAAACAGTTGAAGAAGGTTACTGAGGAGGCAGTTCATACATAATTAATGACACACCTACTTCTTAGGTGACCCGTCGACTTTTTCACTGATCTACATTACTAGTCCAGGGGTTAAAGGGCTATTTAAATTTCAAGACAGCAAAAGGCTCAGAAAAGGTAAATGTAGAATTGGTGCTAAGGATAAAGGGTGTTGACAAAGCACAATTAAAACCAGTATGTTGAAATCCTAGACTCAACTAAATCCACACCCATTTTGTGACCTGTGACTACACAGATTTAATCTTCTCCATGGTTCCTTTCCTGTATTCAGATTACATTAAACATGACTAGAGAGCCATTCTACCAAACAAAGGTAGATACATTATTCAATACAATTCAACTTCAGTTTCCATGCTGATGCATATGGCAAGAGAATACACTACTTCCCAAAATTATCTGCTCTTGTACTAAAAATGCTGCTATTGCCTTATTAAGATACATTTTACTGAAAGATAATTCTGTCATCTTGAAAATATTTTATTCTTGGTATGAATTTTCTTTTCCTCCGTGATGTTAAATACCATGTCCTTTGTTGTGCTTCTTTGAGTTTTAATCTCATTTAAATGTAATCATTTATAGCAAGTTTCTCGTGGGATAATTTCCTTCCCTTTCATTTTTTTCAAATACAAACAAACAAAAGATGTTATTTCAATGCAAAATCTAACACTCAGAAGCCACAAAAGAAACCTGTTGTGGCCTCTGGGCAGTTTGTTACATTGCAGCTCCACAAATACAGAAATAAAGTTGACTCTCCTATACCCTAATTAATCAGGCCAGGCAGAATCTGGATGTCTGAGTATTTATATTAAATCTAAAATGTGTCTTGGACCCGTTCCTCTCAGTAGAAGAGAAGTGAGTTGGATTCTGTATTCATTGTACAATTACAAAGTAAGGAGAAGGATCCTGATGGAAAGATTGGACATATTCCATTCATGCAATCTAACTAGCACAGAAAAATACATAGGCAAACCAAGATATGGCTTAGTGGAGACCATGTTAGCAAGCCAGTTGCTTCATTTTCAAATTTCAACAGACAACAAGCATTCCATTCAGACTCCAAAATATGTATTATATCTGTGCTGGCTTCCTCAACAGTTATTCCAAACCCCTTCCCAGGTTTTCTAGCTCCCATATTATGAAGCTAATTGAACACTGATATCTGTCTGGTGCAAATATACCTGAATATTTCTTGCTAACCCCTTCCTCAGCTGCACATATTCAAAATAAACCAAAAAAAAAAAAAGACAAAAATAAACTGAAATAGAAGGATAAACGGATAAAAAAGAGATTTACTTAGTGAAAATTTACAGAAAGAGATGTAATAGAAGCTTGTTTTTCTCTCCAAATCCCACCCTATCTCCTGGACTCTTGGTGATGACCTCAGCTTGCTGCTCTTCATTAAGAAAATATAAGCTCTCACATTGGACATTCTCCAGAATAGATCACATATTAAGTCACAAATCAAGCATCAACAAATACAAAAAGATTGAGATCATTACCATGCATCTTTTCTGACCACAATACAATGAAACTAGAAGTCAACCACAGAAAACATTTGGAAAGACCACAAATACATGGAGATTAAACAGTATGGTACTAAACAATAAATGGGTCAACCCAGAAATCAAAGAAGTAATTTAAAAAATACATTGACACGAATGAAAATGAAAACACAATGGTCCAAAACCTTTGGGATGCAGCAAAAGTGATCATATGAGGGAAGTATATAGCAGTACAGGCCTATAAGAAGAAGCAAGAAAAATCTCAAATATCAACCTAACCTTACACCTAAAGGAGGTAGAAAAAGAACAACAAACAAAAGCCACCCTGAAAAAGAAAAGCCTAGCTGGAGTCATCACAATTCCAGACTTCAAGTTATGTTACCAAGCTGTAGTGATGAAAACACTATGGTACTGGCACAAAAATAGATACATAGATCAATGGAACAGAATAGAAAACTCAGAATAAGGCCACAACTATATAATCAATTTATCTTCGACAAAGTAGTGAAGGATATTCAATGGGAAAAATTCTTTTCAACAAATGGTTCTGGCAAAACTGGATGGCAACATGCAAAAGAACGAAAATGGCCCAGTTTCTTACACCATACACAAAAATAAATCCAAGATGGATTAAAGACCTAAATGTGAGATATGAAACCATTAAAATCCTAGAAGAAAACACAGGTAACAACCCTTTTGACATTATCCATAGTGACTTCTTACCAGATATGTCTTCTGAGACAAGGGAAACAAAAGCAAAAATAAACTATTTTTAGTTCTTAGAGCATAAATATTTTTATTTCAGAGAGATATTTTCAAACTATTGAATGTAAAATATACTTCTATTATTTTCACCCACAGTTCTCTATTCTTTTTCTTTGTAATATTTTCCTCAATTTGTACTTCTATTTTCTGTTTCATTTGTGGTCTTTCTCCTTCATTAGACCATAAGCTAGAAGAGGGTAGAAACCCTAAAAATTCACAATTATATACCAAGAGCCTGATGGCACCATAAAGAAAAAAAGCTTTCCTTGGATTTCATGGCCACTGACCTCCTTCCATCTAGGCATTCAGCCATATGCTTACTGGTGATATCATTCTTCTACAGAAAATGGCTTCAGGTAACCACCATTGAAAAAACAGAAGCCCTTTACCTTCAACATTATGAAATCAGGATGTACACAATTTTGCAGGCAGAAGCCAATGAAGGCATATTTTAGAGTATACCACCTTATTAAAGCACATTTATTTATAATTTGAGATCTTTCAGCTGCTGATCAGTGAAAGGGTATAAAGGAAATACTCATATAGGTTAGTAGAAGTATAAGAAAGACAACATTTATGTGCCAGCCAATAGAGTAGACACTCATATACAACATCTCATCTTCTTTTCACAACGACCCTCTAAAGCATGAAGTCTCAGCAATATGGACCAGATATTATCACCCAAGGATCTGTGAAATACTGAAACATGTGTCCCACCCTAGAGATCCTGATAATATTTTGATAGCCAGATGTACTTACTTTAACATACATTAGAAAGCATGTAATTAGAACATCAAATCTTGACTTCAGAGAAATTTACTTATGGAAAAATATCACAAAGACAATATATAAATGACTAAAGTTTCCTGAAACATGGCCAAGTAATCTCCCCATAGAAGTCAGAAAACTGGTTATTTATGTAAGTGTCTGATCCAATCTGTAGAATATTCTGAAGGTTTTCCTCAAAGCAATGCTATGTATCGATGGGTGGTTTGAATGGACAAGATGTCTAGCAGCAGAGAAGTGCAGAACTCAGGCTCCCAGAGCAACTAGTTAGCATTCATCTTCTCTTAATAAAAGACTGCCTTCCCACTGTCACCACTCACTCTTTGACTAGCAACTACTGCGCCTCTCTTTTTTCACACTGCTAAATGGCTAGGAGAGACAAATTAAAGGGGCCTGCAAGCTGACCTTACCCGAAGAAGTCTGAAGGAAGGGAAATTTGCCGTCTCCAGACCACTCTTGGAGGTAATCCCTGAAAACCCAGACCACTTCTCCCCAGAGATTAGTGATATAAAGGGCACACTCTGTCCCATCTCCTCCCCAGAATAAGGGAAAATGCTTAATGCCAATATTCAGAAACTGCCCAATCCTCTGTAGTCTTCTCTTGAGCTAGCTCCATTGGCATAAGGGAAGAATGGTAGAATGCAGGAAATGTGAAAGCTGCTCTCTTCCAGTTGGGACTAAGCAGGTGGGCAATGACTACTGAGAGTAGGGAGAGGGTATCAGGTAAGATAGAACATAGAAATAGAAAGCTTTAGTGAGACTGCCTCTTGGAGATGAACAGGAAGCAGTAGAAGCTGTTGCAAGTCATGTCTTTCACTAAGACCATACATACAGTAGTCGTGTAATTCAAGTAGGCACAATTTGGAGATTTATGGGTTAATTTTCTTTACATTTGAAGAAAATATTTCTAAGGAGAAACAGGGTTGGTGATATTTCAGAGATATGAATTAAATTAAACAATGATGTCAGCTAATCAAATTATGGCTATGCTCCTTTGAAAAACTGTAAATGAATGTCCCATCTCTGAATTAAAGACTAACCCCAAGAACGTCTGAGAACAACAGCCTGACAAAATATATAGAATTGATAGTGTTACTGTTGCTGTGTGCAAACAACAGGAAGAATGGAAGGGACACTTCTCAAACACTTTGGACAGGACTTTTTTAGGGAAGTTCAATCAAGCAGATGTAAATTGTTATTAGTTTGAAAACTAAGACTCAGTGCTTTCCCAAATCAAAGGGGTGGTTTTAGTAGGGAATCCTATTTTTTCAGCATTTAGAATTCAATGAGTTTTCAATTCTTGATATTTCTTCAGAGAAATAATGAGAAATTATACATTCATCTAATAAGAAAACTCACATTTCCAGTAAGTTTCAAGGAAAATCATGGTTTATTTTTACAAATAGGTATCTAGAGTAAAGAAAAAACTCCAAATTTTCAGCGGATTTTTATTGCTTAAATTTCACATAATAAATTCATTGTATTTTACTTGCTTACTTTTCACACATAAGTATAAAATTGATGTTATGTTTATTTTACATTTTTCCTACATTCTATATAATTGCTTAAAATGTATGTTTGTCTTTTTATCTCTCATTGCACATATGTTTGAAATATTAAAAATAGATCTTATCTTACAAAAGTGATTAATGTCTTCTTTTTAGTGGTACATGATGATAACAAAAGCTTATATAACACTGTTTGAGGCACAAACATATATATTACCTTATCTAAATCTCATAACAACTCTGTAAAGTAAAAATTATTATTATCATCACTTTTCAGAAGAGAAAGCTGAAGCATGGAAAGAGTATAGATCCAGTAATCTTTTCTTCTAATTCTATATAATGATGCTTTAATCAACACTTCTTCAAATCAAAATTGGTTGGGTTAAAAACATTATGTCATGCAAAACTTGTCAGAAGTTCTGTTTCTAGGTATGATGGCATAAGCACATACCACCTGTTCTCTCACTAAATGCAACAATAAAACCTAGACAGAAAACATGGCTCAGATATTTAAAGACCCGACAAAGGAAACATATACTAGCAGGCAGATCAGGGAAGAACACTAGAATTCAAAATAGCACTGAGATGTTGGTGAGTCTATCATTTTATTTTCCCTCCAGTATCCTGCAGCCTGAACTTGAGGAAGCTGGAAATGTGGAAGTGAGCACTATGATGCATACAGAGATCAGAAGCACTCTAGTTCTGGCTTGAAAAGTAATGAAGGGATCTACTAAATTTCAGAGGGGTGGGGGAAATCATCTCTTTATTTTTTATTTTCTCCAGTTTCTCAGGTACTAGCCACCAGATTATCCTGTGGCAATGGTGGGAGCAGTGATAGCAGTGGCAACAGCAACCTGCTGGAGCCCAAACTCCAAACCTCAAAGGGAAAGAGACGTTTTCTCTGTTCAGTGGAGTTGTAGCTCTCCAAAGTGGGATCAAATTCCATTGCTTCCTTTTGTTTCATCTCTCTCTTTCTCCCTCCCTGTCTCCCCACCTCTCTCTCTCTCTCTGTCATCCTCTCTCTCACACATCTTCTCCTGTCACTTGGCCCCAGACAGAGTGCAGTTGTGGAAGTAGAAAGTTTCTGGTTAGGAGATCAAAAAGAAGAAACTAGTGAACTGGAAAATACTAGGGAGATAGTGAAAAGGGAGCATCTTGGGAAACTAACTCTACATAAAATTGTTCATGAACTCCAAGGCACAAGCCTGTCCTGCCCATGCATGGATTTGATCTTTATTAATTAGCAAATCAAAGACTTTGAAAACTGATTTAGTGGGCAAACTCCACCCAGGTCCCCCACTGACCACTGAGTGGTACACGTGTGAGACAAATCTAAATAGTACTGCAAGAGCTTTGAAAATTGAACTGACATTGGAACCACAGACCACAGAAGGAGGGTTGGAATTGTAGCCTGAAATTAACCAGATTGGTTATCTGCTAAAACAAAAGTAATATTCTTCATGTGATTTAAATAGTTCTCATAAAACAACGTCTCATAAATTAATATTCAAAATGTTCAGGATACAGGGCACCTAGGTGGCTCAGTCAGTTAAGCATCCAACTTTGGCTCAGGTCATGATCTCACGGTCGGTGAGTTCGAGCTGTGCTGACAGCTCAGAGCCTGGAGCCTGCTTCAGATTCTGTATCTCCTTCTCTCTCTGCCCCTCCCCTGCTCAGTCTTTGTCTCTCTCTCTCAAAATAAAATGAAGACATAAAAAAAAAATATTCAGGATACAATCCAAAATTACTTGGCCTACAATGAACCAGGAAAATGTTAACTCATGTGGGTAAAGGTCATCAGCACATGACAACAAGATGACATAGATGCTGGACTATCTGACAAGATATTATGAAAGTCCTCAAATAAGTAATTGCAAACATTCTTGAAAGAAATATTAAAATAGAAAGCATCAGAAGATATAAAGAAGAACAAAATGGGAAATTTTAAAATAAAAAATAAAATAAAAATCTCAATGGATTGAAAAGGAATAAATAAAACTATCCTCACATATAGACTGCATGATTGTCTATGTAGAAAATCCCAAGAAATCTACAATAAAACTCCTGGAACTAGTAAGTGAATTTAGAAAGGTCACAAGATATACAAGGGTCTTATTTCTATATACTAATAATATACGATTGAAAACTGAAGTTTAAAAAAAATATTTACTTTTGGGGTAATAAAAAAGTTCTGGAACTAGATAGTGATGATGGTTGTACAACATTATGAATGTACTTGATGCCACCGAATTGTACATTTTAAAATTGTTAAAATGAGGGAACACCTGGCTAGCTCAGTTGGTAGAGCATATGACTCTTGATCTCTGGGTTGTGAGTTTAAGCCCCAGGTTGGAAGTAGAGTTTACTTAAATAAAATAAAATAAAATAAAGTGGTTAAAATGTTAAAATTTATGATATGTGTATTTTACTGTAATTTAAAAAAGAAAAGAATCAACACTAAAAAAAAAAATATGTCATTTGGGGCACCTGGGTGGCTCAGTCAACTTCTGCTCAGGTCATGATCTCACGGTTCATTAGTTGGAGCCCTGAGTCAGGCTCTGTGTTGACAGCTCAGAGCCTGAAGCCTGCTTCAAATTCTATGTCTCCCTCCCTCTCTGCCCCTCCCCCACTCATGCTCTATCTCTGTCTCTCAAAAATAAATAAAAACATCCAAAAAATTTTAAAAACATATGCCATTTATAATAACTCCCCAAATTACAATGTTTAGTTAGGTAGTCTAAAAAAGTATTCAGGAGCTATATGCCAAAACTTACAAAATATCCATTTTAAAAAATCGAAGAAGACCAAAATAAATAGAGACATACTGTGTTCATTAATTGGAATAGTCAACAAGGAAACGATGTCAATTTTCATCAAGTTGATCTATAGATTTAATGCAATACCAATCTAAATACAAGCAGGATTTTTTGAAGGTATAAACAAACTTATTCTAAAATGTATATGAATGGCAGAGGAACTGGAATAGTTAAAACAGTTTTGAAGAATAATAAAGTTGGAGGAATCACATATCCAATTTTAAGACTTTAAAGCTACAGTAATAAGACAGAGTGCTATTCATGAAGAAATACATACAGGTCGAGGGAACCAAAGAGAATCCAGAAAAGACCCACACAAATATGACTATTTCATTTTTAACAATAATGCAAAAGCAATTCAATAGAGAAAGTATAGTCCTTTCAACAATTGATGTTGGAAAAATAGGTCATCTTTATAAAAAAAAAAAAAAAGGTATACTTCAGTTTAAATCTCACTCACAGGGGTGCCCGGGTGGCTCAGTCAGTTAAGCATCTGACTCTTGATTTCAGCTCAGGTCATGATCTCACAGGTTTGTGAGATGGAGCCCTGTACTGGACTCCATGTTGACTGCTTGAGATTCTCTTTTTTCCTTTCTCTCTGCCCCTTCCTCCTCTTCTCTGTCTCTCAAAATAAATAAATAAACTTAACAATAAATAAAGCTCACACAAAAATTAACTAAAAATGGGTAATAAGCTTAAATCTAAAACTTACAACCATAAAACTTAAAAACCTTTTTTTAGTGTTTATTTATTTTTGAGAGAGAAAGAGACAAAGCACGAGCCAGGGAAGGGCAGAGAGAGAAGGACACAGAATCTGAAGTAGGCTCCAGGCTCTGAGCTGTCAGCACAGAGCCCAATGTGGGGCTCGAACCCTCAGACCATTAGATCATGACCTGAGCCAAAGTTGGACGCTTAACCAACAGAGCCACCCAGGTCCCTCATAACCATAAAACTTTTAAAAGAAGTGAAAAATCTCATGACCTAGGTTTAGACAAAGAGTCTCTAGACATGATATTCCATTAGCATGATCTATAAAAGAAAAACTATGATAAATTATAGTTCATCAAAAATTAAAACCTTTTGTTTAGTGAAAGACACAGTTAAGAAGATGAAAAGATAAGCTATTTATTAAAGATAAAATATTTACAAGCCACATACCAGACAAGGAGCTTATATCTAGAATATATAAAAAACACCAAAACTCAAAAAAGAAAAAAGAAAGAAGGGGAAAAAACTCAGTAAATGGGCTAATAGAAAAAAATGGGCAAAGGACTTGAATAATTACTTCACTAAAGAGGTTATAAGATAGGCATTAGGGAAGTGCAAGCTAAAACCATAAGGTGATACTACTACACCCATATTAGAATGGCATAAATACAAAACAGAGAAAATACCAAATCCTGGCAAGGATGAGGAAAAATGGGATCTCTCGTGTATTGCTGGTGGAAATGCAAAATGGTAGAAGCATTCTGGGAAAACACCTTGGCGGTCGTGTTTTGTTTTGTTTTGTTTTGTTTTGTTTTTATAAAGTTAAATATATATTTACCATATGACCTAACAATCTTCCTCCTGAGTATTTTTCCTAGAGAAATGAAAACTAATGTTCACACAAGACCTGTACATGAATGTTTATAGCAGGTTTATTCATAATCACTAAAACTTGGAAACAACCCAATATCTTCCTAGGGTAAATGGATAAACAAACTGTGAAACACCCATACAGGGAAATACTCAGCATTAAAAAGCAACAACCTTTGATACATTCAATAACTAATAACTTGGTTGAATTTCAAAATCCTTCAGACTAGCTGAGTGAAAGAGGCAAGTCTCAAAAAATTACATGCTTTGTGATTTCATTTTTATGACATTCTTGAAGGGACAAAACTATTGTATTGAAGAACAGATCAATGATTTCCAGGGATTATGGGTGAGAGGGAGGTATATCTCTAAAGTAATAGTGTAAGTGAGGTTTTGGGGTGATGTAACCAATTCTGATTATAGTGGTGGTTGGTTGTATACGTTTACATACATATGTATTATATATGTATATTTATGTATATGTTAAATTTCGTAGAACTGTGTACACATGCACACATACATATACACATACACAAAAGTTAATTTTACTTTATGATACTTTTTTTAAGTGTTGTCTACTCTACCAGCAAGGCCCAACTAAACTACTGCGAGTATGCCTTCTTTTTCCCTGATTTGAGTAATTAAGCACATTGTATAAAAGTCCTCTGAAGCTTGGAGATGTTTCTGGAAATTAAGGAATGGTGCCAGTTGCTTATCTAGATATTTTTGATGGCAAAAGACTCAGCAGTAAGCCAATAAAATGAGAGGGGACCATAGCATGGAGCACACCAAGGAAAGAGAAAGTGAGGATATTGCCATTCCAGTTCTCCACGGCTTTGGGTATCAAAACAAGAACTCAGCTAGTTTCTGTGACCCAAATGAAATTAACCGAGGGAGGGAAGCCAATAGCTTGCGTTGTGATCACTATGCAAAGCTGAGTTACCCAGCCTGAAGGAATACAGCATGTACTGTTGGCAAGAGCCACAGGAAAGTTTGACTATCCTCCATTTTAGAGCTGAATGCTGCCTATGAAAATTCTGTATGCCACCTACCCTGCAACACCATTTTAGCAGAGACCACAAAAAACAGAATGGTCAAGGACTAAGTCATGGGTACTTCCCTCCACCCAAATATACCCAGCTGTGGCTGAGTCTGCATCATCATGCCAGGAACCAGACCAGGGAATTGGCACACAGGGGTCAACAAAGGAGTGACCATACTAGGGCTTCTAGATTCTGTAGACTGCCTTCAGTCTCATAGGAAGATGATTTCCTCCTTCCCCTCCAGCTCTATTGCTGCTTCTGCAGAGGATGCAGCTCAAAGTTTAAAACAGGGAAATAATGAGAAGGATGAGGAATACAGGGCATGCCAAGCTCTGCAGCTCACTATTTCCAACATCAGCAGTAGCAGCTGCTGCTGAACAAAAACTAGCCTGAGCAGGATGGGGAGAGATTTAAGCGTTTAGAAAAGTCTAAGATTTAAAGCAGTATCAGATTGCACTGGGATATTTTATTTGAAGAGATCAAATAGATTCTTCTTTCTCCTTCCTCAGTACCTAAGCAAGGAAGTTATGATAGGAAGTTTAGTATCAGTTACTCAGAAAATTAAAACTTTTCTATGTTTTGTGGAATGCTGAATTGAGACCTTTAGTCATTCCCACAACAAAAAGGAGAAAGGTTAGGTAACAGATTAGGGAGATAACAAAAGGAGAGAAATAGGAAAGAAACAACAATTCATAGAAAGTTCAAGGCTTGTCTTGGATCATTCTCTTTTTTCCAGCCTCCCAGAGTCCCCTTCAGCTCTGTACAGTCAGCCTCCGGTCAAGGGTGTCCACCCCAGCCACTTCTGTCCACTATAACCATGGGAGCTCGTACTTTGTGTATTTTGCACCATGCCTACCTCTTCATTTCAAGCAACTGTGCTGAGGACCAAAGGATTAGCAACCCTGCTTAGGCTGCCATCAAATCTTTCTGAGATGAGTGCTTTTGACCAGAGACAGCCCTAAATGTCACTGACCTTTCAAATGATAGTAATTATATTATATTATGCTGTTTGGAGGACCCTAACTCCCTGAAATGTTAGGTTTTGTTGAGGTGGGGTTTGTTTGCTTCCTTGTTTGTGAATAATGTCAGCTGAAGGAAGTGAATATGTTTTGAAGTTTGGGGATTTAAGGAGTATGTGGTTTCAGGTGACTAGAGGAAACCTAAAAAAAAAAAACACCCACTTTAAAATTTAATTGAATTTCCAAGAAGTAGCTTTAAAATTATCTATCTAGAGATTTTGCCTTCAATGTCTCTCATTTATCAATACATAAAAATATCTGTAACTTCACTTATAGGATTATTGATTTCTTTATATCTATAGACACAGAGATCTGTAGAGCATATACATAGCTCAATACTAACATTAATATATGTCAATAAATCTTGTTTGAAATATGCTTCCCTAATGAAGCCAAATTGATCATCATTTCAGGATGAAATTCTTTTTTGATATTTTTTGATAGGATGAAATTCTTCTTTATGATTTCCTCAATTATAAGGTTAACTAAAGGAGGAAATAGGGAAATGAAAGATGATACCTGGAAACAACCAGTCATGCAAGGGCATGAAGTTAAGAATGTCAAGTGGCTCAGAAAGTGCCTGTCCCTGGTTATCTAGATATCTTCTTTGGCAAGGTAACAACAACCTCTTGTTGAAGTCTCCTGGCTTCTACCTACTCTAACTGGACCTTTCTTTGTCCTCTTTTAATCAGCCACAAAACACAGTGGGGCGCATTCATTAGCCTAGGTTTCCTTTATAGCCTGGGTACACTTTTGCGGACATCAGCCAGGTGCCAGCCTCCACCAGAGGCATCTGATCATGCCTCACTTGTCTGCACCCTTTCCCATTTTCCTAAACCAGCTTAGAATTTCTTAAAAAGAAATAAATGAAATCCTAGTTGGCAGTCCTTATAAATACCACCTCCCCGCCAACCACAACACACTTACAAACAAACAAGGAAAAGCGACAAAGTAATTTAGTTGGTCGAGATCTTTGTAGTTAGAGAATATTTTGGAAAATAAAAAAAGGATATGGTTAGTAACTTAATCATTGGTGACAAGATATAATTAACAAAATGATTCAACCAACAAGCATGTTAGCTTGCAAATAAAGAGTAAACAGGTATTACTAATTTGCTTTTTTTCTGGTGAATTTGTTAAATTATACATTTTAAAATATCACTTTTGAGACTTTATACACATAGCTAACCCAGCTTTGAATGTTCTCTTTCTTCTTACTCTTTATTTTAAACTCCTCTTCCCTCTAGACCATGTCCCATTCTCCTCCTCAAACTTGCTAACAGCTTTCACCTCCCTATCCTGGGTAAAATTTGCTGTATCCAATTATATTTGCTCACTTAAATGCCTAATTTACCTTCTTACTGCCTTCCCAGGGTAACTGTAAACTCCTTGAGGACATTCACCATTTCTGACATTTCTCTTGTTTCCTTCATTGCACCTCACATGTCCAGGGCACAAAAAACAAAAAATAAAACAAAAACACAATGTTTAAATATTCAGCTTGTGGCTATACAATGTATCTCTATGAGCAGGCAGCTGAAAAGAAAATCGAAATGTTAATCACCATAGACTGAGAGGCACCCTCCAATGGTAGAATTGAAGGCATTTCAGTTAACTTATTGAATCTTATAGTCATACAGTGAGCCACATGGCAGTGTTTCCCTCCCTATCTTGGTAGTTGTGAGAGAAAGATGAGTTAAATGTGGTCAGAAGGATGCTTACAGTTGATAAGGTGATTATAAGGTCCAATTCCCATTTTGTAGATGTGGAAACTGAAGCTTAGAAAAGTGAAGTGAAAAAAAATAGTGAAGTATAATAATAATAACTCGCCCAAGTAGTGTAGTTAAGAGCAATAATATTCCACTGTTTCCCTGCTTTTACCTCCTCATGCATCATCTGCACAATTTTTGTTGCATATGAATAATATATGTTCAATTCTTACTGTTTTTTACTTAAATAATTTAAGAAGAATCTTTAGAATTATCAATAAATTGCAAGCAGGGTCATTTTCTATAAGTAGAATGTATATATTAATATTCTTTACACTACCTAACTTTTAAAATAAAACAAAGTTGTGTTACCAACTAAAGTTCACATTTTGGGGAAATAGTACCTTACCCCCAAATCTGTATTTACCAAACAGATAGATTAGTGTGTATTTTATATAGGTGTTACTTTATACATATGGCATGACCTATATTTGAAAAATCAATCTTTTCAAAGTCATATCTATGTGATGTGACTGTTTTACCCAAAATGCAAAAGAAAAGAAAATTCAGAACCATTCAAAATTAGTCAAGAAAAATTTCTATTAGCCCTGCAAAAGTAAAGGTGCTAATACGTATTCAACAAAGAACAAAACTAAGAAATTAATTAGAAGGCATGCATGAGACAGTGAGATTTGAAGAATTCAGAATTAGCTTAAAAAGGCAGGAAAAAAAACAGCACCAATTCCTACCTGGCAGTCTATTTAAACTTTGCTAAAATTAGAGTTGACAATTCTATTGACTTTGAAAGGTGATCATATTTTTTTTTAGATAAAACACTATAGTTTCTGAATACATAAAAAATCAAGTTTTTATTAACCTGAATATTTTCTAAATTGGGCATTCTAGTTACCTGATTTTAATTGTAGTTTACTAAAGGTTAACCAGGAAATATTTTAATTTTAACCATCATTGTTAAGAATAATTTTTGAAAATATGAAGGCGTAATTTTCTATGAGTTAGTACTGAATACCAAATGTGATGTCACTTTTCTTTGATTATTTCTGATATTGGGATGACTAAATCTTGGTTTTAAATGATTTCAGTTTCCCGAGCACCTGTCATTAACTGGCTCTCTACGTTACTTATGCAATCCCTTTTGACTCTTCATACATTACAGCAAGACTGGTATTATTATCCTTTTGGTGCAGATGAATGAGTTGAGCTATCAAGAAATTAAATAACTTGTCTGGAGACACATAATGAATGTAATAAGAACTCTCAGCCAGGTCCATCTGATTTCCAAATTCATGCTCTTAATTCCAAGTGTAGCAGAATTGGAATGTACAGAATCCTGGCCTGAGGTGTACAGTCAGCATGACATGTTTGAGTCTTAAAATATATAAGTTGGGTGGATTTTTTTTACACTTTATTATCTGACAATTTCCCTTATGCCTTAGATACAATACAAAAAGAAATTCAAGTTAATTGAGAAGTCCAGGTAGCTGACTTCTAATTAATTACGCTTTAGTAGCATGCACTTCCTAATAATTAAAGATGCTTTTGGTATGCACTTAGATAAAGTAATATTGGACACACTTAAATTGTTTCTTTTGAAGTTAAGGTGTAAACATTCTAATAATACTGAAGAATCTAAATGCTGCCTAGCAAATTCATCTCCTAAACGTTATGTCGTTCCTAGCTAAGAAATGTTTCAGTTAAACTTTTTAGAGCTGTGCTTAAAATGTCAGAAATAAAATTCTTCCCTTCCACTAGTATAATATTTATTATTCCCACTTTTCCCCTAAAAAGTAATTCTAAGTATTGAGAAAAAGAACCTGCTAGAATCAATGCCTTTGTAACTTTAGCTAGAATTATTCTATTATTAAAACAGTGAACATCCGTTATTATTGTCATCTGATATCAGGTAGAATTTCATTAAAATCTTTATAGAGTTTTATTACTCAACGCTTATTAGGAAATTATAGAGTTTTATTACTCAAAGCTTATTAGAGATGCCATCTATCTTACTTATGAGAAAATTTTACTTCAGAGAAATTCTATTTCTCACAAACCCTAATACTTCTGGCTGTATATAAACCATTCCATCTCCTTCTTTTCTGAATTATAAACCAGCTTGGTTTTCTTTCACAAACACATTATTATCTTAAGGAACAGAGGGACAATGAGAAACTCCCTCCTGAGTTCACACATAACCAGTTGATGCTTTCTTCCAGTGCAATTTCACACAGTCCATCAAGACCTGCAGGATCTGACCCAGCCTTTGTCTCCAGGCTTGTCCAGCTTCTCTTCTACACCAGAGTCGGTAAAGAACATGGTGTACAACTACCTGCACTCATGTCCAGGTGTCTCCAACTGCTGTTAGCCTTGGGCATGGTTTTCTCCTCTTACACTTTGATTTTTTTTTATTTGGTCTTTAAGTAGAAACAATAATAGACCCTGCCTGATGGGGCTCTTGTGAAATTTAGATGAAATAATGCACATAACATGATGACATATGATAAATACTCAATAATGTTAGCTGTTATTATTAACCTGGATAGTTACTCCTGGCAAGAACCTTTTCTTATCCACTCAAACCAGGCTGGGTGTCCCCATGTTACATTTCTATAGCATCTTGTCCTTCCTTGTAATACTCATCATACTTTTAAACACTTATTTAAGGTCTGTGTTCTCAGCTAGATTATATATACTTCAAGAACAAGTCTGGTTTTATTATTATTATTATTATTAATATCCATAGTGTCTAGCACAGAGCCTGCAAAGGAATATTTGTTAAATGAGTGAAAGTTAATGCTGAAGCTATTAGACTAATGAGTTCTTTGGGTAGACATTCAGTTATCTCAATTATCATTTTTAAAAATTGATCAATTTGAAGAAATTATTGAGAGAAATCGGTATTGAGCTAAATCTTAGTTTGTGATATTATTCAGAGGAAAACATAATAAAGTGACACCTACTTTATAGTGCTTTATAGTATATTCATACTTATAATTCCCTCCCAGAGGCTCACAGAATATTAGAGATGGAAGACACTGCAGAGTCATCGCATCCAAATCTTCATTTGAGAGATAAAGAAACCAAAAGCTGTCATTGCACCAAGAGTCACTGAGTTCTCCAAAACACCTCCCACGGAAAGGGCATCAGAAAAGCCCTTAGACTCTAACTATGCATTCAATGAGCTCACAGTCTGAACCATAAGTTTCCTCAGCCTCACTTAAATAGCTTGTGAAAGGACAGGAAATCCCACAAAAATGGGCAGACAGAAATAGAGGATGGAATTACAATTTGGTGGTCCACACAGTCATTCCTAGTGTGTCTTGAATTAGCAAAAAAGCTTGGCACTCAAGGCTCAGGGGGAAGTGAAGCACAGCAAGCTAGGTGAAGCAGGCGGGAACTGCTCTGGAGAGACCCACAACAACCGCCCATGCATGACTCATTTCCCTCTTTGAGCCAAATGGGTGACCACTGGGTTTATCAAACTCAGCCCTCTGTACTGTTTTCTGGCCAGCATGGAGAAATGCTCCTGGCATCTGCCTATGCATTCTGTCTTTTCTGCCAACTGCAGGGATCTCCCTTTAGCTTTCAACATGGAAAACCTGGGGACAGAAGGAAAATCCCTCCATTAGTCAAGCACATGGGAAATACTTTTGATAATGCTGTGGAAGAGAATGATCTTTCACACACCAGAAAGTTCAGTTAAGTTCATTTGTTCATGGCTCAAGCCTATGTGCTGGGAATACAAGACTGACTGCCCAGTCCCCTGACTTTGGCTCCTCTGCAGCCTACATATGGAGCTGTAGGGAACAAGGGCAGGACATCCAAATCGTACCACTTTGGCATATTGATTATTTTAAATAAAAGTTGCTTAAGAGACAGCCTGTACAAGAAGGACACTCAGACCGTCCTCCGTCCCCCTGAAAGCAGGAAATAAATCTCCCCTGTGAAAGGTGCCCTACCTGCACCAGGAGGTAAAGAGACATCCTAATTACCAGAGACAGGAAATTTAGAGCCAAGAAGGCTGTGTGAAAAACCCTTGTTACTTTTTACTAATTTACTGCCACAGTCCAAATTCTGCTTAGAATTCCTTACTGATTGAAGTTCCCAAAGCTAAGATTTCTTTGTCCTGTCAATGCCTCACAAATTTTTTGTCTGTCTAAAAAGTATAAAAACCGCCTGCTCTGGTCATTTCTTTAGGTCTCGATTTCATTATTGGGTCTCTATGTGCACCTAATACAACTGGGGTTTTTCTCATGTTAATCTGTCTCATGTAAATTTAATATTTGTTTTTTCATTTTAGAGAGAGAGAACACTCTCTGGAGGAGAGGGACAGAGAGAGAGAGAGAGAGAGAGAGAGAGAGAGAGAAAATCTCAAGCAGGCTCCACATTCAGTGCAGAGCCTGACATGGGGCTCAAACCCATGACCCCAGGATTGTGACTTGAGCCAAAATCAAGAGTTGGACACTCAACTGACTGAGCCACCCATGCACCCCTGTAAATTTCATTTTTAATCCAACTAGACTTGGACCAAGTCTAATTGGTACAATTCTTTCAACCAAGGAAAAATATTTTCTCCCCTTCAAGGGATACCTGACAGAAGTCCCAGAACACCTGAGGAGAATGGGTGACCCAGTGGGATACTTAGTAACAGCAAAGTTGAAATGGGGGAAGTTGAAAGGTCAAGGATCTTAAAAAAAAAAAAAAACAAATTCATGCTCAGTCTTTATTTTTCACTTTTATTTTCCTTCTTGATAGCAAGTGGGGGCGGGACAAAGATCTGGCTTGGAAGATGAGTGACGTGCCTTGGTGCAGTGACACATAAACCATTAGGAGTTGGGCTTCCTGTGACTGAGAACAATGATGGTACTTTCTCCTGGGCACCTCTCCCTTTCATGGGGTGATCTGGACAGGTGAGCCTTCCAGGAAGTCCTTCCCAACATCCCCTGTCACTATCCTTGGAGTCCTCTCCCCCAAATCCTTGTTATGCTGCATAAATCTATAAAAAATGCTTAAGTTTCCATCATAGCTTGCCCACAATTCTGATGGGGATTGTTCACACACCCTGAATTAATGTCTAAAGCTAACACAGGGCAAGTTGTTTTAAACTGTCTAAACTCAGCAGAAGAATAGCCACCCAGCATCATAATTATTTACTTTCAGCAGCTTGAATTCAAGTGTCATTAAATCTTTACAACAGTTCTGGTGAATACCATTCATTTTCCTCAATAGTTCCAAAGAATTACACAAGGGAGCTTTTCAATTTAATATGAATGATAAATCTTATATATGGTGTGGGATCTACTGGCCTGTAAAAACTGACTGAAGCAATTTCCACAAGGGCTTATCTTGCTTGAAATAACTTAGGAACCAAGCTTTATTCTTCCTATGGGGATGGGGAAGAAAGACAAAAGGAGAATTGGACAAAGGGGCCAGCCAAGTAGCCAGTCAACCAGACTCAACAGAAGTGCTTGGGTAGAAGCTGTACTTATACAGAATTCAACCAGTTATATACCCATTATGTACAGGTCTGTGGATATGTGGATTCCACCTTCCAGTAAAGGAGATTAGATTTGTACAGAAATACTTGAAACTAGGTAACATTAGGTAAAACTAGGTAATACTTGAAACTATAAGTAAGTAACAGGGTCATCTGTGATTATTATAATACCTATAATTTGGTTAAGAACCTTATCTACTGGGGCGCCTGGGTGGCTCAGTCGGTTAAGCATCTGACTTCAGCTCAGGTCATGATCTCATGGTACGCGGGTTCGAGCCCCACATCCGGCTCTGTGCTGACAGCTCTGAGCCTGGAGCCTGTTTCAGATTCTGTGTCTCCCTCTCTCTCTGCTCCTCTCTTTCTCTCTTTCTCTCTCTCTCAAAAATAAAGAAACGTTAAAAAAATTAAAAAAAAAGAAACTTATCTACTATGTGCAAGAACTATGCAAGTGCTTGACACTCTCTATAAAAAGGATGCTCACAACAATGGAGGGGTAAAAAGAAAGTGAGGCCCAGAGAAGTTAAGTAACTTGCCTGAAATCACTTAGCTGGCCAGGTGCAACAAGTGGACTCCAAACAAGGACAAGTTGCCAAGTATACCTCCAACCAAGGTTGCTAGATAAAATACAGGACACCAGTAAATTTGAATTTCAGATAAACAAGAAATAATTATACTGAAAAGTATAAGTATGTCCCAAATATTGCTATTTTTGTTTGCTAAATCTGGCAGCCTCACTCTAAATCTCATCCTATAAGGTAAGGTAGTAGGGAATTCAAGATTACAAGGGATTCCCTCTGGTCAGGAGTATCACAAAATAGCCTATTGCCTGTATGTGATATTATGATTTACGATAAGAAATATATGGTTGGTCTTTGCCCCATTCCTGGCATAGAGCTCCTAAAACCCTTGGAATTTCCTAGAAGATGTCCTTTGTTATGTTAATGAAGTAACGTCTGGAAAACCCCTAGGGTGACAGCTGGTCCTTAAAGAACTAACCTGTGACTAGAGTTGGAAATTTAGTCTAGTGCCCCCTCCTCACACCTCCAGGGAGGGGAGAAAGGCTGGAGATTGAGTTCGATTACCAATGGTTGATTTAATCATTTGTACCTGTTCAATTAAGCTACCTTGAAACCAGAAAGATGGGGTTCAAAGAGCTTTTGGGTTGGTGAATATGCCAAGGAGAGTGCCATGCCTTCCCGGAGAGGGCATGGAAACTCCAAGGCATTTCTCCATACCTCGCCCTGTGATCTGTTCCACTTGGCTGTTCCTGAATTATATCCTTTTATAAGAAACCAGTCAGTGATCTAGTAAGTAAACTGTTTCTCTGAGTTCTGTGAGTCGCCCTAGCAAACTAATTCAACCCAAACAGTGGTCTTTAAATCTCCAATCAGTAAGTCAGAAGCAAAGGTGACAATCTGCTCTGGCATCTGGTGACAAAGTGGTCTGGGGGAAGTGGGGCAGTCTTGTAGTACTAAATCCTCAATCTGTGGGATCTGACACTAGCTCCATGTAGATAGTGTTGGAATTGAGTTGAATTGCAGGGCACTCAGCTGGTGTAGAAGAATTTTTTGGTGGTATGGGGAAAACTCCCACACATTGGAGTTTGTAGCAGAACTAGATAATATTTCTGGGCACGCCTGCCTCATTTCAGATGAATCATGATGCTATAAGAAGCTTAAGAGTTAGATAAAATTGTCATGTAAATAGTATTTGTTTTTAATGTGTTCAGTATGATATGTCTAGCAATGTTTAAACCTTTCCCCCTGAACCTAATCATTGCAATTAATACTATCATATTAATATGTCATGTAAATTTTAAAACACAAAATAAAAATTTTTAAATATGAGATATAAAAACATAAAAAGAACATAAAAAGTGGTACAACAATCTTTTTCTTTCTGTACCAGATTGTCTTGTGCACCCTACTTTGCACATCATTGCGCACTTTGGACACATCCTTGTCTTGGGCAAGACTTATAGATAATTAATACTTATCGAAGACCTATGTGCAGTTTTTCTCACTTGGTCATTGCATCAGTTCTAGAGTTTCTATTTCTTGCCTTTGGTGAACATTTGGAGTTAAAGACTCCTTCAAAAATCAACAGCTTGCCAAGTCCCACCCTAACCAGCAGAATGGAGACTTGCAGAGCCCTCACTCCCTTTCAACCAGTTGCCTTTCAGGTAGAGTGCCTGGGGAGAGGGCTGGGGTGGAGGCTGCTAAAACAGCTACCAGTATGATAGGAGAAGGTGGAATTCAGTAGGCAGAGAGGGAAAGATCAGGGCCTGAGGTCCCTGGGTGGGGAAAAACAGTATTTTGGAACAATGCTGGGAGTGTCTGACCACAAGTCCCCTTAGGCATAGGAAAATGTAACAGACCCCACCTACTCCCCCTCAGGTTCCCCCTCTGGAATTTTTTTTTTCTTGTATAGTTTATTGTTGAGTTGGTTTCCATATAACATCCAGTGCTTATCCCCACAAGTGCCCTCCTCCATGCCCATCACCCCTCTTCCCCTCTCTCCCTCCCCCATCAGCCCTCAGTTTGTTTTCAGTATTCAAGAGTCTCTCATGGCCCCCTCTGGAATATGACAAAAGACCTAAGTATGGCTATAGACCACCCCTCATACAATGGAAACGAGCCAATCAAGAATGGACAACCCAGCACCTAGAGCTATCAAGTCAATAAGGGTAGACCTGAGAAGGAACAAGGGGGAAGGATAGGGGGAGGGCTGACCAGAGAATCTTATAAAACAAGAACCCTTGCCTATAATCCTCTGGCATTCACTTTTGTTTTTTGTTTTTTTTTTTTTAAACTTTATAGTTTATTGTCAGGTTAGTTTCCATATAACACCCAGTGCTCTTCCCCACAAGTGACCTCCACCAAGACCATCACCCCGCTTTACCTTTTCCCCTTCCCCTTCCCCCCTCAGTTTGTT
>CM053567.1:37826623-37856440 GCA_028646485.1 Cryptoprocta ferox | reverse complement strand
GCTTCATTATTGGTGTATAAAAATGCAACCGATTTCTGTACGTTGATTTTGTACCCTGCGACTTTGCTGAATTCATGGATCAGTTCTAGTAGGCTTCTGGTGGAGTCGATCGGGTTTTCCATGTAGAGTATCATGTCATCTGCGAAAAGTGAAAGTTTGACTTCTTCTTTCCCAATTCTGATGCCTTTTATTTCCTTTTTTGAATGTCCCCTCTCTGTAAAGGGAGCTTTCCTACTATTCTTCCTTTCTAATCTTATATTCTAATAAACTTTTGCCTGCTGCTCATTTTGTGTCTACTTCTTCATTCTTTGAAGCTTCGAGACAACGAATCCCAGGTATTGTGGTAAAAAATCCTGCAACACTAGAAGCTGGAGTGATGCTCTCTCCACTTTACTGAAGGAACTGGGTAATGTTTGCCAATTGTCACATAGTTAATATGCTTGTGTTGGAATCTGAGCCTTGGTCACAGGATCTGTACTTTTTCTTGCTTTGCTATACTGTTTAAGATGGCTCTGGACTCTGGGGTGCCTGCATGTTTCAGTTGGGTAAGCACCTGACTTTGCTCAGGTCATGATGTGGTTCATGAGTTTGAGCCCATGTCGGGCTCTGTGCTGCTTCAGATTCTGTGTCTTCCTCTCTCTGCCCCTCCCCTGCTTGTGCGCGCACGCTCTCTCTCTCTCTCCCTCTCTCAAAGAATAAATAAACATTAAAAAAAAAAAGATGGCTCTGAACTCAAACCCAAGTGTAAATAAAGGTTAGTATTCCCTTCTAAAAATTAAAAAAAAAAGAGAGAGAGATAAAAGAGGACAAGCAAGCAACTTGAACTAACCAAGCAACGTGAATCCAGGACATTGAATCCAGAGAACCAACATAGTTTATCAATAAATTTTTGCAAAAATCCAAATTTTCCTTAACTTTTTCCTTTTTATTTAGATGAGACAGACCCAGCCTTAGTGTTTTATTTTTACCTGTGGTCTAATAATTTAAAATCTCTCTAAACCAGCTTGAGGGGCAGAATAATTTAGTAATATGAATTTGTGAATTTTCTCCTGATTTTTTTACAGCTCCCTTCCCTTTAAGCCAAGCCCTTTGCTGTGCCTTGGGGAGGTTTATATGTCAAGGCACAGTGTCCCTCAAGACATTTCTCTTCTGTTAGAAGATGCTAAAGATGCTAAAACAAGTATCTGGGAGAGGAGGGTGTTGGCCTAAGTCTGGCAAGTACAAAGAAAATCCTGACTAATTCTGGGGGCTGCTCAGAAGCAGCATCCTGGGGGAAATTTTAAGCAGGAGAGTAGCGGAAATTAAAGGGAAGGTGGGTGTGTTTATGAAATGACTTGCCATTAGTCAGGATTTTACAGGCCTTAATATTTTTTCCTCCCACTTCCTCACCTTGTTTTAGGACTCTGAGGCAAATTACTTCACTCTTCCAACTACAGAGAGAGAGCTCTCTTGTTTTCCTGACGATTTCTAAGCTTCAATACTTTTTCTTGTCTCAAGGTCCCATAGTTGTGGCCTGCAGTAGATGATGACTTGATAGAGAATTCAGATATTAGCTATGTAATACATATGTTACACACATGTAACACATATGTTATGATTAAACAAGGAAAATAATAGCCTTTATGTTTATATTTGGAGATGGAAGGAATCTTTATTCAGACCTACAGGGAGAGAGACCTCTACTTTCCTTCCCCTACTCCTGACTTTTCTACTTCCTATGTGTTACTCTTCTGGAAGCACAGAGGGAGTCCAGAACACAGGCCCAGGCACACAGAAGCAAAGGAGCTGCCAGACCTGAAAGCACACAGCTCAGAATGAAAGGCAATTTGGCAAAAGTTAAGGAGGATGGAGAACTGGTGATGGACATTGGAGGCTCCCCAGCATCTGCATACTCCGTCAGGCATGGGTCCAAGCACTTTATATTTATATTAGAACTTGATTCTTATTTTCTATCAAGTAGGTGCTCACCTCACCTCTACTTTACAGATGAGGAAACTGAGGTACAGAAAGATTATGTGACTCATCCATGGCTACCGAGCTAGGAAGGTGCAGACAGAGCAGAGACACACCTGGAGTCTGGCTCCAGGGTCTGTGCTCTTCAACATGGTGCTATGCTGACCATGCAAGGGAACAAGTGAATGCAAGAATTCATGAATGTTTTCATATCACAGAAATTTCTTGACCCTTTGCCCAATTTTAGTGGATAGGGAGCCCTGAGGATATCTGGGACTGAATTTATTGCTAGTCCAGAAAGGTGGGGTATTGGAGCAAGATTTTAATGTGGCTTTATTAAAAATAACAAAATGGCTCTTTTTCTGAACATGATACCTGCTGTAGTTACAGTTCATGAATAGCTTATTTTCTTCTTTTTCCTTGTCTTAACAAAATAGGAATCAACTTTTTCATAAGGCAAAGTCTGTTCCACCTGCAGCATAGGTCAGGCAAGTCTACCAAGGAAGGGATATTAAAGTTATGAATTCTTTGGTCTATCTTCATGATTAAGAGGCCTAAAAGGTCTCAATAATTGTTTTGTCAGGGAAGAAAGATGCAGAAAAGCCAATCTATACATTACTGTTTTGAACTGACATATTGTTATAGTGTCACAAAGTTCTGACCCTCATTTTTGTTCAGGGGTCACAGTCTGCCCACTCCCAACCTGGATGACTGGCTTTGGTTTGCTGTCTGAACAACAGAATCCTTCATGTGCCATGGGCAAGACTGTGGTCCTTCCAAAAGGTGGCACATTCAAAGATACATCCTAAGCCCAGCCTCCCCTCCCCACCTCCCTGCATACTCTGACCAGGAAATCACTTCAAATTCACTGACTTTGACCCATTCCTGTGTTTCTGCTGTCTCTATCAACAACGCTTGCGAAGTGGCCTTAATCAGTTGCCATGACTGCTTGACCTCCCCGCAACCCCCCTACCTCTCCAAAAGGAAGTCTTCCAGGGTGAGGAGAAATCTTCTGGTCTGGTGGGAGCGTACCTTTCTTTAACACACAAACATGGTAGTCTGTGTCCAGATTTTCTGGTCCTGACTTCAAATTTTCCAATGTTGCATTAAATTATGCATGTTTTTATGCTGAAATATATGCTTCTTTTCACAATATTTTATTCAGTAAATGTAGTTTATTATTTTAAATTTATTTTATACTTTTGAATAAATTTAGTTTTTATACTTTTGAATAAAAGGTATAAACTTACAACCCAGAAATCTTAATTTTCAGTTGGGAAAACATTCACTCTATGTGTATATGATTAGATTATTAATGCATAAGGAAATTCACACACGAACCTAGGAGAAACTCCAAAAGCAAACCCTCTTTACATTCTATCAATCAGCCACACCTTTCCTGCCTTCACTCAGATGGCCCGTGAGGCCCATTTCCAGTATGAATCTTCCCCTGACAATGTGTAACAGAGACGGTGACTTTTCTCCTCAAATCACGATGTAGCTTGTACAACTGTCTTATTTGGTCATCACTCGAGCATAGGCCTATACTGATTATTACACAAAGTTGTAACCCTTTGTCATTATTCTGCTGATGTTTCTTGTATATGTCTATAAATGCCTCTTTGTATATATGTTTTTCCTCTGCAAACTTCAAGCTTATAGAAAGCAGGAAAAGAAACTCCTTCCTCTTTTATGTTTACAAAAAGGACCTACAGGAACATTTTAAAAATGCATTTAGTAATACTTAGAGTAACTTAGGTAGTCAATAGTATAATTCCTTCTAGTTGGATTTAGATAATGCTTTTTTTCTCAAAGGGCTTCAGAGGCTACAAACAATAAGACAACCCAATAAATGCACAGAAGGTAGCCAGCCGTAAATGGTTCACAAAATGGCATTAAAAGATGGAATAGCAGTTTGTAGAGAATTGTAAGAAAAAGTTCACTTACTAAAACAGATTGAGGATGAAAATGGAAAGAATTTTTCATTAGCTTTCTCAAATGGCAGGAAAAGTAGGAATGATTACTTATGGTACAAATATTTATTTTATAGGTTGTTCAAAGCATGGAGTAAAGCTGGCTCTTTAGGAGAATAGTTATCATTATTGAGGGGACATTTTTCACAAAGATTATTTGCAAAGTAGACTTAGGAAACTAGGTCAACAAGCTGAGCCAAAGAGAAATATTACTGTAATTCCTTGGCCACAGGCCCACCCAAGAACATTGGTCTAAGCCACAAGAGAACTATAATTTCATAAATATACCACTATGTTAAATTTATGACCCCAAAGGTAGTTTGAAATTTTATTCTAGTTTGGATTGACTCCAACAGTGCCAACTACTCTTGGTGCCTGACAAGTCACCAGCCTGGATGTGTCACAGTTTAATGCCTTACAAATGTGAAGTGCAAGGACTGAAGGACATGAAGAAAGAACTGAAGGAATTAGTGAAAGTGGAGGGCACTTAGAATGGCTTTGTCATAGACAACCTAGAGGATCACTAATTATGTGCAATGCATTTTATAATGATACAGAAGAAAGTTTTTCTATGTAAATACTAAACATTGTTATCCTAAACAAAATCAAACTTTTCAAGGTTACAAATCTATCATTAGAATCCAGTTTCATTCAGGGAAATCTCAAATACTTGAGTAACTGGAATATTCTCTCTTCCTCCACCTGTCTTAATCCTTCATCAATTCATCATACCTCTACAGTTCAGAGCTAAAGGACTCTGAAGGAAAAATTAGAGCTCCCTATCATCCAGAGGAAGTTAAATTGCATGCCTCAAGGATTTTTCAATAAGATTAGGAATTAGGCAAGAATATTAAATTCTCTAATCTGCAGAGTAACTGTAGGGCAGTTACTTCATAAATGCACCCATCCTTCCCTTAACTTCTGCATTCCTCTCCTATCTAAAACTCCCCAAAAGCTCCCCATTGTACTTAGAATAAAATTCTAACTTCTTATCTGACTCTGTGAAGCTCTACATGATCTATCCTTGCCCATGGCATTGACTTTTCTAGTAACATGCTCACTATTGATCCTGCAGGTACATAGGATTCTTGTACTAACCCTTGCCTTGAACCTTCCCCTCCCTGATAATCTATGGCTGGTTCCTGCCTGTCATTCAAATCTTAGTTCAAAAGTCACCTTCTCCATGCGGCCAATTCTCACTTTCAAACTAAACTTCATTCTAACACAGATTACCTCACCACTTACTTCTGTTTTATTTTCTTCCAAGCACTTGAAAAATCTGAAGTTGTATGTTCATATCTTGTTTACTTGTTTCATTTCCTGCCTCTACCAGAATATATGAGCAAGGACTTTGTCCTATTCATTGCTGTATCCCCAGTGCCTGGAACAGTGCCTGCCAGGTAGCTGGTGATCAAGAAATCTGTACTGAATGAAAGAGTCCAGAAATTATTTCTTTAGCAACTATTCATCCAGATTGTGAACATAGTTATAGAAAGCAAAAATACCATGTCTGAACACACAAAATCAGAAGAAAAAAAGTCCGTATTAAAACTCATGGGATTTTCTGCTATAGATGAGCCACTCAAACCCTCACACAGAGCATTTTTACTTTTACTTTACATAATTAACGATTTACAATTTAAACAAATTTGTTATCTAGTTTCCTGGGATTGTGGTGGATTAAAAAAGTACATTAGATGTAGGCACATTAATAACAGCAAGAAGGAATAGGCCAACATACAGGGAGTTGAAAAATTACTAAAAAGCAAAAAGGACTCAGACAGCAGAATATTTGGGAGCATTATTTATAAAAGCAAATTGTCTTACTGATGTAAAGTTGCCAACAAACAATACTAC
The DNA here is from genome assembly GCA_028646485.1 of Cryptoprocta ferox. Taxonomy (NCBI): domain Eukaryota; kingdom Metazoa; phylum Chordata; class Mammalia; order Carnivora; family Eupleridae; genus Cryptoprocta; species Cryptoprocta ferox. The sequence goes on along the minus strand of CM053567.1, from coordinate 37,850,657 downwards.
TATTATAGTGATTACTCAAGTTATCAATAAAATTATATTATGTTGTATATACATCTAAAGAAACAAGGAAATAGTAAATATCAAGGGCTCCTTAGAAAAGACTTAATCCAAAATATTGTTTTTATTGCTATTTTAAAGGCTAAGCAAAATTTGGTTTTCTGAGAGAATTATTTCTGTGGAACATGTTAAAGAAACTCCTTCCTTTCCTTCCTTACCTTCCTTCCTTCCTTCCTTCCTTCCTTCCTTCCTTCCTTCCTTCCATCCTCCCTTTCCCCCTTCTCCTTTCCTTTCCTTCTACCCTTCTCACAATGAGAACTGTGTAGCTAACCATGTCCCTTATAGCTTGGATATGTAGAAAGAACAGATCCAAACCTGACTTTCAACAATACCAGCTCCGTAGGGCTTTATGACATTTGTTGTTGTTGTTGTTTTCCTGATTTTGACGTGATCTTTTCTTCATCTTGAACATTATTTATATTTTCCTATACCTGGTTATTTATTACTATTTACCTTTCCCTTTGCAATTTTTTAATTCATTATTTATGTTATAGTTGTAGTGCACTTGAAATTTTTTATGGAAAAGATTAAGTGTATATAAACAAACTCTCCTAGGATCTTTCTGCTTATGACAGGGGATAAATGGTGTGACATTTTAATTGTTATTTCACTATATAATCAGTTTTAGATTCAATAAAGAGAAACAAAGCTCTTTGCTGATAAAGTGGGATTTTCAAATGACAGAACATTGTAAGTGCTTGAATAATGCTCTGAAGCTTTTTGGCTCATAATCTGCTGGACCTGGTCATTGGAAGGTTAATACAAATTCACACATCCTGAAAATTGAAAGTTAGATTCCAAAAAGTTAAAATTGACTAAATATAATCACAGGAAATATGCACAACACAAAGTGCAGCCAAAAAAGGAGTCACAGCTGCTGATTACTTTAGAATGAGGGAAAGTGAGCTTCCTAAGAACACAGTCCTGCAATAGCCCAACAATGTTAACTATATGGAACCATCATTCTTTTGCCCATCTTTTATTTTTTCATTGATACAGTTCAGTTCAAGGAATCAGCACAGCCCAGTTCAAGGAATGTGTTTATGTTTGAGATTTTTGTTGTTCTTAATTCTTGAATACTGTTGGTCAGGAGTCCCAGTGAGTTGCTGTAAAGTGGAAGAGATCACATGCAGAATCTAAGATGGTTATCTGCTTAGTGTGGAATCCCACTTTCACTAAGGACTTATATTTGTGTAAATCTTATAGCATCTTATAGTCTCTGAAAAATCTACAAAGAAGAAACATACTTGAAAGAGAAAATTTACAATGGCATAGCCAGTATCAGATTCTGAAAACAAATCTGTTCATAAACCATATGAGGCAATAGTTTGATTCTAATATATTGCTTACTTCAGGGATGCTCTTTTTAAAATCTCCCCAAAGGCTACAAAGACTGGCTTCCTTAAAATTTGAAAAGGCTCAGATAAGACATTTATACAAAGCAATCACTTTATAAATTTTAGCTGACAACACCCTGGCAGTGTTTTTGGTTATTTATTGTGTTCATTGTCCATATTTTCTACCCTCCTCTCCATGTCCCATTAATTTCTAGAAACTGTCCCTTTCTAAGATATACATATTTATCACCATTTTTGGCCTGTCAGCAGATCTGATAGTACCTTGTGGGCTGTGCTTGCCCCTGTGCCCACCAAAATAAACTGGGGGGACACCCAACCCACAATGGACCAGGAAGCCTCTTCCCAGGGGATTGGGAAGCAGTCCTAAGGGGTTCCAGTCTTGGTCTGAATTGTCTCTAAGGAGACAATTGGGAAATGTAAACTGGGAATTGTGGGTAGCCATGTTCCTCCCTGTGGAAGAGGGGGTAGAGGAAGCAGATGTGCAGAAAGAAAATGATTCAAAAAAGAGTACAGAGAGGAGCAGAGGCCAACAGAGAAAAGAGATTAAGAGAGAACGCTGAAAGCTCTGGAGCTCTCATTCCAGTTGGTCCTGAGGCCCATCTATGCCTCTGCCCTTGAGTTCCACACTTACACACGTATCTTTCTTCCAATGAGTCCCCTGCATTTGGAATAAAGTATTCTTGAGGATTTTTCTTATACACAACCAAGAATCCTAACTAGAACAAGAATCCTAATAGAACACTTTTGTTCAAGGGCACAAGCTTTCAAAGTTAAACTAAGGTAATCTGTTGAAACTAATTCAAAATAGCTAAGTGAGGACAAGTTTCTTCATCATTCTAGGTCTTAATTTCTGATTGGAATTGATTGCCAATATTTTCTTTGCTGAATAATTGATTCAAGAGACTAAAAACACCTTTCAGCAAATTTATTTCCTTTTAATGTGGGAGAATAACAAAACATAACTCCTTTTTATATAGTCAAAAAACCTCAACTTTAGCTTCTGTCCAAATGTCTCAGGCCAAACCTAATACTTGAATAATGCTACTAATATTTTATAAAAACAATTAACACTCAAGATAAAAAATTTGGTATATATTGGTATAAAGTGTTTTAAAATATATTTAGTTCTTATTTATCCTCTGAATAGTAAAAAGGCATGTAATTTTACCAATAAAGGAGTTTCCCAACTCATAGTAACTTCTAAATATGATGGGCTTTTAGAGATTTCTCATCAAAAGCTATAGTTTAGGTTGCATTTCCAAAATATAGGCCCAAATGGATTGGCAAGAACTTAGAATCACAGAGCTAGATGGAAGGAAAGCAGTCTAATCTTTTCACATTACAGATAAGGAATTAAGACCCAGATGAAGAGACTTGTCCTTACTTAGCTAACTTGAGTCAAAGAGAGGGCCAGAGCCCCTGTGTCCCAGCTCCCACTCCAACTGCTTTTCTCTATGTCACAGGGAGCCCCTGTGCTCCCTGCCCTTTTCTTCCAATCAAGATGATGAAGTGTATATAGTTCCATGAGGGTAGCACTTGAACAATGATCACAAGACGTCTGTGTTTGAATGTGAAAGGAAAGGGTAAGGAGAGAAAAAGAGCGAGAAAATGTTGTCATGGGAACGCCAAGGCAAATCACAAAATAAAAAAGAATTGAAACTCAGTCTGCTATATCAGACTTCATTTATTCAAGTAATAAATCAAGACATCTGTGTCAAAACCAATGCAGTGTAAAACAGACTAAAGATAAGCTTTTCAATCCAATCAATACTGTCTCCTAAGTACTAAAATCTTTTAAAAGATTTTATCCACCACACATTTATCTATATTGCTGTTAAAACTACTATGTGGGCATTTGTGTAAGCTCTCTCTTTGTTCTAATTTCTATTTTAAAATTCTAAATTGCTTACCAAGAAGGATTAATGTTAAGATAGAATTACCTAGAATACCATTTTATGTGCAGAACAGTTTCTAAGCTTACAACAGGTCAGAAAAGTCAAAGATGCTTGGGTAATTAAGTGTTTACCCCAGATAAGATATTGACCTCTTGTGGGGAGTGGGGTGGGGGGGGGTTAGGTATACCCGGCAGGAGAGGGGGTCAGTATTCAACTCCAGAAGGGAATTTAATTCAACCGAAATCTGGTCAGAGAAGGAAATATCAACCATTAGGGGACAGAGAGCTGGGAATTCTGGCCCTAAAATTCCATAGCAGAGATTTGGTTTATTGCTCAAAAAAGGCACTGACTCTTTCATATCACTGAACATTAATCAGCCTTTCTGAGGTTCATTCCATCATTTATTCATTCACTCAACTAATTGTGAAGTGCCAGGCACTGTGCTATTCATGTGTATAACCATCTCGGGGCCCACTGGAGTCCCAGATCTCCCCTAGAGAAAGGCAAGCCCAACGTATGTGTCTTCCTTGCAGTGAAGTCACTTGCAAAATCATTAATCTTTAGAGACAAGCTGAGGTAGATGAAATTAAATTGTTTTAATACTTTTATTTCATTAAACAGTTCCATTCCCTTTCTGGATTCATAGATTTATAATCATAGAGAGTCAGAACTGGAAGGACCTCAGAGAACAAATGTGATAACCTAGCTTTGTTCAATGAGTTGTCAGGGGCCGCTTAACTAGATAGCTAGTTAATTGGCAGAACCAGAGCTTCATTTTCATCTCTTAAATTCCAGTGCCAGTGACCTTTATGCTAAATAAAAACTTTCAATCAAAAACTTACAGACTTATATTTCAGACATTGGTATTATTTTAAAGCAAAATAATCCAAGACACAGAAAGTTAAAACTATTTTCTCTAGTCTGCTTGCCAGGGCTTGCCTGTAAGAAAATAGACCTATGACACACTTCTATTTACTGTCTTAAAGAACTACCCAACCCTGTCTCTTTCCCACATAAACCTCCCATGGACTCTTTGTCTGTCTGGCTCATTCTCCACTCTGTCTTCTAAACTTGAACATTCCTAGAAGCTGGTAATAAAAATTCAAAAAGGTGGTTGCTTTTGAGATGAGAAAGGAGGAAAAGAAAAGGAACACCAATAGAGAGGTAAAGTTTCTGGGAAATTTAAAGCTATAGATGAACATTTGGGGGGGGTGTTGTAAAAATGGTATTTGGGGGATGATCATTAAAATATATTTCATTACTATGATTTAAATGCCAAAAGTCATTATTATTTCAAAACATAAAATATGAAAGATATAAAGACCTAGTTTAAAAAAAACATGGGAAATTTTCCAAAATGGTTGTAGAGAAAGCTTTCTTTCCCTCTCTTTTGTGTTGTGTCTGTTTTATCTTCATATTGTCTTTGTATCCTTAGCCCCAGATTCAAGACACATATCAACAGTTCCTCTCATTCCCACAGAGAGGCAGCAGAACATGGGGTCCAAGATATCCTTAGGGCAGCTCTGGCCTCAGACCATGGAACATTTTCTGATTCACACTGATGGACTTACCACAAGAATGTTACAGCTCTCAAGTTGGCATTGCTGAGAGCTGGAACTCCACGTCCTCCAAATCCAGGCCTTCATTGCTTCTAGAAAGCAGTGCTTGTTCACATAAGGCTTGTCACTAGACCTGGTATTCCCAAGGGTCCTTCTCCCATCCTCTCTACCAGAGAAAATAAGAGGATAGTGTCCCAGGTTCTAGGAAGTAGTGGGTTGCCTTCCAAGGAAATCTCATCCTCTCAGAAGACACTGAGAGAAGGCTGAAAGAGCTTTGGCTTGCAAGTGGATAACGAGAGTTCTGTCTTGAGCTGCCACATCCTAGTCATGAGATCCAGCAAGTTGCTGACCATCTACAAGCATCTTGTCTCCTCATCCATGAAGGATAATAATGTATATCCTCATGGAGTTTTGACATTTTAATAAGAGGAAATAGTGCATTGGAAGCCCTCTATTGGCCATAGAGTACTATAGTTATTTGTACTATAAATTAAAAACCAGTTGATTTGATTTGCTGCACTCACTACCTATGATATTTGGAAGGATGTAAGTCAACAATTTTCATATTGGATCCCATTTGTTTCAACTGTGAAAGAATAAATTTAGCTATCTGGGGTACTGTGAAGAAGAGACTTTACATTTAAGATCCATATTTTTCTGCTTAGAAAGTTGATACAAGGACTTCAAGCCTATGAAACACATGTAGTCATAGACTTTGCCTCCATATAACCAACATTTCACTTTAATAAATATAATCAATCACATTTTTCATGAGCACATCAGGTGAAAGTTTTCATTATGGGTAATCAAGGGCTTTCCATTCATCGGTGACAAGAAGACATTTTTAATCAATTTGCTGCCACTTTGCGGTGACTTCTACAGCTAAATTCCAAAGCATGAGAGGACTGGGGAATTCTCATACACCAATCTATCAAATCCAGACACCATAATCTGCTCAGAATTGGGCAGATAGAAAACCTCTCTCTGTTAATTGTACTTCTTTCTCTAACACAGAAGACCAGGCAGGGGTCACCTGGCTAATAATAGCCATAAGGCATTTAAAGGACTTGTGGTCTGAGGGTGCTAATTTCCTAACTCCCATCTTTCCTGTGCTGGAGGGAATCACAACATTTGACCAGCAACCTCAAGGATAAGTTTTTGTAGTGCTGCTTCCTAACCACCTTAAATCCTACCCGAGATGGACAACCTACATGACTATGTGTTCCCTGGTCCTACCCAGGTGACCCACTGATTTTCCTCTCTTCTTCTCTCCCTTAAGACAAAGCTACTGAGGGTCCCTTTTACTGGCACAACACTTTAGTACACAAATCTAAGTTTTTAGTCCAGAATCTTACAATGCTTGGTTTAGATGGGGCGGATGTCTGGGAGCCCATTCACAAAAGTTGCTACATGAAGCAGACAAGGCACAAATATACCCACTTGGACCAGCTCCCAAGGTACCTCTCCCTAGAGAAATGGCTCTGAGGCTTTGGTTTACATCCCCAGGAGGGGAGATTAGAAAAAGATAGAGTTTTCAAGTTATCAAACCAGCATCAAAGTACGTAAACAACTACTGTGTGACCCCACATACAGAGACGGGGCTCTGACGCATGGCTATGTCATTCCTCCTAAATCCCTGTAGGAAATGAGTGATACAAGAACTAGGAAGGAATGTAAACTATTTCTTAAGGAAGCATGCTAGCATCTCTTTTCTTCCAAGAATTCCCCTCTGAATAGAACTTGGGCTCATCCTTTCTCCCTAATTCTTAACTGTGACTATACAGCCTCCCTGTTAAAAGGGGAAAGAGAAAGGAAGGATGGTGTGTAGAAGCACATAGGAAAGAGCCACAGAATCAAGATGTAGCCACATCATTTCCAAGCCCATGGAAGACCCATTTTCTAATGTGAATTTCATCCATTTCTCCTGTGAGGTCCCTGAGAGTTCCCTTCGTGTCCACCTTCCCATACCCAACAAAAGTCCCCATTCTTCTCTCAGATCCCACCAAACCCACACACCCACACACATGCTCTTCCTCACCCTCACCACTGTCACCTATATATATGCAAAGTATAGCAAATTGTTTAAGATGTTAATAAGGGGAAAATAAAAGCATACTTTTTTTTATTTTGTCCATTCATTCTAAGAGCTGTATACCTGAACTGGATGGAGAGAGCACCAGCACAATGAGGAGGTAGCGTCAAAGATGCAGAGAATAAGATGCTAATAACAATGAGCCAGCATGGCCATGATTGGAGATAAAACCCATAAGAGCTGGAAGAAACCCTGAAGACCATCCAGAGTTATCTCTTCCATTCCTGCCGGGAAATGGAGGCTGGGAAGTCAATGCCCAGGGCTATATATAGCCTCTTGGGTTGGGGTGTGGGGGGTGATGGGAGGTACATGTGGGCTTTAGAAGGTCAAGCATCTAAAGATGTGGCTGAGTTCCAAGGCTGCACTCCAGTTCTGAAAACCTCCACAAAATTCACTGAAGCCTCCTCAAAGTGCCCAGAGCCTATTCCGGAGAATAGGTTTTGCTTCTGTACTTTTATTTTTGGAAGGGAGAGGATTCCCCCTTCTTAGCTACTCCATCTGAAATTGGGGGTATGAGCCTCTATTTTTCAGGGTGGCTTTGAGGACAAATGGGATATAAGAAACTATCTGGCATAATAGCTGACACATATAGGGCTCAGTAAAGGTCTATGTACCTCCTTTATCCTTCCCTCTGGTCTTCCCCTAAAAATATGTACTTCCTTTTCTTCTCCTATCTTTGTCAGAAATCTTGGGAAACAGTTATTCATCCTCTCCTTCCAAACAAAATGTTACTAATGGCTGGGAAAGGTGGCAGAGCACAGAGGAAAGATCCAGGCCCAAGGATGGGGGACTGTGGCTGATGAGTACCTCTGCTACTGAGGTTCACCCCATCGACAGTGCAGGGGACATCCAAGTGTGAGAAACTGGGAGCCCTAGTGGGCATATCTGTCCCTGTTCTCTATTCTCTCTACTACTGGAAACAGCTGGGATCTGGGGATTCAGCCACATAGGCTTTCTTACCTTGAGAGGCAGAGCAGCAGGCAGGGCCGGGTAGCTCTTGGTGGTCTGAATGGGCGGACAGTATCTGTAGAGCCTTGCTCTCCTAGCTCGCACAGTGGTGCTGGTGCCCTCTTCACAGCTCTTAGGGAGAACCAGGCAGGTGGCAACACCTCTCCTCAGTATAGCACTTTCACCCCCATCAGTAGTGTGAGCCAGAGTGGTCTGTGGAATTGAACATCCCAAAGCATCCCAAGACTGATGGTCCATGCTCCACTGGTCCTGAGGGGCAGTGATGACTGGCCAGTGCTTCCAGCCCGTGGAGGGATTGCTGCTTTCATTGCTCATAACGGGAGCTGGGCTAGGAAGTCTGCATGCCAGGGGCTGTAGTCGTCCAAATTTACTGGAGGCAGGGGCTAGGGAAGGCCTGTGACGTGAGGATCTGCAGACACCACCCCTTCTTACATCCAGATCCTGGGGTTTTTCCTCTCTCTCCTCCTCCTTCAGAGCAGAGCAACTGAAAGCAGCTGGTTCCTCTGTCCCAGAGCCCCCCTTCTGCAACAGGAGGGAGGGAGGAGCAGCCAAGCCTTGTGTGTGCCTGAGGTCCCGGCCTGCCAAGAAGCCAGTCCTGGGACTCGGGAAAATGTGTCCCTCCTCCGGGCCCCGTGGGGCTGCTGTCCAGGCTGCAGCGGCTGGAGACTGGGAGGGGAGAGCTCGGGCAGGGGGGGCCTGCAGCTGGATGAAGAGGAAGGAAGTTTTCATCTGCTGTTGCGCGGGCTGTTCAGCCATTTCCTCCAAGGGGGTAGGGCCCTTGCCAGGGTCGAGTTTCAGACCTCAGTGCCCAGAGATGCAGATGCCAGCAGCTGCGGTCAGACATGACTTGGCCCCATGGTTCCACTGACAGCCTGAGGAAGCAAATGACACACCTTCAGCACCCAGGGCAGTTTTCAAGGAGCAGGGCATAATGTTGCTGTGAGAATGGACTCAGCGCTCACTTTACAGAATCACCAAACCAGATAGACTGATGGAGAACACTCTAGGAATGAGAGGTGGGAGAGGGTAGTCAAGACTCAGTCAGACCTTGGTGAGTCTGATGGAATTCCTTTTTCTTAATTAAATGTTCCCTTCCCCATATTTGAAATGAAAACATTAAAGTTATTTGTTTCATTGTTTAATTCTAAATTCTATACTAGCTAGACTTGTTCTTTGGTGTCTGACTTGTGAGACACTGTGTGATTTGTAGATGAAGCCTCCAGGACATTTCAAAGTGTACTTTTAATCTACTGTGCTTGCATTGTTAATGCACAGTTGTTTTAATGAATTTCCTCTTTAAACCCTGAGGTTATTTAGGAGTTCCCCAGTGTTAGTCCCATAGACCCACATCAAAATACATGGTATCTCACACACACACACACACACACACACACACACACACACACACAAATAGAAATAAAGATGAAAAAAGGATAAGGAAAAAAAGAGAGACAGAAAGATGAAATAAGAAAAAATATGTAGATAACAAACCAGATGGGAGAGGTTTTTGCTTGCTTAAAAAAAAAACTTCAACTTCTCATGAAAACTAAAGCAATTCACCTGAAAATTCACTGAGTAGTTCACTTTCAGGGTGTTACTATAGGCTCAATATCTCTCACAATGGAAAAGAACATTTTGAGTCCTGAGGAGAGAAGTGAGTAGGAGATGGGAAAGGTCTTTTCTTTTCATTTGAACTTGACTGAAAGGGAACCAGGAAATTATGCTCTGAGACAAACTGAGAACATAGCCCAGAAAGTTGGCTGCTTGGCAGCACATGAGCCTGAGCTGTCTCTTTCTCCCTGACCCCTGACCAATACCTTACATTGGCAGCACCACTGGATTACTGCAGGGTCATGGCCTTGGCCTACGGCTCCTGGCCAGGGTGTCTTTGGAAGTTCTCAGGATGGGTGGTTGGGGCCCTCTGTTTATTTTTATTTTAAACATTTTCACACAGCCTTTACACCCAAGGTTATGGCAGCTCTGCCCATATTTCCAGAGAGCTGACAAAGGACTCAGTGCACATCTACTCAGAAATGTGCCCAGAGCTGTCTAGTCTAGGCACAGGACAGTATAATCCCTTTATAACACACATCATTACAGAGAAAACTTCAGCAAAACAATGTTATGTCCAAGTCTTAGACCCCTCCATTGAAATAGTGATATGTTGATCTGATCACACTATTTTTCAATAAAAATCCTGTGTTGACTGATGTCTAGTCCTCTTATATAATTTTCCCACCCTCCTATAAAAGTACTTATGTGAACACTGATCACTCAACAAATACTAGTTTGTTAACAGATTAACTGCCAATAAGACAAGGAGTTGTCTTTGTACAGAACAGGGATTTGGGTGAGAAGAACCATCTTTTTGTTTTCGCCTTTCCAGGTGCCAAGCATTACGCTAGGTGCTTTACAGACTTAATGTTATTCAAGGCAGAACACAATCCGGTGAGGAGATGGAGTTATCTCCATTTTGCAGTTGAGGAATGTGAGCCTCAAGGAAGTGAAATAATTGCCAGATGCCTCTTTACCACAACTGCCAGATTGCCCAGGGTTTTAAAGAGCCATCAGATGAGAAGTTTCACTTCAACTGAAGTTGAACCTCAACTTCAACCTCCAAATAAAACTATGTACAAACAAAAAAACTATGGTGGTAGTGGTGGTGTGTTCAGGACACTTCTCTCTTCTAACTTATTATCTGTAATCCTACCACAGAAGTGATTACTGCCAAATATTTCATTTCTAGGTTGTATATGTTTGGAATAGGAGAAGAGAAAGAGTTGACAAAATTTACATGGAGGACACATGTAAGACATCTCCTTGGGACACCCATAAGTATTTGAGGGGCACCTTCAGGGAGGCCTGGAATTCTGTATGAGAAGTTGTGGCAAGTGCCAGAGAAACATGGGTTTCTGCTATGATGGAAATAGCACTGTGATTGAGAATGTGTATTTTGCCAAACAGACATTTCTCTGAATCCATTGTGTGACTGTGTGATCTTGAGCAAGTTTCTTGACCTCTCTGATAATTAGTTTATTCTTCTCTAAGATGAGGTAACAATATCTACTTTATAGAGTTGTTGAGAGGATTAGGTGGAAGTGTATATAAAGGGCTTACTTAGCATAGGAGCTGGCACATAATGGTTTCTCAATAAATGTCAGCAACTCTTAGAATTTATATCCACATACTATTGAGTCCTACGGCATGAAATATGTATATTTAACCTTCATTGGGCAATCACACGCATGTTTTCATGCTTCTCATGTGATGGGGCTAAGAGCTAAGGAATTAAGCGGATGAGGGAAGAGTCAGCAGTGACTTTGGGGTCAGGACACATGTGCTGGAGTCCTGCTGTGATCATTTATTAGCTGTGACTCACAGCAAGTATCTGAACCTCAGTGCATTTACCTGAACAAGATAAATTTCTGAGATTCCTGCCTTACAGAATTGTTTTGAGAGTCAAATGGCATAATGTATGCAAGAATACTTTGTAAACACAAAATTAATATATATTAGGTTTTTAAAAGTTTATTTATTTATTTTGAGAGAGAGAGAAAGAGAGAGAGCGAGTGAGAGAGAGCACAAGTTTGTGATGGGCAGAGAAGAGGGAGAGAGAGAATCCCAAGCAGGCTCCATACTGTCAGCACAGAGCCTGACACAGGGCTCAATCTCATGAACCATGAGATCATAACCTGAGCTGAAATCAAGAGTTAGATGCTTAACTGACTGAGCTACACAGGCACCCACATATTAGGTCTTTAAGTCAGAATGGATTTTGTTATAATAATATCAGTAATAACTAAATTAAATCATTGTCTCTGATTTTTCTGAAGATTGGAGATTTCTTTGTCTTGAAAGTATTGGTACGTATTTGTCTTGAAAGTATGTGTTGATTCCCACCATCACTGACCTTCAAGATTCATAAGGTGTGAATTCAAACAACAGATAAGTTCAACTATACTCTATATCTACTAGATTTCTTCTCATTACCTTTAGAATGAGAATAATGTTAGAAAAATAACATTCTAAAATCTTAACAAGGGTGGAGTGGGGGATGGGCACTAGGAAGGGATATCAGACCACTCACTTCTCTCATTAAATTCTTTTTAAAATGTTTCTTTCTTTTTGAGAGAGAGAGAGAGAGAGAGAGAGAGAGAAAGAGAGGGAGAGGTGCGAGCAGGGGAGACACAGAATGTGAAGCAGGCTTTAGGATCTGAGCTGTCAACACAGAGCCCGATGTGGGGTTTGAACCTGCGAACCACGAGATCATGACCTGAGTCAAAGTCAGACACTTAACTGACTGAGCCATGCAGTCACCCCTAATTTAAACCTTATGACCACCTTATGAAGTAGGCAGCAGGATTCTCTTTTTAGAAATTCAGAAAGAGAATAAAGGAGATGAAGTAACTTGCTTAGAGCAACATGGTTTGGGAGGGCAATAATTTAAGATGTTCACCCAGGTCTGGCTCTTTCCCCCGACTAGGATGGGTGGACCCAATTAACACAGCTTTTTCATCCTGTCTGTACTTCCCATCTTCAAAGCTTGGATTCCTAGGAAGGTCTACTCACCACTCATGTGTTAAATTTGCTGCTATGGGAGCCTCTTTAAAGTAATTTCCCCTAGTATTTTTAAGAGCTTAAATGTTTCAAAATTGTACAAAATGGTCAATAAAGATTTGTAGTCTGAACTGAAGATAAGTAATTCTCCCAAGAGTGGTGATTCCAGAGGAAAGTGTTAGAGTTGCATGTTCCAGGGAATCCCAAGGATTCCAGGAAATGTTCTATTTGGAGTTTAAGTCAAAGGAATCACAACCTGCCTCTCAACAGTCATTCATTCTGTCAGAAGGTGGAGTCCACAGTAGTCAGTCCTTGGCAGTTAAACGGGGAGACTTCTGCAGTCACTGTGTCCAATTTGGTTGTGACCCATTGGCCATCCACAGCCTGATTGGAAGGCAAGAAGGTAGTAACAATTGCCTCCTCCTGCTATAAGAATGTGTTTGGAAAATGCATTCCTGAGTCAAGAAAGAATGAGAAACATGGCAGTGTGGATGGGGCATGGGACTGAGGAAGAGCTTGCATACATGAAATGGCTAGGGAGGCATGACTAGAGCAACAACATGGGACAGAACTGAAAGATATGACTTGGAGAGTCAGAGCAATGCCAATAATAATCACTGAGCATTCCTATTCATGCCATTTGAAATAAGTCTTCAAGATTCTTCAGAATATTCGGTCTATGGGTTAAAAATACACGTCACAGTTGTGACTTAGTTTCCTCCCTTATTATGAGGAGATTTGCATAATAGTGCACATGGTAATGGTGATGATGACAGTTACCATTTACTGAATGTCTACTATATGCCTGACACTGTCATGGGCATCTTATATGTCTCAGTTCTAATCCTCACACAAAGGTCAATATTAGAGTCTCTGTCTCAAAGACGCAGACACACTGAAGACTGCAGAAATTATTTTCCCAAAGTGACATGGCAATTAAGTGGATGCAGATTCAGGTCTTTCAGTCTCCAAAGTCTACGCTCTTTCCATGATGCCACACCGCTTCTGAATTCATCTATTTAGGGACCAACTTTTTCTTCTGTTTAATAGACAAACACTGAGGTTTGGAGAGGAAAAACAAAACTTTTCTTATATCCTCTCTGAGTACCAGGGGAACATGTTCCCCTCAATTCTACCACCTCTTACTTTCTTCAAACTTATTCCCCTGTGACCATTTTTTGCCTCTCCCCAAAAAGCAAGCTCAGCTCATTTCTTCAGGAATTGACACGATGTCAGATATTCTCCCTTGTGATGATTATTTTTGGAAGAACCAGATGGAGTTTTTCCATTTCCATCCTGTTTCTATTTCCTTTACTGCCTGTTACCCTGACCCCACCCCCCCATGGGTGTGTTTTGAGTGACTCTTTGTGTTGATATGTGCCTATCCCCAGCATCTGATCACATAAGATGACTGCTTTTGAAGTAAATGTAAAAAGTTCTTAAACAGACCAGAGTGATAGCCATGAGGAACTTAAATGCTCTGTTCTGTGTCATGCCCAGATTGATGTCCTCTAGTTGAAGATTTCTGCAGAACTTTCCACTGTGGAAGTGCTGGACAGTCAAAGGTGGGGGGCTTTGCAGCCAGGGTGGGAGCAGGCTCCACTTTATAGAGGGGGTAGGGTGGGGTGGAATGGGATAAGGACAGTTTGTGGTGTAAAGGGTGAGGTTTGAGGTGTTTGTGTTTTGAGACTCAGGTCAGAGCCAGAGGCTATTCCTCCTTCACATAATACTTAATTGTTCCAGATTGTTCCTCAGTGAAGCCATCCTCATGGTGTTGTGAGTTTATCAGAAGTAGCCTTCAAAAAACCTTGATTAGATGAATAGGGATTATGTCTACATGCACTTTTTATAACTAATTAGAGAAAATGACCCATTTCTACTGAACTTGTAAGAACTGCAATTTTATCTAGTGCCAACGTGTGCCAAGGGCTTCCCATTTACTATCCAGTTTAGTCCTCAAAAGGCCATAGGATGATGAAGCTGAGGCCCAGAGAGGTGAAGCACCTTGCCTAAGGTCATTAACAAGAGGCAAAATTAGCACTCAAGCCCTTTTTGTCCTAACTCCAAACAGGGGCCAAGTGCCTCTCACTACATCCCTGTCCTCATTCCAGCCCACTCTGAGTCCTTTCAGTGTTCGGTGCATCCCCATTCAACTGATTTTACGAGTTGCTGCTACACTGGTCTTTTAAGACCCCAAGTCTCTCATGCCCATGACCTGTTGTCATGAGTCTCCAGCTAAAAGATAATCTCAACAACCGGTTTACCTATAGCTTCCCTCTTTTTCCAGCCTGTTCTCCTACTGCTCTTCCATATGATCCTCCTCATGCAGATGTGCTCCCCATGCAAAACTTTCACTTAGACCCTTGCTTGAACCCCTTCCCTTCTCTGTCCCCCCCACCCCCCCCCCACCCCCAGCAAACGCCTCTGCCTTCTGGGATCCTGTATAGATTCCACCATCTTTCTGAACCTTTGCCAGACACTCCAGCCATCAGTAATCCTTCCCTTTCTAGCACTTTCTGCCAATAACATTTATTGTGATGCCAGTCACATATTATTGTTCCCTATGGTGAAAGAAAGCGAAAAGAAAGAAGGAAGTTTCAAAAAGCTTTGGAAATTTTTTTTTCAAACTCCTGACTCAGTCTTAAAAATCCAAAATATTTTAGTGTTGCAACTATTCTCCCCCAAGTAAAACATTTGGCTTAGTTGTAAACTCAGATCAGAACCACATATCGGTAATTTTTTATATATACCAGACAATAAATTCACTTGAAACACTATCAAAATATAACTAATTCAGCAGTGAATTTGGAAAGCTGTGTGTGTGGCATAAAGTTGCACGATGAGATGCCATCTAAATAGAAGTGAAGGAGGTTTTGGGCTCCTGGGTGGCTCAGTCAGTTAAAAGTCTGACTTTAGCTCAGATCATGTTCTCATGGTTTGTGAGTTCGAGCTCTGCTTTGGGCTCTGTGCTGACAGCTCAGGGCCTAGAGCCTGTTTCGGATTCTGTCTCTTCTTCTCTTTCTGCCCCTCCCCTGCTCATGCTCTGTCTCTGTCTCTGTCTCTCTCTCTCTCTAAAAATAAATAAACATTTTTTAAAAGTCTCATTATTAAAAAAAAAAGTGAAGGAGGTTTTACCAGATCTTAAAAACAATTACTAAATACATATTGATTTAGCATTCACTCCCTATTGTGCAATAATAATGCTACTGCATTACTGCAATAATGGTCCTGTAGGCAGTCTCAGAAGGGAAAACACTGTGATCTTCAGTCCTTCTTGGAACTTTGGATCTTTTGCTCTATTCTCTAATTCCTGCAAGGGCAAAATGATCCAGAATCAAGCCAGTCACCTGGATCAGTGTTAAATGCATTTTCTCTCCCAAGAAGAGCATGATGTGATCTCTTAAGTAATAAGAAGGGAGAAATCTAGAATATAATAAGGCCAGATATTATTTGGGATCCTAACTCATCCAAAATGGATTCCCTGCTTTACTTTTAGGATTTCTTGGCTTCTGACTATAATTCTTGACAGGTGCTTCAGGACAAAGGAATGATGTCCACTGAGACAGGCCTACACTTTATTTTGGAGAAGAATGATAAAGAGATAAGAGCCATGACCAGATTGAAGTACTAGCCCCATACCTTATCAGTAGCAAAAATTCAACCTTTATATGTGAAATATAAAAATATCTGTCCTAACTCAGAATGTTACTAAATAATTACCACGTCAGGACTAGGGGAGAATTTAAATCCTGATGTTTTCTTTTAAGATAAGACAAATTGAACAATCGATGTTTCTAACATCATTGGCATATATATCATTGCCATGATGTGACACAAATTCACCTTTCCAACAAATGTTGTTGAGTATCTCCTGTGTGCCAGGGACTACAGAAGTAAGTATGCATTAGTCAGTGCCCAGATGCAGTTTGGGTCCAGTGGGGTACTGCCTACATACAAAACTCTGAATCTAGGGGTGCCTGGGTGGCTCAGTCGGTTATGCTTACAACACGTGGCTTCAGCCCAGGTCATGATCTTGCAGTTTTGTGAGGGTTTTGTGAGATCCAGCCCTGTGGCTGACAGGTGGAGCCTGCTTGAGATTCTCTTTCTTTTTCTCTCTCTGTCCCTCCTCTATTCATGCCCTCTCTCTTTCTCTCAAAATGAATAAATAAACTTAAAAACAAAACCAAAAACAAACCCTCTGAATCCATACACCAGCAAGTACAGGGCTCAGAAGAAAAGTCAAGGGGCGCCTGAGTGGTTCAGTTGGCTAAGCATCCGACCTCAGCTCAGGTCATGATCTTGTGGTTCGTGAGTTCCAGCCCTGTGTTGGGGGCTCTGTGCTAACAGCTCAGAGCCTGGAATCTGCTTCAGATTCTGCGTCTCCCTCTCTCTCTGCCCGTCCTCTGCTCTGTCTCTCTCTCTTTCTCAAAAATAAAACATTTTAAAAAAGAAGAAGAGTCAATAGACAAATGCTATTATAGACTGAATGTGAGTGTCCCCCCAAGATTTATATGTTAAACCTACTCCCGATGTGATGGTATTTGGAGGGAGAGCCTTTGGGAGGTGATCAGGTCATGAGGGTGGAGACTTTTTGGTAGGATTAGGGTCCTTAAAAGGAGAAGCCAGAGGGCAGTTCATTCTCCTGCCCGGTGGACACACACCAAGAAATCAGCAGTGTGCAACCCGGAGGAAGGCTCTCATCAGACGCTGAATTCGTTGGCACCTCTATCTTGTATTTCCCAGCCTCCAGAACAACAAGAAATAAAGTTTCTGTTGTTGATAAGTCGCTCCATTTATGGCATTTTGTGATAGCCTCCTGAAGTGACTAAGACAGAAATTCATACCAAGAAATGGGGTGCTGCTACAACATGTATCTAAAAAGGTGGAAGCAGCTCTGAAACTAGGTTATAGGTAGAGGCTGGGGTTTTAGGTACATGCTAGATGAAGCTGGAATTATCATAAAGGGGCTTTTATAAACAATTCTGGTGGGACTCAAAAAGGAAAGAAGAGCTGTAAAGAAGGTTTCCATCTTAGAAAATATATAAATAATCATGTAAAGAATGTTGATAGAAATACAGATGGTAAAGGTCATTTTACCTTAATACAGAGGTCTGGGATGGAGGTAAGGAACATATTACTGGACAATGGAGAGAACTTGCCAGTGATGAAATTGGGCGTTTCACTGAGATTTCTTTTTTTATTATTTTTTAAAGTTTATTTATTTTGAGAGAGACAGAGAGAGCGAACAGGGAAGGGGCAGAAAGAGAGGGAGAGAGAGACAATCCCAAGCAGGCTCCACAGTGTCAGCACAGAGCCCAACGTGGGGCTCCAACTCACAAACTGTGAGATCTCAACCTGAACCGAGACCAAGAATAGGAGGCTTAATCGACCGAGCCACCCAGGCACCCCTCACTAAGTTGTTGAAGAAGTGACTTGATTTCTTCTGACTTCTTACAGTAAAAGATGAGAGGAGAAAAATGATTTAAAGATGGAATTATTAAGCAGAAGGGAACTATAACTTAAAGATTTGAAAAATTCTCATACTGAATAAAATCAGAATGTGTTCGGAAGAGAACTTAGTGTACGGTCAGGCAACCACTGGATAAGGAGATTAGTATGGGTGTGAGAACTGCCATGTAAGAAGCATCATGAATGACTTTTGAAGATCAACGTGAGATGAGAGTAGGGAAGAGAAGGCAGCTTAGAAAATACTTATGGATGTGGCTCTGCAATAGGTTTCATAGCACATATCACAAAGTGTCATCACAGAGTTCTTTGTTTGCTTAATTATTTGATATCTGTTTCCCCTAGCACCAGAGCTGGCACCATGTGATTTTGTTCTTCACCCCATACCTAGTCCCTAGCACAGAGCTTAGCACACAGAATCTGCTCAATAAATACTTGTTAAATGAAGAAATGGTCTATGTATGGTGTATATATGCATCCCACTGGATCTAAGCTGCTTCTGGGCACTGACAAGTGCATACTTACTTCTGTAGTCCCTGGCACACAGGAGATGCTCAACAACATTTGTTGAAAAGGTGCTTGCCTTTAATAAGCTTTTAATCCAATGAGGAAGACAGAAAAACACAGCTTTAATACAAGACAGAATTTGATAAATTTTGAAAGGGGGGGACAAGTAGAGATTAATTCTGACACAGCTGTCGGGGAAGTCTAATAGAAGTACCACCTGAGGTGGACTTGTAGATCAGCATTATAATAGGTAAAGATTGGGGAGTCTTATATTCAAGGCTGGAGGAAACTAGAGGAAAAGCACAGACATGGGACATGATATAGCAAGTTAGGACATGCGTGCTGTGGCTCAAAATGATGGAGTGCATGTTTTACATGGAAAATGTAAGCATGGTTTACAATGGAAAATTGGAGAGGTTTGCTCTAGATCATGGAGGGCCTTGAAAATGCTGTTGAAGGGATCTTTTAAGGCTTTTGAGGAGGAAGTGACTTCAAGTCTGCAAAAGACAGTTTGTTAGTGTATTCACTTCAGCTTTTTAGCCCAACAAACCTTCCTTGAGGACCTGGCAGCAACTACTTCTCCATACTGTGCTGGGTGTGAATGTGCCAGGTGCTTCACAGACCACATTTCATGAATCCCCATGGTACACACTGACATCCCCCAGTTTAGATAAATAAACAGAGCTCTGAGGCAACTTGACCAAGCAGCAGACTTAGTAACTAGTGTGGTCTGCCAGACTTCAAAGCCATTCTCTGCAGCACTCAAGGTGTATTCCTGTCAGGAAGCAAACAGAAACTCTGCCTGAGAAACACAATGTGTCCTTTTTGCGGGGAGAAGAACAGAGCCAACCTGGTGCACTGAGGTTGGTGGGCACACAGCCATGCCAAGTGGGCAGATGCTGATAGACGTGGCACGTGGATCCGGCTCCCCTTTGCCTGGCAGACCAGGCAGTACTGACTACCTCGGTTGGACATAAATGGATGTGGTTCTCATACACAATCTATCTATGCCTTTCAAAAGGAAGTCTTCTAATAGCAGGGGAAAATGGGCCGATTTAACTCAAAAGGAGTAAAAGAAGAGTGAAGGGTAGGGGGCAGAAAGCAATACTTAAAAGTATAACTGTTTGAAATAGAATGCTCTTCATTAGGTCTGTGCAGCTGTTTAAATGATGGAAAATGACTGTTTATTCCGTTTAACACACATAATGCATTAGGGCCTGTTTTTCAATTTAGCATCACTTCTTTTCCCCTGGTAGTCAGGACAGCCTCATAAGGAAAAGAAAAATGTCCTTCCCAATGATGCGACTTGAAAGATGCCAGGAAAAGTGACATAGATCCAAAAGTTCTACCCTTACAGAATAATTCACCTGGGGTTAGGGTGGATTCTCCTTTAGAATTCCAATTACTCTGAGAAGGTCAAATTCACCATATCACCAGTATCGTGGTTCAAGCAGTTTTCTGAGGCTGCTTCCTCATATACTGTCCAGTTTCAGCAGCACCTAGAGATGGGAGTGGGGTGACAGGAGGAGAAAATAGGCCATCAGGAGGCCAGGGACAGTTTTACCCTCACTCACTATTCCAAATGAACGCCACACAAGTCAAGGGCCTGGGGCAGCTAATGAAGATGGAGTCCTACAACAGCACAGGTTTTTATTGGGCTTGGTGCTTCTAACTGAAGTTGGAGAATTTTCCTTTAGTCACTTTCTACTTTTAAAATGTGGTAAACAATGTAAAAAAATTTTTTTAAAGGCAAGCTTCATCCTTTCCAGCTCCTTGTTATTACAAATATTTGCTTCAAAAAGAAATATACTAGCATGTGTACACACATGTGACTGTGCTTTTTGTTTGTTTTGCATTTAGCAATAGGAAAAACACAGTTAACACTCTTTAAAAAATTCAGCCAAGCAGAAAATTGGGAACAGCAGCAGCTGTGAGAAGAGACGTGTGTACAGGGTACAAATGAGTTTTATTCCACCCCAGTCTCTTTGTCCTTCTCAGTCACTAGAGGCCCATTCAAGAGGCAGACACTATGATGCTAGCAGTGATGATGTTAGAGAAAGAGACACAGAGAAAGAGACCGGAGGGAGAAGCAGTTAGATGATTGGTTTTACAAGAAGCTCTTTAAATACTTTGAGTCTTTCTATTTTTGATGGCTCATATATCTACTATATGGGCAGGCCATGGCGTTGAAGTGAGAATGCCCTCTGCCATTTTCCAATGGGCTAATCTTGGGCAAATCATTGGGGCTTCTTGATCCTCATTTTCTCCCCTATAAAATGATGATAATAACAATGTCTCCCTCCCAGTATAGAAACAAGGGTTGAATGAGATAATATGTGAGAAAGCAACATATAGAATGGATATATTGTCATGCACAGGTGAGTTATTTTTCTGAATACACAGCTTCACCCAAAGTTACAAAATATCCTTGAGGAGCATGGCTTCCTAGATAATTTTAACACAAATCTTAAAAGATGAATAGGAGCTAGCCAGTCAATGAGGAGAGCATTTGTGTTTTCAGTGAGCAAAACACACATAAAGAAACCATGAGGCACGCAGTATGCAGGGAAGTCTGGGGTGTGGGGTGTGGGTGGGCAGAAATGAGCCTACGTGGTTTGGCTTAGTAGCATTAAACATTAGGTTTGAGGCAGTTGGTGGCAGGAGCTCTATCCTGCAGGGTGTTATATACTTTGCTAGCAAGCTTGTATTTTATACCCTAGAACAGCGTTTTATCTATTATGTTCAGTGAAATTTTAACAAACATATTTTTACAGTATTCTTATTTTTTCACTTTATTTTATTTTCTCATCATGATAAGTGTACTCTTTAATCTCCACCACCTAATATCTCCATTCCCCCCTCCCCTCTGGTAACCATCACATATTTTTACAAGTTTCTATAGTCAAATGAGTTCAGGATTAGTTAATCCTGTTTCTTTACTATAGGTCTCCCCAGAGCCTTTAGTATGCCAATGTGCTCCATGAATCTTCAGTAGGGAATGCACTCTGCAATATTTCTTCTGATTTGATTGCAGGACTATTTCCTAACCCCTCCTCTCTCTCCAACTCCCACTGCTCAAGGGTTTCCATCTTCTAGCTTCACACATTGGCACATGCTGCCACTGTAAGGAGTCATTTGTCAGGTTCACTACATGTCTGTGCTTGTAAATGTTACTGTGGCTTTGCCAGCTTTTTCTGATCTCTGTCTGCTCACCAAGACGTTCCTCCAAACTTTCTCTTCACATGGTCCCCTGCTTCTCCTGCCAGTGAATGAACTCACTTCCTACTCTACAGAAAGGATGAGGTCCAAGCTGGAGGCTCTTTCTCCTCCACACTTTAAGACATCTACATCCAGAGACTCTGTCCTGGTTAGTACCAGAGATGTCTTTCCTCCTTCCAAAGGTGGGTGCTAACATTTTAGTCCAAGAAGGGGAAAGAATTGTCAGAGAAGGGAAGTTAACTATTCAAAGTCAGAGGTACTAAGAGGCAGAGAACTGGCTGGAACCAGCCTCCTGATGCCCAGGTGAGGGCCCTTTCTGCCCACAATGCTGCCTTTCAAATGCCTCCCAGCAGATAGCTCCTAGTCCAAGAAGCCCAAGTATATGACAAATGCATGTCATTAATACATTTTTTATACTGAAATAAAATTACCTACTCACATTATGAACATATGTTGATAGTAATCTGCCAAGTGCTTTTACTAGAATGATTTTGTTTCCTTTGCTTTCACTGCACTGTTTCTTTAGGAAAAACCATTCTAGTCCTAGAACTACTCAGGGATTAATATAATGCCTTCTCTCCTAACAACTAAACCTAATTTTTTCAGCTGTCTTTCATAGGAGCTCCATCTTCTTTGTTTCTTTTTTTCATCATTTTCTCTGGAACACCACTGTGTTGAGGATGCCCCACTAGGTGAAAATAGGGGAGGCCTGACACCTACAGAGACCATGAAGCAGGGTGTTGAGATATACCTTCATTTCAGCAGGGAGCAAACTCTGTTTTCATCACTATATCCCCTGAGGCATTAACAACACAGAACCAAATACACCAGTGTGTTGGCTTCACTTAAAAGTTTTGGATTCAGAAACAATTAATAAAATAGTCATTTCAGCCCTTTGCTTAATGATGTCTCTTGGCATCAATTCAGTTCAACACCTTTCTTTCTCCACTGTTCATCTCTTTTGGTATTTAGAGGAGAGCCATTCTTGTCCTCTTTCTTTCCACAGATACTTTGGGTAGAATTAGTTTTTGTTTATTTGTTTTTAAATACATCTTTAGGGAGGAAGGGCAAGATGGCGGAGAAGTAGGGAGCTCTCTAATCTGCACCCGCCCGCATCAATTGAACTGAGAAGGACTGAAGGGATAATACTCTGATTTGCAAGTTAGGGAAAGGAAGAAACAGACGCCAGAAAGAAGACAACCTCAAAGATGCCTGAGTGAGTGATTGTGATCTGGGAAATTGGAGGACGGGCGGGCCCCAGAGGTGCAGGGGGACGGAGCCCCAACCCAACATAGGGAGAGCAGGCTGTGCCCCGTAGAGACAAGAGGAAGAGAAAGAGAGACTGAAAACGCTCATAGAAGCATCTCTAAAAAAGAGAAAAAACTCGCCCTGGGACGGAGAGAGACATTGTCTCCCCATATATAACTACTGGGCGTGGGGAGAGAAATCCGTCCCATCTGGCTGGTGAATTCTTCCTTGGGCGCGGCTGCAGCAGCATCCATTCCAAGCGGAACAAGGAAAGGCAGCCCCGCCTCCTGTGCTAGGGGGGCTGGGAAGCCGGGGGCCAGCGTGAGTGCATCTCATCTCCGGTGACAATGTTGAACTGCATGGACTAGGATTTGGAAGTGAGGTGGAGTTTGGAAAATACAGTTTCGCTTGCCTACAGCACAGGGAGATCGGACTCAGAAGAGTGGCTTGCAACGCTTGGTTTGAGCAGAGCTTGAAGGGCCGCCATTCTTCTCTCTGCAACCACCAAGGCGGGGCCTCAGAGAGAAGCCCCCAGACCCACCTACCTACACAAAACCATGCCCATCCACATGGGAGAGCTGCCTTTTTTTCTTTTTTTTCCTTTTTTCCTTGCTTCTCCTTCTTTTCTCCTGCCATCCAGATATATTTCCCTTATCTTATTCTTATCTCTCCTCTTGGCTGGTTATACACTTTTAGACGGTCCACAGTCATTTGTTGTCTCTGTCACCCGCTTCTTTTTGTTTTTTTTTTTTCTTTTCTTTCTTTTCTTCTCTTCTTTCTTTTCTTTTCTTTCCTCTCCTTTTCTCTACTTCCTTTCCCCTTTTGGTTTGCTTGTTTGTTTGATTTGTCTGTGCGGTTGCAGGCTTTTGTTCCCTATGTGTTAGTCTGTTTTCCTTTTCAGGGCTACATCAAAAAACAAGCCAAAGTGCACATGGTGGAGAGTCCCAAATATCACTGACCAGGGAAGTAAAATAATCACTGGCACAACAAGAGAAACCGAGAGACACCATTAAAAGAACACTTTCTGAAATGACAGGCCCTGGACAGTCAATGAGCCTCCTTTACTAGAGCAGTATTAACAGGTGGACAGTGCATAACAAGCTTTTA
>CM053567.1:37802242-37826123 GCA_028646485.1 Cryptoprocta ferox | reverse complement strand
GCGTCACTTATTATCAGGGAAATACAAATCAAAACCACACTGAGATACCATCTCATGCCAGTCAGAGTGGCTAAAATGAACAACTCAAGAGTCTACAGATGCTGGCGAGGATGTGGAGAAAGGGGTACCCTCCTACACTGTTGGTGGGAATGTAAACTGGTACAGCCCCTCTGGAAAACAGTGTGGAGGTTCCTCAAATACCTATCAATAAAACTCCCCTATGACCCAGCAATAGCACTGCTGGGGATATACCCAAGGGATACAGAAATGCTGATGCATAGGGGCACATGTATCCCAATGTTCGTAGCGGCACTTTCAACAATAGCCAAATCATGGAAACAGCCTAAATGTCCATCAACTGATGAATGGACTAGGACGATGTGGTTTATCTATACAATGGAATACTACATGGCAATGAGAATGAAATCTGGCCATTCGTAGCAAAGTGGATGGACCTCGAGGGTGTCATGCTAAGTGAAATAAGTCAGGCAGAGAAGGACAGATACCATATGTTTTCACTCATATGTCTAACAGGAGAAACCTAACAGAGGACCATGGGAAGGGGAAGGAGGAAAAAGCATTAGGGAGAGGGAGGGAGACAAAGCAGGAGAACTCTCGAATACTGAAAACAAACTGAGGGTGGAAGGGGGAGGGGGAAAGGGGAAGGGGGATGATGGTCATGGTGGAGGTCACTTGTGGGGAAGAGCACTGGGTGTTCTATGGAAACCAACCTGACAATAAACTATAAAGTTTAAAAAAAAATTAATACGTCTTTGAAATCTGTATGGCTATTTTTGAAGTTTCAAACTCATTGCTACCTCAATCACTTTTTCCATGCTCTATTTCAATCCAGATACTTTGGATGAAATGGGCCTTGGAACTTTAGAGCTGCTACACACATGTCCTGAATAAGAGTGCTTTTCTCCAAGGTAAAAGCTATCTGATTTGGAAGGAATGAGAGAGATGGCTTGTGTTTGAAAATAGCCAGCTGAGTATGGAAGGCTTTTTCCAATTTCTGTAAAAAGATACTTTGGGGCCTGATTAGCCCCCAAACCACAAACTATAAATGTTTTACAGCTTGTGGGCATAAATATATTCTGAGATAATCTGGGACATTCATTCAAAAACCATGATAATTTGAACATGACAAATCCAAGACTGAACTATTTGATCAAGTCAAATATTATTAATTCTTAATGAAGAATAAAATTCCTATATGTAACAGTACAACCATATGTTTATATAGTCCAATTATCTTTCCAAAGAATAGTTATGTATCTGTAGGATCATTTTATCCTCCCAGCAGCTTTGCCTTCAATATCTTTCTCATTTGATTCATTCCTTATATTACTACCAAGGATGCTTGCCCATAACACACCCACAAAACAATGGCAGATAAGTGAATTTGTGGCATTTGTAAAAACTGATTAGAATGGTGGAGTATATACTGGAACCTAGGCAGGATGGGAGGCATTTATGAAGATATTTTTGGATAGTGAGAAAATGGGAGAATCCACTGGAAGCCATGATGAGATTAAAGGACTTTTCTGGTAGGGACTCATAAATAATTAAACTAGAAGGATATAGATAGTCTGGGAGCTTGATGTTGGCCTTCAAGATTTCAAAGGTTGTGCAAATTGTCCGGAGTGCAACTATCAGAGGAAGTAACTGAAGTAGAAAGGAAAGATCATATCAGACAAAAAGTTGAAGAAACTGAAACGTCAGGGAATGAAAATGGCCTTTCCTAAGAATGTTGAAATTACAAAGAGTGAGAGGATTTGGAATGGAGAGAAAGACTGGGAAAAAGTGAATGAAGCAGTGTGACTGGGAGATGACAGGGATGAAGAAGGTAGTGTGTCCAAGTCACATGAAT
The DNA here is from genome assembly GCA_028646485.1 of Cryptoprocta ferox. Taxonomy (NCBI): domain Eukaryota; kingdom Metazoa; phylum Chordata; class Mammalia; order Carnivora; family Eupleridae; genus Cryptoprocta; species Cryptoprocta ferox. Next base: position 37,824,250 of record CM053567.1, on the reverse strand, counting down.
GACAAAGGGTAAAGGTTTTGCAAGAAAACATGGTCTGGATGTGGCAGAGGGAAGCAAGGAAGATATTCACCTTATCCCTAGGGTGTCTTATCCCCGGTTACAGGGAATGTAGAAGAAAAAAACAGCCTTTGATGGCCATGGGAAAAGTGTCTTCAGAGAACCTCCATATTTCAGAGGAGAGGTTGTGATATGGAGAAATTTCAGGAGGAAACAGAAGGTGGCCTGGGTCAGGCCAGGACACATATGGACAATGTGCAGTAAGAGCTTGGTGATGGATGTTGGGGATGCTGGGGCCTCTGGAGTGATGAGGCACGGGGGTATATGCATAATGTGATAGGCCTATGGACATCTAAGAGGAAGGAAGTTTGGCTCTGGTGGGCTGGTGCCATAGTCTTGCTCTTGTCATCCTAGGCCTCTGTTCTCCTTTGGATACCACACACAACTGCTCCCCACCTGCCTCTGAATCTTCATAACTCTTTAAACACACTCTGGATTTTCCCACCTCTGAACTCTGCCCTCTGTGCTCCTTCATATGAGGTGCCCTATTTTAGCACCCAATTGTCTTTAATGCTTGATACAAATGCCACATTTTCTGCAAAATCCTATAAGACATTTCCAATCAGAAACAATTGCTCCTGCTTCTAAATTCATGTAAGTGGAATGGGATGTGGAATTTGAAATGGAATGTTTTAAAACTATTTTTCCCCTCTTCAGCAGGAAACCTTTTTCTGTGCATTCTTGAGGGGTGTGATATACCTTAAAGAAAGGCCCCTGTGTTTCTGAGTCCCCCACAGTTCTCTTCCAGGGAGGCAAACAAGTTTTGTGTTGCCCAGGGTCAGGGTTCCAGTTTGACGGACCAATGAGCCCCTGCCTAGGAAAAAGCAGAGAATGAGACTTTGGTGAAGGAAAGCTAAGGACAATGTGATAGAAACTGCGTAGGGAGTTGAGATGCTGGGAGAAAGGGACAAGGTGGGATCCAGAAAGGTCAGATCCCTGCGCGCATCCTGGGGACCTTGGAAGCCTGCTCTTAGAGGGTGCTAGGATGAGGGGAATAGAACAGGCATTGAAAGTACTGGAGCCTAGACTGAGTCCTGACTCACAGACCCTTCTGAGTGGGGCCATTGCACCTCCTATACCAGAGCCCTCACCTGTCCACTGCCCAGGTAGCTGTAGTTGGTAGCTCTGCTGCTTTCCACAGTCCCCAGCAGCTGAGCTAATAAAACATCCTGTAAGGTAGGTGGGATAGGTCCCATCCTCTGTACTTCACTCCTGAAGATTCTGAGGCATAACAGAGTGACAATGATATCTTTATGTTTACTTAAACAACGATTGACAGAGAGGGAGCAAGAATCCAGGGTCCTCATGTCCTGGCATGGCCGCCATTTATTTTCGCTATACAGCTCCCCTGAATAAAAAGAATTAGGATATGTCAGAAAAGAAAAGCAGAACTTTGTGATTCTGTATTAAAATTATTTTATAGGAAGACTCTGTAAAACTTACGCCTTTTGTTTGTATAAACAAAAGGCTACTTAAAGGTAATCTGGGGGAGCCTGGGTGGCTCAGTCAGTTAAAGGGCTCAGGTCATGATCTCACAGTCCGTGGGTTTGAGCCCTGCATCGAGCTCTGTGCTGACAGCTCAAAGCCTGGAGCTTGCTTCAGATTCTGTGTCTCTCTCTCTCTCTCTGCCCCTCCCCAGCTCACTCTCTGTCTCTCTCTCTCTCTCTTAAAATAAAATAAAGATATAAAAAAATAGAAAAAAAATAAAGGTAATCTGATATGAGTACTGCAATAGCAACAGTGTGCAAATTGGAGTGAATGTGGACAGGATCTGTGACATAATATACAAAATTAAAGTAGTTCTAGAGTTAGGTTGTGATTATTTATAGGATCATTTAATATACTATTTTCATATTATATTTTCAATAGAAATGCTTAATAAAATCTCAACTTTACGATAAGCCAACAACTAATAGCATTTGTTGATTTGCTGTTAAAAAGAACCACAAATAAAAAATATTTTCACATCTTTGCTCCTGGAAGACAGGGAGAATGTTCTTTAGATCAGAGCAGCATCAAAGGCTCTCCCACCATGAAGGCATTTCACTTGAGATGCAAGAGGTCCTGGGTATTAGTTGGGGACTCTATGGATTGAATGTCACAAGTTGCAGGTGTCTTTTGTGACTTCATTAACTAAATTCAATTGAGGAAGAAGCAGAGAAGATTGTTAAGGAGCAAAGATGGAGAAAATGGGAAGGAGGCTAAATGCATATATTAACTCAGAATATCATCATCAAATGCTACCCATTGCCAGTTTCTCCCTACTGAAGTCTCATTAGCCATCACCTTGACACCTCCACCTGGCAACCCCTGAGAAAATTCTGATTAAAGCAGATGACATCTCAGGACAATCAGATGTAGAGACTCAAATTAGACTTGCTACCAGAGACTACAAGGCCTGGGGGCCCAAGCCATCCTCATGCACCCCAAGTTAGAGCCTTTCCCTGAGTCCAGCATGTAGGAGAAGGTTAGTAAAAGTGAAGACTGACTAAATTAACTCCTGCTATTAGAATGTGGGATACTGGTTACCTTTAGAGTATGTGGGTACATCCTGGAAAGGAACAAGAAGAAATTTCTGTGTTGCCAGTCAGTTGTGTGAAAATCTACCGATGATATGTGTACTCTTCCATATATATATTGTAATTCAATCCACCGCAAAAGGAAAGAAAAAAGAAGAGAGAGAGGGAAGAAAAAAAAAGAAGGAAAGGAAGAAAGAAGGCAGACAGGGAAGACTGATTGTAAAACCAGTTGGAGAGCTATTGTGCACCATCCTAACTTGTTCAGTGGGATATGACACTGCAATAGCTTTATTATAGGATGATTAACTTGACTGTGGAGAGCAGTCTCAGTGGGATGAGGCTAAGGCAAGGAAATGAGGAGTTAGTGGGTCTCAGTCTGGATGATGAGGGCTTAGAATAGATTGGTATCCAAAGTGATGATATCTGAGAGGCTAGTGGGGCCTTTAGCTATAAAAGGAGCCAGTCTTGAGGTAAGCTAGTACATAAATGAACCAATAGGTAGCATATGCTATAGGCTGCTTTACATAAGCTGATATTTAATATTATGTTGTACAATATTAAAACTTGCTTTGTTTAAATTATACTTATAATTCTAGTCATACCAGTTGGGCAGGGCCCAGGATAGCTCACTTATATGTGCTCAGCAACATGCTGGGGTCTGACCAGCCTCTATTCCCATCTGAGCCATTTGTCAGGAGGCACCCAGTGAGGACTGAGTCTAACACAGACCAACCAAATGATTGGCAGTATGAACCTTTTTTTTAGTTGTTTTACTTTCGTTTGTTTTGGTTTTTAGTACATCATGATGATGTTCATGTCAAACGAATAGCCTGTCAGATAAAACTACTAAATATTTTAGGACCTGTTCAAAAGATTAATTTAATGGCTGAATATTTGAGATTGAAGAAAATAGTGCTTTCCAAAGTGTATAATGAAGACTTTGAAGATTGGATTGAACAGATCACAGTTATTCTTTGGAAAAATAATGTGAAGAACATATTAACATAGGGTTCTTAGTAGAATTTAGATTTATGCAAATCTTCAATTTTCCATAATCCAAATTTAACAAACTCAGAGTGACACAAATTTGTTATCATGCAAACTAAACATTTTAGTGCATCTTTCTAGAATTCAACAGAATGTTGACATCTAAATTCACATTATGCACCTCATTTAATTTCTGCATGAGGAACCAACAGGCAGAAATAGATGAATTGCTGACACATTGACTTTTTTCCAACTCACAGGAAAAAAAAAAAACAAAAGTTTGTGTCAGAGATAACAGAGTAGTTCATCTGGTTTATTAGTTTACATAAAGCCATAATTATGCACGTAAGAGGTTTCTATACACGGTACTATTTTATTATTATTATTCAGCTTTGCTGTGATGTCAGTCATTGAACCATAATCTAATTTCATTTAGTTCCTTAAAGGCTTGGAAAGACTTAGTTGTAAACTTGTTCTCTGCTCATTAGCATTGACCTCTATGGTTTGTTTATTTGGACTTTATTTTTGGCCTCCTGCCCCCAAGTTAATACCCCTTTGTTTCATAATCCATACTGTCATTGTGCCCTCTTGACCCAGAAGAGAGGCAGATGAATGGAAGTATTGATGCCAACTTTACAACTTCTGCAAACAGGCAAGAGGCCTGAATGCCTACTTACTTGTCTCTAGTTTCTTTGGAAACAGAGAAGTGAGGAGGAGAAAGGGAAGAATTAAACAGGTATTTGAGGCCATCATGGACTCATCATTAAACACTACTCCATATCATATAATTAAACAGTGCATGGCACGTAGGAAGTACCTGTATAAATAACATTTGTTATGTTATTTCTGAGCACCTCTATTTCAGTCTTGTACTTCATCCTGAGACATTGTACCAAGGTGCTGTATCCTCAACTCCAACTCCCAACCAACTGAACAGCCTCTGCCCTCTTCAGAAAGACAGGAAAAGAGTTGGATAAAATGATCAGCAACATGGGTGGTGCTATGTGAGGACGTGCAAAAGAGGGCAACGCTTCAGCCTGCAAACACCAAGTAGCCTTATGTTCAAAATCTATCAAATCTGAGCAGCATGCATAAAATGAACATAGGCAGTGCCTAAATCAAGAAGTACTCAGATGATAAATAGATTCTGAAGTTTTAAACATTTAGGACAAATTTACTTTGTTTTTAAAGTTTTTAAGTTTATTTATATATTTTAAGAGAGAGAGAAAGTGAGCAGCTAAGGAGCAGAGAGAGAGGGAGAAAGAATCTCAAGCAGGCTCCATGATGTCAGGGTGGAGCCTGACACAGGGATCAATCTCAGGAACCATGAGATCATGACCTGAGCCAAAATCAAGAGTCAGACACTTAACCAACTGAGCCACCCAGGTGCCCCTAATTTGTTTTTAACTTGTAATAATATAACATTTATATTCATTGTGATTATTGATATATTTAGACTTGTTTATTCCAGCTTACTTTATTTTTCCTTTATGTTTTCTATGCCCCTTTTCCTTCCATCTCTGCCTTTAAAATTTTTTTTAATTTTCAAAATATTTATTTATTTTTGAGAGAGAGACAGATGTGAGTGGGGGAGGGGCAGAGACAGAGGGAGACACAGATCCAAAGCAGGCTCCATGCTCTGAGCTGTCAGCACAGAGCCTGAAGCAGGGCTTGAACCGATGAACTGTGAGATCATGATCGGAGCTGAAGTCAGACACTTAACCGACTGAGCCACCCAAGTGTCCCTGCCTTTAAAAAAAATTTTAACAAGACTTTTATTCATTTGTTTTTCTTATCTTCTTTTTGCTGCTGGTTTGGAAACTAAAATATTCTATTACTATTTTTTTCAATGATCTTTCTTAAGTAAACAAAGAGTAAATTTAATCAATTATCTTCATCTTCTCCCCAAAATACAAGAATTTTGGAATGCTTTATTTCATAATTAGACATAATTTTTATCACAAACTACATGTTTTCTAATTTATTTGCTTATCATTTTTTCCTGCATCTCAGACCTTCCTTCTGGTATCATTTTTCCTCATTTTGACATAGATTCTTCAGAAGTTTCTTTTAGTGAAGATCTGCTGGTGACATATCTCCCAGCCTCGATGATCTGAAATGGTTATTATTTCCTTCTTATTCTTAAAGTAGCTTTTCTAAGTTTTCATTCAATTATTCTTGACATTTTCTACACTTTCTGGCTTCTTTTATTCTGCATTGGGAAGTCTGCTGTAAATTTAATTGTCATACCTTTGTGAGTGATCTGCATTTTCTCTTTGGCTGCTCATAAGATCTTCTCTTTGTTTGGATATATTGCAATTCCACTATGATTTATCTAAGCATAATTTTATTTTTACTTATTCTGTTGGGTGAATCTTCTCCATCAGAAACCCATTTTTCTCTTCAATTATCACCTGTCTTCGATTTTTTCTATTCTTTACTTCTGGAACTCTGATTATAACTATGGCAGACTTCTCATTCTGGCCTCCATACAGTTCTATCTCTTTCCCATATTTTCTATGTATTCTCTCATATATTCCCTCCTCAGCTACTATTAATCCACTATTTCACCTCCTCCATTGAGTTTTTCAACTTAACAATTATGTTTTTTCAATTTAAAGAGTTCTATTAGATTCTTTTGTGAATGTAGCTGCCATTTTGTCTCTTCATCAAATTTATAATCCCATCCTTTATTTCTATAAACAATTCATTTTAATTATATATATTATTTATCTAATAATTTAGAATATAATATCCTTGGGGGTCTAAACCTCTTTCCTTTTTCTGCAACATGATAGGTTGTTTACTTATGTTTCTTTTTTCTGCAACATGATTGTTTACTGATCTTTTTGAACTCATACTTAAATCACAGAAATCATGCAGATTTCTTCAGAGAGAATTTCTGCCTGGTTTTAATACTACTGAAATGAGTATTATATTAGTCCTCTCTGAGGATCCCCAGCTTATGTCAGAATGGCAGTTTTACCTGATCCACTTGGTTCTGGCCAGAGGCCTGAGCTGCTGACAGCAGCACAGCTTTTAGGCTTTGCTCTCAGGGAAACAGGGCAGTTCTCATTTGCTTCCCGCTCCCAGCTCCTGCCTCTGCTTTCAGCTCACATTATAGTTGGGAGGTGGAGGCTGGGGGCTGGAAGTCCTTAAAGAGTTCCTCTACTTCTTATAAGTTCAGCAGTGTATCAAAACCATGATTTATCTCAAAAGAGATGCCTTGTTTATTTAAGTTGAACTTCTTTAGTACCCACCACAGTGTTTGGCACTGTATTTATTTAATGAATGGGTAAGAAATGAAAATGTAAAAATAACAAAAACATTCTTGGAGTCAGCTTCCATGGCACTTTTAGAAAGCAGTATCCTATTTAATCTTCTCAATAACTTCACAAATATAACTTCATTATATTTATTATTTTTAAAATATTTTACAAATAGGAAATGGCAGCTGTGATTCTAACCCAAGTCTATTTTGTTCCAAAGTCTATGTGCATTAGTGCTATGTGTGTTGTTTCAGCACCAACAAATGAACAAATATAAGAGAGTCATTCATTTGTTCAATTAATAAATATTTGTTGAGGATTTACTAAGATCCAAACATTGTTGTCAGGTACTGGGGATATAAGAGTGAACAAAGTAGAATACAAATCTAGCCTGTATGGAGCTTACATTATTAAGGACAGAGACAGCATAAACATATAAGTAAACTTATAATAATGAGTTTATAAATTACGTATTTATAATAAGGAATTTATGTATCAATTTATAATTAAGGAAGATTGATATTGCCAAGAGCTGGCAAAGTTTATTGCTATCTTGCATTAAATGACCAGGGAAAAGTGCCACTAATAAATGATATTTGAACAAAATAAATGAATTAATGAGTTTAAATTTCAGCTGTTTTGGTACAATATGAGATATATAATTTAAACATAAAATAACATGGACAGACCTAGAGCATATAATGCTAAGCAAGTAAGTCAAAGACAGACAAATACCAGATGATTTCACTCATATGTAGAATTTAAGAAACAAAACAAATGAGCAAAGAAAAAAGAGAGAGAAACAAACCAGGAAACAGACTCTTAACTCTAGAGAACAAACTGATGGCTACCAGAGAGGAGGTGGGTGGGGGAATGGGGGAAACAAGGGATGAGGATTAAAGAGTATATTTGTCATGATGAAAAAAATAAAATAAAATGATAAAAAAATAAAATAAATCAAATCTGGGGATAAGAAAGAAGTGCTACTCAATACTATATCAGTGCTTGCGTGAAAAGTTCTCAAGGTTATGTTATTAGGATTTAAAAAAAAGCAAAATTCATAGCACTCTACATATTATGCTAACATTTGTATTAAAAGAGAGAAATAAAAATACACATTTAAAAAACAAAACAGCAAAATAGGATTTCCTTTAACAAAGGTATTTTCAGTAATAGATATTTATTTTATTTTACTTTTTTATTTTTTTAGAGAAAGAGAGCACGCGAGTTGGGGAGAGGGGTAGAGGGAGAGAAAAATCTCAAGCAGATTCCACTCTCAGCATGGATCCTGATACAGGGCTCAATCCCATGACCCTGGGATCATGACCTGAGCCTAAATCAACCGACTGAGCTACTCAGGCACCCCACTAATAGATATTTTTTAATATTAATATATTGCATTTATACTATGATTTCTATTTAACATAATCAGGGTTCATTTTATTTTTACCTCATCTTATAAATGTAGTAGGTCAGAGAATAATGATTACTAACATGAGTTTGAATACTATTTCATTTCTTCTTAGCTTTGAGATCTTGGATAAATTACCATTTTGGTCTCAGTTTCTTCATCTTTCAAGTGGGGATAAAACACCGTGTCTTCTGTATACAATTATTGTGAGGATTAAACAAATCAATACATGTAATACACTGAGAACAATGCCTATAATAAACACTAGATATTATTTTCATTTTGTAGTTGTGAAAATCTAGACACAACTGGTTATTGCACAATAAAATTAGAAGATCAAATTCCCTGGTTCCAGAAGGGAAGAAGTCCAACTGCCTAAACATGCTTGAATTTTATTTTTAAATCATTTCAACATTCACTTGTTAGCATTTACCATGTTCATGCTTTCCTTAGAGCAGTTTAAGTTGCTACAAACAGAAGTTCAGTGTTAAAGTCAATAAAGATACCTGTTCTTCAAATTTCTTTGCAAAAAGATCAGTGGACAAGATCTTTTTTTGCAAAAAGATCAGTGGGCAAGCACCCCAATTTTGGATTCAAACTGTGACTTCTACTTAGCCAAGGAATGACATACAATTCTTAGCATGAGTCCTGAGTATTTCATTAGTTTACTGGAGGTACTAGAAATTACTTTCGTTAGTTGATGGTCTTTATTTTTGTTTATAATATATAGTAGAATTAATGTGAAAAAAAGTCAAAGTAGGAGTCATTGTTTTCCCAGAAGAATCACAAATATTTGAGGGTCTGGTGCTTGCTCTGCCTTCTAAATTTTCACATTTACTGTCCAGTATGGTGACCAAGAGTCACATGTGGCTATTGAGCACCTGAAATGTGACTAGTGCAAATTGAGATGTTTTTTATGTATAAAATATACACAAGATTTCAAAGACTTGGTGTGGAAAAAGTGTAAATATTTTATCATTAATTTTTATACTGATTACATATCAGAAAATTAATGTTTTAGATATATGAGCTTAAATGAAGTATATTATTAAAATTAATTTTACTTGGGGCACCTGGGTGGCTCAGTCAGTTAAGCATCCGACTCCTGATTTTGGCTCAGGACATGATCTTGCGGTTCATGGGATCGAGCCCGGCATCAGTCTATGTGCTGAAAGTGTGGAGTCTGCTTGGGATTCTCTCCCTCCCTCTCTCTCTCTGTCCCTCCCCAACTGATGGGGGCTTTCTCTCAAAGAAAGACAAAATAAGTAAACATTTAAAAAATAAAATTAATTTCACTTTTTTTAATGGAGCTACTAGAAAATTTTAAATGACAAGTATGGCTCACATTATGTTTCTGTTAGATGGCACTGGTCTACATAGCCTCAGTGGATCCTTTCTGACACAGCCCTTAGTTTTCTCCCAGCTAAGAAACCTCCTTTCTTACTTGAGTAAGTCTGAAGACCAAGAAAATGGCATTTTCAGTTCCCAAACTGACAGCTTTGCCAGTTCAAACATAAAAATTGGTTCACAGCCAAAAGATTCATACTGACTATACTTGCTATGCTTGTGCTAGTTCTCAAAATAAGGTTTTTTCAGAATTTTCTCATACTTTTAATCCCATTTAACTTGTATTGGGGGTAGAGGGTTCAGAAGGGAGAGAAAGGGAACAGATAGAAGGAAAATAGGCAGGGATACCTCTTATATTTAAATTCATTAGGAACGTAAATTTTTTAATCATCAGATTATCTTAGACTGCTTAGATAAAAGATAATTTAGGTAAAGGTGAATGAGAGAATGAAAGATTCTCAAAAAAATTATTTGGAAACTCACATATTCACTATGAGTCACCAAATCCAGCAACCAGCAGCTACAAAATCCTTCCTTTGGGAGTGTAACTAACAAGGATCTCTGTTTGACTGAATCTCAGATTCTCTCACAAGACACACTTACCAGTCAGAGCAAGGGACACACTGGGGTTAGCATGCTGCTCTCTTGCTCAAATTCTATTAAGAAGGGTCAAGGAGAGACAGAGGGTGAAAAAGACACCAGGGACAATTTTCTACCTCCAACCAGGAAAGGATTTTCCTCCATGAAAAATGAAGAGAGCAATCTCTTTAATTTAATTATAGGCTCACAACTTTTATCCACAATTCCAAAGCAATCTTTGAAAACCAAAAGATTTTTCAGAATTGATTTGAAGATAAAACCTGATCTGAACTGACAAGAGACTGTTTCAGTTCATTTTTTTTTATTCTACTTGGTAACACTGATACATTAAACTGCAGACATGCTGGTATGTTTGGTTATAAGTCACCCCCAGGGTGACTGGGGGTATCATGTCAATATGCAACATATCCAAAATAGATTATCTTCATGATGTACAAAACATTCAGAATTTTGAAACACATCTGACCCCATGAATTTCGGCTGACACCACCTGAGGGATACCACAGCTCAGAAGGGCAAGCAGAGTAAGAGAGCTCTCTACCTACTCAATCACTCAAAATTTATTTCTCCCTTCTGTGCTAAGTTCCTCATTCACATAATCCTGCCCAAACTGGAAGGTTATTAGGCAGATTATTTCATGACTGACAGACATGTTTCAGGTATGCTGTGATAACGTGCACGCTGTCTTTTTATGATGTGGGTCCATCTTTGTTTGCAAACCTACATGCAATTAATTAGATTTGCCTTCTCTAAACTTACTAAAACAGAAGGCTCTATAGGATCTATTTAGTATAACTACAAAAAGAAAAAGAACCCCATGAGTTATGAGAAGAGAGTCATGTGTGAAGATGTACTCTTGTTAAGATTATAAATTATTTTGGGGCTCCTGAGTGGCTCAGTCAGTCAAGGGTCCAACTCTTGATTTCCACTCAGGTCACAATCTGTGGTTTCCTGGGTTCGAGCCTTGAGTGGAGCCCCAAGTTGGACTCGCACGGACAGTGCAGAGTCTGCTTGGGATTCTCTGTCTCCCTCTTGCTCTCTGCCCTTCCCCCACTGGCATACTGTCTCTGTCTCAAAATAAATTAAAAAATAAACTTAAAAAAGATTCTAAATTATTTTGAGAAAATATGCAGCATTAATTGTTCTTAAATTTCCTATTAAAAACTATGGGTTTAATTCATTTTCATGAAAGATTTCAACAATTTGGATAGGAATTAGCTATTAAAATATCATTAGATCTGATTTACCTTAACCAGGAAGCTAAGAAAAATCCTACACTGTTTCTTTAACAACACTTCTAATTATCTGGCTTTGGTGAAAGCATTTATGGTTTCTTTCTTGGAATCGTTTCCTTAGTGACTACTCATGTACCACTCCAGATGGATGTTGCATATTTGTTGCTGCTTACTGCCCTTTGGACCTGAATTTCATTTTGCATGATGACAGAACATGAGAAAACTAATCAAAGGATGTATACTTTTCTGTCTTAAAAAAAAAATCCTCCATTTCTCTCTCCTTGGGAGTGAGTTAAATATGTAACTCTATATATAGCTTATAACATGCTGTGATTATAGTCAAATATCTGTCAAATTACTATGTGTTTGCTTTTGAGTACTATTGCTCTAGTATAAATTAAGAACTCTAGTATTGTCAACTTATATAATACACAAGATGCAATGTACCTTTCAAACCTGTGCACTACACAGAATTTCTACATGCCAGTGTATTTGGGACCTCTTCTTACCTCCTGCCTGCATGGGGTCATCTTAGTCATGACTTTAGAATCCAGATAAAGGTACCTACTAATTAGGGTCCCTCAACAATCCCAGGTATCTTAAGGAAGTTGACACCTGGAGAGAACCACCCTTGAATTCTTTTTGTCAAAATTCCTCCATCTTTTTTTTTTTAATGGTTATTTATTTTTGAGAGAGAGAGAGAGGGAGTGTCAGAGAGTGAGGGGAGACAGAAGATCCGAAGTGGGCTGACAGCAGAGAGTCCAAGGCGGAGCTCAAACTCATGAGCTGTGAGATCATGGCCTGAGCGGAAATCAGATGCTTAACCAACTGAGCCACCCAGGTGCCCCCAAAGTTCCACTATCTTATGACGGCTTTGTCTCATTGTTGGCTTGGAACAACCACTTGAGGCCCCAGTCTTGCACTACTTCTTCTGTCTCTCTTACTGTTCCTATTCCAGCGGTAGATCAGGGAGTTTTCATCAGACCATTTCCTCCCAAGACTTACATCATCAGTTATATTTCTGGGTAATAAGCTTTTAATTGGCTCATATTTTAAACAATATTTATTTTTTGCCATTAAACTCAAATCTCATATGTTTGTTTTCTTCTTTTGGGAATGCATTCAAATGAGTGCTGGTTTGATTGGATCACCTATCCTAAACTGCACAGGGGACCAGAGAAAAAGTATTCAGTGCATAAGTAGATTATTTTCCCATGATGTATGAAACCCACGTGCTTTTATAGTTATAGTGGTGTTTTTAATTTTGTCATTGTTTCCTTATTTCTAGTAGTTAGTTTTATTTATACCTGAGTTTTACAAGAGCATATGAAAGTTCTGCTCTAACTCAGCCTAAGGGCATTGGTCAGCAGCCCTTACACTGGCCTATTTATACTTCCTGGTGGGCTCTCATGTGCCCCGCCAGCACTATGTTTGACCAATTGCATTTTCAAAGTTGAGCATGACAGCAGTTACCCTGGGAGTGCAGTGACCTGAGAACTAAGCCTAACTCTGTTTATTTGAGAAGCTTACTCAATCTGGCAATAAGAATTCTCTACAAATTCCTCCTCAGCAGAAATCAGTAGTCTCTTTTATCCATCTGTTTATTTTCTGGATCACAAAGTTGTCTCTAAAGCTCCCAATAATTATCTCTGGAAGACACCATTTTCTTTTGCAATGTTTATGTGGGATATAATTCATATATCATGAAGTTTACCATTCTAAAGTGGTTTTTAGTACTTCCAGGGGTTTTCAGTATATACACAATGTGCAACTGGCACCACTATGAAATTCCAGAATGTTTTCATTACTTGAAAAAGAACCTCCATACCTCTTAGCAGTCACTCAGTTTTCTCCCATCTACCCATCTACCAGCAACCACTAACTTACTTTCTCTCTGTATGTATTTGTCCACTGGACATTTCACACAAAAGGAATCATACAACATGTGGCCTTTTGTGTCTGGCATTTTTTTTCACTTAGTATAAAGTTTTCAAGGTTCATCCATGTTGTAGCCTAAATCAGTAATCCATTCTTTTACACAGCTGAATAACATTCCCTTGTATGGCTATGCCATATTTTGTTTATCCATTTATCAGTTGTTGGACATGTGGTTTGTTTCCACTTAGAGAGATTTTGAAATATTGCTGCTATGAAACTTTATGTACAAGTTTTTGTGTGAACATATGTTTTTAATTCTCTTGGATATATGCCTCGGAGTGGAATTGCTGACTTCTATGATAACTCTATGTTTAATTTTTTGAACAAATGCAAAAGTGTTTCCTATAGTAGCTGCACCATTTTATAATCTCAGCAGAAATATACGAGGGTTACACTTCTCCACAGCCTCATCAATACCTGTCATTACCTTTTTTTTTTTAATTGTAATCAAATAAAAAAGTGAGGTAATATTTCATTGTGGTTTTGATTTGCATTTCCCTAGTGACTAATGATGTTGAACATCTTTCAGTGTGCTTGTAGGCCATTTGAATATCTTTTGGAGAAATGTCTTCAAATCCTTCGTCCATTTAAAAATTGGATTATTTAGGGGTGCCTGGGTGGCTCAGCTGGTTAAGCGTCCAACTTTTGTTCAAGTCATGATCTCATTGTTTGTGGATTAGAGGGCCACATCGGGCTTTGTGCTGACAGTTCAGAGCCTGGAGCCTGCTTCAGATTCTGTGTCTCCCTCTCTCTCTGCCCCTTCCCAACTCATGCTGTCTCTCTCTGTCTCTCAAAAATAAAAATAAATGTTAAAAAGTTTTTTATTGAGTTGAAGAATTCTTTATATATTCTGATTATAAGACTTTCATCAGATACATGATTTACAAATATTTTCTCCTGTTCTATTCATTTCTTGGTTGTGCCTTTTGATCCACATAGGTTTTAATTTTGACAATGTTCAATTTATCAATTTTTTTTGGTTGCTTGTGCTTAGAGGACCCTTTCAAAAAAAATTAAAATCTATGTGGAATCCTACTATATAAAATGGGCAAAAAGTGAAGGTGCTCTGGTGAAGCAGAAGTGGGGATCTTAGATCTCTTATCACAAAAAGAAGCCTCCTACCACATCAGGCCTCTTTAGCACCTGATGAAGTTATGGAAGCTTTTAGGTCTGATCTCTAAATACGATCTTCCTTGACTTACAATGGGGTTGCATCCCAATCTATTCATTGTGAGTTGAAAATATCATAAGTTGAAAATGCATTTAATACACCTAACCTACTGAGCATCATAGCTTAGCCTAGCCTATCTTATACATGCTCAGAATGCTTATATTAACCTACAGTTGGGCAAATTCATCTAACATAAAGCCTATTTTATAATAAGGAATAGAATATCTCATGTAACTTATTGAGTACTATTCTGAAAGGGGAAAAAAGAGCAGTTGCCTGGGTACAAAATGTTTGTAAGTGTATGGTTGTTTACCCTTGTGATCATGTAACTGACTGGGAGCGACAGCTTACGGCTGCTACCAGTATCATGAGAGAGTATCTGCATGTCACTAGACCAGGGAAAGATCAGATTCAAAGAATGGTTTCTACCGAATGTGTATTGCTTTCACATTGTAAAGTCAAAAAATGTAAGTTGAAACATTAAAAGTCAGGGACCATCTGTATCAGTATTTCACTCATCACCTTTCCTGGTGCTCTACATAAAACATAGTTTACTGTCTCACAGCACTGGGAAAGCAAAATAAGTCAACAAATGTGGGAAAGTGTTTTCTCAACCTAATGGGGCAGAAAAATGGAAGTCAGAGATTACAGATAAGCAGAGTAAGAAGAATATTAAAAATTATCTAGTCTAATGCCATATTATGTAGATACAGAAATGGAGGTCTGGAAGAGCAATTTTCAAACTGCTGTCTTTGGGAGATTTCCAGGGATCCTCAATAATCTTCCAAGGAGTCATGAGATTAAAATTATTTTCATAATAATTCTAAGACATTATTTGCCTTTGTTACCTACCCTCATTCTCTAACAAATATACAAATATGTAGAGTGTTCCACAATGTCATTATTCTAATAACTAATGGAGTGTGTGCTGGTGTGTTCTTGTGTTATATAACTTTCTCAGATTTAATTTATAATCTATATAAATAATAAGCATATATCTATCTCATCTTTCTACCTATCTACTTATCTCTCATATAAACAAAAGCCAACAGCTCTTAAGGGTATTTAATAATTTTTACCAGTGTAAAGGAGTCCTGAGACCAAAAAGTTTGAGAATGTTGTTAAATAACATAACTAACTATATTTTCTGTGACATTTTTATTTCCACTATTCTGGGAAAAAAAGAGATCTAAAAAAGTATGAGATACATAGTTGTATACTTGTTTAAAATTCATTAATTGTATATATAAGAATTGGGCAAGTTAGACACTCCACTATATTCATGTTATGTCTCAATTTAAAAGTAACTTAACAATTTGGACATAAAAAAAGAATTCTGGTGGGGAAAAAAGTTGGAAAAGAAATAGCTCTGCATAAATTCCAGATAAATTGTCCAGATCAATATTTGCATAAAAGCATGAGTGATTTTACCAAAGCAGATTTTACCTCCCTACTCATTATTATCCCATTGTTAGAGAATCTTTACTTTAGATTCCCTATCATAAACCAAAGAAAATCTCTCAAGAATGATGGGAGGTTCTCGACAATGACATTCTGTCAGTATACTGTTAAATAAAACAGATTGCTATATAAAAAATGACAGGAGATACATGTGCAGACTAGAGAAGAAAGGATGCACAATAAGGAACATTTATATATGGTGAAATTGTATGTGGGGTATGGGCAGTTTGTTCAACTCTTGTCTTACCCCAACCCTACTTGGACTATGTGACAAAAACCAAGATTTGCCCTGGGAAAAGTAGTTGTAAGAAAGGAAGCAAAAACCCTGATAATCTGGGGTGAGGAGATGGTGATTATGTGGAACAGATCTCTTTCCACCTTCTTGACTCTTTAAAGAGCTCTGGGGGCGGGGGGGGAGGAAGGAGAGGGAGAGAAGAAAGGGGAGAGGAAGAATAAGATTAGAAGCAGTGTAAAGGTCATGTGCTCTGCCCTCATTTCTACCCCCTAAATAAAGTGAGTTGGGGGGGGTATCTAGTGGAAAATTTTTAAAGTTTGGGGATCCAGAAGAGAGAAGACCTGGATTGTAGCCTATGGTAAGAAATAGCCAGCCTTAGAGAAAATGCTTACCCCTACTCCATGCCATCCTGATTTTGCAACTGGTATATGTGTCTCAACAGGCAATCTTATTCAACCTCATATAAGCAATTTCCAAATGATATCTCCAGGCCAAACTTTCTCTTCTCAACTTTAGACCAAGACATCCAACTGCCCACACAACATGCCCATTTTGAGATGTCTCATAAGCATTACCCATTCAACATGTTAAAAACCCAATTTATGACTTTCCCCATGCAGACTGCTTCTTTATATTTCCAATATAAATCAGTGACATTATTCCTTAGCTCAGTAAAATTAGCATCTCCATTTCAATATTTAATAGGCATCTCAAAGGATAAAAAGAACTCTTTACTTTTTTTTATACCCACTCTTTTCCATATCAGTAAATGGTATTATAGAACACCCAATTGCTTACGCAAAATGTTGAATGCTATATTTGATTAGTCTCTTTTAATCATTCTCCATTCCAAGTACCACCACAAAACTCTGTTGTTTCTGTCCCCATTTTAGAGATGCAGTCAGTGCTCTCTCTTCCTCTGCCACCAATCAAGTCTGCCACTAATGCAATAACTTTGTAAAGGTGTTCTGACTTTCACTGCAGGAACCATCTATTTTCCACAGAGCCAGAGAGAATTTAAAAAGTACTGATTCCTCCAGAGGCATCACTTTACACATAGAATAAAATAAAGACTCCTTTCTCTGGTTTACAAAGCCTTCTGTACTCCGGTCCTTCCTTACCTCTAAATTCATCTCATTCACTCTCCATTCACATACCAGTCCAACTACAGTGAGTTTCTCTGTGTTCCTAAGGTTGCTGGGTAACACACAGAAAGCCCACTTAAAACTTTTAAAATTAATGCACTTTGATTTTTAGAGTGAACAAAAAGTAGGGTTTCCATACACCCTCCCCACCCCTCACACAATTTTCTTTGTTATTAACATTGTTAACAGCACTTCAACCAGTTTTAAGGGTTAACTTGCTTCAAGCTTACCAACCCCTGGCTTGTTGACCTAAGTCCCTTGATCTGTAGCAGAACTAACTTACTTTCTTTGAGATTTGCAGACAATTGGCCTTGAGGAATGAAGGACTAGGCTTTCCCAGAAGAGAAGTCCTGACTACATTCAAAAGCAGCTGGCACAGATGCCAACAAGTCTGTTCAGGGTCATGTTGACATATGACTAACTGCCTGGGCACCTGCTTCTTCTGCACACAGCATCCCTCCCTTGTCCCATGCCTTCCCCTTTAAAACCCCCTGGCTTTGCCTGGATAGGGAAGATGGTCTTTAAGACATTAGTCCACTGTCTTCCCCAGGCTGCCAGGTTCCTGAATAAAGCATCCTTTCCTTTCCCACCACCATTTGTCTCTCCAATGTTGATTTTCCAGTGGCAAACCTGAGTTTGGAATCAGTTCTGTCTGGTAACAATATCTTGCATTAGTGTAGTACATTTGTTTCAACTGATGGACCAATATGACACATCATTATTAAATAAAGCCCATAGTTTACATTCGGGTTCACATTTTTTTAAGTTTATTTATTTATTTTGAGAGAGAGAGATTGTGAGCAGGGGAGGAGCAGAGAGAGAGAGGAGACAGAATCCTAAGCAGGCTCCACACTGTCAGTGCAGAGCCCCACATGGGGTTCAAACTCACAAACCCTGAGATCATGACCTGAGATGAAATCAAGAGTCTGATACTTAACAGACTGAGCCACTCAGGCACCCCTTGGGTTCACTCTTTATGTTGTACAATTCTATGAGGTTTGACAAATGTATAAGGATGTGATGATTGGCTGCTTATTTTCTTTGGAGATTACAGAATCACACAAAATAGTTTCACTGCCCTAAAAATCCCTTGTGCTCCAACTATTCAACTCCCCTCCATTCCCTTCCAAACCCCTGGTAACCACTGATCATTTTACTGTCTCTATAGTTTTGCCTCTTCTAGGATATCACATTGTTAGAAATATACAGTATGTTTCCTTTTCAGACTGGTTTCTTCCACTTAGCAAAATAATTTTAAAGTTCTTCCATGTCTTTTTCTGGCTTGATAGCTCATTTCTTCTTGTCACTGAATAATATTCCATTTGTATGGATATACTAAAATTTTTCTGCTTACCTACTGAAGAACATCTTTGTTGCTTCCAAGTTTTGGCAATTATAAATAGAGCTTCTATAAACATTCATGTGCAGGTTTTTTGTGGGGGTATAAGTTTGGGTATAAATATCAAGGAGCATGATTGCTGGATCATAGGGTAGACTATATTTAGCTTTGTAAGAAATTGCCAAACTGTCTTCTGAAGTGGTGGCACCATTTTGCCTTCTCACCAGCAATGAACAAGAGTTCCTGCTGCTCCATATCCTCACCAGCATTTGGCATTGGCAGTGTTCTGAATTCTAGCAATTCTAACAGCTGGACCATTTGTTTTAATTTGCAATTACCTGATGAAAGCATTGAATGAAAAATATTGACTATTTTTTCAGTTGCTTATTTGTCATCTTTATCTTTAGGTTTACTTAAATGCTTTACAGTTAAAGCATAGTTATACTTTAACTTTTTAAATATTTTCGATGCAAGTTCTTTATAAAATATATGTTTTGCAAATGTTTTTGGCCTACCCTTTCATTCTCTTCATAGCATCTTTCACAGAGCAGAAGTTTTAAATTTTAATGAAGTCCAACTTCATCAAATTTTTTGTTTCATGGATTATGCTTTTGTTTTTGTATCTAAAAAGTCATCACCAAATATGCAAGTTAATTTTCTCATGTTATCTTTTGCAAGTTTTATAATTTTGTGATTTATATTTAGGTCTAAAATCCATTTAGGCCTAATTTTTGGGAAAGATGTGAGGTCTGTGTCTAGATTCATTTTTCACACGTGGATGTCCAGTTGTCCTAGCATCATTTGTCTAAAAGACTATCCTTTCTCTTTTGAATTGTCTTTGCATCTTTGTCAAAGATCAATTGACTATATTTATATGAGTCTATTTCTGGACTTTGTATTCTGTTCCACTGATCTGCTATCTATTCTTCTACCAATACTAAGTTGTCTTGATTTCTATAGCTTTATGGTCTTGAAGTTAAGTAATGTGAGTCCTTCAGCTTTGTTCTTCTCTTTTCATATTATGTTGGATATTGTGGGTATTTTGCCTCTCCATATAAACTTTAACATTAGTTTGCTGATAACCACAAAATAATTTCCTAGGATTTTAACTGAGATTGCATTGTATCTATAGATCAAGGTGGGAAGCACTGACATCTGACAATATTGAATCTTCCTATCCATGAATATGGAATATCTTTCCATTTATGTATATCTTTGATTTCTTTCATCAGAGTTTTTTAGTTTTCCTCATAGAGATCTTGTATGTATTTTGTTAGGTTACATAAGGAATCTCAGGTACCTAACTAGGTCTTTCTTTTATTCTTTTCTTTTGTTTCTCTTTATTTTTCTTGGAAGGGTGGCTATTGTAAATGGTAGTGTGTTTTTAATTTCAAATTGCAATTGCTTATTGCTGATATATAGGAAAACAATAGACTCTTGTATCTTCAAATCTTCATATAATTACCTATTAGTTCTAAGAATGTTTCAATTTCAGATAAACAACAAAGTTTTTTCCCATAGTATAAGTATTTCCCAAATATTGCTTATGCAACACTAAAACCAACAAAATATTTGTACCTGAAATTCAAATTTAATTTGAATTTTAATTTGTTCTATCTAAAAATTTGGCACCTTATCCATTTCTCATCTCACCAAGCTCATTTTTGCTTTGGAGAATTTAATCAATTAGTTCCTCTTCCTGTAATGCTCTTTCCCCTATTCTCCATGGTTGGCTTGTTCTTGTTTTTCAGAACTCAATCTAAATGTCATCTCCTCAGAAAGACTTCCCTGGTCCCATCCTAAAGTGTCCTTATCTATCACATTAGCCTATTTTAAGCTTTGCTTAGCAGTCGTCACTAAATGACTTATTGACTAATTGATCCATTGCTCGATTTTCTGCTCCCTCCCTACAGCTGACACATCTCACTAAAATGCCTTTTCTTGTTTAGCCCTGTACCCTCAATACCTAGAATGGTGCCAGGCACATAGGGGCTCAATAAAATATTTGCTAAATTAAATTGGTGATTGAAAGTATTTTAAATCATAAAGCTAAGTTGGTGTTTGAGGACTTCCTAAGATGGTGGAGAAGTGGGGAGCTCTGTAATCTGCACTTGCCCGCATTGATTGAACTGAGAAGGACTGAAGGGAGAATACGTTGAGTTGCAAGTGGGGGAAAAGAAGAAACAGACGCCAGAAGGAAGACAACCTCAAAGATGCCTGAGTGAGTGATTGTGAACTGGAAATTGGAGGACGGGCGGGCCCCGGAGGTCCAGGGGAAAGGAGCCCCAGCCCAACAGAGGGAGAGCGCACTGTGCCCCAGAGAGACAAGGGGAAGAGAAATAGAGATGGAAAACACACATAGAACCATCTCTAAGGGAGGAAAAGCTCATCCGTCTCCCCATATATAACTGCTGGGCGTGGGGAGAGAAATTCTTCCCATCTGGCTGATGAATTCTTCCTTGGGTGCAGTGGCAGCGATAGCACCCGTTCCAGGCAGCACTGGGAAAGGCAGCCCCGCCCCCTGTGCAATCCCGGCTGGGAGGCCGGTCGCCAGGCGGGAACGCATCTCATCTCCGGTGACAGTGTTGAACTGCATGGACTAGGATTTGGAAGTGAGGCGGAGCTTGTAGAATACAGATTGGCTCGCCCGCGGCACAGTGAGATTGGATTCAGAAGAGCAGCTTTCAACGCTTGGTTTGAGCAGAGCTTTAAGCGCCGCCATTCTTCTCTCGGCAACCACCAAGGCGGGGCCTCGGAGAGCAGCCCCCCCGAGACCCACCTACCTACACCAAGCCACGCCCATCCGCACAGGAAAGTTGCCTTTTTTCCTTTTTTTTTCTTTTTTCCTTGCTTCCCCTTCTTTTCTCCTGCCATCCAAATATATTTCCCTTATCTTATTCTTATCTCTCCTCTTGGCTGGTTATACACTTTTAGACGATCCAAAGTCATTTGCTGTCTCTGTCAGCCCCTTGTTTTTGTTTTTGTTTTTGTTTTTTATTTTCTTTTTCTTTTTCTTCTTTTTCTTCTTCTCTCTCTTTCCTTTCCATTCCTTTCTTTTTCTTTACTTCCTTTCCCTTTTTGGTTTGCTTGTTTGTTTGATTTGTCTGAGCATTTGCATGCTTTTGTTCCCTGTATGTCAATCTGTATTCTTTTTCAGGGCTACTTCAAAAAACAAGCCAAAGTGCACATGGTGGAGAGTCCCAAATATCACTGACCAGGGAAGTAAAATAATCACTGGCACAACAAGAGAAACCGAGAGACACCATTAAAAGAACACTTTCTGAAATGACAGGC
>CM053567.1:37708172-37801742 GCA_028646485.1 Cryptoprocta ferox | reverse complement strand
CAGAAGTGCTGATGCATAGGGGCACATGTACCCCAATGTTCATAGCGGCACTTTCAACAATAGCCAAATCATGGAAAGAGCCTAAATGTCCATCAACTGATGAATGGATTAGGAAGATGTGGTTCATCTATACAATGGAATACTACATGGCAATGAGAAAGAATGAAATCTGGCCATTCGTAGCAAAGTGGATGGACCTTGAGGGTGTCATGCTAAGTGAAATAAGTCAGGCGGAGAAGGACAGATACTATATGTTTTCACTCATAGGTCTAACAGGAGAAACCTAACAGATGACCATGGGGAGGAGAAGGAGGAAAAAGAGGGAGAGGGAGGGAGACAAAGCATGAGAGACTCTTGAATACTGAAAACAAATTGAGGGCAGAAAGGGGAGGGGGAAAGGGGAAGGGGGGTGATGGTCATGGTGGAGGTCACTTGTGGGGAAGAGCACTGGGTGTTATATGGAAACCAACCTGACAATAAACTATAAAGTTAAAAAAAAAGAATTTACATACTTTCAACTATACAAAACTAATAATTTTTTACTTATAAAGAAATAAAACTAAGTCATGATTTAATCCTTTGTGTTTATATCCAATCACCAAATCATGTCCAAAATCTCACCAAATATATATCTGAATATTACCCATCCATAAAAAAGAATGAAAACTTGCCATTTGTGACAATATGGGTGAGCCTAAAGGGTATAATGCTAAGTAAAATAAGTCAAAGACAATACTATATGATATAACAAGTATCAAGTTATCTAAGTTTTTGAAAAGCAGTAAAGTTTGCTGCAATGTTCATGATTATTTTTTTTAATAATCTATAAGGCAAGTTCAATAAAATTATACATATATAACTTATTTTTATATATTTTCTTTCGTTCAAATAATTTGTATAACTTGGAAGAAAAAGGAAGGCAGAATCTAAAGTCTGTTTCAATCTTCTGAACATTTAAAACAACAAAATGAAATAGAAGACAGAGCCTAAGATTTAGATTGAGAAATTTAGACTTGAGATGGCTTGGATTTATGTAATTTTAGTAAGCCTCTCATCCTCTCAGGTCTCTACCATACCAGAGAAGGAAAATGATAGCAATCCTGTCTCACTGGGCTGTTATGAAGTCAAGCAAGAGAATATACCCTAAAGAATTTTGAAACTCTAAAGCAGAGTTCAAACTTGTACTCAAGCCAGCAGATGTGTTCAGATTTTGTATATGCTGTAGGCCCACAATTTGCTTTAACATCTTTAACTGCTTGCTAACCTTTCATAAAAGGACATTTCTTCTGAAAACCTGGATTTCTGTCTCCTCTTGGCCGCTGTCAGACTGACATTCCTGGGAGCACAGTCGTCAAGACTGCTCTCCACCATGGAGGCCAGCTGACAGCAGCTGCTGAACATTGCACGTGCCTCTTGCTTTTATTACACTGGAATTTTCCTTCTAATGAAGTGAAGAGAAAAGTGAAGCATTTCTTAGGTTTGTGTCTTTATCAAAAGTTAGAAAATAAAAGCTAGATTGAGAGGATCACATGGCTCAGGAGTGTGTTTCTTTGCAGAAGAATGTGTTTATATGAATATGCTAAGAATAGGCTTACATGTTTAGTATGCAAATAAAGTTCATCTGTGTTAAAAACATGCCCTAAGATGCTTTTATTAAAAAAAAATCCAGCCTAGATGTTGTGATACCTGCTACAACATGTTATACAGTGTTAACAACTGTTAAATCAGCATCCCCTTATCTATTACTTATTTCTTTTCTTTTCTTCTGTTTAGCGGGATATGAATTGCTTTTGTGGCCAATAAATTCCTTTGTCGCCTTAACACACTCTGTCATAAAAGTTTGTAGCATTATCTAATAAGTTTCAAGTGTCTCCAATCTAAGTATGAATTGCTTATTTTTAATCTCCTCGCATTTCCAGCTAGATTCCAGTTCATATTCGGGACTATGAGGTCACAGAATGAAAGGACAGTGCACCATCTGCTGCAGCAAATCACTCATGTAGCATGTGAAAACTCACTCGTAGCATGAGATTGATTATAAAGCTCAGAAGTCAGCCAGTTTGTTTTTCCTCCTGGAAGATACCACTATTGGTTTTTATTACCTCCCTTGCAGGTCATATATTTGCACTTAATTTAATGGCATTTAAACTTCCCAAACACCCAGACAAGGAACTCAGAGCTACCTTTGGTTCTTCCTTCTGCTTCACCTTCCACATTAATTTAGCTATTATATCTCATGAATTCTACTTAAAAATATTTCTGGAATCTGTGTCATTTTCTTCACACTTACTGACAAATACCATTGCAATAACTTTTAAACTTTTATTTCCTGTCTTTTCCTCACTCATTGTGTTCTTTATGCTGCATATATTTGTATGTCACACACACACAAATGGTATAACCAACTCTCTTTTTCCTGTGGTTTTTGACTGTTTGATAAGGTTCAAAGTTCTTACCATGGCACCTTCAAGAGCTGGACCTTTGTGTATCCCCTCAACCTCAACTTTGATCATTTTGTACCTCATTCAGACCCCACTCATTCATTCATGAATTTTCCAAATATTTATTGAATGTCTATAATATTCTTAGTGTTATTTTATGTTCTGAGGATATAGCAGTGAACAGAAACAGATAAAAATCTCTATCCTTCTGGAGCTTATACTCTGGAGTTGGGTTCTAGAGGGCAGATAATGAACAAAATAAATACATAGAATATAGAATGTGTTTGATAGTTATATGTTATTGAAAAAATAAAAAGAAGAGATTGCAATCTATAGAGGGATATTAAGACTTACTGAGAAGGTTTATTGAATAAAAAGTGGAGGGGGTAGAACAAGCATGTCTGCAGGAGGCTGGAAGAAGAGTTAGACTCCTGTGGGTGGAAAGGACGGGCCAAGAAGAGGAAGTAGAGGGAAAGGAAGCAGAATGAGGACAGGGGAAGTGTCTGATCATTCAGGACCTTGATCAACCACAGGGAGGACTTTACCTTTTACTCGAAGTGAAATGAGAGTGAAGGTGGGGTTTGATCTGGAGAAGTACATGATCTCTCTTACTGTATAAACAGATCACTCTGTCTGCTATGTAGATAATAGATTGAAGTAAGGCAACCCTGCCAGAGGTGATGGTGCCTTGGACCGGGATGGAAGCAATAGAGCTTGTGAGACATGATCAGGACATCTTGTATATGGACTATGGAAAGGATTCAACAGTAACTTCTAGGCATTTGGCTTGAGCAACTGAAGGATGTAGTTGCTATAAACTATGAAGAGGAAGAGGAGCTGGTGGAAAGTGGAGAGTGGAGGAATAAGAAGCTCAATTTGGGGTGTAATAAATTTGAGAGACTTAGATATCGAAGTGAACATGTTGAATAGACAGTTTGGGATATGTGTCCTCCACACCCAAGAAGAGAAGCATTCTTTCTTTCCTTCAATATCTCATTCTTTAATGTTTATGTGCCATTCTGTACTTGCTTAAATGTACTTTCCTCTTGACCTTCACTTTACCTCTTATTCCATTGCATTGTAATTACTGTTTTAACTTCTCTGTTCCTTTCACCATACTGTTCCACTACTCATCCTCAGAATAATGCCTAATGCAAAATAAATAATCAAGAAAACCCCATCAAATAATTGAATCCTATGAGGGCCTTAATCTCCTGTGTTCACTTGTTAGATTTCTTAATATATATTGCTGTTTTTCCTGTCCCACAAAATGACCTGTTTGGCACATATTGTTTTAATCAATGTGAATTACTTTCTATTTTTGTTGATGTGCCTTTTTTTTATATTCCCTTGGGCATGCAATTTGTCAAGTATGAGTAATATCTGGCACACAGAGTCTCTAATAGCTTCCTTTTGTTATTAGATCAATGATTGAATAATTGAGAAAGAAAATATATAGAAAGAGAATGCCCCAATTCCTTTTTTTTAAAAATTTTGTTTTATTTACTTTTGTGAGAGAGAGAGAGAGCAGGGGAGGGTCAGAGATAGAGGGAGACACAGAATCGGAAGACAGGCTCCAGGCTCTGAGCTAGCTGTGAGCACAGAGCCCGATGCGGGGCTCGAACCCATGAACCGTGAGATCATGACCTGAGCTGAAGTCGGACGCTTAACCCACTGAGCCACCAAGGGGCCCTGCCCCAATTCCTTGAAAATTGTGCTAAAGATAAGACATGGCAGAATAAAATATTAACAATGAAACTGCTTTGGGGTCATTTAAATCCTTATTCATGGAAACTTGGAACCACTTTTACAGTATATGTTCAGCAGCCAGTATCTTCATAATGATAGTTTGGTCCCTGAATATTGGGTGCAATTATTGTGACTTTCTTTAATGTTTGGTGTATTTTAGAAGATACATTAAGAAAAAAGCTCATCTTAACAGATTTTCCCTCATACTTCTCTACCTTCACCCACCCACAAGTCCTTCTCCAGAGCCTAACCCAGTTAATAGCTATTTTCTCCCATTTTTTCAGAGACTGTGTAAGCCTTAATATATATATTTATATTTGTATATATCTCTTTTTTTACCTAAATTGGACCATATTTCATAATTTTCCTCTCACATCACTTTCTTTCATAATAGCTTGTTATAATATGTGTGCTAATACACTTTTTTCTTTTCAACAGCTCCATAACATCCCACTGTATATATGGGCCATAATCTAATTAAAAATATCCTATTGTTGGGCATTTACTGTTAGATTTATTGTTGCAATTAAAAATGCTGTCGTGAACATGTATGCCTATATACACATATATACAAATACAATAGTATTAAGAAACTTATAATATGTTTATGTATGTATATGCATATATAGATACCTGTGTATATATACACATAAAGTTGTTCATATATATATTTATTTATTTAAGTCTAATTGTCTATAAGATAGTTTTTAAAAGAGCATTTGCTGTTATAATTTTTGATATATAATTGATCTACTCTGAGAAACCCAGCAAGATACATTAGCATCCACAAAGAAATGCTGCACAAAATTAATCAGGACCCAGATTTCTATTATTGAAGCCTCATTAACCAAGTCATCTACACTCATTTTCTAGATTGTTGGCTGGCTAAAGAGCAAGTAGCAGATGTTGACCTTGCAAAGGTTAACTTAATAGAGTTGAATCTGATTCAGATTCAATCACTGCTTCCACAGCTGTTCTGTGGGCCAAATAGTATGCTATAGAGGTGATGTCATGGTGCTGCATTGCAGGGTTTGATGCTCAAAAATGACTCACACCTATGCCCTGAAAGACTCTATTGTCATTTTGTCCTGGGTGGAGCAGGGATTTGACTCACTCACTGACTCAGTCCACCAGCACACCCTCAAATCTGCTGATGGAACTTTCATTTGAGGATATTAACTCCAACATACCCTCTTTTCCAGGAAGTAGGTAAAGGTACAGAGCACCCCAATATGCAATGGTCTTTTGCTATGCACAATACAGCTTATTCTTGGAGTTCTCCATCGATTCCTCCTCTTTTCCCCACCCCACCCCCACTGCCCATCTCCCTAATGGCACTTTAAATGCAAAGGGGTCATTTAAGTATAATTTAACAAACATGGTACGTGCAATATTGTGGCTAAGCATTTCAGGTAAATCCATGTGCTTAATTATAGGTATATAATTTATCTGTAAATAAATCATGCTAGGGTGAGTACAGTTTGAGCCTCAATCCCTCCTTACCAGGGAGATAATAGTTTCACAGCTTGGATGTGAGCAAACTTCATGGCTTTGCTTTTTGTTGTTTTGTTTTTTGTTTGTTTTTTGAGAGAGAGGAAGAGTAAGAGTGCAAGTGGGGGAGGGGCAAAGGAAGAGGGAGAGAAAGAGAATCTTGAGCAGGCTCCATGCCCAGCGGAGGCCAGTGAGGGGCTCAATCCCATGACCGTGAAATCATGACCTGATCCAAAATTGAGAGTTGGATACTTAACAGACTGATTCACCCAGGCATCCCTAGCTTCATGTTTTGATCGGGTTCCTTATCCTCTGTTACAGTCCAGGATTTTTCTATTGCTTCCAGAGTCACTTCTTCACATGTTCTGGTTGACATGTTTATGAATGTTACAAGGTAATTTTCTTTCTGCCAATTCTTGTTCTTTTAATGTATTCCATTGCTTTCCTTTCTAAGAGATGCTTCAGCTTCTCCCAAATAATCCCTTTTCTTCTCATTTTCCTGATAGTGTCGGCACCTGCATTAAATCAATATCTGGTCTATGTTTGTTTAGATCTATCTGTCTTTCCGGAGATTTTTCTGGGACTGGCTCTTTTCATAGAATGAGAGGCTATTTCTTTGCCATGCAGGAAATCTCATCAGTAGGTCAAGAAAAACCAGCATTCAGGTGTAGTCATCAGGAAGAGTGCTCTCTCTCCAACACACACACACACACACACACATACACACACTAAAATGAGCTCTGTTTATGCTAATTACCATTTATGCATTTTTTTAAAACCCACTTGAGATTGGTTTTTCCCACTTGAGGGAAAGCACCTTCCCTTTGTATTCCTGTACTGCATTCTCAGGCTGCCCTGAGGTTTGGGATGTCAGCAGATAGAAGGGATGGAACAGACATGCTTAAATAGAAGAGGTGAAGCAGGAGGAAGGCATGTTTGTTTCATCATCTGGGTAGAATGTTGTTACAGCTTGGGCTGGGATAAGGCTATGATCTTATTCCTTGGGGTAGTGCTTATTCTGAGCTACAGATTTTAGTTTTAGCTGCTTTTCCTAAATTCTTCCAAATTGGTCAGTTAGAAACACAATATACCTTTTGCAGTAACCATTTTTGATTCTACTCTCTCCTCTTCACTCTATGCTTTTGAAAGTGCAACTGGTCAAGGAGAAACAAAGGCACAAATATGCCATATCTCAACACACACTGACTCTTGCTCTCACAAAAAAGTCAGTTAGGAGAGGGAGATCTTAGTAGGACACAGGATCTTAATAGAAGATCTGGACTATGGTTTCCATTCTGCCATTTTCTGTCTGGCATAAACCTCTCCTGCCTTCCTGTGCATAATCTTCTGAAGGCAGAAGGCTAGCTTGGGCTTCACAAGGTCCCTTCTAAATCTAACACCTATTATCCAAGCTCTTAGTTTAGTTAATCTGTTGATGCCCTTTGTATCCTCCCCACAAAAAGAGAGAAGTAGAAATAAGTGATTACCAAGTCCCATGAGGTGAAGTGGATCACATTAATGGAAAACTGCTGCAAGTCAAGTGGTATAAGTCAGATCAGATGACCCCCTAAACCTTGGGATTCCTTGAGTATATTACTTTTAGTGAGAAACAATAATGTAATAGACGTGGTATGAAACCATGTAAAATGTGCTCAGCACATTGATTAGAACATAGCCAGGCACCAAGAAATGAGAGCTTCTAATAAAAAATAATGATTCTGTTATTAACTTTTTACAGAAAGTTCTTCAATGTACGTAGGCAGGTATTTATCTATCTTTGGTATCCACTGAGCATACAGGTACATATATTTAAATTTAATATTATATATTATCTCTATGAAATATGCCTCATTTTAATTCCTCATAATTATGGTCTAATTTTACTACAACAAATGAAAAGTTTAGTGACATGTTTGTTCAGAAGACAGGATGGTCTAGTAAGAAGAGTATGGGGTTTCAGGCTGTCAGGATTTTTTCCTGGCTACAAAAATTAAGGACTTTTTGTTAGATATGGTGTCATCTTTGAAGAAGGGACATTTTTTGCTATCCTGAGATATTTCTTGACACACAAAGCCTCAACTTATGCCTGACCTAATCCAGGGCATATCTGCCTGTGGAATGCATAATCAAGAATTATTCACAATGAACTTCTACATTTGTTTCTTTACCAGGTAGTTGCCTTACAAGAAAAACTTGAAAGGCTTGGCTTGAGTGGTGCCCAAACTCAAAGGTGCAGAACTTTGAATTTGATACTGAATCTTTAAAAGCAAAATTATTTCCTTCTTTGTTGTCATTCCAAGTCTACTTTAGTGCTGTATAGCTGCCCATCCCCTGCCCCTGCCAAAATATCTGCTAACTTTAGGCTTAGACCGGGTGAGGCTGTTAGTCAATAAAATCAGACCTTGCGTTACATTTGGAGCTCCCACACACAGGCAAGTGGGCTTGAGAGCTTGTGTGCTAACCCAGGTCTGAAGTATGGGATATCAGGGGCTGAACTGGTACTTATGTTATGCTTGCATGAGTTAAGAGCCACAGTAGCCCTACAAAATCTTCACCTAGAGGATGTCTGTTTGTCCTACCTTGTTTCACTTTCATCAGCTGAGACCATCACCAACTCACCCAATACATCCTACTGTATTCCTTCAGGGCAGGATACCAATTCTATAATGGCTTCCATCTTCCCCATGTCTGCCCTTTACCCCTAAAAACTGGTCCTTGAGCCAATCCAGATAAACTTTCTAGATCTGGCAGTTACCTGATTCTGAGAACTATGGCTTCCTCATTGCCCTAGAAGTTCCCCAAAATGGACCTCATTCTCGACTAAAACCCTGTACTTGTGATTCAGACCTTGCATGATCTGACTTACCTCTCCGCATACACCTCCTTGCCATCTGCCCTCACCACCCCACTTACATGCCTATTGGCCTTCTTCCTTGTCTCACTAGGACTTGTTAAACCTGATCCTACTTTTGGTCCTTTGCATTAGCTGAGCCTTTCAGCTATATGTTCTTCCCACTTAATTTTACATGATTTGCTTCTTGTCATGTAGATCTTAACTTACACGCTACTTTTTCAGAAAGATCTTTCCTGATGACCTCAATCTCTTTCATATCACTCTTTTTAAAATCTTCACATAGTATTTGCCACTAACCTATATGCTTGTATTTATTTTCATTATCATGTGCCTCTTTGTCTAAGTCTTGCCTTTTACCTTCCTCTGTGTCCTACCATTCAAGCTCCTTGAGAGTAGGATCTCACTTTTTTCTATCTCTGCTGTGTCCTAGCATCTAGGATATCTCTTAACATATAAGACTTGCTCAATAAATGCTTAACAAGTGAATGAATGTTAACCCCATTCTGGGTAGGAGGGAGGACAGAGCCCCTCACTTTAATTCTCCACCTTGGTCACTGCATAATCACCTCAGCTCCCATCCTCTTTCCCATTAGGCATACCTATCATCTGCAGGTGTAAACTACACAGCATTAAAATAATTGTCCTGCATTTTGTCACAAGAACACTGCTGTTCTCACTTTTAAAACAAATTCAAGGGGAGCCTGTGTGGCTCAGTCCACTAAGCATCTGACTCTTGATCTCATTTCAGTTCTTGATCTCAGGATTGTAAATTTAAGCCCTGCATTGGGCTCCATGCTGGGCTTGGAGCCTACTTAAAAAATAAATTTAAAAAAAGAAAAAGAAATAAAACAAAATTCAAGTATATCAATAAAATAATGAGACTTCTATATATACTCATTTCTTCAATACATTGATATAATTTTTCTTTCTAAGTTTTTAAAATCAGTTTATTACTAATAAAGCCAAAATCACATTCCAGGGCATTCTTTCCCTCTCTGTCCCCACTTGCCCTCTTTTTCCTTGGTCACGCCTAAGGACTGCCATGCAGGGTTGTGCTGGTGCAGAGATACTGGGGAGAGGAGCTAATGGATCAGGCTAAGATAGGGAGATGTCATTTATGTGTCACCCACCTAACTGTAATGGGGTTTAATTGTGTGTGACAGGCTGGATGCAAAATTCCAGGAAACAGAGAATTTTCCCTAGTGAAGACAGTGATGAATGACAAGCTGGGTTGGCCTGAATCAGTAATAGAAACTCCAAGGTGCAACTTGACATTATGAAGTTTAGCTGAAAACTGTTTGAAAACAGTCTGGAAAGTGCCTCTTAGGTTGCCATTAGGAAAGGAGCAGCTTTAAATAAAAGCAATTCTCAGAAGAGTCTTATCTTACATAGATGTGCTCAACCATGTGGCTGTTTTTCCACCCTACACCTACACACACAACCAGAGATGGTAGTGACTGTCAAAAGTCAGGTCCCAATAATGGAATATGAAATATGTGTGTAGATGATATATAGAGTATGTTGGTGGAACTGGAAACAAGATTTATGAGACTTCAAATGAAATCTAATGCATGCTACTTAAATCCTAAATCGTATTCATAATTCTAATTCCTGACAATTATATAAATTCTGCATTCTATAAAGAATTTCCCTATATTATCTTCCTTGATCCTTAAAACAATCTCATATAGTAGACAGAGCAAATCATATCATCCTTACAATTGACATAATAGAAATTCAGTGTGGTTAAGAAAATTACCACAACATCATACAGGTTGTCAGATTTTCTTATAGGTTCAGTAATTTTAACTGAATCTAAGAAACCACAAAGTTTCTATGTGTTAGCTTTGAGAACTTATATCAGCCTAAAAAACTTGCCATAAAACAATGTTTCTTTAAATATTTATTTAATCTTGAGAGAGAGAGAGAGAGAGAGAGAAAGCAGGAGTAGGGGAGGGGCAGAGAGAGAGGGAGACACAGAATCCGAAGAAGGCTCCAGGCTCTGAACTGTTAGCACAGAGTCCGATGCAGGGCTCAAACCCACAAACTGTGAGATCATGACCTGAGCTGAAGTCAGCCGCTTAACCAACTGAGCCACCCAGGCATTCCAAAACAATGATTTTTAGAAGTCAGTGGAGTATACAGGTCTATCTCATTTTATTTATTTATTTTTAATTTTTTTAAATGTTCATTTTTTTTGAGAGAGAGACAGAGTGCGAACAGGGGAGGGGCAGAGAGAGACACACACACAGAATCCAAAGCAGGCTCCAGGCTCTGAGCTGTCAGTACAGAGCCCAATGTGGCGCACAAACCCACAAACCATGAGATCATGACCTGAGCCAAAATTGGACGCTTAACTGACTGAGCCACCCAGGCGCCCCTCATTTTATTTTTTTTTATCTTTATTTACTTATTTTGAGGGGGCGCCCAGAGAGAGGGGGAGAGGGAGAGAATCCCAAGCATGCTCCACACTGTCCAAGAGGAGCCCAACGAACCATGAGATAGTGACCTGAGCTGAACTGAAGTTGGATACTTAACCTTCTTAACCTACTGCATCTCATTTTAAATAAACTGAGTAGGTAAGATTCCATATTTCCAGAAAAGAGAAAATTGGGATGGGTGGGAATTATTTACTTTATAAAGGAAATCCGAATTTATCAAAACAATGTGATATGACTTGTTTAAATAACAAGTAATTCCTTTAAATGTACACTAGGATACTCTAAAATACTTTTAGTGATGTATGCCCCCGTATACATTTTAAGTGATCAAATTTATTATAAGTAAGCAAACTACCATATATAAAGAATTCCTATAAATCAATAAGAAAAAAGCAAACAAAATTGAAATGGACAAAATGTATTTCCAGTTGAGTCATAGAAGATAAAGCCCCAAAAGTCAACAAACACCTGCTTAAGAAGGAAGGCTAGCTCCCACCTTCTTCCCTTCTTCCTGGACACATGGTTGTCCGGCCAAGGACTACATTTCCCAGTGTCCTCCAAAGAATGTACCTATGCATCTATAAAACTAAGTAGTGCCAGTGGAATGTGAGTGGAAGAGATGTGTGCACCTTCTGCCTTATTTGCCTATGAACATTGCTTTTCCAAAAATTCTCTAATCTTTTCCCAAAAGTTGGTACGTGGCAGCAAGCTAACTGTAACCATGAAGACAGGATGGCAGTGTAACAAATGGAAAGATCCTTGAATAACGGCGGAGTCAAGCCACCTAACCAGCCTGGACTATCCAGTGTAAGATTGCTATACAAGAGAGAAATGTCTTTTTTTTAAAAATACTATATCTGGGTGGCCTATTTGTTACAGTAGCTTAGCCTTCATCCCAACTAATATGACGTTGAAACTAACTAGTAATCCATGAAATGCCAGTTAAAACAAGGTTCCTTTTCATACCCTAGGTTGATGACATTTAAAAAGTCCTGTGATATTAAAAATTGGCAATATGAAAATAAGAAATACTCAAATATTTCTACCTGGAGTACGAATTGGTACAACAACTTAGGGAACGATTTGTCAGTATTTGTCAATATTACTAATGTAGAAAATTACCATTCCCTACAACTCATTTGTTTCAATTCTGAACATTGTAACTTCACATACCGAGACATATCTAGATCAGTTACAACATCACTTGTAATAGCAAATATTGGAAACAAATTAAATGTCTATTGATAAGAGGATGGATAAATAAGTTGTGGTATTTTCATATAACTGAGCACAATCAGCAGTTATAATGAATGAACCACCTCTATATATAACAATATGAATAAACTTCATAAACATAATATGAGAGAAAAGGAAGCTGAAGAATATATATAATATGATAGCAGTGGGTAAAATTCAAAATATGCAAAGCATAATTATTGTTTTGACTACATATATATTGTAATAAAGGTATGAAAATGCAGTCTGGAAGAATGCATGCCAGATTCTTGATAGTGGTGTGTCTCTGGGAAAGGAAGATAAGGAGGTGGATCTGTGAAGACAAACAAGGAGGACTTCAACATTGTTCATAATGTTTTATTTCCTTTGTGGAAAATGTCATGCAAAAATTGTTAATATTTGTTAATTACGGCTATTGGGTACAATCAGTGGTGTGCTTGGTGTGGATCACACAGGGAGAGTGAATTCTGTGCATCTCTCCCAGCTCCCCTTTCAAGGATGTCACCATGATGGCTTGAATTGGACACAGGGAAAGTATTTACATCACAGAAATCAGCAAATACTACAAATCAGAAGTTTTTTATTCCCCTGAGAGTCAGTTGTTAACCTTGACTAGCACACCTCTGGGTACAATGCATCTATTAAATTAATCTTACTACTTTTTAATGATTTAAAAATTTTTCAAAATATAAGAAGTTAAAGTTTTAGCTTTATTTAACTTTTCAGGATTTTTTTCTTTCTTTTTCATTTTCTTTTCTTTTCTTTCTTTTTTTTTTCACAAAACATCCTGCATATATGTCTTGCTGGGGGTTGGGAGAAATTCTG
The DNA here is from genome assembly GCA_028646485.1 of Cryptoprocta ferox. Taxonomy (NCBI): domain Eukaryota; kingdom Metazoa; phylum Chordata; class Mammalia; order Carnivora; family Eupleridae; genus Cryptoprocta; species Cryptoprocta ferox. The sequence continues at coordinate 37,788,705 of CM053567.1, read as the reverse complement.
GACTTCTTACTTACTGCACAATTTCAAGAGCAAGTGTCTTCAAATCATATATGACATCCCTTGTATGATAAGAAACTTCCTGCCTCTTCTCAAAGAAGATAGCATCTTTCATAACTGCCAGAATGTCCACACTTACCTCATGAAATTTTAGTTGTTGAACCACAATTTTGACTTCTACTTGTATAAACATAAATCCTGGTTAAAAATGGTTATGATATTGCCTTGAAAGTCTATATGGTTTCAACAACCTCTGCACCCATAATGTAGGATGTAATGTAATTACACTTTCTGAACCCCAAATCAGGACATGTGGTCATACAAGTATGGAGGACTGTGGGCAGGATGTTTGACTTCAGTCCTGTCATTAAAATTCTGGGCTTTCAATCACTGTAACCACAGTACCAGATAACAAAGACTACTTATTCCTCATTAATCACATAGGAATGCTCTGTTAACCTTAATCCTTGGAATGATTATTTTTAAACAACTTCTAATTTTTTATTAAAAAGTAAAATATATTAAGTACAGGAAATATAGTTGTGAAAAGAGAAGTAAATAAAATAAAATCATCCATCCATAATTTCATGACCCAGAGACAACCATTAATATTTCAATAAATAACTTTTCAGCTTATTTTGTGTGTATATTTTTTCTTTTCAAAATAAGATTAGATCATATACACTGGGTTTTTTTAAATTGAGGTATAGTTGACACACAATGTTTCATTATTTTCAGGTGTATAAAATAGTGATTTCACAAGTCTACACTTTATACTATGCTCACCTCAAATGTAGCTACCACCTGTCACCATACAACGCTATTGACTATATTCCCTATGCTGTACCTTCCATCCCCATGATTTATTCATTTCATACATATACACTGCTTTAACAGGCCTTTTCCACATGAGACTCTACTATTAGTTTATTTCCATGTCATTTAATTTTCTTCAAAAGTGTTATTTTTATAACTATAGAGTGTGACATAATAGTAATCAAATTCATTTCACCCATTCTTCCACTGTTAAATATTTGGATTATCTGCAATTCTTCCATATAATAAGCAATGATGTGATCATCATCCTAATAAATATCTGCATATATCTTTGTTCCTTTCTTTGGGACAAATCTTTTAAAAATTTAAAAATGTTTTATTTATTTTTGAGAGAGAGTACGAGTGGGGGAGGGGCAGAGAGTGAGGGAAACCTGGAATCTGAAGCAGGTTCCAGGCGCTGGGCTCTCAGCACAGCGAGGCTCTAACTCATGAACCATGAGGTCATAACCTGAGCCGAAGTCAGACGCTTAACCAACTGTGCCACCTAGGTGCCCTGGGGGATAAATCTTAATCATATAATTCCTGAGTCAAAATTTATGAATACTCTTTAAACATTTCTGATGATTATCTTTATGGAAATTGGTTATTCATGTAGAAACTTTATGTCATACACAGAAATACATTTAAAGTATACTAAAAACAAATGTAAACAGTAAAACTATTAACCTTAGAGAAAATTTATAAAGATACCTTTTATAACATCAGGTTAAGGGGGGAAAAGAGAAAAATACAATCAACAGAGGTAACAATAAATACTTGCAAAACTTTTGATTAACAAAAGACACTATAAAAGACAAAGGACAGACTAGGAGAAAATATCTGCAATCCATAGAACACAAAGAATTAGGATCCAGAACATAAGAACACTTATAAACCAGTAAGAAAAATATAAGCAATACAATAGAAAAATAGGAGAGAATATGAAAGGCAAGCCACAAAACAAGGAATCTGAACAGTTAATAAACTTAGGAGATGTGCTCAAATTTACTAGTAATAAACAAAATGTAAATTTAACTAACAAACTGGATCACATCCATCAGAGTAGCAAAAATTTTAAAGTCTGACATCAAATTTAACAAGAATGTGATATAAATGGAACTCTCACATGTTGCCAGTGAGAAAGTAAATTGGTTCAAACATATGGAGGAACAATTTGGTGACATTTATGAAAGCTGACAATGTTTGCTCTTGGGGTCAAGAAGGATGAGTCAAGCCAGGTCAACATTGAAGGAGGCATGCACTCTCAGGGTCATGCAAGTGTAGGTTAGCACCTGAGAATGAGGTCCTCCTAAAAGTTGTGCTCCACATACTTTGCTTCCCTCACCCTGGTCCCAGCCCTGATGCACATGTCCTAAAAGCCACTACTCCATTTCTAAATATATACTCACCAGTTCGTTCACATGTGCTCCAAGAGACATAAACAAGAATTTCATTGCAGCATTGTTTATAAAAGTAAAAAATGGAAAAAATGCAAATGTTCAATAATAAAATTATATATATAAATATGGCATATTCATTGAATAGTATATTATAAAATAGTTTAAATGAATAGAGTTACATGTATCAACATGGCTAAATCTCATAATAAATCTCAAAAACATAATTTTGAATAAACAAAGCAACTTACAGAATGATACATTTGGTATGATTCACTTAAAGTTTGAAACATGATTTATAATATTATTTATTATTTATGGATCATAGATAGTGTAAGACAAAAAAGTCATCCAAATGATAAACACCAAACTCATATTAGTTCTTTCTATAAAAGAAGAGAGACAAATAGGGTCTGAGTAATAAATGTAAAAGTTTTCTTTAACTATTAAAAAAATTTTTTTAGAGAAAGAGTGAGAGTGCGAGTGGAAGCCAGGGAGATGGATAGAGGGAGAGGGAGAGAAAGAGAGAGAGAGAATCTTAAGCAGGCTCCACACTCAGCGAGGAGCTTGATGTGGGGCTCAATCCCATGACCTTGGGATCATGACCTGAGCTGAAATCAAGGTCAGATGCTCAACCAATTGAGCCATGCAGGCAGGCACCCCAAGATTTTTTTTTTAAGTATCTGAAGCAAATAAAACCAAATGTCAGGACTTCTTAAAGTTGGGTTGTGCTCTCCTGGGTGTTAGTTAAATTATTTTCCACAGTTTTATGTGTGTTTGGAGATTTCATAATTTTTAAATGACTAAAAATGTTAAAATTCATATTCACCTCCATAACTAGATGACTTTGGCAAGTCAATTAACTTTTCCTGAATATCAGTTTATTCTTTCTCTAAAAAAACCACATAACTATATCCTGAGTCATAGAGTGATAGCCACTACATTTTCTAACTCTACAGAGATTTACTTGCTGTGTGTTAAGCCTGGCTCAGCTTTTGAACTACTCCTGACTAAGGTCTGGTAGGCTGTACTCATTAAATAATGGAGCCCAGAATGGGTCCTATGTCATGAGATTCAGAAATGGATATGCCTAAGGTGCTCACTAAGTGGTAATTCCATTTCACCCTATCATCCTCACCACCTTGTGGTGGATGAAATGACATACCACCCAAATCTTGAAGGAAGGACTTCTTTCCCACTGCTGGGAGTAAATCAGTCTTTGGTTGCCAGCCCCTCCAGGGATTACGTTAGCTACAAAGAGCCACCTCATTCAAGGTCAAGCCTTTCCCAGAGTAGTTCATATCCAGTGACTAATAGAAGTTAGTGTATAAGCATCTAACAGTTTTGGACCAACCCAGGGTGACTATGACAGGTGATTTTAGTTAGCTCCAAAGCTCCCTGTGGGGTTCCTTGAGGCTGTTGCAGCTTGACCTGTCCTTCTCTTCCACAGGTACCAAGAGCATTCCCTAATTAATATTCTGAGAGCTAAACTCTGTTTCTGGATCTGTTTCTTGGAGAACACAACTTGTGAGGTTGGTATCAAGAGTGGGATGACAAAGGTAATATGGGGTTTCAGAACTGGATTGCTTGTCACCTGCTTAGCAGTGAGGAGCTCCTCATCAGTAGTAAACTGAGCACAAATAGTTTCTGGCAAAGCTGGCAGGGGATTGAATAGTGTTCTCCCACACCATCCATATTCATGTCCATCCAGAACCTCAGAAGATGATCTTATTTGGAAATAGAGTCTTTGACTTTCTTATATCACACACAAAAATAAATTCAAAATGGATTAAATACCTAAATGTGAGATAGGAAACCATCAAAATCCTAGAGGAGAACACAGACTCTTTGACATCAGCCATAGCAACCTCTTACTAGATATGTCTCCTGAGGCAAGGGAAATAAAAGCAAAAGTAAACTATTGGGACATCTTCAAAATAAAGGGCTCTTTCACAGCAAAGGAAACAATCAACAAAACCAAAAGACGGCCTGTGGAATGGGAGAAAATATTTGCAAATGACATATCTGATAAAAGGTTAGTATTCAAAATCTATAAAGAACTTATCAAACTCAACACCCAAAAAATAAAAATCCAATTTAAAAATGGTAAGAAGACATGAATAGATATTTTTCCAAAGAAAACATACAGATGGCTAACACACACATGAAAAGACGCTCAACATTGCTTATCATCAGGGAAAATACAAATCAAAACTACGATGAGATATCACCTCACACCAGTCAGAATGGCTAAAATTAACAACACAAGAAACAATAGGTGTCAGCGAGGATGTGGAGGAAGGGGAACCCTCCTGTACTATTGGTGGGAAAGCAAACTGGTGCAGCCACTCTGGAGAACAGTATGGAGGTTCCTCAAAAAGTTAAAAATAGAACTATCCTACAACCCAGCAATTATACTACTAGATATTTACCCAAAGGATACAAAAGTACTGATTTAAAGGGGCACATGCACCCCGATGTTTATAGCAACATAATCAACAATAGCAAATTATGGAAAGAGCCCAAATGTTCATTGACTAATGAATGGATAAAGAGGATATGGTGTATATATATACATACAATGGAATATTAGCTATCAAAAAGAATGAAATCTTGCCATTTGCAATGATGTAGATGGAGCTAGATTGTATTATGCTAAGTAAAATAAGTCAGAGAAAGACAAATGTCATATGATTTCATTCATAAGTGGAGTTTAAGAAACAAAACAAATGAATAGGGGAAAGGAAAAAAAAGGGAGGCAAACCATAAAAGAGACACTTAGCTATAAGGAACAAACTGAGGGTTTCTGGAAGGGGGATGGGCATGGGGGATGGGTATAATAAATGATGGGTATTAAGGAGGGTATTTGTTGTGATGAGCACTGGGTGTTACATGTAAGTGATGAATCACTAACTTCTAGTCCTGAAACTAATATTACACCATAGGTTAACTAACTTCAAATAAAAACTTGAAACATTAAAAAATGTTTTAAAAAAAGGAAATAGAGTCTCTGAAAATGTTAATTAGTTAAGGATCTCAGGATAAAATAATCTTAGATTTAGGATTGCTTTAAGTCCAATGATTATCATCCTTATGAGAAAAGGGGAAATATACAGAGAGAGACAAATAGGGAAGAAGCCAAGTGAAGATGGAGGCCGAGCATGAAGTCATGTAGCCACAAGTCAAAGGATGTCAGGAGTCCCCAGAAATAGGAAAAGGAAGGAAGAATTCTCCCCTAAACCCTTCAGGAGAAGCATGACTCTACTGATACTCTGATTTCAGACTTCCAGCCTCCAAAACTGTGAGAGAATAAATTTCTGTTGTTTAAGCCACCCACTTTATTATGGCACCATAGGAAACTAATACTTAGTCTGGTTGTTAAAACTTTCACCAGTAGCAAATTGAAATGGTTATACCAGTGGAAGGAAATGTAGTAGTTGGTAGAAAGTACTAGATGTGTCAAAAGTTTGGAGAAAATAGTAACAAAATTCAGTGGCTATTACTAAGATAGGTTGACACTCTAGAAAAGATAATGAAAACCTGAGAGCAATTTACAGGCAAATGAGAGCCAAATGTGGAAGCAAGAGGACCTCCTTGAAAAGCATACAAAGAAGCTTTCAAATGCTAGACAGAGAAAGCAGAGAAAGCTGACCATCAGACTCAGGACCTAACTGTGAGAACAGCAGACTTCCCAAAAAAAGGTGAAACTTCCAGCCAAGGACATCTGAGTTGATTTCAGCTTCCCCTTCAATCTTGAAACTCCTAACTCCCCAAAATTCTGCAGAAGTGGGCCACCCCTCACTATTAAAAGCAGCATCCCCCTCTTACTTAAAGACAGTGTAGAGACCTCTATCCACAAGATATGTGTCCCTATCAGACCTGCCTCTACCTCACATTTTGACCTCAGTCCTATAATTAGGGTTAAGTTTCAACACATCCCAGATGCTGAGAATACAGTGTGAGCCCATGTCCCTCATTCTCTTACAGGCGTGGTTTCTGAGAGCTTGCCCAATAAACCTCCTGGGAGTCCATCTCTGTCTCAGGACCTCTGCTGGGAAATTCTACCTAAGACAATATGTATTGTCACCATCCCACAGAGGTTGGCTATTTGCATGCAACTTCATGTTTTTAAGTAAGTTTCAATGTATTAAAAGAGGAAATTGGGAAGTAATGGTGGTGAAACAAATATCTCTAACTTTGTCCACAGCAGATCCAACAGCTCTGAAAGCTCCATAATTGGCTCCTAAATTCTCTGAGCCTCCAGTCACTTTTATTAATGAATTTAAGAACATTTGACCTATAATAACTCCACACAATCTTACAATTTGCTAATTGAAAAACTGCCTGCAACTAAAAACAGGCTTTGCAAGCCACAACCCTCTTGCATATTGGAAACAAAGAGCTCTCGAGGGTTTTCAGGTTTACAAAGTCACATTCATGCTCGGAAACTTATGGGTTTAGCATTTTCCATTAGGTCATTTCATATCTTTAGGTTTTAGATCAGAGGATTGAGAATACACAGGCATGGTCATGGGACATTAACTGGAAATAATGAAGTTTCTCGGGTACCTCTGCACAACTCCAAAGGAGATACTTGATTTAAAGTCCATGCAGAGTACACTGTGCCTTTCCAGATTAGATCATTTGTGACTAAATGTGAAGCTTTAAATAGTTCTTAATAAAAAACGAAATCTCATGGTGATATCACTCAGGAGAACTAGCAATGATGCTTCTATTTTAAACTGAAAGACCTTGATAACCTTGAACTTCAGTTAAGGTAGAAAGAGCTCTAAGAGAGGGTAGACATTGCTCTAGGGCCTCCTCGTCAAGCCACAGTAGAATTGTGGCTCATCCAGCTGTTCAGGGCTCATTCAAGTGTAAATGGTATGCAAACAGAGGAAGTGTGATTTATGTTTCTGTTTAAGGAGGTAATCTCAGCCAGTACTAATTTAACTTCTTTTATGCTGACAAAATGAACAGAGATGTCAAGATATGAAGTAAAAGGCATGTGAAGTCATAGCCTTCAGCACTCAGTCTAGCATCTTATCACAAGTAAAGCAGTACAGATGCATTGACATGAAAGAAGAAAAGCTTAAGAGCTAAGACAAAAAGACTTCATTCTATGAAACCATCATGAAAATGAAAAAAATAACTATAGGACAGGAGAAAATATTTGCAAATCACTCATTGGATGAGGTTGTATATATACAACCAGAGTATATAAAGAACTCTTAGAATTCCATAACAAAGAAACAAATAACCCAATTAAAAATGAGCAATGTCTTTCAGTTGATATTTCTTAAACAAAGGTATATGAATGGCCAAAAAACACATGAAAAGGTATTCAACAGCATTGGCCATTTAGAAAATGCACACCAAAACCACAGTGAGCTATCACTAGGATGCTAGAATCAAGAAGACAGATATAACAAATGTTGGTGAAGATGTGGAGAAATTGGGAACCCTATACATTGATGATTAAAATATAAAATGGTGCTGCTGTTTTGGAAAACAGTTTGACAGTTCTTTAAAAGGTTAATAGAATTACCATCTGATCCAGCAACTCCACTTCTTCATATGTACCAGAGAAATGGAAAGAAAAACCTATACACAAATGTTTATAACTGTCAAAAAAAATGAAAAGAACTTCAATGTCCATCAACTGATGAATGGATAAGCAAAATGTGGTATATCCACACAATGGAAAACTATTCAGCCATAAAAAATTATGAAGTATTGATACAGCATCACAAACCTTGAAAACTTATGGTAGGTAAAAGAAGGCAGTCTTAAAAGACAACCTACTATATGATCCATTTCTATGAAATGTTCAGAGAGGGCAAATCTAATGGCACAGAAAGCAGATTAGTGGTTGCCTATCGCTAGGGGATGGGTACTAAACAGAGAATGCTAATGAGTACCAGTTATATTGAGGAGAAAATTTTTCTAAATTTAGATTGTGATGATGGTTGCACAATTTTTTCAATATATTAAAAACCATTGAATTGTATACTCTAAATTGGTGAATTTTATGATATGCAAAATTGTATCTCAAAAATATATCAAAATTTTTTTTACTTTTTAAAATATTTTTATTTGAGAGAAAGAGAGAGAGAGAGACAATGAATGGGGGAGAGAGCAGACAGAAAGAGAATCGTAAGTGATCTCCACACTGAGTATGGATGGAATCGATGCAAGACTCAATGAGGTCATGACCTGAGCCTACATCAAGAGTCGGATGCTCAACTGGCTGAGCCATCCAGGTGCCCCCTCCAAAAAATTTTTAATTAATTTCATTCCATGGAGGCTGCTCTATCCACTTTTTCTCTAAGCCTGGGTCTAAAATGGAAAGGAGCTGTTCATTCTTAGTCTTCTGGGGGGAAACCTACATTTTATTCTATAGCTGATCTGAGTTTTACTTCATCCATATATATTTTTCAGGCAGGCTACAGCTATATATATATATATATATATATATATATATAACAACTTCCTAACTAGAAGGTATATAAGGATGGAAAATTAATGTGAAAGCTCTTTTTCAGGCCACTTACTTAGGTTGGTTGTACTGTTGCTATAACACTGAAACTTTTTTGTGGATCTGTTTATTTTCCTTTCTGTAACCTTCGTTGTCTTTGTGGTGGATTATATTATTTGTCAGTAAGTATTCCCTCAATTCTGAACCTGTCCTACCTCACTTCTAAGAGAAATATATTTCCCAGTGAAATTAGGTGTGTCTGGGTGACTTGCTTTGGCCAAGTATTGAGGGAACTAGTGACTCCTGTTAATTCCAAATGTATGCTTGAAGAAGCTTTGGGATTTTTTGCCAACCTTCTTATAACTATTCAACTAGAAGTGAGCATTCCAGATAGAAGTGTCCCCTTCAGCTTGAGTCTCAGACAAAAGACATGTGAAGCAGAACTGAAGTGACTATCAGCCCAAAGCAGAGCTACCCGACTGTCCATGACCTTCAAGGAAGAAATAAATGTTTGCATTCCACTGATTTTCTTGTACACAGCTTATCTTAGTGAAAGCTGAATAATGCAATTGTCATTATATTCATTCAGAAAACATATTTTGAGTACTACCATGCATTTGATTCTGTGGTTATTCTTTAATAGACAAAACTGGTCTCTTCTATTGTCAAGTACTTTATAGTCTAGAAGGTAAAATACAAAAGGACAAAAATAAACAAAATACAAAATAGGTGGTGAGTGATATGAAAAATATAAAACATAATAAGAGGTTTAGAGCAGAAAAAGATTACTTCCGACTCAGAGAGATCATAGAACCTTCATTTCAGGAGATGAAAACCCAATTGTATATAGATTAAAAGCAAAAGATGTATATAATTTAACATAATATACTCAGTTTCCAGCATAGATAAGTATAATAGTAAAATATAGTGAAGACTAAGGTGAAGGTAATTTAAAATGTTGATTTAATTTCATGGAATGAACCCTGATATACTGTAGATTTCCAGTTGTTTACAAATATTTTCTTCTTAATATTTTTGGTTGGTTAACTATTTTTCCTTTCCTTTTCTTTCTTTCTTCTCTCCCTCTCTCTCTCATTCAGTTATTTAAGGTACCCACACCAGAGTACTTCCAGAGGTGAAGAGATTACTTTTCCCTGAGCGCAGAGGTGCTTCAAGGTGAGTACATGGAACAAGTTGCATGGAGACCACAACCCCTTCTGAAGGGAAGAGTTCAGAGGAGAGGTGGCACTGTCGGAAAGCTGTCTCCACAGATTTTAGTGTGGGAAGAGACCTCTCCTGCTTTAATCCCACTAGCCATCATTGTACTTGTGAGGACCAGAGGCACAGAGAAGCTGAGGAACTCATTTAGTCACACAGCCTGTTAACATGGTAGGCCTGGGACATGGGAGCAGGCCTTTTTATTTTTCATTCTGTTCTTACATTTGTAATGAACTTAGTCAGATTTTTTTTTTTACCTTGTCTGTGTGAGTTCAATTTAAAAAATGAATATAAAAGTTAGTAGTTTAGGGCCCAAGTCACAAGTGCCTATAGGTTCTGGACAGTTTACATGAGCCTGAATCCAAGAGGGCAGCTGTGACTCCACATGGTTAGAATGCAGTCATACAGGCATAAGGGCCCACCATGGCTTTTTTAAGACTGGATAAAGTTCTGACACAAGATTATTGAGTGGGGAAGACCTTTACAAAAAGAAGGGATAGTGTGGATAAAGACAGAGAAATGGGGACATGTATTTAAAGAAAAGCCAGTGGTCTTATTTGAGGACATATGAAGAGTGTCTCTTGCTTGAGATAAGGGTGTGGTTCTTATAGCCCATACTGAGATAGGGATGAATTCACCCCAGCAAGCAACAGGATACAGAGGTTCACGCCCAATGACTAGGCAAATTGTTCTTCTCACTAGGTGCCACTGTAGGACAGACAACAACTAGAGCTCTTGTACTTCCCCAAATGCTACTTCTGTACTGAATATGATGCTACATAAGCTTCTGAAGTTTACATCATCCCTCAAAGTAGGAAAAAAGAGTCAGGGAAAATCCTAACATGACTGAAAACGCTTGCAGCAATAGGTTTACTCAGAACTCACTAGATTTTTAAATCCTATTCCCATTTTATTTTTTAAATTATAATTCTAATATAATTAACATACAGTGTTATATTAGTTTCAGATGTATAATATAGTGATTCAACACTTTTCTACATCATCCTGTTCTCATCACAACATGTGCACTCCTTAATCCCCCTAATCCCCATCACCTATTTTACCCATGTCCTCACCCACCTCCCCTCTTGTACCCATCAGTTTGTTCTCTATAGGTAAGAGTCTGTTGAGGTAAAGGAAGGTGGTGGCAGAGTAGAAAGACTCTAGCCTAGGTCCATCCTACAAACATACAACATAACTATGAAATCATCCTAAACAACTCAGAAATTGATAGAACAAACTCCATGACTAAAAGGAGAGAAGAGGCTACATTGAGAAGGTAGGAAGTGTGGAAATGTAGTCTAGGAGAAAAATGGATCACAGTTTCTGTAGAGGGGAGAGAGCCATGGGCAAGGAGAAGGGCAAGAGAGAGAGGAACACCAAGGGGAAGGCACAAAGAGGACATTTCTCCAAAGCTGTTGGCTTGGAAAATGAGGGGCTGAATTATATGAGTTCTTGTAATTGGTGGGGCTTAAAGCCTGGAGATTTAAAGATCAGTGGGATTGGTTGGGATATAGCTCAGAGGGCACTGCCCTGTTCCTGGTGAGAGGGCAGACAAACAACCTGGGTTGCCATTTGAAGAGCACCTGGAACACACAGTGGAGAGATTATTTGTTCTTGGAGCATGTCCCTGAGAGGCAGTGTTCATGGAGACACCTCTTTGGGGACAAAGGAGCTGGCTGGTGCCATTTCCCTCCCCCACCATCAGCATAAACACAGAGCCATCTGCAAGAAGCAGTGAAGTGCTGACATTGGCTGCCTAACTTGTTTATTCCAAGTGCCACAGCTCTGCACTTTGGTGGGACTGCCCTTCTCAGTCATGCATGCCTCCATCCCAGTGCAGCAGGCCCCTTCCACAGAAGACCAGAAGAAACCCCATTCCATATCACGTTTCCTGACCAGAGGGTTCTATGGTGCTTCAGTTCTAGTGGAACTAAAACTGGTCTCATTTAATAAACAGACCAGGGCACACCTAGTCAAAACTCACCACATCAGGCCAGGGCCCAAACACTGCCCACAGCAGGCATGGACAGCATCTGCAGACAATTGGCATCAAGGATAGAGAAACCAAAACACAGCAGCAGAGCACACACAGCATACATCAGAGACACTCCCAGAAGTGCCAGGGCCTGAACACTATATGAATCACTTCTTCATAAAGCCATTACTTTCAGAAGCAGGAGAAATAACTGACTTCTCTAACACAGAGAAGAAGAAAGAGACTTAGACAAAATGCCAATGGAGGTATTTAGCCCAAATGAAAGAAAAGAAAAGGTCATGGCCAGAGATCTAATTGAAACAGATATAAGTAATATGTCTGGTGAAAAATTTAAAGCAACCATCATAAGGATACTCACTGGGCTTGAGAAAGGAATAGAAGACATCAGTGAGATCCTTAAAACAGGGATAAAAGAGTTTAAAAAAAGTATCAATCAGAGATGAAGAGTGCAATCAACAAGATTAGAAACATACTTGATGGAATGAACAACAGGCTGGAAGAAGCGAGGGAATGAATTAGTGACAGAGAAGATAAAATAATGGAAAAGAATGGAGCTGAACTAAAGAGAGAAAGAGAAATTATGCAACATGAGAATAGACTTCGGGAACTCAGTGACTCCATCAAACATAATAACACTTGTTATGATAGGAATACCAGAAGAAGATAGAGAAAAGGGGGCAGAAAATTTATTTAAGGAAACAATAGCTGAAAACTTTCCTAATCTAGGGAGGGAAATAGATATCCATCTCGAAGAGGCACAGAGAATTCCCATCAAAATCAAAAAAAGTAGGCCAACACCAAGACATATTGCAATTATATTTGCAAAGTATAGTGACAAAGAAAAAATACTAAAAGCAGCAAAACAAAAGAAGTCCTTAATTTACAAGGAAAACCCACAAGGTTACCTGGAGACTTCTCCACAGAAACTTGGCAGGCCAGAAGGAAATGGCATGATATATTCAAAGTGCTAAATGAGAAAAGTCTGCAGCCAAGAACAGTCTATTCAGTAAGGCTGTCATTCAGAATAGAAGGAGAGATAAAGAATTTCTCATACAAACAAAATCTAAAGGAGTTCATGACCACTAAACCAGTCCTGCAAGAAATATTAATGGGGACTCTTTGAGTGGAAAGGACAGACCAAAAGTGACAAAGACAAGAAAGATCAGAGAAAATCTCCAGAAATAATGACAAAACAAGTAATAAAATGGCAATAAATAGAAATCTATCAATAATTACTTTGAATATAAATGGATTAAATGCTCCAATCAAAAGACAGGGTGTCAGAATGGCTAAAAAAAAAAAAAAACCCGAGATCCCTCCATATGCTGCTACAAGAGAATCATTTCAGACCTAAAGACACCTGTGTATTGAAAGTGAGGGGATGGAGAAATATTTATCATGCAAATTGATGTCAAAAGAAAACCAGAGCAGGAATACTTATATTACATAGGGTAGACTTTAACACAAAGATGGTAAGCAGAGATCAATAAGAGCACTATATCATAAAAAAAAAGGACTATCCAACAAGATCTAACAATTGTAAATATTTATGCATCTAACATGAAGGCATCCAAATGTATGAAACAATTAATAACAAACATAAAGGAACTAACTGATAATAATACAATAATCATAGGGGATTTTAACATCCTACTTACATCAATGGACAGATCATCTAAGCAGAAAATCAATAGGTTTTGAATGACACACTTGACCAGATGAACTTAACAGATATATTCAGAACATTACATCCTAAAACAACAGAATACACATCCTTTTCAAGTGCACATGGAACATTCTCCAGAATAGATCACATATAAGGTCACAAATCAGGCCTCAATGAATACAAGAAGACTGAAGTCATACCATGCACTGTTTCTGACTACAATGCTATGAAACTAGAAGCCAACCACAAGAAAAAATCTGGAAAGAAAGAGCCAAATAAATGGAAGTTCAGCAACATGCTACTAAATATAAATGGGTCAACCAGGATGTCACAAAAAATTTTTAAAAATACATGTAAACAAATGAAAATTAAAACACAACTGTCCAAAACCTTTGGGATGCAGCAAAAGCAGTCCTAAGAGGAAAATATATAGCAATACAGGCATTCCTCAAGAAGCAAGGAAAATATCAAATAAACAACTTATCTTTACATCTAAAGAAGCTAGAAAAAAATGATAACTGAAGCCTAAAGCCAGGAGAAGGAAGGAAATAATAAAGATTAGAGCAGAAATAAAAAAATATAGAAATAAAAAAACCCAATAGAACAGATCAGTGAAACCAGGAGTTGGTTATTTGAAAAAGTTAATAAAATTGATAAACCTCTAGCCAGACTTATCAAAAAGAAAAGAGAAAGGACCCAAATAAATAAAATTACAAATGATAGAGGAGAAATAACAACCAACACCATAGTAATGCAAACAATTATAAAAGAATATAATGAAAAACTATATACCAACAAATTGGACAACCTGGAAGAAATGGATAAATTCCATTTCTGATAAATTACCAAAACTGAAACAGGAAGAAACAGGAATCTTCAACAGACCAATAGCCATCAAACGAATTGAATCAGTAATCAAAAAACTCCCAACAAACAAAAGTCCAGGGCTTCCCAGGGGAAGTCATAGCCACAGGAATAAAAAATAAAAGGCATCCAGGTTGTCAAGGACTAAGTAAAACTTTCACTATTTTCAGATTACATAATACTCTGTACAGAAAACCCTAAAGACTCCACCAAAAAACTGCTAGAACTGATAAATGAATTCAGTAAAGTTCCCAGGATATAAAATCAATGTGTAGAAATCTGTTGATTTCTATACACTAATAATGAAGCAGCAGAAAGAAAAATTGAGGAATCAATCCCATTTACAATTGCACCAAAAACAATAAGGTACTTAATAATAAACTTAATAAAGAGGTGAAAGACCTGTACTCTGAAAACTATAAAACACTGATGAAAGAAATTGAAGATGACACAATGAAATGGAAAGACATTCCATGCTCATGGATTTTAAGAATAAATATTGCTAAAATGTCTATGTTTCCCAAAGCAATCTATACATTTAATGCAACCCCTGTTAAAATACCACAAACATTTTTTCACAGAGCTAGAAGAAATAATCCAAAAATTTGTCTGGAACCACAAAAGACCCTGAATAGTCAAAGCAACTTTGAAAGAGAAAAGCCAAGCTGTAGGCATCACAATTCCAGACTTTAAGTTATATTACAAAGCTATAGTGATCAAGACAGTATGGTACTGGCACAAAAATCCAGTGATACATAGATTGATGGAAGAGAATAGAGTGTCCAGAAATAAACCCATAACTATATGGTCAATTAATATTCAACAAAGCAGGAAAGAATATCCAATGGGGGAAAAACAGTCTCTTCAACAAATGATGTAGGAAAAACTGGACAGCAAAAGAATGAAACTGGACCACTTGCTTTCATCATACACAAAAGTAAATTCAAAATGGATTAAAGACCTAAATCTGAGATCTGAAGCCATAAAAGAAAGCACCAGCACTAATTTCTCTGCCATTGGCTGTAGGAACTGTTTTCTAGATAGGTCTCCTGAAGCAAAGGAAACAAAAGCAAAAATAAATTATTGGGACTCCATCAAAATAAAATCTTCTGCATATCAAAGGAAACATTCAACAAAACTAAAAGGCAACCTGTGGACTGGAAAAAGATATTTGCAAATGACATATCCCATAAAGGGTTAGCATCCAAAATATATAAAGAACTTATAAAACTCAACACCCCTCAAAATGAATAATCCAATTAAAAATGGTCAGAAGACATGAATAGACATATTTCCAAAGAAGACATCCAGATGGCCAACAGACACATGAAAAGATGCTCAACATCACTCATCATCAGGGAAATAAAAACCAAAACCACAATGAAATATCACCTCACACTGGTCAGAATGGCTAAAATCAATAACACAAGAAATAACAGGTGTTGGCATGGATGTAGAGAAAGGGAAACCCTCATGCTCTGTTAGTGGGAATGCAAACTGGTGCAGCCACTCTGGAAAACAGTATGGAGTTTCCTCAAAAAGGTAAAAATAGAATTACTCTATGAACAAGTGATCACACTACTGGGTATTTATCAAAAAAATACAAAAATGGTAATTAAAGCCTAACCCTTTATGGGATAAGCCATTTGCAAATATCCTTGACTTTTTTTTATCTTCAAGAGGAATGGGGGCCTTTTGAAAGACTTTAGGTTTAGTTATAGAAACATATAAGCAGTTAGACTTCTGTATACTTTAATCTGTGACTATGAAAGTCATACACACAGGAAGGGAATGTCTATTCCAAACAAGGCTATATATCTTAGACATCCAGGTGCTTGGGTTTTTGCCCAAATGTCTTGTTCCTTTAGATAACTGTTCCATTTGATTCCCTTTGCTAAAATAAAATTTTCCATATATTGTGCTATGGCTAAGACCTAAGCAAAAACAACACACCTGAAAGAAAAATCAACACATTTGTTATTTTCCTATACTGAAGGCATGCTTTGGAAATGTGGAATTTCCTCCCAAGTGTTTCTGTTAAACTATCCCTGCTCACAAACTCTAACTTTTTAAAAGACACATTTTTATAAGGGAAACTTCTATGTATCTTTATTATATATAAAAACAGACCACCAATACACTAAAAAGACTAAAAACTGTGATGAAATTATATAAACATTTTTGATAGTCTGAATTTTAACTTTTAATTAGGTATATTTTTGTGAAATCAATCAAAAACAATAGGAAAATATATCCTTCAATTTTTTCAATTTTAGGATAATCACCAGGTCTCCAGAAGATTTCAGTACAATCTATTATAGCAATGGATTGCAGGTGACTGATTCTGGCATTCCCAACAAATTCCAGTGGGGACATTGAAGTGGGCTTGGTTCTATCGTGGCTCTACTAGTAACTCCTCTGGAGGCTTGGGCTAGTCCCTTCCTGTCACTAGACCTCATTTCCTCATCCTTAAAAGTGGATGTGGGCCCCTAGATCTTTTCCTAGGCCTTTTCCAGCTGACATGTTCTTTGATTCTACTTTTTTTTTTCACGAAATTTTTAGACTCACAGATTGACAAATGAATCCCTTAGAATTTTCCTTTTTTTCCCCCCAATAACATATGTTTTATTAAAAGTCTATTGGAGCTAATTTTATTCTTTCTATAAGTTGATTCAGAATTTTTCTTTATATTTACACATATGGAGGGGGTGTTAATGCTGGAGGAACTTTGCCATACTATGTACCTTTTCATCTCAGATCAATGGAATCTCCCTTGTTGATTGCAAGTTTCTCACCCAGTAAGAAAAAGTATTACCCCATGAAACGGGAAAGTGGGCATGATTTTCCATTTGGAAGAGAACCAGTCAGTCACATCTCAGCAGAGACTGTTCAGTACAAACTATTGCCTAATCCCTATATTCCCATACAGCTTTATTGGCAGATTCAAGGGGAGGATTGAGTTTGGAGGCAGTTAACAGTATTGATAGTTTGCTTTCAAACACAATTTTGCTATATATAAAGCTCAGAAATATAAAGCTCAGAAACAATTGCAATCAATGTAATTCTGTAAAAAGTATGACATGCTGGGAAAGAACGCCACGAAATTATAGAGAAGAAAGGGAGAACCAGGAAGAAAAATAAGATGGTTTTAAACCATCCCAGAAAAGAAATTTAAAAGCATCTAAAATCTGAATGGGGAAATAATTAACAGTGGAATATAATATAAAATAAAAAGTAAACAGAAAATAACAAAAGAATGAATCTGGATAGCTAGAAGTAAATAGTGGAAAATGAGAAATTACTAGTTTGAGTAAAGAACTAGTACTCCAGAAAAATAAGGTGAAAATAACTCATAAATGCTAATATCCCTCTTATCAGCATAGTTGATGTGTCTATATCACTATGTTTATTCTCATCTTGGTGGTTTATTTAACCCATGACTGTGTTGGTATATGTGTAGGGTATTTAAATATTTTGTTAATATACTCTTAAATGGCAGACAGGTAAATAAACAAGTGAACAGTCATTAGACTACACATATATGTATAAACTAAGTAACAGAAGGGTAAGATAATTGAGGTGGAGCTAAACACAATTCTTTAACTTTTCTCCAAAATATTATTTTTCTTAGGTCCCTTCAAAAGAGTATGTAAATTAAACATAAACAAATTCTTGTGCATATAATATAAAAAATTTGTTACCGGCATTTATAGTTATAAAATATTTTTTAAATGATAATCAAAAATCATGACAAGATTCTTTTAAAAACTCAGGTCGGGCTCCTGGGTGGCTCAGTCAGTTAAGCGTCCGACTTCAGCTGAGGTCATGATCTCACGGTTTCTGAATCTGAGACGAGCATTGGGCTCTGTGCTGACAGCCCAGAGCCTAGAGCCTGCTTCAGATTCTGTCTTCCTCTCTCTCTGCCCCTCCCCCACTTGCACTCTGTGTGTTTCTCTCTCAAAAATAAACATTAAAAACAGTTTTTAAATAAAAAATAAATAAAAACTCAGGTCATATTAAATATTTTGAAGAAAATTTGAGAAGTATGACTAGAAATATCTTGACAATGGGTAAAAAGAGTAAAAGAAATTAATTTTTTTTAATTTAAATTTCTTCTTAGGAAGTTCTTTTTCAAAAAGTGCTTAATTTTTGCTGTTATTAATTCATAAATAATTTACATTTAAATTCATCAATGTCTTTAAATCAATAATTAAGGATCCAAAGCATATGTATCTAGACCCCTTTAATTTTCCTGGTTGTACAAAGGCCCATTTTAAACCAGAATTCCTGTCATTCAAGGAGGGTTAGTGGATACTACTCAAATGTCTTACTTTGCAAGAGGACTTTGATGGAATCCTGAACCAAACTTAAGGGCTATGGAAGCAAATTCAGAGCTGCAAATCTAGTTCAAATGCAATGTGCTGTTTCTTCAGAGAAGTAAAGAACAGCATTGTTTATTAGAAGGAACTCAGACATCTAGTGCAGCAACAATAGGGGGGCTGGAATGGTGGCAGGACTTACCTAGGGTCATTGGCCTTGGATGAACCAGAACTGCAAGTGGAATGCCCATCTTTTGATTCTCAGCACCCTGCCCTTTCACTTCCTTGTGCTGTTATTATGTTTGCATTTTTACTTTCTCTAAGACCAATTTTCAAAAGTAACTTTGGGAATAAGTATTAAATATTTAAATGCATGGCATTAGGTGAAAGAAAGGCTAATTGGAGTTTCCTTATGAAACAGACACATTGATTAGAGACACGTGACTGCAAAAGATATGCCGTATAAGGACACAAGGCAATTAAACTCATATTTCTGTGCTGATAATCAGAACTCCTGATCTATACCTCATTGTACGATCTTTCAATGAACATTTATTGAGCAAACTACTCTGGAGAAGTGCTGAACTAATAGCAATAATGATTCTCATTTTTTGAACAGTTATTGTATGCCAGACACTACTCTGAAAATTTTCCATGTATTAGGGTATTTAACCCTCAAAACAATCCCACACAATTATATTCTTATCCACATTTTACAGATTAAAAAAACAGGCACAGATAGGCCAAGTAACTTCCCTAAAGTCCCAAGGTAAGTGGTAGGGCCCATATTCAAATTGAGACAGAGCCCAGCTCAGTGAATGGGACAGTCCGTCTCTGCAGAGCTCAGGGGCAGTGAGACAAACTCAGACAATGGGGCTGATGTTTCCAGTTTGTGTGTGTGTGTGTGTGTGTGTGTGTGTGTGTGTTGGGTGGTAATTTACTGTACTTAACCTTTCCTTGTCAGCCTTGAGGGGACTAAAAATGTTGTAGCACAAATGCCAAAGCATTAACATTTAGATTCTAATGAATCTAATTTTTGAATTGGATTTTTCACTTACAAAATAGGCTTGAAAGGCACGC
This sequence comes from Cryptoprocta ferox, assembly GCA_028646485.1. Taxonomy (NCBI): domain Eukaryota; kingdom Metazoa; phylum Chordata; class Mammalia; order Carnivora; family Eupleridae; genus Cryptoprocta; species Cryptoprocta ferox. The sequence continues at coordinate 37,768,871 of CM053567.1, read as the reverse complement.
ACTATTCAGATAGGATATGAAAGGAAGAAAGCTATATTAAGTTCCAGGCCAGCTGTCCAGACCAGAGTTTCATGTAAGGGGGGCAGAGGACAGCCACTCTGCAAAAAATGGAGGAAAGCCCCTGTTCTACTCCTAGGGATAGTGGGAATATGATGGTCAAAAGAGGCAGTTGCTGGGCGCCTGAGTTAAGTGTTAAGCATCTGACTTCAGGACCTGGCTCATGCGTTCGAGCCCCGCATCAGGCCCTGTGCTAACAGCTTAGAGTTTTTCAGATTCTGTGTCTCCCTCTCTCCCTGCCCCTCCCCTGCTTGTGCTCTGTCTCTCTCTCTCAAACAAACAAACAAACAAAAAATAAACATTAAAAAAAAAAGAGGCAGTTGTATGTTTGATGGAATTTGTCCCTGAATAAATCATAGGGCAAAGCAGCATGTTCAGGCAGAAAAGGGGTCTAGTTTACACTCCTGAGCTCCTCATACATCTCATGTGGTGGAGATACTAAGTTGAGAGGCAGCTAACAGCAAAAGAGCTGAGGAACAGACCACCTGGAATAGAGGACAGGGTGAAAGATAAAACAGAGACTTGGAGGAGGCCACAGGTGGTGGAGCTAAGGCAGCAGGAAGAGGCGAGTAGGTCTTTCAGAGCTGAGAAAGAGCTGAGTGTGAGTTTAGTAGCAGCAGGTCCCAGCAGAAGGCTGCACAGCCTCTCAGCTGGGATAAGAGAGGACCAGAAAGCACTGCGTGTACTGGTGAGCCTTGTACACTTCCTCATCAGAGGCAGGACATCTCTCCCTCCAGAAACTCAGAGGCCAACCCAGAGGAGTTGGATGCATTTGGAGAGCCGCAAAAAAAGAGTCAAAGCAATTATTTCAAAGGTAGCATTATCAATGGGCTATTTAAATTACTGGATCAAACTCAGTTTAGAAAGCTGGAGTAAATTTGTTTGCTTTATCTCCCAGAGCAAGAGGAGTAGAGGTGGCAGTTGTCAGTCATGAGGAAGTTCAGGAAAGCTATAAACAAATTAAAGAAACTACACTTTATCTGCGCGACTCAGTTTTGGTAGTCCTCTTTTTTTCTTTTTCAATCCTGCTCTGCATATAAACAGTTAACCACATGAAGTACAGGAAATTTTATAGGATAATGATGAAACAGCATGTACTATGTGTCATTGTCCTAAGAACCCTGTTAACTACCTTAAGGCTTACAACATTCCTATAGTAGTTGCTATTTTTATCACCATTTTGCAGATGAGGACACTGAGACACAGAGAAGTAACTGGCTCAAGATCACACTGTCTATAAGGGGCAAAGTTGGGATTGAACCCAGACGCTCTGGCTCAGGAGTCCAGGCTGTTAACCTCCATGTTACGATTTTCATACACAAAGTGGGAAGAGAATACAAAGATGATGTGATGCCCTCTGCCCATTTGCAGCCCAAGCTTCTCAGAGGAAGTGTTGGGACTTGACCTTGTGGGGAAGAAGGGAAGCAAAGAGCGTAAAAAGCAGGGAAGGCAAAGGCACCAGATCTTAAAGCAGTATGCATTCAGGGAAGAACGATTCAGCAGACTCCTTAGCATTCAAAAGGGTAACCTTCTAGAATATTCTGTTTGTGAGTATTGTTACAGCCCTTGCAGAACGGGATGCTTTGTACCCAAGATTGTTTTTTCTTCTGATCAAGATCCAAAAGTTTCTAAGACCTTTGCACTTTGACTTGACTTCTACCACCATGTTATTTTCTTTCTTTCTTGATCACTTTGGATAAAGAAACAGTTTTTATTACTGTATGAGAATGTGCTTTAACCATGAAACAGTAAAGCACAATTAATTGGGAATGCTTAGCAGTCAGTTAGGCTCACTCACTAGCTAACGGATCATCAACCTTACATGACTATGATTAAAATTCAAGTCTCAGGAGAGCAGCTCACAGATAGTCAACACCAGGAAGCTTAAATCTGAGAATGCTGTAAGTTTTCTGCGTCCTGCAGGCTGGACTCTACAGTGTGGAGGAGAGTGGCCGGGAGGGTGCAGGAACTCAGCAGGCACTAGATCCTGGCAGCCCTCATGTTCCCAGCTCATGACAAGCTGGGAGACTGAGGGGAAAGGGGAATCAGAAGGGGTCTCAGAACATGGACATTCTCTCAAATTATGAAGTGTTCTGGATAATTTTTCAGGCTTACAGTATTTTCCTACATGTCTATTGGCTATTTGTATTTCTTATTTTGTGAATTTTTAGTGTATGTATTTTGTCTTTTTTTAAATTGACTATTCATCTTTTTAAACACTTGGCTTTTTTATATACTTAGAGTAGTAACCAATATATGTTGTAAATGTTTTGTTCAGTTGTATTTACCTCTTAAATTTTTAGAAAGTTTTTTTTTAATATAAAAGTTTTAAAATTTCATGTGGTTAAATCTATATGTTTTACTTTATGGTTCCTTCATTTTTTATACTACTAAAAAATTCTTACTCTACTTCAGAAAAATAGCCCTATATTTTCTTACATTGGCTTTTTGCTTCTATTACAGCTTAGAGATTAAGAGCCCAGATTCTGAGTCCAAAGAAGGTGAGGCTAACTCCTTACTCGGCACTCTCTGGCTGTGAGAATTTTCCGTCCTTCTGTTTCCCCATTTACTGTGAGCCGGACACTCAAAACTCTAATGACAGAAGTACTGTCCCAATCATGGTCATGGGAAAGTTGATAGAGAAGTGAGATTATGGGTGCAGAAACATTCAGTAAACAGGAACTGAAACTGGATCCCAGTCCCCTGTGCTCGTACTAATTACACTTATACTATACCAATTCACAGAAAACATAATCATTGTATTCCTTTACATTTAGAATATAGTTTGCTAGCATTTTATATGAGATGTTTGCAGCTATCACCAAAAGAACAATGTTGTGCAGTTTTACTTACAGACCTGTTTCCTAACCTTGGAGTTTAAACGACGTCTTGGCTCTTCTAGTATTCAGAGCCTATGATGTCTTCTGAGGCCTTAGTTATCATATGTGGCCTGCTTCAAATACATTACTAAATGCTTGGGCTTGGCAGACAATCTCTCTAGAGAGATCTGCAAAGTAAAGGGAAAGAATAGAATAGATTTTCTGCTTAATTAATAGCTCTTAGTATGTTTTTCTCTCTGTCAGGAATGAAATAAATATGCTGTAGGTAGGTGATAGGAAGATTCCACTCCCCCAGTGTTGCTTGAAGCAAGAACTGTCTGTAGATGGTGTGGTTTCAGTTCAGAGTATTTTTTCAAGTTTTCATTTAATTTGATGAGAAACAGCTGGAGAATCTAACTGTATAACTTCTCCAATGATGCAGCAGGAAAGAATGTTCACAGTGACATAACCACAAGTTACCATCCTGACTTGATCCACACAGGAAAACAATTTGCATTGCTTAAATTACAAACCCCAAACTTCTTGTCCTTCCAGTGTTCATCTTTTATCTGTTCAGATTAATAGGGTCTCCAGGCTGCTGCCACATGTGCTACTTAGTACATTTTGTCTTTACAAATGGATTTCTTAAAGTATTCATATCAATATAACATTCTTAATAATCAATAGTAATTATTTTCATTATTCAATCATGGGCAGAGGGGAGAGAATTTTCTCTAGACAGATCAAGGACTCAGATGTTGACCCTGTCCTGAAGAAATGTGCTCCTGGGAGAGCAGAACCTGGTTCTGCTGCTAGCTATTCAGCCTCATGGCAGTAATGGGCCTGTGACCCGCCCCCCCCCCCTACAAGGCCAGGCTCCATCCCCTTTCTGGAGATCTTCTTCCCAGGCAGTGGCCCAAACTCTGTCCTCAGATCCTTGATTGAGTCTAAGACTAGTTTCACAGAGAAGTTGGAGGATTTTTTGCTAAACTTTTCTATTCTTCATTGTATAATCTAGAAAATTAAATCAAAATTTCAAGCATCAGGGCACCTGGGTGACTCAGTCGGCTAAGCGTCTGACTCTTGATTTCCGGCTCAGGTCATGTTCTCATGGTTCATGGGATTGAGCCCCGCCTTGGGCTCTGTGCTGGTAGCACAGATTTTAGCTGAAATCCTCTCTTTCTGCCTTTCCCCCTGCTCGTGTGCTCTCTCTCTCTCTCAAATTAAACAAATAAACGTTTAAAAAAGGATTTAAAAAATAATTTAAAAAATTTTAGGTGTCAACCTTAAAGAGCCATTGGCAGAATACACAATGCAGCTTCTGTATTGTGTTTTAATAAAACAAGTTGCCAAATGATGAGAACTAATAATACTTAGTTTTCAAATGTGAAAATACAGAAAAGAAAGGCAGTAAAAGAGAGAGAGAAAGTAATCCATAATCTCACTACCTCCAAACAACTATGATTAACATTTTATGTGTTTATCCAGTATACAGTATTTTATTCTTTCTTTCTCTTTTCTCTGTCCTTCTCTCCTCCCCCGCATTCCCCTGCTCCATACCCACGAGTAGGGCACAAAGGTTAAAAGGGAAATGGGCACATTGAGATCCACACCTGTAAAGTTGTTGGAGTTGATAACTGGCCATGGCCTTGGATCTCCACATACCATGTCTTTGCAGCTCCCACTAGACCTAGAATCTTTATCAGCTTACTTCCGAATTATCTACAGCTATCTCAGTGGAGGTTAGTTGACAGCCATCTGTAAGCAGGGATGGGATAAAGAGTAGAAGCATGTGGAAGGACCAATTTTTCCATGGCTTCTTGGTCCCGGCTAGGCCCCTACCTCCCCCTTTCCAGTGGCTCTGACTTTGTCATATCCAGATAGTTTTAAAATTCTTTTTTCTACTGGCATGCCAGAAACAGTTAAGTCTCACCAGCCATTCCATTTGCTCATCAACAATTCCAGCCCTTCTTCAGTTAGGCAAGGCTGTGTGATTAATTCTCCCTTCCCTTACTGATGAGGAAGACTTGTGTTCTATCCAGATGGTGCAGTTCCAAGATGGAATATTGAGTGGTTATGTGTTATAAAACCCTTGCTGACCCATGTGAGACCCACTGGAAGAGAAAAATAAGTTGTTTTAAGCCCTTAAAATTTTAGGTTTGTTTATTATTGTAGCACAACCTAGCACATTCTCACTAAAACAACTAGAATCTCTCTCAGTTGACACTATACTTTGATTTTTTTATATCCTTAAAATAAGGATTTGATCAAAGTATTTCCTTTTTTAAAAATTATCAGGGGTTGGGGTGCCTAAGTGGCTCAGTTGGTTAAGCATTTGACTCTTGATTTTGCCTCAGGTCATGATCTTATGGTTGTGAGATGGATCGAGCCTGAGTCAGGCTTCATGATGAGTGTGGAGCCTACTTGGGATTCTCTCTCTCTCTCTCTCTCTCTCTCTCTCTCTCTCTCTCTTCTCTCTCTATGGCCCTCCCTTGCTTGCTCCCACACTCACTCTGGCACTTTCTGTCTCTTTCTCTGTCTCTCTCTGTCTTAAAATAAATAAACATTTTAAAAAAATTATCAGGGGTTAGCCATTACCTAAATGATGAGGTACAAATACTTTACCCTGGCACACTATCTGGCCAACTTAACTCTATGGGCTAATCTTCTGGTGTTATGCCCCCCAGCCTATATCTTAAATTGTAGCCACACTACCTGTTAAGCCATTCCTCAAGATGCAATTTCCTGACTATCCCAGTCCTTTAAATGTTATCAAGCCTTTGTTCGTGCTGTTTCCTTTGCTTAGCTGGCTCTTGTGTTTCTCTGTTTGGCATATTGTTACATATCCCGCAAGACCCAGCTCAAATATATCTGTGAAGTTGAACTCAACTCCACAAAGCATTGTCAGCTCCTTCTTCCAAATTGCCAAGTGTCTGGTAAGATCTCTCCTTCAGGAAGTCTCCTACCACATGATTTATTTACATGTTTCATTTTCTTAAAAGTGGTGGTATAAGATATTCTTTTCTAGCACAATGGCAGCTCCATAAATATGAAATATGCATTCCCTATAGAACCTACAGTTGTAGCCCCCCTAACGTTTGTCAGTCTACCCTCCCTAGTCATTGGTATATAAAACGGGTGGTTTCTCAAGCTGATTGTTATGTTAAGCTGCTTTATGGTAAATCTTCTGCCTAAATCTCTCCTATATTAAAATTTTAGAGCTAAAAATTAGTGCCACTAATGACATCTATCCATAATAGATGAACACCAAAAATGTGTTGATAACAAAAAGAATAATAGCTAATGGTTATAGAGCATTTAATGTGTGCTAGGTAATAAACTAAATATTTATATGCACTATTGTATTCATTATACCTAGGTTCATTTGGCTGGTAACGGGCAGGGCTAAGATTTAACCTAAGTTCTCCATCTCCTAAGCCTTTGTATTGATTAATTAAGGAACCCTCAAAGTTGATTCTTATTATCCCAAACAATAACACTTAAGCATGAAAATCACCTCCTGCGGAAAAACTCTACTCAAGACTCCGGTCTCTACAAATGGTGTGATGGGCCCAAAACACAGAATCTTCCATAACAGACACATTTGCCCATTTCAGATGGTCAGTGTGGTATTAGCATGTTGTATTGTACAGCTCTTGCTGATAAGGCTCAGTAGTTAAACTCTGTTGTCTGCAGAGCTAGATCTGGTTCCAGCTCAGCTGCTTACTGTCAAGTGACCTTAGGCAAGTTATTGAACCTCTCTCTTCCCCTATTTCCTCAGTAGGAAATGAGGGAATGGGGGAAAATGCTAGACTTACCTCACTGGGTGGTGTGAGGATTTTGTGAGATGAAGCACATCAGACACCTAACAAGGGCCCTGGTGCACCAGTACTGCTCAGTGTTTCTTAATGCATCATCAGTACCATAGTAGAAAGTGTGCACGTATTAAAATAGTCTTTTCTCATTTATAGTGTCAGCTAGAATGCCAGCGTCCTGAGCTATCTGTGAGCCCAGCGCCCCACTCAGTGCACTGAGCAGCACTCTGCAGAGGCACTGTCAAATTAGGTGTCCAGACCCAAGTCAATTCCTGGCTGTGCAAACAGCAGGGCCTCTCAGAACCTTTTGACTTCATCCCTGGATAATTCAGATAATGAGGTGGCTTGGTATATAGATTTCTGACTTAACTTTAAAATCAATGTATAAAGAAAGAAGAGTGGAAGTTGTTTGGTTATATGAAATTTGTGATTTAGAAAAGATTTAAAAAAAATCATGTGTCAACTACAAAGGAAAATAAACCATGAATTATAAAATTGAAAGCTCTATGGGAAATAGGTTAAGTATTTTTTATGATACACTGGTATAATTATTCTTTAAATTATTTTTTTAAAAAGTTTAAAATGTGCGTTTGTTCATTCGTTCAACATTTTATTTACCATAACCCAGGAACTGTGCTAGGCACTTTCACATATTGTTTCATTTAATCTCATTCAATATGCCCACTAAGCTCAAGAAATGGGCAATCTCTGGGGTGCCTGGGTGGCTCAGTCCATTAAGCGTCTAACTTCGGCTCAGGTCATGATCTCACAGTTCATAGTTCAAGCCCCACATTGGGGGCTCAGGTCATGATCTCACAGTTTGTGAGTTCAAGCCCTAGTCGGGCTCTGTGCTGACAGCTCAGAGCCTGGAGTCTGCTTTGGATTCTGTCTCCTTCTCTCTCTGCCCCTCACCCACCATGCTCTGTCTGTCTCTCTCTTTCTCAAAAATAAACAGTAAAAAAAAAAAAAAAGAAAAGAAATGGGCAATCTCTTCTCATTTTATGAAGGATGAACTGAGGCTAGGCAGTTATATCCACTTATACAAAAGTTATAACCAAAGGCAGAACTAATCTTAGTTTTTAACATTTTATCAGTACTTAAGCATGAGGGCACTCCAAGGTTATTCATGCCTCTCTGTACAGACATATAGTCAGTAAGCGAACAGCTCAAATAAAGGTTTCCAGGTTGCTTTTCAAGTCACTTTAGTCTTTAGTTCACACCTAAACCTTGCATTCTTTAGTCAGAAATCAGAAACTAAAGGGTTTAGGTGGAGACGATCAGCTTTTAATTATTCGGAGATTATTCATTCAGATTGAGATTCACTGCATAGTCTTTTATTCTCTCTTTCTTTAGAAGACTTTTCCTGCTGAAAAGTTATATCTATGAGAGAGAGAAAAGGTAAGAAGGAGTAAACTCCAACAATTCAATTTTTCAAAAGAAGAGCTCTGAGAAACAAAAAGTCAGAGAGAGATAAGAGCTGTACTAATTCAAACGGAATTTAGAAACACTGAACTCTGCTCATATGACATAATGTGCTTCTAAAAGAAACCATAATATAAGAGGCATCTTTAGAAAACCTTCTTAGCAGTTGTTGCATTGGTTTCCACCTGGCCAGTGGGTAATATGCATTTTCCCAGGCCATTTTTGATGAAAGGCACTGTGGTAATAGTAAGAAAACTTTTGACTTTTTAGGCAATGCCAGAATTAAGGATAAGGTAGTCAAGGTGTAAGAGTAATTTTTGTATTTTTGATTCCTAATACCTACAGAACCATTTTTGGAATACCATTCTTCCTAAAAGGGGCATTATGGCATTGTGGTGTGCAGAGGTTTTGAAACAACATAGACCTGCATTCATATTTGGATTCCATTCCTCCCTGTGTGATGTCAAACTACCCACCCTTTTTTTGGTCTACTGGTATTACCTGTAATTTCAGGATTGTAATGCCTAACTGTAGGTGGTTCTGAGGCTCAATGAGTTATCATATTTCTACAAAACACCAGGGCCCTGGCATACCCTTTTTGGCATTCAAGAAGGTTAATCATCCATTATTCTTCCAAGGCCCCCTCCTGTCACCCTTGAGCCTTGGGTGTCTCTTCCATAGCCTGTGAGCATTGCCCAAGATATCCCTCTGAGGTCCTGTGGCTCAGCTGCTTGGTCACCAGCTCTCACTGGTGGCCCCACCATTGCTGTTCTTGCCTGGTTACTTTTCTGAGGGCCCTACTGATCTGCACTTTTAAATTTTCATCACCTAGGAGAGGTTCAGCCCCAGAAGTCAGCCTTATCTGAACTAGGCTTGCAGTTAACTTTAGCTTGTTAGTTTGCGCCCATGTCACAAGACTTGCACACTTTATAGTAGACAAATTAATTGCATTTAGATCCTTTAAAGAAAAATCTGAATTGTCATATGTGTTTAAAACACACCAACTACTATACCTGTACTGTCCAATTTGGTAACCACTAGCCACATGTGGCTATGGAATACCTGAGAGGTGGCTAGTCATAGGTGTGCTATGACATAAAGAACACACCATATTTCAAAGACTTAGTCCACAAGAAAAAATAATTTAAAATGTTTAAATATATTTTTATTGATTACATATTAAGATCCATAGGGTTAAATAAAATACCATTAAAATAAATTTCAACTGTTTCTTTTTACTTGCTTTAATGTGACTACTAGAAAATTTTAATATGACTCATATTATATTTCTATTAGGTAGCACTGTATTAGACAAGTCTGCAAAGCAAACTTACTAACTATTGTGGATATACTGCAGTAATCAACAACTTCAGTACTATTGGGGCAACTTTTTCTCTGAAGAGATTAGGGAATGAGATAGGTATGTCACAGACCCTATGTAATTATTAATATTTGAAAGGATGCTTGTTGCCCTTTGCAGTTGCCTTTCATATATTATCATATGATGACCATTTCTTTTACTTTTCTAAAGTCACAGATAAATGGTTTTTATTTGGTAAAAAAGTTGAAATTAGCATAGGCTTTTCTGTTATATGACTAATGCACAATAATCACCAACTGATAAAAGATTTATCATATCCTATGAAGAATTTACAGTTATGGAGTAATATTTGTTTTCTACTTTATTTATGTGATTGTCAGACTCATTTTGTAAAGCACTTCAGGTTATTTTGATTAATGTTATGTAAACTATTTCACATAAGCAACTTTTTAAAAATTGTCAGTTGATCACACAAAAATGCATCAAATTCAATAGTCAGCTTGAAAAAAACATGGTGACAAATGAAAAGGAAAACACTATGCTCCAAAATCTTTGGAACACAGCAAAAACAGTTATAAGAAAAAAGTCTATAGATAGATAGGCCTACCTCAAGAAATAAGAAAAATCTCGAATAAGCAACCTAACCTCACACATAAAGGAGCTAGAAAAAGAACAAACAAAGCTCAAAACTGATAGAAAGAAGGAAATAATAAAGATTAGAGAAGGAATAAATGAAATAGACATTAAAATAACAATAGAAAAGATTAATGAAAATAAAATCTTTATTGTCTTTTGATCCTTGAAAAGATAAACAAAATTGATAAACCTTTAGCTGGACTCATTGAAGACAAAAAGAGAGAAAACTCAAGTAAATAAAATCAGAAATGAAGGAGGAGAACGAATAACCAATAATACAGAAATACAAATAATCATAAGAAAATATTATTATGGGTACCTGGGTGGCTCAATCAGTTAAGGGTCCAACTTCAGCTCAGGTCATGATCTTACAGCTGGTAGGTTCAAGCCTCACGTCAGGCTTTGTGCTGACAGCTCAGAGCCTGAAGCCTGTTTCAGATTCTGTGTCTCAATCTCTCTCTGCCCCTCCCTCACTCATTCTCTCTCTCTCTCTCTCTCTCTCTCTCTCTCTCTCTCTCTGTCTCTCTCTCTCTCTCTCAAAAATAAATAAACATTAAAAAATTTTTAGAAAATATTATTAAAATTATATGCCAACAAGTTGGACACCGTAGAAGAAATGGATAAATTCCTAGAAACATATACTCTTCCAAAACTGAATCAGGAAGAAATAGAAAATTTGAACAGATTACTAGTAACAAAATTGAATTGGTAATCAAAAAATTCTCAACAAACAAATATCCAGGACCAGATGGCTTCACAAGTGAATTCTACCAAACATGTTAAAAAGGGTTAATATCTATTCTTCTCAAACTATTCCAAAAAATAGAAGAGGAAAAAAACTTCCAAATCCATTCATCGAGGGCAGCATTACCCTGACACTAAAATCAAAGACACTACAAAAATAGAAAAATTACAGACCAATATCTTGATGAACATAGATGCAAAATTCTCAACAAAATATTAGCAAACCAAATTCAACAGTATATTAAAGGGTCATTCACCACAATCAAATAGAATGTAAAAGAGTGTTTAAATATTCACAAATCAATCATTGTGATACATCACATTAACTAGAGGAAGGATAAAAGTATATGATTATCTCAATAGATGCAGAAAAAGCATTTGATAAAATACAACATATGTTCATGATAAAAACTTCCAACAAAGTGAGTTTAGAGGAAATATACCTCAACAAAATAAAGGCCATTTATGAAAACTCATAGCTAACATCATTCTCAATGTAAAAACTGAAAGGTTTCCTCTAAGATAAGGAATAAGATAAGGATGTCCGCTCTCACCACTTTCCATCAACTCAGTACTGGAAGTCCTAGCTGTAGCAATCAGTCAAGAAAAAGACATAAAATATTCAAATTAGTAAGGAAGAAGTAAAACTGTCATTATTTGTAGATGACATGATACCATCTGCAGAAAACTCTAAAGACTCCACCAAAAAATTTTAGAACTAATAAATGAATTTAGTTGTAAGATAAAAAAATTAATTGGTTGCATTTGCATACACTAATAATGAAGTATCAGAAAGAGAAATTAGAAAAACAATCCCATTTACAGTCACACCATAAAGAATAAAATACCTCAGGATAAAGTTAACCAAGGAGGTTAAAGACCTATACTGTGAAAACTATAAGGCATTAATGAAAGAAATTGAAGAGACACAAACAAATGGAAAGATACACCATGCTTATGGACTGAGAGAATTAATGTTGTTAAAATGTACATACTACCTAAAGCAATCCACAGATTCAGTGCAATCCCTATCAAAATACCAATAGGATTTTTCACAAAACTAGAACAAAATATCCTAAAAGTTGTATGCAACCACAAAAGACCTCAAATAGTCAAAGCAATCTTGAGAAAGAAGAACAAAGCTGGAGGCATCACAATCCCAGATTTCAAGCTATACAACAAAGCTATAATATAAAATAGTACCAAAATAAAATACCAAAATAATATGGTACTGGCACAAAAATAAACAGATCAATGAAACAGCATAAAGCCCAGAAATAAACCTATGCCAGTTAATCTATGACAAAGGAGGCAGGAATATATAATGGAGAAAAGACAGTCTCCATAAATGATGTCAGGAAAATTGGACAACTACATGCAAAAGAATGAAACTAGAGAACTTTCTTACACCATACACAAAAATAAATCTCAAAATTGATTAAAGACCTAAATGTCAGACCTGAAACCATAAAAATCCTAAAAGAAAACATAGGCAATAATGTGTTGGACATCAGCCTTAATAATATATTTATGGATCTGTCTCCTCAGGCAAGGGAAATAAAAGTAAAAATAAACTATTGGGACTAACCAAAATAAAAAGCTTTTACACAGTGAAGGAAACCATCAACAAAGCAAAAAGACAACCTACTAAATGGGAGAAGATATTTGCAAATTATATACCTGATAAGGCATTAATATCCAAAATATATAAAGAACTCATACAACTCATGCAACTCAACACCAAAAAAAACAAGCAATTAGATTTAAAAATGGGCAAAAGAGGGCACCTGGGTGGCTCAGTCATTTAAGCCTCAGACTTTGACTCAGGTCATGATCTCACGGTTTGTGGGTTTGAGCCCCAGTGCGGAGCTTGCTTGGAATTATCCCTCTCTCCCTCTCTCTCTGCCTCTCCTCTACTTGTACTTTTTCTTCCTCTCAAAAATAAATAAATAAATCTTTTAAAAAAATGGGCAAAGGAACTGAATAGACATTTTTCCAAAGAAAACATACAGATAGCCAACAGACACGTGAAAAGATGCTCAACATTGCTTATCATCAGGGAAATGCAAATCAAAACCACTATGAGAAATCCACTTTACACCAGTCAGAATAGCTATTATCAAAAAGACAAGGAATACTTCACAGGTGTGGGAAAAAAGGGAATGTTCATGCACTGTTGATGGGAATGTAAACTGGTACAACCACTGTGAAAAACAGTATGGAGGTTCCTCAAAAAATTCAAAATAAAAAAAAAATATGATCCAGTAATTCTACTACTGGGTATTTAACCAAAGAAAATGAAAACACTAATTTGGAAAGATATATGCACCCCTATGTTTATCAAAACATTATTTACAGTAGCCAAGATATGGAAGCAGCCCACATGTCCATTGATAGATGAATGGATAAAGATGTGGTAGAGATATACAGTAGAATATCACTCAACCATGAAAAGCATGAGATCTTGCCATTTGCAGTTACATAGATGGACCTAGAGGCTACAATGTTACGTGAAGTAAGTTAGACAGAAAAAGACAAATATCACATCATTGCACTTATATGTGGAACCTAAAACACAAAATAAATGAACAAACCAACAAAAAACCAAACTCTCAAATACAGAGAACAAACTGGTGGTTGCCAGAGGGGAGGTAGGTGGTGGTGGGATGGGAAACACAGATAAGAGGACTACAAGGTACAAACTTCCAGTTATAAAACAAACAAGTCATAGAGATGAAAAATACAGCATAGGGAATATAATGATGACAGGTGGTGACCACACCTATCATGGTGATCAGTGAGTACAAAATTGTCTGATCAATATGTTGTACATCTGAATCTAATATAACACTGCATGTCAATTATACTTCAATAATAAAAAAATAAGTACAACCCTTTTTAGCAATCAAAATACGACTGGACTATTTTTTTGTCTGTTCTTTGAGACATAGTACATTTTTATTTGATTTATATGTGATCCAAGTAAACATAGCCTTCTAGTGCTTTGGAGAATCTTTATGATTTTTGAAGTTTCTCAACATAGTTGTCTATTCTACAAGCTGATCTGATATAAGAAATGTCTATCTCTTCGATAATAGTTTACAAACAAAATGATACATGCAGTGTTGAAATACGCCAGCCAGAATCTCATGACAATTTGATCATTAAAAATTTTTTCCAGAGTGTCTATTTTCAAAACATTTGTGTGTGTGTGTGTGTGTGCGCGCGCGCGCGCACACGCGCGCATGTGTGCACGCCTGTGTGTTACATTTGATTTTCTGTGAATATTATTGGGGTGATAATTTTTGGGGAAAAAACTCTATATTCATTAAATGGTGTAAAATAAAATTATTGCTCATTGTAACAAGCTAAAAAGAGAAGTCACGGTATTATCAAATTCTATGAATTTATCAAAATGAAAATACAGCATAGGGAATATAATGATGACAGGTGGTGATCACACCTATCATGGTGATCAGTGAGTACAAAATTGATCAATATGTTGTACATCTGAATCTAATATAACACTGCATGTCAATTATACTTCAATAATAAAAAAATAAGTACAACCCTTTTTAGCCTATTAGCTATTAGCCTTTATGGCTATTAGCCTTTATGTACTGTTTGACTATACAAATTGTATTTTACTTCCTTCTTATTTTAATACTCCTGCATATTTCTTTTCCATCCAAGAGTGTCCTGATCTTATCTTTTAAAATTCTTCTTCTTTTTTTTTTTTAACATTTATTTATTTTTGAAAGACAGAGAGAGAGACAGATCATAAGCAGGGGAGGGGCAGAGAGAGAGAGCGGGAGACACAGAATCTTAAGCAGATTCCAGGCTCTGAGCTGTCAGCATGGAGCCTGACGCGGGGCTCGAACCCACGAACTGTGAGATCATGACCTGAGCCGAAGCCGGACGCTTAGCCAACTGAGCCACTGAGGCGCCCCTCTTTTAAAATTCTTCTATGTCATTTTTATAGAAAATGAATGGGCTTTATCAACTCATCTTATCCTTCATGAGTTTTAACCATCAGTATTTTTTGTTCTTTTATTTTTTAGTTTTCTATTGTGATATATAGGAGAGTTTTTGATATTTTAAGCTCAGTCATTTTGTTTACCAATTTGAGCTTCCACTAGCCTACTTCTTTCTTTTTGTAGTTGATTTTTAGTATGAACAATACATTTGAAGAAATATATCAAATTGATTTGAAACTGAGGCATACACAGAGTAATTCAAAGGCAAATTCAAATGGTTATGATGCTGCTTTGTTGTATTAAGCTGCATTGCCGTTTAATCAAATCACTCTTCTGCTCCATACACTGAGTTATTGATGATTGAATTCAGGAGTTTTGTCACTGGATCTCTAGTGTCAGTAATTATTTTGCACATCATTTCCTCTGAAGTCACCAGACTTTGTTAGGAGAAGATACAGTAAAATACTGTAACTGTTGCAATATGTTAAAATGCATAAAGCACATAACTTCACACACAGACATTTCCCCTGTATCTAATGCTAGTATAGATTTGTGCTCTTCATGCACAAGAAGTCTGATAGATTCATTCCACCAATTTCCATCAGCAAAGAAAAATACTAAACAGGAATTTTATTATTTTATGCACTGGATCACTGAATCTACTACTGGGAGATGATCACTTCCATTTTGACCAGGTATTATGGACAATAGAATCCTCTACCTATCATTTTGTATGTCTGATAATTGGAAAAATATTCCGCAGACAAGTTTGTCTCCATTTGTTTAAATCCTAACTTCTCTACTATCCAGCTGTACCAGTGCAAGTGTCACAAGGCACATCATTATCACAATACGACCTCTGGCCCTGTACAATTACATCCCAGCAGGCAAACAGGTATGAGGGCATGCGACTCCCACACTGGGAGAGCTCATAGTCACTAGACCTGGCACAAAAGTACTGTGAACCTCATGGATATATCCCACTAGCCCAACTAAATGTATCCTCAATGAACTTCCCCTTAGATGGAGCCTCAAAACTTCATAAGCACTCTCAACATACTCAATATGAGAAAAAGGACAGAACAAAGGGGACAGAGACAGAAATCTGACCAAAGTGCTTAAAATCTCTTTTTTTCTTCCTCTTTGGGGGCATATCTTAAAAGAACATCTGCCAATGTGAACACATTGCTAAGTCCCCTCCCCAGGGTTCTTGGAAGTGGTCCCTAGAAGCCAGGGGCCCTAAAGCACAAGCTTTATTAGCTTCACTGTAAGTCAGCCTCTTCTCTTACGTTGGCCTTGAGCCAGTGTTCCAGGACATGGACAGGTACCTCAATCCTCTGTTTTGTTAAGGTACTTTCCATGATCATCCACAGTGTTCTTTACCTGGATGTGGGCACCGTTTGCCTCCCTTTTATTCAGAAGCATTAATCAGAGTGGAGAAGCCCTATTATCACATACTTCAGTGGTCTCAATTTCTCCCAATGGTTTGCTGCATCTTAATCTTCTGGCTTGTTCTGATAACCCAAGCTTCCTCAACTGAGTAACTTACTTCTGACCAACTTCTGGTCTTCTCTGGTCCTCATTATGAGTTATGGAAGAAACTGTCTTTGAATAAGTGAAGAATATGAAAGCGTAAGCACAAGTTTTATCAGACAAAATTCAAAGAACCTACATAAACTTTGTATGTTGGCAATGAGAGAAAAAAGTTCCCAAGTATATAATGTTATTTATCATAATGTAGATAACTTGGAAATGATTCTGGGAATGGCATCCAACTTCAGAGTAGATGACGTAATGCAAACCTAAAGAAATTCTTAACCCAGTTGTGTCATTTGGGAGGGGATGTGAGAGCTACTTTCTAATAATTGCTGTGTGTGTTTACAAGGAAAGGGATGAAAAACTTAGCTTGGTATAAAACAATCTAAATTAAATCAAATGAATTAAATTAAGTAAAAGATAATTAGGGCCAAATGTTGTGAAACTCCATTAGGTTATAGAAGTCTCCCAGAGGAGACACAAATAATACTATTACTCAGAACTGAGAAAACAATATTATCACTGAATGTGTTGTGAGTAACTGCACTGTGTTTCTTCCAGGGAACTAAAGGGATGTCCAGGCATATGTTTACTGTTTCTTTTCTCCACATGTCATGATTCTATGGTAACTGCATTTTTGTATACCCAGTGCTAAATTATGAAAACAAATGTCTTCATTAATGTAATACTTAAATACAAAGACTGTTGCCTAAAGAGTTAATTACTTAAAGCCCTAATTAAAATGTGGTCATCTCATACAATAGCTGAATTTTCCATGCAAGCCAATTAATTTTGATGTTAACCAATGAAGAATGTCAAAGGAAAGAAAGAGATGAGAGCAGGGATAGCAAATAAGTTTCATCTAGCAAGCCTGCTCTAAATTGTTAGTAGTGTTTGCTTGAAGCTCTGAGTTGAGAAGGGTTTTAGGAAAACAATATGATCCATTAATGATGTCTACTATTTCATAGGATAAGTTAGTGACAACTGTCTGCCACTTGCAAAGCTCTCTTAGATCACAGCGAGAAGTCAGAACCCAAGATCTTCCTGGCAGTATGGACATCCTGTACCAGGGATCTGGAGCTGAGATTGGTCTTCCTTTAAAGTTTAGCAGCAGCAGCAAAGAGACTAGGAACCCGTGTTTTAGGTGCCACTACCTTATGCTCTGGAACTCATGGGTATACTATTAAGCTATACCTCCTATAGGGAAAGTCCTTAGAAGCCTTTTTGCACAGCTGTATCATTTTAATTATGAATAGGCTGAGGCCAGAGAAGCTATTTCACCCTAAGATATAGGACAACTTAGAGGAAGAATTGGGATCAGAACTCATACTCCTGGCTCCCAGACCTGTGACCTGAAGTTCTTTGGGAATGGAAGGCTCCTCTCTTACTCCCAACCCTAAGCACTGGTCTCGGGTCCTGAGCGGCCATATCAGATTAATCTTAAAGCTGTGTAGGTACTTGTCAATCTCTGGGCTGTTGATCATCTCCTTCCATAGTTCTGTTTCTGCTTCATTTGGGTGTCACAGGTTTGACATTTTGTTCTTCGGAATCCAGTCACTCACTCACTGGGCACTTCAATTTGGGATATATCAATAATTGTGGCTTCCTAAGGTGCCTGAAGCTCAGTCTGGAATACAGTGTCTTTTGTCATGTAAGCAATGAAACTGGATGCTTAGCCTGTGCCTAGAGAACCTTGAATAAGCCCCAACATTCCTGTCCGGTCTGTTAGTGACAAGAGCCAGCTCAGGGCAGATTCGAGTCAGATTTGATGTCAGCCTCTACTTCAGGCTGACCTTCAACATGCTCTGCCTGAAAAAGGCCTAGGGACAGTGAGCAGAAGCTTCCTTGCCTTGCCATGGGCATTATTACTTTGCAGAAAACGATCTGATCCATTTCACTTGGCTTCTTTTCACTTGTGCTTTTTTTCTCTTCCTATCAAGGGACCTAAGGTTATCTGAAAGCATGATGACCCCTACCTTCATTCTTCCAAAAGGTTGGCAAGACAGAGACAAAACAGGGAGGAATAGAATTTCATATCAGCAGAAAGCTGAGTGCCTCCTATCTCCTTTCCAGGACTGATGTGTTTACTCATGGGTCCCTCTGAGCTTCCTTTTTTGTTTTACTTGCTTCCTAGGTTTGGTCATGGGCCACAGGCAGAGGAGATTACCTGCAGGGCACCCAAGTGGGAAGAGCTTCTTTCCTCCTGCAAGGACATAAACCACTCTTCATGTGAGGTTGTGGGCATTTGTTTCCTTTATACATGAAGCAGTTCTGGCCGGACCACAAAGCGAGTGCTGTCCTGTAAAAACTGGGATTGCACTGAATGAATATGAAACCCAAAATGGCATCATGATCTCCTCAATCCATAGAGCCTCTTACTTGCAAATTGCCTGAGCAAACTGCAATTATTCCTCCAACTACCTGTTGGGTTGCACATATCTAGGTCTCTGTGAAGGGGTTCATGTTTCTGCCTCATTATTTAACATTTAAAAAGGAAATGCCCAATTTTTCATGTAAAGCATTTAGCATACTGCCTGGCACATGGTAATTGCTAGGTACAGTTAGCCATTAATGTAATTATTATAATTTGTATTGTGTAGGTAGTACCATACTATGGTATGTGGTAGTATGTAGCTTAATCTTCATAACAGCTGGCATATTACAGAACTTTACAGCTATTAAATAATTTTCCATCATAATCCCATTTTATTCACAGTAAAATAGCTTAAAATCTACCTCTATGTAAAATTTTCCTTATTGGTTCTAATCTCTCCCTTCTCTGAACCATCATAACATTTTATTTGTCTCTATTTGTCTACACACCCAACCCCCACCAACCCCTCAATTTGTACAACCCTGGGACTCACCCACTGTCCTCTGCATTGCTCTGAGCCCCAGGGCATCACCCAGGTCCACTGCTGGCTGGGTTTGGCCAATGGAAGCTACCAACAGGAGATCAGAGTGTGTATTAGTCAGGTATTAGGTTTCTCCAGATAAAGAGAACCAATTGGATATGTGTGCATGTGTGCATAAGTTATAGGTGTATTATAGTGAATTGACTCACATGAATATGGAGGCTGACAAGTTCCAAGATCTGTAGAGTCACTTGGTAAGCTGGAGACCCAGGAGACCCAATGGTGTAGGGTTCCCTACAAGGGTTGGCAGGCTTGAGACCCAGGAAAAACTCATGTTTTAGAGGAGTTCAAAGGCAGGAAAAAGCCAGTGTCCCAGCTCAAAGACAATCAGAAAGAAAAGTTTCTCTCTTACTTGGGACAGAGGCAGCTTTTTTGTTCTCTTCAGGCCTTCAACTGATTGAGTTTCATCCACATTACAGAGGGTAATCTACTCAGTCTACCAATTTAAATGTTAATCTCATCCCAAAAAACCCTCAGAAACACCCAAAATAATGTTTGATCACATATCTGGGCACACTGTGGCTCAGTCAAGTTGACACAAAATTCACAGTCACAGTGGGTAAAGGAGAGAAAAGTTTGAATATTTCTTTCCTATTGCCTCCCTGCTTTGGCACCTTGTCTCTATAAGTGTCTCTTTGTCTGCGACTACAGTTCTAGTGGAGAAACCTCCCACACACACACACCCTATTTATTTTCTCTCATTCCCTTCTAATTCCCCTGGGGATGGTAATATCTCCCTGTGTTACTAGTTTTGGGGAGCCTGAACAATCTTTGCTCATCCTCTTAACCCAGTACATGCCTCTGTAGGTAATCCATCATTCAACTCTCTTCATTTAAACCATTTTGGGTGAATGCTGTTTCCTCCTACAGCCCTGATAGATATAGTGGTATTTATCTGTTTTTCCATTTTATAATTATAATAGAAATATATGTTCCTAATAAAAATTTTGGAAAATAAAGAATACATAAATTATAAAATACAACCAGCCAGAATCCTACTAAAGGAGATAATCATTACTGACTTATTAATACATTGCTCCCATTGGTATTTATGAGAAGGGAGCATTAAATAAAAACTGTTGTTGTGTGCGTCCCATTTCTTTAACATTCCTCTATTTTAATTTTTAATGACTGCATATTATTTTGTGATATTTTAACTCTCTTGCAATTGGTATAAATTATTTTATGCCCTTAACAGAAATTCATAGAGATCAATTTACTATGTTATTCAACTAGCTTGGTACCTTGCACATTAATGTTATTCATTCATAGACACATTATTCACCCCACCCTGTGAAAGATGTAAAATAGTTTACAGAGATAAATAAAATAGAGCAAGATAAAGTACATTTCAGACTAAAAGAGAAAATAAACATAGTAAAATAAGATGGAGTCATGAGTAAGGTTAGAATCCAAAAATCCATGCCAAGAACCTTATACTCTTATTAGCAATTGGGTACAAACTTGACTCTAAGCTTTCTAATAGTCCATTCAAAGAGAACACTAATCGTTACTCAACTCAGAGTTTCCATGAAAGAAAAACAACCCAGCTACTCAGGAGAAGTACAGAAAGGCATATGTGTTGTTTTCAACAATATCTTTACAGGAAAGGCAGTGAGGGGTTTCACAAGGCTGTTTCTTATAAAATCTGCCTATATGAGCTGAGGGTATCATGCCAAACTGCAATTCAGGAAAAGCAATTCTACAAGAGGCCCAATGAGATGCATTCCTGGTACACAGCTCTTAATCTTTGATCTAGCTTACCCCAGGAGTTGAGTTCAAAGAATCTAAGAGAAAAGATGGCTTGCATATTCTTCAGGAAAATCTTCATGCTGGGTCTCTTTATAATATCTATATACCTACATCTATCTATATAAGTGGCAGAGTTCTGGTTCCTGCAACAGGGTCATTTAGACTAAAATAGATTCCATCACTTCTATAAACGCATAAAACATAACAAAAAATTGTAAATACATAGCCAAGATTGAAAGAACAAATGGACTTTCTTCAGTTATTGGCAACAGCAAGAAATGTCTCAGGCAGAGAGGTAGGCTTACAAGCTGCCTCTGGTGGCCTAGGAACACATCCAACCTGGATATAGGTCCAAAGGGCTGAGGTTTTCATGCCCCAAGAAAGGAATTATGATGTGGTCTTAGGACTTTGTAAAATAGGGAACCGAAAATGGGAAATGCTTTAAGTAGCTAAGACCCTGGAAAGAAGTCTAAAAAATTCTACTATTAGTTTTTCTGATTTAAACATAAAAATAAAAAAATGAACAACAACAACAAATCCTCCTATGAGAAATGAAATCCCAATCCTGAGCCATTTGCAGCTATAGAGACCCAGTCTGTGGGATAATAAACTACAAAATTAACACAAAAATGGGTTCCAGTCTGGTGAAACTCATGGAACACTTGGCAAAAGAAAATGCAAAACAAGTCTCATGGAACACCCACAGAAACAAACAACTTCAGCTGAAGACAAACTCACAGTAAAAAGTTACAAACCACAAAAGAAAATGAATCACCATAAGGGAAAGTCAGCAGATATAAATATACAGGAAAATATGTGCTCCCTACCAAATTGAAATATTAGAAAGGGACTATATAATAACTATGTTTAAATAATTTAAAAGTTAAAACAGGAAATAGGAACCACATGAAAGAAAGATCAAGACACCATCTAAAGAAAGGAGAATCTAAACAGAACTTAAAATGAAATATATAGTTATTGAAGTTAAAAACTCAAAGTAAGCATTAAACAACAAATCATATATAATTAAAAAGCAGGAGGGCCTGAGGAAATATCCAAGAGATAAAACAATGCTAAGCTATTAAATGACTGTGAGTTCAAGATCATGTTTAACTTTACACCGACAGCACATACTTCAGCAGGCACTGTTCAGTGTTCTTTATAAATATCATCTTACTTAAATCTCCTAACAGTCCTATTTTTCAAATGGGTTAATTGAGGTGCTAAGAGTTTGATTTACTTACCAAAGCTTCACAGCTAGAGAATGGCAGTGTTGGTAACCCAGCTTCCTGACTCCAACACAACTATCCTCAGAGACTCTCCTACTTCTGATATCCCTTCTCTCTGCTGCTGCACCATTTTACCCCCGACATGAGCCCCCTCCTGCACCTGCTACATCATTTCTATCAGCATATAATAATGTTCTTCTATTTCCCAACATTAAAAAATTCCTTTCTTGACCTTATATTCCTTATCAGCTACCAACCCATTATTTTGCTCTTTCTCACAATCAAAATTTATAAAATATTCTGCAAAGGCTCTTTGACCTCCTTACCTACTGTTTCCTTTTCAACTCAACATATCATCTATATTATACTACACTATGTTAGAACACTACTCTGAGCTTCATCTTCATATATTTGATTTCTTATTTGATATTTCAAGTTTAACTTATCTAAAATTAACTTCTTGATCTCCCTCCACCCCCATTTTTGTTATAAAAATGTAAAAAATACATGAAAGTAAGTTATCTTTCCCCAGGATGTTTATTAATGACAGAGAAAATGTAACTTTACTGACATAAATAACCTTAATCAAGTAAAGTTAATCACCAGTAATGTGACAAACATATATTGTGTGACTCTTGATACGATGCTCTGGGAAAGATGTATCCCTTCTGTGGTTGTAACAGCACTCCAGCTGATCTTAAGGGTTAACTTGCTTCAAGTTGACACACTCCTTGCTTGTTGACGTAAGTCCCTTGATCTATAACCGAATTAATTTACTTTCTTTGAGATTTGTAAGCTACTGGCCTTGGTGAATGAAGGACCAAGATCCTCCCAGGCCAACAAGTCTATTTGAAGCCCCTTTAGCTTTCTGATTAGCCTAGCAATCTTTCAGCAAAACATTTTTCTTTTCTAAGGTCACACAAATTACTTCACTGACCTCCCTTTGCACATCTGTAGACCTTGC
Source organism: Cryptoprocta ferox (assembly GCA_028646485.1). Classification (NCBI taxonomy): domain Eukaryota; kingdom Metazoa; phylum Chordata; class Mammalia; order Carnivora; family Eupleridae; genus Cryptoprocta; species Cryptoprocta ferox. The sequence goes on along the minus strand of CM053567.1, from coordinate 37,745,684 downwards.
CCTCCTTTCTCGAAAGAACAGAGTACTCTTGCACAACCCCTGGGTACCAAGGAACCAGACCTTGCACAACCACCCTGGAGTACCAAGGAACTAGAAGTTCTCGTACAACCTCCAAACACCAAGATAACTCTGTAGCTGACATCATTGTGTCTGCATATAATCAAGAAATGTTACAGACCACTGTACTCCCTTAACTGATTAAACCCCTTTAAGAGTCCCTGTGCCAGGCAGGAACCTTAGAGTCTAGTCAGAGTGGGCCTTTGGACAAGAGTCCACTTTCTCCCCAGGTGGCCAGCCTCCTGAGTAAAGCTCATAGTCCTTTCCAATCAAAACTTGTCTCTTGAGCATTGGCCTTTAGAGCAATGGGCAGCAAACTTAGATTTCAAGAACATGGTTTTCCTGTCAAAAATGTATAACCTGAATGTAATCATAAGGAAACATCAGACAAACTAAATTAAGGGAAATTTTACAGAATAAGTGGCCTATATTTTTTAAAATGTGAGGTCATGGAAAGCAAGGAAAGACAGGAACTGATCCAGATTTAAAAGAGATTTAAAGACATTAAACAAACCACTGTTAAATGCAAGTGTGGTCCTTAATTGGATCTTGGACAAGAAAACAAAAATTGTTTCTCTTTATCTATAAAAGATATTAGTGAGACATTTGGTGATATTTGAATGAGATTTGAAGTATGAATAATAGTGTGTAAGTATATACTTACAATATTTACAATACTAAGTCTGTATTAATTCCCTGATTTTGATAATTGTACTTTGAATATAAAAGAGAATAAATTTGTTTGTAGGAAATATACATTCATAGGAGTAAATGGCATCATGTCTACAACTTATTCTCAAATGGTTTAATAAAAAAACACATACACATTCATCCATACACACAGACAAAAAATGATAAAGCACAAGGGGTATGTTATCCACGTTTGGGGAATCTGATGAAGTATATACAGAAATTTTTTGTATTATTTTTGCAATTTTTCTGTAAGTCAATTGTTTGTAAATATAATTTTTTTTACACACACAAGTTGAACAAATAATGTAATAAACTCCTATGTACTTACCACCTAGCTCCAATTATTATCAGCTCATGGCTCACCTTGTTCCGTCTTTACCTACATCTGCACGATCCACATTGACATAATGCTCTAGTCCTACAGCATGCTTACAAATGCTCTTTCATTTTGAGCCTTACAGAAATCCTATAAGAGGAAGGGTAGGAATTATCCTCCCCAGTCAGTAGATGAAGTGGTTGAGACAGAGAGAAGGTTTGGAAGCTTGTCTTTGTTCACATAGTTAGCTAGCAACAGCTTCAGGACCCAAAGGCTTTCTGGTTTGGGTTCATTGTTCATCTCACCACATATCATTGTTCTAAAATAGTAATAGTGAAAACCCCAGCATTGTGGGATCTCCATGAGTTTCCTCTTTCTTCCTGAGCCTGTGCCTCCATCTTCAACTAACTAGTCCAACATCTCTGAGGCCATGAGGTCCATAACATGCTAAGAAATCCACCACCTCTGAATGCTACACTCTGGGTAAAGATTACTCAATCTCTGTGTCCACCTCTATCTTTCCAGGGAGCACTTCCTCATTTTTTCCTACGTACCCTGACACCTCTTTGGACAGCCCTTTACTGTAAAGTTTTCACTTTTTGGTACAGTTAGCTGTTATACGTCTGTCTCTCTGGCCACAATGTGAATTCCTTTATGGTGGGTCTGTATCTTCATCAATCAGGATCTTGGCCCCTCATATTAGTAATTTGGAGTCAATTTGACAAAGGGCCTATTTATAAAAACATGAGCAAGGTTTGGGAAAATGAAAGAAATCATACAGTATCCTCTCTTCCCTTCTCTCACCTCCCCCACCCCATCGCCAACCCCCTTCTTTACTAGCACTAAAGCTGACGAGTTACTGGAATCGTTTTGGAATAAGAATCAGAAAAAGCCATATGGTCACAGCTGCTGACAGATGAGCATCACTTCGCAGGTGCAGCCAACACTAACCAGAAGCCAGAAAGCCAGGGAGCCCATTGGTGAGGGTCAGCGTCCCAGGGCATAGAACAGGGAGGACAGAGCAGAAGGTGCGACAGATGGAGAAAGTGATCACATCTTTGCATCCCCAGCATGTGGCAAAGTGCCCAGCTGGTGCACAGAAGTATTTTTTATTGAATTGCTGATTCTGAAATATTGCTGATTGATATACCCTAGAAACACAGAACAGTTTTTAGCATTGCTACAGCATATTTAACACAATTTAAGCCAGAGAAATACCAAACATGTTATCAAAGTTTAAAGTGTTATGTTGTCATAATGAAGTTAAATTTCTAAGCCACAACATAAAACTAATTGCCTTAAGAATGTTATAAAGTACAGTGCTGTATGATTTTGATGTTATAATTCTCCCCTCAGTGGATTCAGTTAAAGATCTTATATATCCCTCCATATTAGAAAAATATATTTTTTGTTCTACTTTTCTTGCCCAAATGCTGAAGCTCCTCTGGCTGTTTAATAATTAAAACACCGTGAAACTTAGGCAAAATGGCAAACTCCGCAGCTGATGATAAACACACACGAATGTATCAGTTTCACCGCCTCCACCTCAGAAGACACTGGAGAGCTGGCCAGGAGCTCTCTGCAGCGCCTGCCAACGTTCCGAAACAGGCACGCTGCTGCTCCAGCTTTCCAGAGTCAGATTCTCTGCTTTTATAAATATGTCTGCTTAGTGATTTTTGCAACATAAAACCCTTGCTTCAAAGGCCACTCAGCATTCATTTCTTGAATTGACCTATTTAACAAAAACGCCCTGAAGCAATCCTACACGAGAACTCCTAGAACATCTGTGATTAATAAAGTGAGGTTGTGGCTCCAATAACAAATTTACCAGTGACCACTAATTTGCTGGAAATTGATAGCTTAAGCCCTTAATCACATAGGGCACTTGATCCAGGATTTGTGCCTGTTGTCCAGGTGTAATTACTGATAGTACCCCTACTTTTCTCAAAAGTATTCTGATTTGGTCAATAAATTATGTGGTCGCCCTACTTATGACCCAGCTTCAGTCTAATCGTCAAGATGACAACATTCCTCAAGTAGTGCCTTCACTAATTGCTGTAAGTGTAGCATCTGTGCCATCATGTGTCCATTCATTGACATAATATATTAATTTCCTGTGGCTGCTGTAACAAATGACTGCAAACTTGTTAGCTTAACACACAGCAGAAATGTATTCCCTCACAGTCCTGGAAGCTAGAATTCCAAAATCAAGGCGTGAGTCAGCATCCACTCCTTCTAAGGCTCTAGGGGAGAGTCCGTTCTTTGCCACTTACAGCCTCCACTGGCTGTTCCCTGGTCTGCATCACTCCAATCTCTGCCTCTTTTCATGTCCTCCCTTCTGTTTGTGTGCCCTCCTGTCTCACCCTTATCTGAAGACTTGCCATTAGATTTAGGTTCCACCAGGGTAATACAGGATGATCTCTTTGTCTCAAAATCCTTAATTTAATTACATCTGCAAAAATATTTTTTATTATTTTCAAATCAGGTCACATTCACACGTCCCAGGGATTATGGCACGGACAGATATTTTTGAGGGCCACCATTCAATCCACTACACATATTAAAGTTAAGCTTACATTTTCTAACTGTATTTTTGAAAGAATGGGATTTCTGGGTTGTATTTTTGGAAATCCCATTGAAACACTTATACTTCACATGATGACGTGTATATCTAAGATGTCCCCATTACAAATTAAAAGCCAATGAGGACTGCTTCCCTGGCCCCCCTGAGAAATCTGCTTTCTGTAACCCTCTTCACGCCAGAGAAGTCCAATCCACTTAGAAAGTCCATCAGTGGAACTAGGATGAGGGGAGTGAGGCACTTGTCTCAGGCACAGAATTTAAGTATTTTGTGAGTATTACATTATTTATCTTGATGACTGAGGTTTTTGTCATCCAATGAACTGTGTACCCAGTGCCTTACCCTATAGTCTACATCTTCAGCTACTTCCCTTTGTAAGATCCTAGTTCCTGCTTGTGGCCTTCTCTAATAATGAGCATAGAAAATCTCCTCTTTCCTTTCCACTCCCAGTATTTCTGTTATCATAATCTACTGCAGTAGGGTCCCCTCCCTAAAGAAAGAAAGAAAAAAAACCCCTCAAGGCAACCTAGTTATATGCGTATGTGACAGCATCCCTCACGACCTTGTAACATGAGACCACTTAATCGGACTACATGTTTATGTGTTACCATATATTGGAGACAAAGAAGTAAAAAAATGTATAAAAAATGATGCCACATGGTGTTTGGGACTCAGTTCTTCGGGTACGGACCCAACTGAGCGGTGCCAGCATGAATAAAGTTGCTTCCTGGAAAGAAAAGCCCCGGTGTCACAACTCTCTGTGCTCTCTCCTGCTACATTACTTGGGGGCTTGTGTCTGGGATTCAGAGATGGTGCATTTCCACCTCCTTTGCCACCGGGTACGATCCTTGGAGTGTCGGGAGACATGGCCTTGCCTGGCACCAGTGGACTGCTTGATCCACAGGAGACTAGCCCTCCTGACGTGCCAGGGCGAGGACCTCGAGTGTGCCAACAGAGCCGTGAGGCCCAGGAACCAGCTCAGGAAGCGCCCATCAGACAGGTAAGAACCCAGGTTTGTTTTGGCAGACCTGCCCCTAAGAGGCAGAAGGGAAGCCTGATCACCTCCCAGAGTGCCCTAGTGGTTCCACAAGGGGTGAGGAACAAAGTCGCAACCCTAAGGTCCTGAATGTAGGGCGGTGGGTTGGAGTCACTGTATGACAGTGTATACACACTGTATGACTGTGTATGGGCGCTTATCTCTCATTCATTTTCTGGGTCAAAGACTATGATAATTAGAGCCAACTGTCTCAGTCCCCTCAGAACGGGGACTTTAAGAAAGATTCCCAAGCAGCTGCAGAAAGTCCTTTTGTTTTTGGGAAATTCCCTGTCTTCTCCAGACTGACATGGACGGTCTAGTTCCACTAGTGGAAAACAAAACAAAACAACAAAACAAAACAAAACAAAACAAACCTGGAGTCTGCTCCTCTGAGCTGACAAGATTTAAAACTGGGAATTCTCTTTCTCTGACTTCTGCTGGCACCTTACCTCCTCTACCTTCCCATCCCTCCCTCCTGTTTCTGCACCACTGGGGCGGGCGGGGTGGGGGGAGGAACCTTCATAACTGGTTCCTCAATGCCTCAGGCACCATCAGCTCCTCCTCCCACCCTAGATGTTGAGGAGTAGAGACCATCCACTTTAGCTTTCCCCACCAATGCTTCTGGTAAAAATTAACCATGGGGAGCAAATTGTCTTAAGTGGACCTAAATAAAACATATTCAGTGCTTAAGTTAATTTAGGTTTGTTGGTTTGAGATAGACAATGTTTATCACATTAAATTAAAAAAAATTATTCTACCTAGATTTGCTTAAGGTCAAATAAGCTCACGTTATCTCTGTTCCAATTTGTTAGCAAAAGGATGACTTAAAGTAATGGTTAACTTTGTCTCATAGTTTTCATGGGTAATTGTTAAGACAGTTTTCAAAGTCTTTGGTAACCTAACATGTTAAAGCTTTTGCTTGCATGATAAATTGGGATTAAATTCATTAGATATCTAATGAGATAAGAGGCTAAAGCACTAATTACTAGATGTAGGTTTATGCTTTTGACTTGTTGCAGAAAAACTAAGGATATTTGGATCTCTTGGAAAACAGATGCTTTGTGCTTAATTGGTTCATAAGTTTGCCATCTAAGAAATTGGTTAGTCACTGGAGACTAAGGTTTTTAAGAGTTACAATTCTGCTAAAGGTAGTTAAGACCGATGAAAATAAAGAAAGCAACTCCGCATGTAAAAAAGTAGATACATTAAAAAATAAAGAATGCAAATACATTTTTTGTTAAAGGTAAGGAAAAAAGGTAATTTTGTCCTAAATGAGATGGGTTGTTTGGAAAAAAAGGGAGAGGGGGGCTCCGGTCAAAATCTTAAAGCAAAGGAAAGTTGTTAAAGGTTTGTAAAGGAAAATCTTAAAAAGAAACTTTATATATGGTCAGGAGGTCTAAGGTTAAACCTTTAAGTTATACTAAATTAGCCACTATCCTCCAGACACAAAATAAAACCCTGGTGGCCTTCCTGGAAAGGTTAAGGAAGGTTCTCATTAAATATACAGCTATCTCCTCTAACACCCCTGAGGCTGAGACGGTTCTAAAAGACAAATTTGTCACTCGATCGGTCCCAGATATTAGGAGAAAACTGCAAAAGCTGGCTGTTGGTCCGGAAGGAACTCTGGAGGAGGTCTTATGAGCTGCCAATTGAGTGTATTACAACCAAGATCAAAAGGAGAATAACAAACAAATAAACAAACAAACAGAAAAGGAGGCTTAAAAAAAATCTGAGTCTTTAGTTGTGGCCGTACTTCCTGAGGTCCTGGCACCAAGTGCCATTTATATGGCCATTCAGAGCACTAAAAATGAGAAAGTCCTCAGGGGTCACAACGAAAATGAAAACCCCATAAGCCATACCCCTTGTGTGGAGACAGTCACTGGAATCTGAATCCCCTCAGGGACCTCTATCTGTGAGGGCTCAGATAACCAATGTCCCTCGAAGGGACCAACCTGGGCCTGAGGCTCTTCATGGTGGCTCCCCTAAACCAACTGTCTATGAGAAACCCAGAGCCTCAGGTAACTCTAAATATAGAAGGAAAACTGGTTGATTTCCTTCTTGACACCAGAGCTACCTTTCTGTCCTCCTTTCCATTCTAGGCCAACCATCCAAATGCAGCATGACGATTAGCAGCATCTCCAGAAAGCTTATAACTAAATTTTTCTCTCAGCCCCTGGGATACATATGGGGAAAAGTAATTTTTTCTCATTCTTTCTTCATAATATCAGAGAGCCTTACTCTCTCACTAAGAAGGGACATTATAACTAAATTAGAGACTATAGTAATATTAACTCCAGAACAAATAAACAATTGTATGAGTTTTGGGGAATTACTGGATAATATAAGCTATAGATACCGGGGTTCAGAAAAATAGTTTGCCTGATGTATCAATCATTAAAGGAGACTCAATCCCACCTACTCTCCCAAGAAGATAAACTGGGGTCTGACTCACAGACACTGTCTCCAGCCCTTGGAACGGTTACAAACAAAGCAGGGCAATCACTATTATTGAGTTAACAGAGTTAAAAGATCATTAAAACACAATATTAGGCCTTTCATTTAAGGAGGGACAATACTTATCAAATAGCTCAAAGAATATTTACTGCAAAAAAAAAAACTGTCAAGGACAGTTCAACAAGTAGTATCAGCCTGTAAAGTATGTCTTAAAAACAATCCTCTCGACCACAAATTTGTTCTCCCAGCCAATCAGGGAACTGGAGGCTATCCAGGCTTACCTAAAAATTTGCAAAGTAATAATGGTAAATGGCTGCCTTGACTCTTTCTCTAATACAACTCCTGGCTCTTGGAAAAGTTTTACACGTCAAAATGAAGCAAACTGTCTGCTTATACTCAGCAAAACTACAAATAACACCTCACAAGCATTAGATGCTTTAAAAACATTTTTTAATTAAGTTAGGGCCAAACTCTTGAAAATAGAGCCACCATTAATTACTACTCCTGCTCCTCCATCACCTGGGTTATGAGAGATTCCCTGACATATGTTGTATACAAAGTCAGAGTCTTCCCTAGATTGTTTGACAAGTTTGGAAACTGTGGACATCTTGTTGGTCAGTATAATCTTTACTTTGTGTTTTTCTCTTTGTGTCTGCTAATGTTTATGCCTCCTCATGCCTGCTAGCCTTCCTGTAGAACCATACTGTGGGCAACTCGACCGACCCTTGGGTAGACTCTAACTGCTCTACCCTTACACCGTCCCTTATCAGCTTGAAGAAGCCAGAACGGCCATTTTCCCTGTTCCCTAATGGCAGTTAGGGGCCCTGTTCCAGGGAAAAAGGGTTAACATTAGGCAGGGAAAGATAAGGGACCTTCAGGGAAACAGACTGCAGCTGCAAGTGGGAGGCTAAAAAAGCAGATGAGGTTCTTCCCTTTATAGGTATCCTTCCCCCATTACAAGGACATAATAGAGGGGGATCTGAGATAGGCAATCAACCCCAGATGTGGGCCCTTGGCTCTACCCTAGCCACCTTACACCACTGGATTAGGGAGCGATTACCTGTGAATCTGACCACAGATGCTCACCCCTTTAAACCAGGAGATGCTGTATGGATGAAGGAATGGAAGGTCCAACCCCTAAAACTCCTCTGGAGGGGCCCGTTCACTGTCATTTTGTCCACCCCTACTGCAGTAAAGGTTGCCGTGGTGGGTCCCTGGATTCACCACAGCAGAGAGAAGCTGGCATCTGAAACTGGGAGTGCATTCCTTATCCATCAACGCTGTGCAAGCTGATCTTACGGAAGAAGCAATCTGCAACTCCAGAGGCTCCAGGAGAGTGCAGCCCTGCTTTAGTCACTTCAGAAGCTGACTAATCTATACATGGCATAAGCTTGAGGAATCTATAGTCCTGTGAAACAAAAAACTGTCCTTGTTTTCTATATCTGTTTCCTTACTGTGATGCATTGTCACCCCTTGTGTCTCGCTGTCATTGTGATTCTTGCTCTATTTTTCACCATAGGATTGGGAGAGGCCACCACAGCCAACTGGGAGTGTGGTGAGAGGTTTCTGTTCACACTTATCTTCCTTTAATGGATAGGATGCTTTGTTGGTACCAATATGGGAAAACAATGCCATAAGAGACTAGAAAATTAGATCCCCACAAACCTTATAGTAAAACAAAATATCTCAGTCCTATTCCTGGGGTTTGGCTCCTCAAAAATGTAATTATTGGAAAAAACTGTCTTGCCTTGTGGGGAAAAAGTTCATTGTTGTCTCTGTTTAAAACTTAACATGCTTAGGCCAAAGATTTTATAACTCAACTGCCTGGGAAACCCAATGGTGGGGGACTCAAATCACCTTGGGCCAGATCCTCACCCCTTGTCTAACTTCTCTCATCTCTGAGAGGCCTGAGACAATGTTAACGCAGCTATCAAATGGCAGGCCCCAGGTGGACTATACTGGATATGTGGAAGGACAGCCTATACAGTACTTCCCTCAGTCTGGTCAGGGTCATATGCACTGGAAACTATTCGTCCATCTTCCTTCCTGCTCCCACTTGCCAGAGAGAAACATTTGGGAGTCCAAGTGTACGGGGAAAGGGAGACTCAAAGGAAGCAGCATGCCTTACAAATTGGCAATTAAAAAGATAATAAATGGCCTCCCAAGAGTATAATCCAATATTATGGCCCTGCCACCTGGGCAGAAGATGGGTCCTGGGGCTACCGCACTCTCATTTACATGCTAAACCACATAATCAGACTATCAGCAGTTATAAAAATTATAGCCAATAAAACTGCCAGAGCTCTTAACTTACTATCCAAGCAGCAAATCCAAATGCATGATGCTATCTATCAAAATCGCTTGACCTTAGGTTACCTGCTTGCTTCTGAGGGAGAAGTTTGTAAAAAGTTTAACCTGAGCAACTGCCTACAGATAAATAATGAAGAAAAAGACATAAAGGAGATCATAGATCAAATAAGGATTGCTCACGTCTCCGTCCAGACCTGGAATGGTTAAAACCCCAGGGAGTTATTTGGAGGATGGTTTTCAACTTTCGGGGGATTCAAAACTCCTAATTCTAAATATCCTCCTAATTCTGGTGGTTGCTTAATCCTACCTTGTTTAGCTCCCCTGGTTGTATGGTCTGTCTCCGGTCTCATTAAGGCTATGATTAAAAAAAAAAAGATGACCACTTATGTAATGATATTACAGAAATATAAATCTCTAAACCAAGATGATGCTCTTTGACCCAAAATAGAGGGATCTGAGCATCAAAGGGGGGAATGTGTTAGGGTCCCTGCCCTAAGGAAAGAAAAAAAAACAAACCTCAAGGCAACTTGGTTACACACGTACGTGACAGCATCCCTCATGACCTTGCAACAAGAGACCACTTAATCAGACTACATGTTTATGTGTTACCATATGTGGAAGGCAAAGTAGTAAAAAGTATATAAAAAACTACACCATGTGGTGTTTGGGGCTCAGTTCTTCGGGTACAAACCCAACTGAGCGGTGCCAGAATGAGTAAAGTTGCTTCCTGGAAAGAGAAGCCTTGGTGTCACAACTCTCTGCGAGAATCCTGCTACACTGCATCTTCAGTAAGTAAAAATACAATACAAATGCTTTGAGGGATTAGGCTTTCCTCAGTGCCTTCCCTGCTCCCTCACCACCAGCCTGTCTCAGTCTTTTCCCATCCTAGAGCCTAGAGGAAAAAACAATACACTTTCTAATTTTCCCTTCTTGGAATGGCCATCAAATAGTGACACCGGATTTTTTTCTGGATTGGAAAGGTATGTTTAAATCCATCAATAAGTAGTTGCTGAGTGCCCTAACCTCAAACACCCAGGTTTCATGCTCCTTTAATTTTGTTTTCTACTGGAAAGCATGTATTGATATATTACCACCATCCTATCTCATTCTGACAAGTCATATTCAAAGTTATTAAGATCACAAGCCATCATTTTGAAAGGTCAGTACAACAGGCATTATCTTCCAAGTTAAGCCAGCAGGACTTGAGAAGACTGGCCCAAAAGATCTCAGGCCCTGAATCTTTACCTGAAGCTTGATTCTCTAAAACATTTCTTCTGTTAGAATTCTAGCCTGTTCTGACCCTTCCCTCCTTACCTTCAAGAGCTCTTAGGGATCTTTCCCCAAAACAGTCTTGGTCTGAATCTCTGTGCCTAAATCAGAGCCCCTATTCCACAAAAGCATGAGACGTGGCCTTCCAAACCAGGGAGTATGGGAGGTAGATAGAAACAGTTCACCAAGGAGCTGAGTCTCAGGAGGGGCATTCTACCCTTCAAGGTTTGCTTAGCTTTGTTTTCAGAACAGGACACAACTTCATGGCTGGTCATTTTTCTGAGAAACTAGTCACTGTTTAGACATCATGTGAAGCCAGAGTAAGGTAGTAAATCATGTGGAGACAAGCTGAATTTGTTATGGGATGTTTATGTGGTTCCAAACATGAATGTTTAAGACAAAAAAGAGAACTCCTCATCTTGCATTTTTTTATCTCGAGCTCAAGTATATGTGTCTAATGGTTATTGGCTATTCATTAATAGGTTATTAATAGCCTGAATCCATGTTATTTCTGTTTTCAACTTGATTTGCTTCCTGGACTTTAGTCTTAGCATGCTCAAAGGACATTGTTTTTAAATAACTATAGCCTTAAGATATTGTAAAGAAAAATGATTTATCCTTATGTCAAACTTAAGAAACTTTGTTATAATGCAGTTTACTAAATAAACCATTTGGCTGAGACAATTATAAAAACATAGCCACAATCTTTCAGTTTTTGCGTTGTTAAACTTGTAGTAAAGAGATACAATCAAGCAATTAATAATTTAATGCCACTAGGGGGCGCCTGGGCGGCTCCGCAGATTAAGCCTCTGACTCTTGGTTTCGGCTCAGGTCATGATCTAATGGTTTGTGGGTTCGAGCCCCTCGCCGGGCTCTGTGCTGTAAGCCAGATGCCTGCTTGGGCATCTGTCACTCTCCCTCTCTCTGCACCTCCCCTGCTTGCTCATGCTTTCTCTCTCTCTCAAAATAAATAAATAAACATGAAAATAATAATAAATAAAAATCATGTATTTATTGGCTTTTGTATGTGATGTTTGCACATAGCTAGTTTTAAAGCTACATTGTGGAGAGACTAGTATTAAGAGTTACATTGGTTTGAGGACACACCACTGGGCAATAAAGAAAGGAACGTGGGAGGGGGTGTGAGTGGCTAAGTCCATTGAGTGTCTGTCTTCATCTAAGGTCATGATCTTATGGTTCATGAGTTCGAGCCCAGCATCAGGCTCTACACCGACAGTGCAGACCCTGCCTGGGATTCTCTCTCTCTGCCTTTCCCCAGCTTGTGCCGTCTCTCTCTTTCTCAAGATAAATAAATAAGCTTTAAGAAAAAAAAACCCTGAAATTTTTGTGGGAAAACTAGAGGACACTTCAGTTTGAAACTGAGAAGAAAGAATAAAGAAAAAAATAGAGACAAAGGTGAGATTGAATAAGCTGGAAAATATAACAGACTAGGTCTATTCTAGTCATGGCTATAAAATAAAAGGATTGTTTCTCATGTGCAGTTGGACAACTAGTTTATGACTTTATAGTCATTTTATGTATGAGAAGAAGAAGGGGGTGGTGAAAGGGAGAATGAGGAGGTAGAACAATAGGGATCAAAAATGAAGAGAAGGAAAGAGGCAAAGGCTAAAAGGACTTCCTGGCTCCCTGGTAGCTGTTACACCTGCACTCCATTTCTGCTTGAGAGGTGAAGGGAAGCAATCCAGATGAGGCAGTTCAAAGAAAGAACATGCTTGACAATCATAGCCAAATGCAATGTTACTGATTTGTTTCCCCAAGTTTCCTCCTAAGATTACTTTGTTAATATAGACCCAAATCTATACAAGTAGGGATTGTTTAGCTCTTTTAGCCTCGGGCTGCATGTTACAAGTAGCATAAGGGGGACCAAATGTTTGGAAAGAAAAATATGTGGGTACTTCTGTTACTATGAGCATTTAATACTCAAAGCAATTCCATTGTTCTTCATCAGCCACTGCTTAACAATTGCCAGAGCTAACAGTCCCATTAAAGCACAGTCCATGAGCACTGTGGGGCTTTTCTTCCTCTGGGCACGCATCTAAGAGCCTCTGCTGGATAGGCTTCCACAGCCACACCCCGGTTCTGTTATGGTGGGGCCATCTTTGCTCATCTTTTTTATAGTGCATGAACTTTTGCTTGCCACAGCTTCTCGAGCTCTTACCTCTTTTGACAGTGGGCTTTTAAAAAGTTGAAATATCACATATTAAAAATTAAAAGAGACTATTAGAAGAAAAGAGTGGTGGTCTTCAAAAGTCATAACCACTTAAATTTTTTTTAAGTCAGGCCAAACCAATAAAAATATATTGTGGGGCACTCTTGCAACATTTCTTTGAATAGCGACTAGGGGAATTTGAATTGTGTTTAAATTCCAAAGGTAAAATGTCCAGAGAAAGACACTTGATTTGGCTGTAGAAGTATGTGCTGATTCATCCGATCCTCGGGGCAGATGACTATTAATTGAATATTGTGATGTCAAATAGGCCACCTGGATTACAAATGCAGCTGGACTGCTGATTAGACAGGCTTTCTGTATAAATGGATCTGGTGTCAGTAATAGCCATCTGACATCAAATCTCATGGTCTGTTTGCAAAGGCAAAACCAGAGCACCAAATAACTGAGAAAAAGATGATTTGGTTTGCCTCAGGTGTTTTACACATACTGTATTATACTTTTGAGGTTACAGGAAATAGTTGGTTTTTAAAATACATTTTTCTCAATATGTGTTCTTCATCAAAAATTGAAATTCCCACCTTTAATCTTTCAGTGTCTCCTGCATATGCCAGAGCAAAAATAGAAACTAATTTAAATCACCATGTGTAATTTTCACGCTGTAACATTATAATTAGAGCAGTGGTTCTCAAAGTGCAGTCTCTGTACAAGTAGCATCAGCATCACCTGGGAAGTCATTAGGAATGCAAATTCTCAGGCTTCCCCAGGACCACTGAGTCAGAAACTCTGGAGGTGAGGCCCAGCAATCAGTATGGAACAAGCCCTCCAACTGATTCAAGGCAAAGTTTGAGAAAAACATTGTCATTATTTATTACTGCTTACAGTGAAATCATTATAAATTGAGCAAAAGGAAACCACCGAACTGCACATTCTTTTGTCTGTTCTCACATCTGCTATTCAGCAAGATGGATAATTTTGGAACTGCGTTCACTCATATCTAAAACATAAATTCTAGATTCATTCCACTGGAAAGAGAATTATGAAATGATAGATTCCCTCCTGTTTGCCATTCAATTGCTGAAGAAGCAATAGATACTGAAAAAAACTTTACAGCTGAGTTGCAAACATTGTAGATTATTCAAAAGGATGGATGTTATGTAGTTTCAGACTCTAGATGGTGTTTCATTAGACTGGGCAGCTTAAACTCCCACAGTAATTAGTGAGTACCCTGATCAAAAAGAAATGTGAAGCAAAACTAAACACAAAGGAATAAATGTTTTGTTTGGGTATAAATGGATGGAAATATTTGGGAGATTGAAAGAAAGAATAAACAATATACAATATCATTAGGATGATCAATCCTTTCCCACCCAAGCACTTCCATTTTAAATTAAAACTGTTTCATTCCAGTGTAAACCTTTGAAACTGTCTAGCATATACTGCAAAACAAGGTAAAGAGTCTTCTGATAATTCTTTACAACCAAAAGAATGACTGCAAATAAATATCCCTTGGAGAATTATCAAAAGTGTTCATTTTCCTCTAAAAATTAAGTGTTAAAAGAAGGAAAACCAAAGGACTGTTTGAGCCTGAAAAAATCAGTATCTTTACTTCCTTCAAAAATATCCCCAGTACATTGAGCTTCTAATGAGTGCTAGAAATAAACTTCATTAGCATCTGTGAACACTGCAACATTAAATGAGTTTTGAAACTCTAAAACTCTCAACTACTTCTCTGGGGTCATAAGTTTGCCTTTTTATTTATACCATGGGGCCAGAGAGGGCCTTTGAAATTCTCAAAGCTTTTGCAATAGATTTTCTTCTCTCCTTCTCCCTCAGGATCATGAGATGCATCTTACACTATATTTCAGCCATCATTGTTACTTTCCAAGTTTTTCTCTTTCAGTTTACTATGTGCACAACTTTTATCATCCATTTCTTCTGTTCTTTAGAGGGAAGTTGAATGTACAGTTGGGGGGAGGGAGAGTTTAGTAGTTTCCAGTAAAATAGTCCCATGAGCAAGAAGGAAGGGCAGAAAAGAAAAAAAAAAGTAAAAAGGACGGAAGACTTTGCTGAAATGAGACAAGTAAGGACAGCATCCACATACAAATCTGTAGTATAAGTGAATCATCTAACTTTGGAGAAGCCATTAAGGGGAATATACCCAGAGACTACAGGAAAGCTTCACTGGGTGATTTCCTGGACATTTCTCATAGTGAAGAGATATTGTGTAACTTGTGACATGTACCATCATTTTCTAAATAATAGATATAGTACTTGTGCATCAAAAATACTTTATGCAATGACTCTTCACTAGAATGGAACGTGATACTATGTCCTTCATTGAGAGACCAGACTCATAGAGGCACATGGACAGAAGGTAGCATCATGTAGTCAAATGCTCATTTTGAGTTAATCTAAAGAGTCCAGATGCAAGAACTGCTCCAAGTTTTCATATATATTCATAAAGACCCTCTTTAGTTCTGATCCACTTCAATAAACCAAAACATGACAAAGAGAATGACCAAGACTTTGTCACAAAAGAGACTTTCCTTTTTCTATTACGGCAAGGCAGGAAGGAAAACAAAAATAGCAACTTCTGGATTTGAGTGTCAGATATTTTTGAAACATTCTAATTTCTGTAATCTCATAGGGAAGAAGAGAAAATGGAAACCAATGGATGATCCATACCTTAAAATGTCACTGGAAAGAACACAGTAGGAGCCATTGCCAAGCCCACCTCCTCAGTCTTGATTAAAGTCAACTCCAGTACAGAACCATGGATGACATTTAAGGGTGAGACTAGTTAGGGAGGAGGGGAGAGCTGCTTCACAAATCCAAGGGAGGAGTTTCAGAAGGGAGGGCTGTGGTGAGGTCCAGTTAGATGACCACTCAGAAGGATGTTGGATTTGAGATCACGGATGACCCTTGCTATGACAAGTTTAGTTGAGTGATGAGGATGGAAATCAGGTTGAAAGGTACATGAGAGTTAAGGAAGGAGTGATTGTAGAAAACTGTATCAAGAAGTTGGCAATGAGGGGCACCTGGGTGGCTCAGCCAGTTAAGTGTCCAACTTCAGCTCAGGTCATGATCTTGCAGTCTGTGAGTTCAAGCCCTGCATCAGGCTCTGTGCTGATAGCTCAGACCCTGGAGCCTGCTTTGGATTCTGTGTCTCCCTTTCTCTCTGCCCCATCCCACTTGCTCTCTCTCTCTCTCTCTCTCAAAAATAAATAAACATTAAAAAAAGAAGTTGGCAATGAAACAAAACTGAGGAAAAGGGAGGTAATTGGATGGAGAATGTGACCTTAGAGAAGGTTTTTGTGCAAGGTTAACACTTGTACACATTTATAGGCAGGGAGTAAGGAAAAACTAGAAGAAAGAAATCAAGCACAAAAATTAATAACATAAATCCCAGAGAAGGTGGGAAAAAGAGAAAGATTATTAGCAAAGATGAAAAAACATGGTTTTGGAAAGAAAGGAAGGACTTATTTTCCTCTAAGATAGGAAGGAGAATAAGATGGGTAAAAATATGGTGGTAACTTTGGAACCAGACAAGAGGGAAATTGAGGCATGATGGTCCCTCATATCTTCTTTTCTGAATAAGCTAGGAAGCCAGGCTCTCTGCAGACATGGCTAGTGGAGATGAAAATAGGGGTAAACTGAGTTTACATAGAGATGTTATGGACATTGGTCACTAGAGACCAAAGCTCAGAAAAGAAAGAAAAATCATTTTAAAAAAGTAAATAAATAAAAAGCTTCTTCCTCTACTCATTACATCTCCTGGTAAAATGATACTTTCAAATAAGGAGAGAAGTGAAATCCAGGCAGGAGCAGAAGTAACATTTATTGGCACCACTTTTGTCTGAAAGAGAAACCACAGCTGATTGAGACAGATCTCAGCATGGGATGTGGTTATCTCAATTTTTCCCATAGGGGACAAAAGTAACATCGGTTCAAGGCAAGGTGATTAGTATCTTCACTCTTGAACTCTTCAGTCCTAACTGTGGAGAAAGCCTGTCATAACCTTACCTCAGGTGTCAATGGCTGGCTTGGTTGGCTCAAAATGGGGAAGCTTACCCATGTGCTGGACTTAAATCCCCTTCAAGTTTCTAATTTCCATCTTCTGCCAAAGAAAGAGGAACATGATGCCAAATTCAACTGAAAGCCAAAAGAAACAAACAAGGTTCAGGTCACATACACTCCTTTCTGGCTACTTCCAACAAAGCTCAGAAAACTGTAAGCTCTAAGCTAGGGTTTTAACAGAAATGTGAAAACATTCAGCTTACCATATGGACACTGACCCATATGTATACAATCCTTTATAAAATCTTAAGCCTGAGATATGTACTATCACAAAAGGGTTAAGTATATACATAATATCACAGAACACTGGTAAGATGTTTCCAATAGAGAAGCTGAGCTGCCACCAGGCAAAAAGAGATGAAGGTTGGATACACAGGTGAACAATGCATACTTTCCAGCTAAGAAGTAATACACTTAGTTACAATCCAGCCAATTATTCTTTTCTAAAAATATAGTAAGAGAAGAAAAATATTTATTAACTTTTGTATAACCACATAAGCTGATAAAGAGCAAGATTCAAAGAAACTCAAAAACATCTAGGTATACTGGGTACTTGGGAAGTGGGTACTCTGAACTATAATTCAAGTTTCCTAGTTCTGACTTTAAGACTCACTGAACCTTTTCTTAAGATCAGAAATATAATCTACTCTTATATATCACAATATATTATATATGCAACATTCTTGATGGACAAGAAAGCTTATTGCCCTATCAGGCCTTTAATTAGTTCTTTATTCTTTTTTTAATGTTTATTTATTTATTTTGAGAGAAAGAGAGAGAGAGAGCACGAGCAGGGGAGGAGCAGAGAGAGAGAGAGGGAGACAGAGAATCTCAAGCAGGCTCCACACTGTCAATGCGGAGCTCTTCTCGGGACTCAAATCCATGAACCATGAGATCATGACCTGAGCCGAAACCAAGCATCCGATGCTTAACTGACTGAGCCACCCAGGTACCCCAATTAGTTCTTCATTCTAATTACTACGACTTTATCTGTATCTATGTCTTAATTATTCAAGGAATCTAAATTCCCTGAATTTTCTTTTCGAGGAGCAAGTTACTGTTCTTCCTCTCTGCTCTCAAACCCTAAGTGTTTTCTTCCCCTGGCTAGCAGAACAAAATAAAGAAAGAACAACAATAAGAATCCCATGGCATACAATACATTTTCCTTTGTCTTTCTTTTGTTTTATCATAAAAGAGTTGCCCAGGCAATTAAGTTACTAACTTCCTTTGAATGCCTCGCTTCTTTATTTTCAAACTGTATGTTGTATCAAATATTTCTTTGCTTTACCTTGAGACTCTTATTCCTGAGACTTTTTTTTTTCTATTCTAGTTTTATGGAGATATAATTGACATACAGTACTGCATAATTTTAGGGTGTACAACATTATAATTTGACTTAAATATATCATGAAATGATTAAGAGACTTCTTAAATGTGTCAAGCTTTTTTCCTGAAGATTTTAAGACTAAACAACACCCAAAAAGTGTTTTTGGCTAAGCTATCCAGTAGTTTCTTAAAACACCTTTTTAAAAAAAATAACTTAAATCATTTTGTTACGTGTTCCATTTTTTTTCCACCATCAAATTTGTTGACTATACCCATTTTCACACATGAGTATATTAAAGCAATTTTATATTTCTCAAATCTTATTTATTGAAGCAAATTCATTTTTATTTCCAGTCATTTGAAGTCCTTACCTCATAAGATAGTTGTGAAAATTATATGATTAATGTTAATTAATTACATGTGTATAAAACACTTAAGAAAGTGCCTACAAGTAAACAAGTGCTATAAAAATGTTAGCTGCTATTAGTATCTTTTCAGGAGTTATTAAGAAAACATTGATTATCTGTTTTGATGGTCGGTCTGTATTTTCTGCCTGAGAAATGTATGTTTTCTTTTGTTTCAGAGAAGTCATTTGAAAGCTAAAACTATTAAAGATATTAAACTCCTTGTTTAAAACTGAGCAGAGATTGTAGCTAACTAAAAATTTGCTATCAAAACTTCAGACCTATGTATGATATGGGCTAGAACAAAATGCAACGCTAAACATGAGCTGTAAGCTACAGGGGAAATTTCTTTGCTAACATCCCCTAAACAGATTTCTCAAACTATCAGTTTCTGCTGATGTTTCATCCAACATAATATTGTTGAGATCATATTCATGAACTTGCCTGAAGTATGGCTCCAGTAAAATTGTGTAAGTGATAGTCTACTTTTTATAGTAGTTATAAACTAGTTTATAAATAGTTATAAAATATAAAACTTTGTAAAAATTGTAAAATATTGTAACATTTTACCACACTGTGCAGATTAATATAGTCTTTGGAATGTAGGGAGTAGGGAATGAAAGCTTTCATATGTGGGGATTGCATGGTATACTGTAAAAGAACATGTCTCAGAAAGTACATGTCTCAGTCAAACTATAGGTGTTCTATCTCCAGAAGCACACCTAGAAAGAAACCAAACAACTTCAGAAGCCCAAGCATGTGGTCTGTCATTTTCATGGTGGGGATTTTTTTTCCCTGTGAAGGACTACGGACTACATTTAAGAGTTTTAAAAGAAACTAACTAAAGACTTCATGAAATTTAAAGAGATTCCATTCATGAGAGAAAAATATAAAAATAACCCAATCACTTTGCAAATTAACAATGCATGATGCAGAACCTTACCTAAAAACAAAAATAGGGATGCCTGAATGGCTCAGTCAGTTAAGTGTCTGACTTAACCGACTCAGGTCACGATCTCACAGTCTGTGAGTTTCAGGCCCTCATCCGGCTCTGGGCAGATGGCTCGGAGACTGAAGCCTGCTTCAGATTCTGTGTCTTCGTCTCTCCCTCTGCCCCTCCCAACTTGTACTCGGTATCTCTCTCTCTCTCTCTCTCTATCAAAAATAAACTTAAAAAATTTTAAAACAAAACAAAAACAAACAAACAAAAAACCAACAAAAATAATATAGGGGTGCCTGGGTGGCTCAGTTGGTTAAGTGTCCAACTTCAGCTCAGGTCATGATCTTGAGGTTCATGATTTTGAGGTCCGGGAGTTCGAGCCCCCTGTGCTGACAGCTCAGAGCCTGGAGTCTACTTTGGATTCTGTGTCTTCCTCTCTCTCTGCCCCTCCCCTATTTGTGTGCGTGCTCTCTCTCTCTCTCTCTCTCTCTGTAAAAAAAATAAAAAATAAAAAAATCATAATCTAAAATATATTTAGAAAAGCAAAGAGGGTCACAAACCATTGCAATATCTAAGATTCTTTTTCTCCCCCAAGAACTAGTATTTTCTGACTTGAGAGTGATTATCAACCTCACTGAGAAAGCATGTTGTTGATGAATATTTATTGACATGGAAAGATGTTCATAATATTTTGGAAAGTAAAAAAAAAAAGAGGTACAGAATAATCCATATTTATTTATTTATTTGTAAATAGGTATAAAAATGTCTAGAAGTTTCTATATAAAGGTATTAATACTGGTTATCTCTGGGTGGAAACCAGACAATATTCATTCATTCTCTATTATGTGTGGGCACTTGTCATGTTATTTATCCTTATAATAACTCTGTGAAGTGCTGAAGGCCTGTAGCATAAGGACCAGTGTAGGGGAGCAAGCATATTGTTTTGCACAAGTTGGCATTTAGTAAATGATGGGTATTTTTTATTATCATCTTATTATTTTAATATTACTTATTATTTTAGAGATTATCTTTGTTTTATAAATTGATACAGCATAGGTGAAATGGCTCAAGGGCCCACAGAGTCAGACTGCCCAAGTTTGAATCTTTGCTATTAGTTGGGTAACCTTGGGCAGGTCATTTAATCTCTGATATTCAGCTTCTTCACTCACTCAATGATCACAATGATAGCAATTATACTTACTTCATAGGGAAGTTGTGGGGGTTAATAAATTAATCCATATAACGTGCTTAGAATAGTGTCTAGTGTATAGCAAGCACTCAATAAATGTTGGCTTTTATTCTCGCTTAATCTTCATAATGAATCCATGCAGGGGTATAATCATTTCAATTTTAAAGATGAGAAGATTGAAACTCAGAGAAGGTGAATAATGGAATGGTGGCTGCTGAGGGTAAGGACATCTGAAAATATGAGGCACTGAATGGGTGTCCAGGAGTAAGGCAAAGGGCTCAGCAGCTGGGTTGTAAAAAGAAGTGAAGAGGCACCAGGGATGAGTTTTTGCCAGTTTCCTGTCCATGTGTATGGTGAATAATGACTACACATATGCATATACACTTCTGCATTATGGTCCTGGGGTCCTTTCTGAAGGTCATGGTGGAGCAGTAGGATCAGGGAAAGTACACGATCTTGGGATCGAATCCTTGCTCCACCACTAGTTAAGTGACTGTAAAGTCTACAACCTCTCTCTGAGTCGAAGTTCCTTTACTTGGCAAAAATGGGTCATAACATCCACCTCATGAAGTCAGTAAAACTTAAATAAAATAAAAACAGCTACCATGTAATGAGTGCCAGATGTGCAAAAGGCACCATACAAGTTACTTTACACAAATTCCATAGTAGGCTGTCAAAAAATGCTAGTTTCCCTCTCCTCCCTCCTTCCCTTTCCCAGTTGAATGACACATATCACATTAATAATGGCTCTTTCTTTCCTAATGCTAATCAGGGAGATATTTTATTCATTCACAGTTCACCTTGCACGTTCTCATTCAGCTGCCCCTGGGCCCCCCGTACCAGGCCAAGCACTGGAAGGTGAGAAGAAAAACCCGTTATCCCAGCTCTGGAGTGGAGTTCAGTCTAGTTAAGGGACAGTCACATACGTCACTCAGGTACAATGTGATGCAGGACCCCATGTGACAGGTACATGTTATTTTTTTAAAGGGTTAATAGCATTCATTCCAAGCTGCAAATTCTCCCTGAACAAACCATTCCTCCTTCTGTCTTCCGCTGCCAGAGAATATCATCTCTGAGATTTGGGACCATTGCAAGGATCATTAGCACCTGTCTCACTTCTAGGAACATCTCCTCCCATTGAACAGTGGTTTTTCTCTTCCTCAGACCTCTCTGTTGCAGAAAAAGGGAACAGTATTATGTTTCTCCTGCACATAGCTTCTTTTCCCTGCTTTAAAACCTCTCTCAAGGGCTGGAAACTATAGAAGCTATGAGTTATGTTGAACGATTCAGAACACAACACTAAGAAGAAAACAGCTGGGGAAGTGTGGCCCAAGATCTATATGTTTCTAATATGTACATGTTTCCAGGGTGACCAGATGGGAGGAAAACTTTTTTTAAGGTTGATTTCTCTCTCTCTCTCTCTCTCTCTCTCTCTCTCTCTCACACACACACACACACACACACACACACGTGGGAGTAGGGCTTTATCTCAAGACTGTGAGATCATGGGCTGAGCTGAAGTCAAGAGTCAGATGCTTAACCAAATGAGCCAGCCAGATGCTCCAGGGATGACAACTTTTGTAGGTAAAATTCAGTTAGGTAAAAAAAAGAAGATGCTTATGACTGAAGCCTCTAAAATAATGGGGAAGGTTATCTTGTCTGCAGAAATTTCCCAGAATGACATAGAAAGAGTGCTTCCTAAAAATGGAGAAATGTACAACATAACTTTTTAAAGATCTACCTCCTCCCATTAGGGAGAAGCATAGACAAATAACATTCAGTTCATACAACAAATATTTATGGAGTACCTACTCTGTGCAAGGGCTAGCACCAGAAGCACATAAGCAAACAGTCCAAACCCTGTCCTTGTTGGGCTTGTACTCTAAGTTAGAGGAGGCAGACAAAAAATGTAATACTACACAAAGCATATCTTAGAATGTAATAATTGCTACTGAAAACACAGCTGGTTAGGAAATAGAACTAGGCAGGGTAGTGATGGAGATGGGAGGTTATAATTTTATATAGGATAGTCAAAGTAGGTATCGCTGAGGTGTTATTGAAGCAAGGACTTGAAGTAGATGAGAAACAGAATTATGTCAACATATAAAGAAATGTGTTTCAGGCAGATAAAGCAGCCAGCATGAAAGCCCTGGTGGGGAGGTCATTTATTGGCAGGACTGGTTTTTACTCCAGGTGAAACAAGGAGCCATTGGAAGGTTGTGTGTGTGTGTGTGTGTGTGTGTGCGCGCGCGTGCGTGTGCGCGCAGCAGTATAATGTGACCTGGCTAATGCTTTAAAAATGGTTATTCTGGCTGTTGTGTTGAAAATATACAGGGAAGGGGGCATGTGATGAAGCAGAGAGAGCACCCACTTCAATCATCCAGGTGGGAAATTATGGCGGCTTGAACCAAATGGTCAGATTCTGGATGTTTTTGAAGGCAGACTAACTAAACTTCCTGAAGGATTGAAAGTAAGGTGTGAGAGAAAAAGAAATATCAAGAATGACTCTGAAATTTGGGGAAAGATGGAGATGCCATTAATGGAGAAAGTTTGCAGACAAAGATTTAAGGGTAGAGTTTTGGACATGTCAAGTTTGAGAAGTCCATTAGACGTCTTGGTGACTTTGAACTATGTCAATTTAGCTAAGATAGAACCACATTTCTCAGGATTTCCTTCTCTGTATGGCTCTGGATTAGGTAGACCACAAGATAATCTCTGGGCTTCACTTTCCATGGTATAAAATGAGGGAGATGAAATAGATTTCTGAAGGTAACTTTTAATCTACCATATAAAATTTTAGTCAGAGTTTGCTTTCCCACAGTATTAGGAGGAGAGTTTGCCTGATCTGCTGCAACACCTTTAGACCACCACATCAATGCACATCAATGCACTCCATGTTAGCAGAACCAGTTCATAGTCATTCATCACAATTCCTTCCTTTCAAGCTGCCCTATTCTGCTTTTTTAAGTCATCATCAACTTTACTTCTAGCTTCCTATTTCTCTCTTTGCCTTGATCCTCAGAAGTACATTCCTCCTTTACTGTGATCTTAGTGTTCTAGTATTCTTATTCTCCACTTGAATCTTCTCCCTGCTCCTTTATTGAATTCAGCAGCCACTCCAATAAGCCTTGGTTTCTCTCATGACCAAAACCCTCTCTGTCACTGCTTGAGCAAGGCTAGCCCAATTATAGCATTCTTAAATTTCACTGGCTGACCTGTATTTATTTGCAAAGGGCAGGAAGTATTTTGTCTTCTCTCCCTCCATACACAGACATCCTATACAAACCACAAACCAAGAGGTCTTAAATTGAGCCTGTTCTTTTCATGAATATCCTGAGATATGGAGTGTAGTGTTTGAACAACAGAAGCCCTAGCTTTAAAGGCAGCTGTAGTTCAAAGATCTTTCTCCCTTCCGCTTGTGCAAGTGCTTTTCTTCAAATGTTCTCCTTATGCAAAAGAGTGATTCTTTCACCAGCAAGTCTCCATAAAATTGCAGGGGGTTCATGTCAGGCCTTCTTACCCATACCCAGGGATGAACCCTTTAGAATCCCATAGGTCCCCCGAGGGTTTTTCTAACTTGGCCAGTATCCCTTCATGGGAATTTCATTTCCTCCTTTTCAAAGACAAAGAGAGAGCATCCAGAAAAGATACTGAGAAGCCTCCATTCCTCCTCTCATCTCAGGGAAGTGAAATTCCCAGGGCAGAGAAGGGAAAAAATCCCATCTCCTAACTGCAGGAGTTCTTCCTGGGAAACTGATCTTTTCAGTCCATACCAACAAAAAGTATGCCAAACACACCCCGGATGCCACTCTCCCAAATTTCGTCCTTGAAATCTCACTCCTATGCGTCTATCCTGACCATTTATCTAACCAAGATTGTGGAATTAGGCTGAAATCGTCTGCATTCACAGTTTCTAACACACTGATACTTAATCATGCTTATTAATGACACGAATGGTAATATTTATTCTTTTGATGAACATATAGCATAACATGAGCGGCATCCTTGTTAATCTTTTTTCCTAATTATTTATAAACTGTGTGTTTGTGTGGTCATAAGTTGTCCTTAAAGGGAACATTGACTTTTCCTGTGCTAGGCAACTGCTCTGCATGGTCATTGGTTATCTGATATGTCTGGTTACAAGTTTCTCTTTGACATTTAATAAACTGCAATGATTTCCCATGTCGATATTTCCCCACTTGCTTCATGAGGGCAAAGGACCGTATAATGCCAACTTAGTAGGTCTGGTTACAAAAATAAAGGCAATTTTTATGGATTAATAGAGACTAAAAAGTTGTCTTTTCTGCCTCTGTTTTTTTTTTTAATTTAAATGTCCAGCTTTTCTGTTGAAATACATGATATCTTAGTCTAATATTTTTGCTGTTATGGTTTTATTTATAAGTTCTTTGTCATCAACTCAATGTTCTGGTTATGGTTTCACCTCTTCAACACTAAACATATTATTAAATAAAGGACAAAAAGCAAGACTTTTAAAAATCGAACTAGATTCCCTTAAAATCAGGAAAGGCTTGACTTTTCCAAAATATCATGCCTCAGTTTATGTTAGTACAGACTCTGCAGATCCAATGGGCCAATATATCAAAATATACTCAAAGAAAAGCATAATTCACAGGTCATAAGCCTGCCTCAACCACCCGGGGAACTGACAATATGATTTTATACTGGAGCAGATTTAGATCGTAGAGCCAAGAATATTTTTCTGACCCTCTTTCCTCCAAAGGAAAACATAATACAAAGCAGCCTAACAAAATATCCCAAATCACCTCTCCCACCATGTGAGAATTCTTATCTTTACAAGTCATGGTTATAGAAAGGATAGAGTTGTTTTAAGGACCCAACATTTCCTCCTAAAATATATTCTTACTAGTGTTTTGCTTCACATGAAACTTTCTGTGTGAGACAGTGACTTACCAGGCTTGCTTCTTGTTTGGTCCTTGGAGAGGTTCCTCTTTGCTTTGAGGTTGTGTCTGAAACTTAAAATATAAAATGTATTCAGTTAAGCTGCCTGATGTGAGTGACTTTGTTTATTCCAGTGGACTCCACAAAAGGGTGAAAATCCCAGTTGTTCCTCTCTGAAAAATCTCAAAAATACTTTCTTTCTCATTCTCCTTCTCTTCCACACTTCAGTCCATGATGAAAACCACACAATCTTGGCTTACTTGTCAAGGAAAAGGTGTAAAAATGTACATGTATCAAGCAAATCAGGAATCATCAATTACAAAATTATTTAAAAGCTTCTTCAAGTAGATGTAGCTACCCCATTAGCTCTTTGCTTGTTTCTGTTTGTCAAAAGAATAGGCTTTTTCAATGCTGGATTAATGTAAGTGCAGCACTGGTCACTTCTGGTAGCTGAGAGAGAGAGAGGATGATTCCCAAACGGGCCAGAGGGTAATCAGACCCTTTGGCTCTGACAGTTAACCCAAAGCATGCTACAGGAAGTGCACTGGTTAGCTGAAGTTAGAGAAACAGTGGCCTCTTACGGAGACCCAGATGTCACACTGATTATATACGGTGTGATAACTTGTAATTTATTTTGATAGTCATTCAAGTAAAAATGCAGGGTGAGAGGGCTACAAGAGAAAAGCCATCTCAAGCCTAATTATTTCATTTTTCTAAGCAAAGCCGTGAAGTTCCCATTCTGTTATTATCCTCTCTTCCTCCTCCCCAACAGTGTTTATCTTCCTCCTGCAATGGACTTTAAAGATGCAAACATACTCTAAAGAGGTTCCGCTTTTAAGAAAGTAGTATCGATGTGCACATTTTTCCTGCCTAATGTTTCTGGCATCATCTACGGTGATATCATAAACTATCTTATAATATTTATTTTGACAACCATTATAGACAGATAATTTACAACTAGGGAAACCCTTCCATCGCTATATGAGCAGTTTTGTCCCGTTGGCAACATAAAATACAGGCAAGAATCACAAACACTGAGAGATGGCAAGAGGTAGTGGGAAAGTTCTTCCACTGTTTGCTATGTTCATCAATTTTCTCTTATGCCATTTTCACAAATGTGAGCGCAGCCAAGAAGGTCAGCATATGTGAGTCTACCAAAGTCCAATAGCAAGCCGATCCTAAAGAAAACCAGACAGAGGTTGCACCCTGACCCTTTCCAGATTTGGTATTTATTGGGGTTTGGGGACCTTTGTATTTTAGGGACCTCTGAACCTCTCCCTGGCAGACCCTAGTGTGCTTCACCTGTGATATGGCAGAGTGACATTCAGAACAGAAAGTGATGGGAAACATGGCAAGGCCAATGTAAATGGCTGGGAGAAGAAACAATATTTAAGGAGAGTTCCTGAATGTTTAGTAGAACATATTTGGTGAAAACAACATCACGTATGTAAATGTAAAATAAATTCCAAGATAAACCAAAAGGTAAACCAACTGTCAGAAACTTATCTACCTATCGAGGATAATTCTATGGTTTTTGATTTAAGTGATAGTACAAGGTCATGTGAAATAACAAAGTTAGCAGAAAACTTTGAGTCAAAAGACCATTTTACCACCTCATATTGCCCCAAATAAGGAGCCCTGTCATGTCCTATTATCTGTTCACTAAGCACAAAGTCAGGAACTATTATGGATCAGTATCAATATCAAGCTTCTAAGAATTATTCTACTGGTTTTCAATTTTGTGGTCTTATTTCCTTTCCAAGAAATATTTTGTTTAGTTATACAAATGTTTATTAAAAATTCTCAACACATAGATGTTTCATAATGTCACTGGATGGTCCATTTCCACTTATGCCTGAATCCATAGTCGATGAAAACATTTAGCGGTCATAGTGAAAAACCAAGAGGAATCGTGGCAAAGGTCTCTTTGAGGTTAGCAAACCTAATGAAAAACTTTGTACAATGGAATACTGTTTGTAGTTGTGACATAACTGCATTCTTACCTACTTCTGGAGTTGCTTCTGTATTTATCTGAGCTGTAAGGATTTTCCAAAGATCAAACTACCTTACAGAGAAGTATTCCGATTTTCTTCCAGAAGGTGTACATCTCTGCTGTGTTGTTGCAGTCCTTCGATCTTCTTCAGCTCTATTCCCTTTTTCCTGTGAAGGTCACCTCTCCATCTTTGCCATTTCTCCAAATCTACTCCACTCCACTGATATTTTCCAAGTCAAATAGAGAAGGATGTACCTATTGTATATTTTATTTTTAAACAGTTACAAGGGATGAAATGCATCTAAAGATTTTAAACAGTAGTAGCTGATCTCATTTCTTTTTCTTTTCTCCTAAATATTTTTTTCTTATTATAAAATAAAAAAAGCCTCACTGTACAAAATTGGGAAGATCCAGAAAAGTACAAAATACAAAAGTGATAATACAAATCAGCCATATTACCATCAGCCAGAGATAATCATTCTTAGTGTTTTCTTCCAGTACTTTTTTCTATTCATATATTTATTTTTTAATAATGTTCAAATAGTATTGTGTCCTGTTTTTTTCTACCTACCTTTATTTTGAATATTTATGTCCCCATGTTTTTCAAAAGTGATTTTCATTTCCACATAATAGTCATAATTTATTTACTTCTTCCTCCATTGTAGAACATATAGGTATTTCCCAATTTGTCATTATTTTAAATAATGTTATTAAAAACATCTTTCTAAACACTTAAAAATTGCCCCTCTTCATTAAAGCAACTGATTAATCTAATAGTTCTACATATATAACAAGTTTCAGTCACATGTGACATGAGGGTTAATGTCACATCCTACCATGACATTTTCTTCAGATGAGGGGTCCAGAGAGATCATATGACTTGCCTGAGGTCACAAAACTAGTTATTTGAAATTTGGAATTCTTCGACTTTTTTCACTCCTCATCTCTCATGCTCAATTAAACACTAAGTCTATCTTTTTGAATAGTCTTTTTTTAATTGATATATTTTAATTTGATACTAACTGTTGCTACCCTATTGAGGCCCTTACTTGTAGCCATACCCCAAAGCCACCTAAATGGCCTTCCTACCTCTGGGACCTCCTTGTTCTAATCTTGCCTGTACACCTGCACACTACCAGACAGATATTTCTCTTTGCCATTATCTAGCTCACTGACTTCTTAGTGAAACTCTACATGTAATATAAAACCCTTTGCCTCGTTCTCAAAACCCCATTTCCTGCAACCAATCTTACCTCATTCATTCCCCTCTCTGTCTGTTCACTATCCCATTCTTGGCTTCTTGCCTTCTCCTTATAGTATTTACCCCATTCAGAATACTCTTGTTTCCTTTCATCTCTTCAAATTTTACTCAATCCTCCAAGGCCCAGTTCAGGTCTCATTTACTCCATGAAATAGAATGAGCTTCCCATTGGATCTGACCAACTTGCATTCCCATTGGATTAGAAGTTGACCAACTTACATCCAAAACTCTGCTTTGCTGCTTTTGCTGGAATAGTTAGGGACATAATTAACTCCTCTGAGCCTATTTCTACATACAGAAATATGAACGATTATACTAATACCCATCTTCTATCAATGTCCCAGAATCCTAAGAAGGATTGAATGTGTGTTACAAAGTTTTGGTAAGCTGTCAAGTGCTATATAGATAAGATAAAGTATTGTCTACACTTTAAAATGCTTTGGTATCCAGATCTGTACCAAATAATATAGCACTGAATTATGTTCTGTCCCATCATACCCTCTCATTGTTTTATATTTGTTAATCATTTTTTCTCAGCTTGGCTATAGAGTCTCTGAATGCAATACAGTGTCTTATATTGCTTCTATATCCCCAGAGCCTATCACTGCACATTGTCTTAATGACTGCTAGTCTTATCGAGATGAGTTATAGCTGGTAAGATCTAGCTATGGTTCACACTGGGATTTAGATATAGATGAAAGAGCTCCAGCTTTCTGTAAGTCATCTGGAACAAGATAGTCCTACACTTTGGGGAGTCCTAGAAGACTGGCAGCAAGATTAGCATACACGTTTGTGAAATCTATGAAAATGTACTCTTAATTTGGATCTTGCCTTTCAGAGATATTCACTGAATTTTCAATCACTCTTAGGTGAATGTAAAATACACATTCTGAAATCAGAGAACAGAAGCAAGTATATCCTGTAGACATTTGGGAATAATACCCATATCTTTGGATATCTTTATCAGAAATCTCAGGTTACCTCATCATGATATGTTGTTAAAGATGATCTGATGATCTGCTTATAAATTATTCATTTAGTCTGAAATTCATTTCTCAGTTTTGACTATCTAATTACTAGAGACATGAAGAACATTTCCCCCAGTAGGCTTACCCTAAAAAAGCTAGGTTCCAATTAGGGTTAGTGAGAAGAAATAAGGTCACTGTTATGTTTACGTTCCTAGTTGTGGTTACAGTTAGGTTGGTGGTTAGTGTTAGGGTGGAGGACCCAGTTGAAGATGAGATGTTGGTCTAGGTGTACAAATGTAGATTTCTGCTAGAGTTAGTGTTACACTTAGGGTTGAGTTTGGGACTAGAGTTAGGGTTAAGTCTACAATTTAGGGTTAGAGTTAAGTTTAGGGTTGGGTTAGTTTCCTGGATACAAAGGACACTTTTACAAAAAGGTATTCCTGTGGCACCTGGGTGCCTCAGTTGGTTAAGCGTCCGACTTCGGCTCAGATCATAACCTCAGGTCAAATCTCATGTTCCCCCCCCCCACCCCCCCGTGTCGGGCTCTGTGCTGACAGCTCAGAGCCTGGAGCCTGCTTTGGATTCTGTGTCTCCCTCTCTCTCTCTCTCTCTGCCTCTCCCCTGATCACACTGTCTCTCTCTGTCTCTCAAAAATAAATAAATGTTAACAAAAAAATTTTTAAGGTATTCCTGAAAATTCCACTTTGGATAATAAAAGATGACAGGCTTTTAAGTTTTCCAAATTCCCAAGAATTAGTAAAGTACTGTTGGTAAAGAACTTTTTACAGCATTCCAAGATTAAATGCAACTATATAGTTTTCCATAGTCTGAGTGATTTTTTAAATCTCTAATACTGAAAAGGCAAGTAACACTTTTAATGTTGATGTTAACACCTCCAAGTTCAGTTTGCAGATTGTATTCAGTTTGTACTGCCCTCTTCCCTCACCTAGGTATGCCCAATGCCCGACATAAAAATTGACACCATTGAAGAAAAAAACCATGATCTAGAATTTACCTACATTTCTATAGAAAGCTATATCTTAAAATAAACAATATTTTTGAAGTACTAGTCACTTTTCTAATGCCATAAACAGAAAACACAATCTATTTTTAATAGAATCATGTTTCCAAATTGTTAGATGTCACTCACATCTGTATTTCTAGCCCAGACCTCTTTCTCTAACTTCAAACTTGGATTTTCATGGTACCTAAATTTCAACAGGTCCAAAAGCGAACCCATTGTTTCCATAGCCCTCACCCAACTCACCATTCTTTTTAATGGCAGTGCTATTTTCCAAGTGTTCTAAAACAAAAACTTTCTCTCAAATCTTTTTTCCTCACCTCCCACTGTCCCACTCCATCATAAAAATTCTCTCAAATCCCTCTCTGTCTTCAATTAGGCCTTTATCATCTCTTGCCTAAATCATTGTAACAGCCTCTTAAATAAACTTCAAATAATTTCCCGACTTTCAACTTCTTCCTTGTCCAATCTATTCCTCTACATTTTCACCAAAATGTGACACCTTTGCTGAAAATCTTTCCTTGATTGCCTTTTAGAGCTTCTTCTGCAAAACCTTTCTCACTCCTTTGTTCCCCTGGAATTTTCTAGCTCCTCCTTTCCATCACACCATACCTTGTTCATCTATGGTTGTACTTACCACACTTTATTACAGTGGTTTCCCTGGAGTAAATGGTAAACTTCTGGAAGCTGAGACTAACTCATTCATTCCTACACTACAGTGCACTGTATTGTATGGTGAGTGCCCACAAAACTTTTCTGAACGAAAATAGCTTCCAAGACTGTGAAGTAACTCCCACAGATCCTCTTTATATATTAGTACAGCCAGTCCCAAAATAAAACTTATGCTGTGTAAGGTTTCTTTAAAAAGCACACCCTGCATCTTAACAGGAAGTTACAGATTACTAAACAGCTGACAGAACAAACTAAATAGCATCCAATGAATCACCAGTTGACTGTTCAATTTCTGCTAACTAGATGCAGGGACAGCGTAATGATGAAGACAAAACATTATTCCTCATTGACAGAAGATTTTGCAAGATGCTCCAAGCCTCTGGTTAACAGAGCATTACATATTTCCCTACACCATGGTGATAATTCAGACACAGTAAAAAGGCCATAACAAAAATGAATTTGAAGGATACATGAATACCAAACTGGATTAATACCAAGTTTGTGGCCACAGAATATCCACTACACCCTACCTCATCCACTGTGTAACGGAGAGCCTTGCATGTGGTACATACTCAGAATTTGACAAATATACAGACAATATTTGGTTTTCTGTAACCACTGGCTGTACTGCAGTAGAACCAAGAGAGGTGGGCTGGTTACACAGTTTTATTTTATTTTTTAAAATTTGTTTAAATGTTTTTTATTTATATTTGAGAGAGAGAAAGAGAGAGACTGAGTATGAGTGGGGGAGAGGCAGAGAACAAGGGAAACACAGAATCTGAAGCAGGGTTCAGGCTCTGAGCTGTCAGCACAGAGCCCAACACAGGGCTCCAACTCACAAACCGTGAGATCATGAACTGAGCCGAAGTTGGACACTTAACCGAATGAGCCACCCAGGTGCTCCAAGTTTCACAATTTTAAAAATCAAAGAGCTCAGCTACCCATCTGCATCACAGAGCTGAAGGCCTAAAAGACGGTGCTGGGCACAGGCTTCATGTACCAGAGGCCTATCACTTGGAGCGGTTTCTCTCAGGAAAAATGCTAAACCCCAGCACCCTAAAAGGTTAGTTCCTACTAAAAACTCCCAATGGCAGCTTTTACTAGGAGTGGTCAAAGGAAGCAGAGGGGATGATTGGTGGGAGACAATATCCAAAGGGATCATGGTCACAACTTACATAAAAATAGAACACAGATCCACAATCTCTGCAGGAACCAGAACAAAATGGTCAGGATTTGATCAACAAATACACGCTCCCCTGATGTTTGCCCTGCCTGCGCCAATGTTTCCAACTCAGAACCAACCAAAGAAAGCCAAATATTCTTTCCAATCCATCACATATAGGGCTTGCCTCCAGTTTCCCCATGTCAACAGCCTCTAATCAGGGCCTACGTGAAGTCCTCCTAGTTTTCCACTATAAAGACTTCCCACTCCTTGCCTTCCCTTCAGTCTCTGACATAGGCATGACAGTGGCTGACTTCCCTGCCAAAGCAAGCTCTGAATAAATAACCTCTGCTTGCTCTGATTTGGGTGTTTGTGGTCTTTGAAGCATTCTGAGAGCCTGCTCATGTGTGACTGAAGGACTTGGCATTGTAGTGGGGTCTGGGGAGGTGAGATCTGGGATTGAAAGAAGGACCACTTTCAACTTCTGTGGAGTAGGTGGGGTGCAGAAAAAAGGCAGGTGTGAATCTTCTGGCCAGGATCTGAGGGCCCACTGGAAAAAAAAAGGGGAAGAAAATGAAGAAATGGGCCCCACAGTGAGCCAGTGATGCAGGCACATGGAGACGGGGTACATGTGGCTTGGGCTGGGAACCAGGTTTGCCAGCTGTTCCAGAACATGAATATTGAGGAGAGTGGTATGCATGGTGCAGGTGACACCTCCAACAACCAGAGAGCAAGGAGGAACAGCTCTGCAGCCTTGAGAAGTGTATCAACAAGGTCCACAAGACATTCACTGCGCTGCTGGGTTGCAGGTGGAAGGAGGTCCCCATGATGGACCTGGTGGTGGACAACAGGGTGCAGATCCCGTGGGGCAATAAGCTGCTGTGGACCAGCTGCTGATCCTCTAGTACGACCTCAAGATGGAAGAGAACGTCCTCACCAGACAGTAGATGGTGAAGACACTGACTGATGACCCCATCCTGCTGTCTGGGTCCCACGTGGCCAGTTAGCCCTACCTCGAAAGCGGCCTCTCTGTTTTTGCTGACTTCTGAAACAAAGGGCAAAGATGATGTAAAGAAAACAGATTTTCATAGAACCAGAGAGGGCAAAACAGCCCAAAACAGCAAAGACAAAATGCGGCAGATTCAGTCATTACTAGTGCCAAAGAGTAGTTGATTCTATAAGACAAACTTTCACGTATCTGTAACAAACCTGGCAAGTATGGTTTGCTAATGGTTCTTTTCACTTTTTCTTCTTAATGACAAACTTTGTACTATGGACTTTTGGGAAGCACAAGTGGACTTTAAACTGCACTGCAGTCTATGTACTACATTACATAGAATGTATTGTTCAGTTTTCCATTATTGGGATAACAGTCTTGACAGTGGCTGTCCCAGAAAACCTTCCATGTGTAGTCTCTCTTTCCTTGGCTTATTCTGCAAAGAAAATAACAAAAGATAATAACTTAGTAAGACACTTGGTAGCTTTTGAAACTACAGGAAATGCAACAATTATTTGCTCAGATAAAATAAGAACACTGACTATTAACAGAATGGTAGTCCATGCTTACATTGGTGAGACTCATTATAAAACAATTCCCAGACTTAAGTCTATTCCAGACCCATTTTGGAATATCTTTTTAGCACGTATTATGTTAATTGTTCTTATAATTCCAACATATATTTTTTAGATAACAAAGTTCCACTACAGCAGACTGGCAAAAAATAAAATATGCTTTGTTAGGATTTATTCTGCATTTAAAAATAAACTATGAAAAAGAAAGAAAGAAATAAAGAGAGGGAGGGAGGGAGGAAGGAAGGAAGGAAGGAAGGAAGGAAGGAAGGGCATAACATAAGAGAATTTATACAAAGTATATACCTTCACTCAGAGAAGAAATCCATGACAACTGTTAAAACTGCCTGATGGAGGTTTCAGCTGTTCAACAAGGGAAACTCAGAACTATTATTTAACAAATGGTGTCATATCCTGAATCAAGAAGAAATACCCAGAGAACTGGCAGGAGCAAATAAAGATGTTTCCCAGAGGATTTTGAAACCAATGGCTTAGGATCCTGTGAGGAGCTTAAAATCCTGTGCTTGACATTCAGAATTTTCCAGATATTGAAAATGAACCTGACTGGGCAACAGAGAAGATATTATTAAAGATCTCACATGCATTGCTCTTATAGGTATTGAAGATCCTGTGAGAACTGATGTATTAGTTTCCTGTGGCTGCCGTAACAGAATATTCCAAACTGTGTGGCTTAAAACAAAAGAAATTTTTTCTCTCACAGTTCTGAAGGTTAGGTGGAGGTCTAAGATCAAGGTGTCAACAGGGATATGATCCCTCTGAAGGCTCTAGGGAAGAATCCTTCACTGCTTCTGCTGGCAATCTTTAGTGTTCCTGGGCTTGCTGCTATGTCACCCCACTCTTCTTCACAAGGCCTCTGTCTTCACATGGCCAACTTCCTTCTGTAAATGTGTGTCCAAATTTTCCTCTTCTTAAAAGAACACTAGTCACTGGATTAAGGCTCACTCTTATATAGTATGACCTCATCTCAATTACATTCCACATAAGGTCATGTTCACAAGTACCAAGGGTTAAAACTGAAACTATCTTTTCGGGGAACAATTCAACCTACAGTACTTGAGATGCCAGATAGGATTTTTATATGCCTGAAAGCTGGAATCACTGTGTGTATGATTACTGGTGATAACCTTTATACTGAAAGGGCTATTGCCTTGAAATGTAGCATCATAACAGGCCCTTGAAGGTTATCAATGTTTAGAAGGCACAGATTTCAACAAACCAATACATCATAGAAATAGAGAAACAGGAAAGTGTTCATATATGGGACTTGGACAAAACTTTGTGTACTTACAGCATCTTGTCCTGCTGACAAATACAATCTAGTAAAAAGTATAACTAAGAGTAGTGTTTTGGGACAGAGGCAAATGGCAGCAGTCACTGGTGATGGTAGTAATAATGATGGCCCAGTGCTAAACAGAGTGATGCTAGATTTGCAATATGATTAATAGGAACAGATATAGCTAAAGAGCTTCCAATATCATTCTTATCAATAACAACCTTACAAATGCTGTTAAAGCTGTCAAGTAGGAGTAGGAATGTTTATAACAGTATCTCTAAATTCCTTCAATTTCAATGGACTGTCGATGTAGCCACAGTTTCAACCTTCATAGGAGCACGTGATGTCCAGGATTCTCCTTTTAAAGCTGTACCTCATCATTGGGTATATTTCATAGTGGGTGCTTTGCTTTTCTCATACACAGGTGAAAAGCCTGCAGAGTCACCTTTGCTTTTCAAACCTTATGGAATGGGAACCTCTCTTGTTCATTTCAATTACAAAAGTAATGAGTTCATGGTCACTTTTAGTCTTATTTTTGTTGGTGAAACCTCTTTTAATTTTGATAGGGAAAGAAACACTGTCCTACATGCTCCTCCTCCTCTTTGTTATGCAGTGATATTTAATACTTTTATGATGCAACTTTTTAATAAAATTAATGCCAGGATGCTTCATGGCAAAATAAATATATTTGAGAGACTCTTCAGTAATAATATCTTTTGCCTAATTATCTGGGGCACATTTATTGTATAATTTTTGTATTGTGCAACATGGAAGACAAGTGTCCAACTGCACAAATCTTAGTCCAGACACACATTTATTGTGCATTATCCTAAGACTAGGGGTGTTAAGGTAGTGCACTTCTTAATTACAATTTCAAATGGTTGTGTGGATCTTATTATAAGGCTTATTGAAGGAAAAGAGTAAACTTACAAAGTGCAAGAGTCAGAATTAAAAGTAAAAAGGAAAGATCCTTTTTGGATTTTGTATGCAGGTAGAATTGAGGATTAGTCTAGAATGGTATATGTGTATAATTCTTCCATCCAACTCACTCTCTTTATTAGTCATCCAGTATAAGGAAAGAAAACTTTTGAGAGTTTACACAAATTCTACCTTAAATACTTACAATATCCTATTAACTGTGAAAAGTAATAAAGAGAAACCTCACTAACATGGAGTCAGGAGCTTTGGCAAGGGGAGCTCTCACACCCTACCACTTATCATCAATTGCAAATCCAACAGGAAAAGATGGACCTTGCAAGTAGATACTACTTTACTACCCGGGCAAGAGGAAGAAAAGGCCTGCTTACTCCCCCCAGTGACAGCCCACCCAATGAAAGAGAGTCACAACTCAGCCAATGAGATGCCACTATACTTTGAACTCCCAGTTTACTCCAATGGACTCTTTATTTCCAACAGCCTCCCCGCCAGCAACTTCCCCCTTTCCTCTGTAAAAGAAGGGTCCCATCCTTTCTTCTGTGGACTTGCCTAGTTTTGTCCCATATTATAATTCTTAGCTATTCTCAAATAAGCCCCTTTTTATTCTGTTAAAATAACTGGCAATTTTGTTTTTAAGGTTAACATAACAAATAAGCATTTAATCCTTTTTCTTTTTTCTTTTTTTCCAATGAAAGCCTTTTAATAGTCATGCAAGAGATTACTTTGAGATAACTGATTAAACATTTCATTTCCCAAACTCAATCTCTACTCCAGGGTCACTATTTTCTTTTTTTTTTTTTTAATTTTATAGTTTATTGTCAGGTTGGTTTCCATATAACACCCAGTGCTCTTCCCCACAAGTGACCTCCACCA
>CM053567.1:37660666-37707672 GCA_028646485.1 Cryptoprocta ferox | reverse complement strand
TGTGTTGGGCTCGGGGGCTCCTTTCCCCTTTACCACCGGGACCCACCCGTCCCCTAATTTCCCAGATCACAGTCACTCACTCAGGCATCTTTGAGGTTGTCTTCTTTCTGGCGTCTGTTTCTTCTTTCCCCCACTTGCAAATCCAAGTTTTATCCCTTCAGTCCTTCTCAGTTCAATCCATACGGGCGTGCGCGGATTATAGAGCTCCCTGTTTCTCCGCCATCTTGTCCTCTCCTCCCGCATTTAATCCTTTTTCTATATAATTCTTTTGTAATAAACATGTAATTTGGGTTATCCTCAATGCTGTATTTTAAGGCTGTTGAGAGTGATGAATATTTTAGAGAAAGTTATATTTTAGAGAGGTAATGTGAGAATTACTTATAACTAAAACATAGATTCAAAAAAATCTTTTAACTGTTGTATTCCTTTTGAATTTTTTAGTAGAGTTCCAAGAGCAAGCAAAATTTTGAATTAATTAATATATTACAAAATAAAAAAGATATCAATTGTAATTAATTTATTATAAAATGAAAAAGACATATTCAAAAAGCCATATACCCTATTGGTAGGAATGCAAACTGGTGCAGCCCCTCTGGAAAACAGTGTGGAGATTCCCCAAAAAATTAAAAATAGAACTATTCTACATTCTAGCAGTTGTACTATTAGATTTTTACCCAAAGGAAACAAAAACACTGATTCAAAGGGACACATGCACCTTAATGTTTATAGCAGTGTTATCAACAATAGCAAAATTATGGAAATAGTCCAAATGTCCATCGACTAATGAATGAAGAAGATATATATAAATATTATATTTTTATTACTCAGTCATAAAAAAGAATGAAATCTTGCCATTTGCAAAAATGTGGAGAACTGGAGTGTATTATGCTAAGCAGAATGAGTCAGTTAGAGAAAGACAAAAACCATATGATTTCACTCATGTAGAATTTAACAAATGAAACAGATGAACATAGAGGGGGGTGGGCAAGTCAGAGAGGCACACCATAAAATAGTCTCTTAACTATAGAGAACAAACTGAGGCTTATTGGAGGGGAGGTGGGCAGGGGATGGGCTAAATGGTGATGGGCATTAAGGAGGGCACAGTGATGAGCACTGGGTGCTGTATGTAAGTGATGAATCACTAAATTCTACTCCTGAAACCAATATTACACTACATGTTAACTAACTGAGATTTAAAGAAAAACTTAAAACACAAAAGTCATGTACCTTCTTTGAAGGTGTATTGATTTTTTGTTATTTACCATAGATAAGTAACACATATTATTTTAAGAACACAGGCAACATGAGTGCTTTCTAAAAATACAGACAGTAATAGTCTAATTCATGGCCTTTGAAGTAATTTGTTCTTCAAATTACTACTTCAAACTATACTAAAAAAGAGTATAGTTACTCTTTACAATTACTAAACAAAAGTAGAAAAACTAAAAATGCCCACATTTTAGTCATCTATTTGTCCTCTGACCCAAGTTATCACTGTAACTGGTCCTTGCGGTGTATCTGAAATGTGACCAAAACTCTGCAAAGGAAACCAAAGTACAGGATTACAAGAATTACAGGAAAAAGATAAGGTAAACAACTGACTTTTTCCCTACATGATAAATGTAATTATTGAAATATGCTTCATTTTTTACTTTAGACATCTTTGCCTGAGTTAACTTTAAGATTATAGCTGCAGAGTTTCACATTTTGGTTTGTCACCAAACCCCAGAAACTTCACACCTAATGATCTACTACCAGAGAGCAATTGAATCTATCCTTTTCTTTCTTTCTGTTTGGTTGTTTGGCATACCAAATTTGAAATGGTATCAAAAGCTAAGGCATATAACTTATATACAATGAGTCAAAAAATTTGACCCTATTCATGCATTTGCCTTATCTATGTAGATTTTTTTCAATAAATCAAGAATTTGTGGAAAGCCACAGTGTGGACAGCACTGTTCTAAGTGTTTTAGGTCTCAGAGAACCTGCTTCTTGTCTTCAGGCAACTTTTGTAAAAAGCAAACACTGTAGAGCATAAAGGCATCTCAATAAAAGCTTAGTTTACATATCAAAGAACCCCCAGAACTTTTGAATCTACAATTGATTACCTCACTTGTGCCAGAGACCCCTGTGAGAACTCACAGGGGCCCTACCTAAAGTAAACTGCTTATTTTACTTCTGACTCTGTAAAACTCAGAATTTTACTAAAAGATATTTCTGTTTCCTAAAAAGAATAGAATATCTTCTCATCATCATGGCTGTGACTTGTATTCTTGGGCACCTCATGACAAGAACCATCTAAGCAAGTCTAGTAATCAAACCCAAACCCAATGGCTCCTAAGAAAATGTGCACTTTGATTTTAACTTATGTGATGAGGTTTTGGGGTGATGATGGTGAGGTTCGGAGCTGATGGCCAAGAAAAAATTCTTGAGATGTCTTTGGTACAAAAAGGTGATTTTATAAAAGCATGGGGACAAGACCTGGGGGCAGAAAGAGGTGCATTGGGGTTGTGCAGAGTGACTGGTTATGTATTATGGAGTTGGAGAGGTAAAGACAAAAGGAAGCCTCCAGAGGGACTTTGATATGCTAAAGATCCTAAGATACCTGAGGCCTTGCTAGTGTCAACCTAAGGCTGTTTTCCCCTCTAATAAGGCATTAACATGACAGTAAGGGGTTCCTGGAGAAATATTATACTCTGTATTTGCCTCAAGTATTTGTTAATGGGCTGTAGGTTATAAACAAATGTAATTTTATCTGGCATTTCCTTCTTGCCTTTGTTCCCCACATTACTATGGAGGGGAGGGTGATACTAAAGGCTCCAGGAAACAGTCAATTCTGACAAATAAACTATGATGAACACAGGCAAGTCTGAAGAGACAAATGGAAGGTCAGCTTTTATTACATTTTAAAAATCAATTGGGTGGGTTGCTGGAATGGGTGAAATAGATAAAGGAGATTGAGAGTTCACTTATGACAACAAGCACTGATGTATGGAGTTGTTGAATAGCTATATTGTACAAGTGAAACTAACATAACACCGTATATTAACTATACTAGAATTAAAAATTTTAAAAGATAAAAAAATTTTTTTAAATGTGTATTTAGTTTTGAGAAGAGAGACAGAGCATAAGCGGGAGAGGGGCAGAGGAGAGAGGGAGATACAGAATCCAAAGCAGGCTCCAGGGTCTGAGCTGTCAGCACAGAGCCCAACTCAGGGCTCGAACTCACAAACTGTGAGATCATGACCTGAGCCCAAGTCAAACACTTAACCAACTGAGCCACCCAGGCGCCCCAAAAAGATTTTTTTAAAAGGCAATTGGGGAGGGTTGTTCTAAACAAAAGTATATTGGAGAACAGGAGTTTGAGGTTGTGGGGTTTCTCATTGGCTGCAAGCAGTGGCTAACACAATGTTGCTGAGGCAGGGAAGAGGTTTTCCTTCCTTAAAGGCAGGAGATAAATTTGTGCCTGAAAAGCGTCCTCCTTTCTGGAACTGATTCTTGCCTTCCTTCTTCCTGCTGGTTCCCTCAGCTGCAATGAGGAATACGTGCATAAGAGCTCCCCCTTCTGGGCCACCCGATTCCATTTTAAATGTGGTTTCCTTTATGTATTTTCACAGAAGGATGGAAACATTTATTTTCTGGATTATTTGAATGCCTCCACACAGAATCGAGGTATTAAAAAATCCATTTTCTGGTTTTTGTGATTAATACATTTAAAATAATCAGTGATTTAAAAAAATTCATGTGGGAATGGGGCTTGTATTTAAAGTTTTGGGAGAACTGCTTACCCTCAGATACCATGTGCTTTAATGTATGGAGAGGTTAAATCCAAGAGTCATCATTATTTGCTTCTGGTTTCTATATAACATATTTGCTACTATTTTCTGCATTACAAATGAAATGAATTGCAAAATGAATGAATGAAATGATTGACTTAAGAAATAAACTTTTAAAAAGCTTTATATAACATCAGGGCCATTCAAATTCTGGGGTGAAAAAAAGGTAGTATTGACAGTAATCATGCTTTTTAATATTCTTCCTGTGTCAAAGAGGTTGCTGACAGGACATACTCCTGAGGAGGGAGGGAGGGCTTCTCATTCCATCTTTCAGATCTTCACTTCTTTCTCCAAACCATCTGGAGTTTACATAAGAAGGGAAAATTCCTCTCCATCAACAGCCCTCTAGAGCAGGAAAGTTAATTTGCTAAATCCATAACCTTTTGGTTCATCTGCCCACACCCTTTCCTCACCTTCCGGCTGCAGGATCAAGTCTCCAGTAGCCTGGCTATAAGTCAAAGGAACTAGTTCCAGGGAGAAGAATCTTACCAGGTGCTAAGAGAAGGCCTCAGCTCACATCCACATGGTTACAGTCTTCGTGGTCACAGAGAGGATGCCCCTGTTCTCTTTTCCTCCACTCTCTTTCAGCACTGGTTGATGTTTAACTCTTTGTGAGTCTTTTCTTCTTCTCCAGAATGGCCATATGAGATTGTTTCAATCTGATTTATTTCACAAGCGTACAATTTTCTTGAGGGAGAGGACTTGTGTCTGTGCCTTTGTTTACATTTCTGTTAACCCTTCCTTGTCCCTGACGCATATCCTCCAGTAGCTGGCTGCCTCTGGCAAAAGAATTTGCATCACTTTTAGTTCACTATAGCCAAGTGCTTGTGTATAAGTTTAGCACAACAAAAAAGTGAACTTCAGAGACACCAAGGAATTACTTGGGGGGCCTTTGACAAAGAGGGCTGTAGCTCATTAGTTTAGTGAACTTATCCCATACCATATATAATCAGATTGGCACCCATTATTAGATTAAACTTCCTTAATAAACTGGTTTTCTTCACCTGTTTTTCAAAAATCATCAGTGGATTTTGTTTCCCCTAACATTAAATGTAAATGTGACTTTGTTTTTAAAGCCTTTCAAAATCCATTCACACCATGCCTTTCTAAATTCACTTCCTAATACTCTATAACTCTGAAACAGATTCTTGTTTCAATTAAAATCATTTCTATAATGTTCATTGAATCCCTAGTTTATTCCAGGCACTTTAGTATGTATGAAGAATAAGGTAAAGTTTCTGCCCTAAAAGAGCTCAGGACGTATCAGGGGAGTCAAGTACATAAGTAGCTATAATGTAATAGTAATAATAATAATAATCACTAACTTTACTGAGCACTTTGTATAGCCTAGGCATCATTGTAAGCATTGCATATCTACTCCTTTAATCTTTACAACTGTTAAAAAAGAAAAGCCAACCCCCAAATGGAGTCATTTGTTCCCCACAAGAGCAAATCAAGACTTAATCACAGTTTCAACCTCTCCCAAGGATGTGACATTTTAAAAGTCTCTTTGAAATTTTCTGCTTAGTACTAGTGAGGTACTTTGCATGATATAAAAAACTTGCTGGCCCCTTCCCCCCAAGAAAACATTCTGGCCCCAAATTGTCCTTTCTTTTCTTTTGCTTAATCACTCTTTGCCCCACCCTCCTTGTTATAAAAATCTTCCATTTTGTACAACTCCTCCAAGCATCATCTCTCTACTTGCTAGATGGTATGCTGCCTGATTCATGAATCACCTCATAAAGCCATTTAGATTTTCAAATTTATTCTAGTGCATTTTTTTAAACACAAGAAACCTATGAGGTACGTATCATCAGTATCTTCATTTTATAGCTGAACAGAGGGAAACTGAGAGGTTTTCCAGGATCACATAGCGTGGTGGACTGATTAATTGAACCTTAAGCACTTCCTTAACCACTACATCATATGATAATTTGAAGAGAGGTATAGTAGAGATGTGAACAAAGTGTTGTGGGAGCTTAAGGGATAGAGAGTCATTCAGCCTGGAGATGTGGGAAATGGCATCACTGAGATATTATCACCCTATTCTTTATGTATACACCTACCTCCTTTTAGAAAGGGATTGGGCCAGCTTACGCCAACAAATGCATACATTAAAATAATGATAAAATAGAAATTAGGGGATCAGGACCAGGGAAAATGTAAATATCATAAGAAAATCAAGACCAGAGGAAAAATAAATTTTAGTCCAAAAAGAACAGTTTAATGTCAACTATACACCCCCCCCCAAAAAAAAAATAGAAGAAGGAGGAGGGAAGAGAAGAAGGAGAAGGAGAAGTAGGAGAAAAAGAGTTTAGTTACACCATATGTTAGCATCTATGAGCTCTCTAGTAGTCAAAGAGAAAAGGGAGTGACAATTGTATAATGTTTATTGTCATAAAGGAAAAAGAAAAGCAGTTCATAAAAGTGAAAATAAGCCTTTCTTAGAACTATTTTCTCAAACAAAATTTTCACGTGGGAGTTTATTAGTGTCACTGAGAACTATAGTGGAAACAATGTCTCCTGGGGTACCTTGGGCTCAGGTCATGATCTCATGGTTCATGAGTTCCAGTCCCACATGGAGCTCAGCACTGACATTGTGGAGCCTGCCTGGTATTATCTCTCTCCCTCTCTCTCCCTCTTTCTCTCTGCCCCCCCCCCAAAATAATAAATGAACCTTTTAAAAAAAGAAACAATGTCTCCTATAACACACCTATAATGAATGTGATAGACTTTATATGGCAGTTTCTTAAACATTCATTGATAAAAACCAAAGATATTGCATAAATGCAATTCAGCAAAGATAACTCCATTAAAGATGCTATTGTCTGAATTGAGAATCTTCTGGTATTACGATTTTGTGTTGAGTCTAGAAAAATGAGAATTATTCTAAGCTAAGAAGCAAGAAAAAATATTCAAGGAGGAAAAACAGTATGATGTATATTTTCTCTTGTCTGTATATGTGAAGAGAAAGGAA
The DNA here is from genome assembly GCA_028646485.1 of Cryptoprocta ferox. Classification (NCBI taxonomy): domain Eukaryota; kingdom Metazoa; phylum Chordata; class Mammalia; order Carnivora; family Eupleridae; genus Cryptoprocta; species Cryptoprocta ferox. The sequence goes on along the minus strand of CM053567.1, from coordinate 37,700,859 downwards.
TGGACAGAAAGTCAGTTGGTGGGGCACCTGGGTGGCACAGCTGGTTAAGCATCTGACTTCGGCTCAGGTCATGATCTCACAGTTCATGAGTTAGAGTCCTGCATCAGGTGAGCCCCACTTCTCTCTCCCTCTCTCCCTCTCTCTCTTTTTCTCTGCCCCTCATGGGATTCTCTCTCTCTCTCTCTCTCTCTCTCTTGCTCTCTCTCTGACCTTACTCATTTGCTCCCTCTCTCTCTCAAAGAAAAAGAAAAAAAAAGGAAAGAAAAGTCAGTTGGTGAACAAACCTTCACTGTTTCTGGCCCTATACAAGCCACTGGGATATGCCAGTGAAGAGAACAAAGTTCCTGCTCTCCAAGAGCTTACATTCTAGTGTGTGGGCATGGGGAGGGGGTGGGAAGTCAAACAACAAATATGGAAACAAATAAGTAGTTTCATATGGGTGCTGATAATTATGATGAAGAAAACAAAGTACAGTATTGAGTGTGCTGGGGGCATTTAGGAGGCAGCTATATAAGTATCTGGTGAAGTGCTTTCTCAGGAAGAAGTGAATGCAAAGGCAAGAAACAAGATGGGTTTTATTCTAAGTATAATGAAATGAGGGTTTTAAGCAGGAAGTTGGCCTGATGTGATCTACATTTCAGAAAGTCACTGGTTGAAATGCAGAGGATGGAACAGGTGGGCTCTGAGAGAAAAATGGTGGCAGACACTAGTTAGGAGCCTGTTTCAAGAGTCCAAGGAACATGTGGTGATTTGGATTTGAGTTGTACATATTTTGGAAATGAAACCAATGAGGAGTATAAAAAAGGACTCAAAGATGATGCACAGTTACTTTTCCAAAGCAAGTAAGTGGATGATGTTCCACTCTCCGAGATAGGTTAGACACAGAAAATGAGAGTGGGGAAATAAGTCGTTCCATGTTGACCAACTTAAATTTGAGATGACAACTACTCCAAGTGGCAGTTGGATATACAAGTCAGGAGCTCACGGGGGAAATATAATTACCGGACATACAGAGAACATATTCTTAAAATATGTTAGTTACATTGTAAAATGTAACTGTGTTCTTTTTTCTTAGCAGAGACAGTCACTTTACATTTAAAACCATGAGTTCATTCATCAGTCTGAAAAAACCATTAATGAATATACAAGTTTATATTTCCAACCACAACATTTTGGGGGTAATTTTTATACAGTAATAGATAATTATTACAAAGTCCAAGAGGGAAAGACAAAAGAAAAAAAGAACAGGAGAAAATTTAACAAAAGTTTATAAGAATTTCAAACAGATGCAATTATACAATTTAAAAAAGATTTACTGTAAGTATAAAACATGACTTTGAATTTTAAAATTCAAGAAAACTAAAAATTATTATAGTTATAGTGAGAATTAAATTAATAAGGTAGACAACTAAAACGGAAAACTAATTCACAACTCATAACCCAAAGGAAAAAAATTATAAATCATGAGGAAAATAATAAGACATATGAAAGGTAGACCTAGAAAACTTATACAAATAATAGGATTATCAGGACAAAAATAGAAAAACAAAGAAGAAATTGTTAAAGGAAAAATGGGGGAAAATATTCAAAGTTAAAAAAAAAAGTTTCAATCATTATTGAAATAGAGCAGAGTTCCAAACAGGACTAGGCAAAAAAGATACATACTTAGACATATTCTGGTAATGTTTCTGGACTACAGTGATAAAGAAAAAAATTATCTAAGCTTCTAGTGAGAAAGAACAGAACACCTGTAAAGAAAAAAGGTTTCAATTTCTCTGCAGTGTTAGAAGCTAAAAAACAGTCAACAGTCATCTTAGGCTACAGAATGAATAGGTATGAGTCCAAAAATCTTATACCCAGTGAAGATATCCTTTACATTAACATGCTTGCAAGACCTTAGAAAGCAGACCACCCACATATTCTATCCAAGGACGATACTCAGGAGCTCATTTAGCTAAAGGATAAATGAATCAGAAAAAAGATCTTAGATGGGGCACCTGGGTGGCTCAGTCAGTTGAACGTCCGGCTTCAACTCAGGTCATGATCTCGCAGTTTGTGGGTTCAAGCCCCGCATCAGACTCTGTGCTGATGGCTAGCTCAGAGCCTGGAGGCTGTCTTCAGATTCTGTGTCTCCCTCTCTCTCTGACCCTCCCCTGCTCACGCTGTCTCTCTCTCTCTCTCTCTCTCTCTCTCTCTCTCTCTCTCTCTCAAAAATAAATAAAATATTTAAAAAAGAAAAGAAAAAAGATCTTAAATAAGAAAACTAAAGAGTACAAACAATAGTGATGAGCAATTAATTTTCTGTGATGTAGCTATATGACAAGGAATAACTATAACTTTTTTTTTGACATGAAATACATATATTAAGAGAGAAAGAAAAAGACTCAGTTTCTGGTTGGGCATATAGGAGCTTGGAAATTGTCACTCCATTCTAACAAGTAAAAAGCTAAAACTGAATTAACAGTTCTTCTTAGATTCATCAGAGAAGTGAGTTTACAAGATGCTTGCACAATCTGTAAAGCAATATAGTGTTATTTGAAAATAAACTTGCAAACACAAGGACAAGTGATTGATAAATGATGTATACTTAGAAATGAGAAAAAATGGAATCATATCAAGATTACTTTATTTTTAAGTAATCTCTATATCCAACATGGAGCTCAAAATTACAACCCTGAGATCAAGAGTAGCAAGCTCTATCAACTGAGCCAGCCAGGCACCCTGAAAGTGGAATTATAAAAAATGCTCAATTAAAAAGGGGGAAAAGATTGGAGCACACAAATAGGAACAAAGAACAAAGGACATCAAATAATAGAAAACAACAAATATGGTAGGCTTTAATCCAACTATATCAATAATCACTTTAAATGTAGATGGTCTAAAAGCACCAATTAAAAGACAGAGATTGTCAGAGTAAATAAGAAAGTCTATAAGAAATCCACTTTAAATATAAAGATACATATACATTAAAAGCAAATAGATGGAGAAAAATGTACCATGCAAATCACGCTAATTCAAAGAAAACTAATTATGCTAATGAAAAGAAAGCTGGAGTATGTTACATGAATGTCAGAAAGAGTAGACTTCAGAGCAAGGAAAAAATCATAAGGGATAAAGAAAGGCAAGCATTATATAATAATAAAAGAGTCAATTCTCTAAGAATATGTAACAATGCTTAGAGAGTATGTGCTTAGCAACAGAGCCTCAAAATATATGAAGCAAAAACTGATAGAACTGCAAAGACAAATAGGTGAATTCACTATTACCGTCGGATGTTTCAACAGCCCTCTATCAAAAATGGACAGATCTAGCAAGCAGGAAATCAATAAAGACATAGTTGAACTCAACTGCACCATTCATCAATAAAATTAACATCTATTAATTACTTCATCCAACAAGAGCAGAATACACATTCTTCTCAAGCTCAAATGGAATACTCATCAAGGTAGATCATATCCTGGGCCATAAAACATATATTACCAAATTTAAAATAATAGCAATCTTATAATATATGCTCTCAGATGACAATGGAATTAAACTATAAGTTCATAATAAATAGTTGAAAAATTCCAAAATATTTGTGGATTAAATAAAAATGAAAACATAACTTATCAAAACATGTGAGATGCAGCAAAGGCAGTGTTTAAAGGGATATTTGTAGGATTGAATGCATACGTTAGAAAAGTAGAAAGGTCTAAAATCAATCAACTAAAGTTTCACCTTAGAAAACTTAGAAGAACAAATTATATCCAAAGTAAAAAGACAAGAAATAATAAAAATATAGGCATTAATCAATAAAATTAAAAACAAAATCATTAGAGAAAATCAACCAAACCCAAAGCTGGTTCTTTGAAAAGGTCAATAAAATTGATAAGCCTCCAAGGTACCTGGGTGGCTCAGTCACTTAAGCAACTGACTCTTGGCTTCAGCTCAGGCCATGATCTAGCAGTTCATGGGATTGAGCCCTGCATCAGGTTCAGCACTGACAACATGGAGCCTGCTTGGGACTCTCTCTCTTCCTCTCTCTCTGTCCCTTCCCTTCTCTTTTTCTCTCTCTCAGAATAAATAAACATTTTTTTAAAAATGGGGAGTCTTTATGGCTCAGTTGGTTAAGTATCTGACTTTGGCTTGGGTCATGATCTCAGGGTTTGTGGGTTTGAACCCTGTGTCAGATGCTGCACTGGTGGTGCAGAGCTTGCTTAGGATTCTCTCTGTCTCTGCCCCCCCTCTTTCTGCCCCTCCTCCACTTGCATGTGCTCTCTCTCTCTCTCTTTTTCAAAATAAATAAACTTAAAAAAATTGATAAACCTCTAACCAGGCTAAGAAAAAGAGAGAAGATACAAATTATTACACAAAAATGAAAGAAAGTTCATCACTACTGATCACATGGACACTAAAAGGATAATAAAGGAATACTATAAATAACACTATATCCACAAATTTGATAATCTAAGTGAAATGGACCAATTTACAAATGGACCAAAATTCACACAAGAAGGAATAGACAAACTAAATGGACTATATCTGTCAAAAAATTTGAACTAATAATAAATAACCTTCCAAAGGATAAAGCACCAGTCCCAGATGGGTTCACAGGTAAATTCTACCAAACATTTAAGGAAGAAATTATACCAATTCCCTACAATGTCTTCCAGAAGATAGAAGGAGAAGGAATAAAGTCAGCATCACCCTAATACCAAAATCAGACAATGGCATTACAAGAAAAGAAAACTACAGACCAATATTTTTCATGAACATTGGTGCAAAATACCTCAATAAAATACTAACATATGAAACCAACAATGTATAGAAAGAATTATACACCACGACCAAGTGGTATATATCCCAGGTATGAAAGGCTGGTTCTATATTAGAATGCTAATTAATGTAATCCATTACATCAAATGAATAAAGAAGAAAAATCACATAACCATATATCAATAGATGTTGAAAAAACATTTGACAAAATATAACACCCATTTATGGTTTTAAAAAAAATCTCTCAGCAGACTAGGAATACAGGAAGAATTTGTTCAACATGATAAAGAATATCTACAAAAAAACCTACAGCCAACATTTTACTTTAATGATGAAAGAATCCAGAAGATTTCCTGATAAGATCAGGAACAAGGATGTCTCCTTTCACCACTACTTTTCAACATTATACTGGAAATCCCAGGTAATACAATAAGAAAAAGAAAAATCCATAAAGAGTATGAAGATTAGAAAGGAAGAAATAAAACCATCTTTGCTTACAGATGAAATGATTTGTCTATGTAGAAAATCTGAAAGGATTAACAAAATATCTTCTGGAAGAAGATACAAGGATACAAGATACAGGATCTTACAAGATAAGATACAAGGATAATATACAAAAGTCAATCACTTTCCTATATACCCACAATAGACAAGTGGAATTTGAAATAAAAAGGACACTACCAGGAGTGCCTGGCTTGGCTCAGTTGGTTAAGCGTTCGACTTTAGCTCAGGTCATAATCTCACAGATCGTGAGTTAGAGCCCTGTGTTGGGCTCTTTGCTGACAGCTTAGAGCCTGGAGCCTGCTTTGGATTCTGTGTCTCCCTCTCTTTCTGCCCCCTTTCCCCGGGCAGACACTGCACTCTGTCTCTGTCTCTCAAAAATGAATAAACATTAAAAAAAAGGACACTACTATTGACATTAACATACCCCAATATAATATATATATTTTATAAATATATACCGAGAGAAAAACCTTGGTTTGCAAGCATAATTCATTCCAGAAACATGCTTGTAATCCAAAGCACTTGTATATCAAAACCAATTTAAAGAACTATTGGCTCAGATGTGACCATCACTTACTACTCATATTACAAGACATTGCTCATTTATCAAGTTAAAATTTATTAGAAATGTTTGTTCATCTTGTGGAACACTTGCAGAACAAGTTACAATAAAACCTTGGTTTGTGAACATAATTTGTTCTGGATAAACATGCTTGTAATCCAAAGCACGTGTATATCAAAGCAAATTTCCCCATAAGAAATGGAAACTCAGATGATTCATTTCACAGCCCAAAATATTCCTATAAAATGATTAAAATGCTGCAATATAATACAAAATAATAAAGAAAACAAAAATATAAAGAAAAATAAACAAATTAACTGCACTTACCTTTGAAAACTTTTGTGGCTGGTGTGAGGGAGGAGGGTTATTGTGTAGGATGACTTTCACTATGACTAACGGATGTTGACTACAGTACAGTATTAGTAAATTCTTGTTCTATACTGTATTTAATGTAACTGGCAATGAGGCAACAGAGGAAAGGGTCTATATCTGCAGGCGGCATGACCTAGAATGAAGCAAAGTATTCCTAAACTTACTCTTGTATGGAAAAGCAAGACTTTCCGAAGGTGCTTTGAAGTGACAAAAAATACACTTGTGCCAGTTGTAGGCACCTTCCAACATTCTGAACAATCACTTATTTCTGCCAAACACCATGGCCTGAGACTGAGCATCCAACTATGGGAGATGATCACCCACAATCCTGCAGAGAGAGAGAGAGAGAGAGAGAAAGAGAGATCTGTATTGCAAGACTTCATTTATTTATCAAGTTAAAATTTATTAGAAATGTTTGCTTGTATTGTGGAACACTCACAGAACAAGTTACTCACAATTCAAGGTTTTACTGTAGCAGTACTAAACGCTGCTGAGAACTCAGATGAGATAAAAACCAAAGAACACAATGCCATGAAATTTAGCCAGTCTGTCACTGTTGACTTTGGGAAGAGCAGGTTCAGAAGCCAAACTACAGTGAGATAAAGACAGAGTAGGAAGATAGAAAGCAAAGACAACTCAAGAAATGTGGCTGTGTAGACTACTTTGTGATCAAAGTGGAGTTATAAATAGATGTTTGTTTTTTTAAGATGGGAGGGGCATTAGTACGTTCAAAATCTTCCTACATAACACAATATACTGTGCTTTTCTTTTGTCAAAATGTAGACTGCAAGCTCCATGAGATTAGTCTAGACATAGATTTTTGAGTCTGGTGAATAGTAGTCTCTCAAAAAGGATTTTGAACTGAAACTAAACCTAGTCCAAGCTACAGCAGAAGTTCCTATCACTATCATTCTATAGTTAGGCAGGATAGGCTGGATAATGCTGTGAAAACAAAAAACCCTAAAATCTCAGTGGCTTAAAACCATGAAGTTTTGTTTATTGCTCATCTTATGTGCTTATATTTGGTCAGCTCTGCTCCATGTCATCTTCAGTCAGGGGTGCAGGGTAACAGAGCTTCTACCATCTGGAATGTTTCCAGTCACCATGGTAAGGGAAGGGCTCATGGAAAGTCACATACTTTCCTTCACTGGACAGAGTCACATGGCCACACTTATCTTCAAGGGGGACAGGAAATAATATATCCTTCTTTTCCTGTGGCCAGAAAAACGAGATCCAGAATATTGGACCTAATGACTTTCAGATTCCCTCAGCCTTCAAGGAGGTGAAAAGAGTTACATTTTTCCTTTAGTCCCTGAAGGGGTTCATGGGACCATAACTGCCAACAACTAGTACAAACTATCTTTTTGTCTCCTCTTTTCCCCAGCTCTCCTCAGTCAGCATATTTATCTTTGTGATTGCACTTGGAAGTTGTCTTTGAGATTCTCCAGTTTTGCCACAATTCAAATCTTCTCCATACAGCAGCAAGAGGGATCTTTTTTTAAAAATGTTTATTTTTGGGAGAAAGATACAGAGTGTGACGGAGGGGCAGATAGAGAGGAAGAAACAGAATCTGAAGCAGGCTTTAGGCTGTGAGCTGTCAGCGCAGAGCTTGATATGGGGCTCAAACTCATGAACTGTGAGATGATAACTGAGCTGAAGTCAAATGCTTAACTTCCTGAGCCACCCAGGTGCCCCAAGAAGGCTCTTTCTTAAACATGAATCATATGACATCATACCCCTCCTTAAAAATCTTATAATTTCTGGAAAAGTCCAAACTCCTTACCATGACTTACCAGTTTCTACACATCTTCCAACCTTATCTCATACTCTCAATTCATAAAACCTTGATACACTCCTTTCTATTCCTCACACACACCAAGCTCTTTTCTATCCTCTTCTAGAAAAATTTTCTTCCAGATTATCTCATGCCTGCCCTATGTCATCATTTTCTCAAACCAAATGTCTTCTTCCTGGAGAGAACTTTTCTGGATATTCCAGCTAAGATAGCTCCATCCCTATGTAGACACTATTTATCCCACTATCCAGTTTTATACTTAGCATTTATCAGTATCTGAAATTATTTTACTTATATATTTTTAATTATTTATTGCCTTTCTGGCCTTACTGGAATAGAAGACCCTAAGTTTAGGAATTTTTATCTATATTTTTCACTTGGGTAAATCCAGAAAAGTCTTAAACAACTATTTATTGATTAAATGATAAATAATTTAATTAATATATTTTGGACATGGATAATGATAGGAAGGAAATTTGTTGCCAGACCGAAATCAGATTTGAGTACCAGGCTTTGCTAAGCATCAAATTGTCAAAGGAGCTCAGGGATGATGAGCAGCTGGAAGTCACAAAGGACTACAGGGAAGAGGAAGCACCGCCATGCATTTTGATAGCCTGTGCTTGCTGGAGACAAGAGACAAACCTGAGCTCTCCTAAGGGGTGAGACGGGTCAGAAAGCTACTCCTGGGGATAGTCGCCTTGAAACAAAATACCTTCAGTGGGTAAACTAGAAAGCAAAATTAAAAAATTAGGAATGACAACAACAATCTGTCATGCAGAGGAGATGGTAAGAATATTTGCCTGAGTAAGCCTTGGCTGAGTGGAAAGAGAAAATAAGAAAAATAAAACAATTCTTGTCTCAAAATTCTTAACCATAGACAGCTCACACATGGGTTTGGGGCCAGAAGTCACAATACTCATAGAAGAAAAAGTTAAAATTTAGTTTAAAGACGTCTTAGTCTGATAGGTGCCTATCAAAAACAAACAAGTTCTGGGGCACCTGTCTGGCTCAGTTGGTTAAATGACAGACTTCGGCTCAGGTCATGATCTCGCAGTTCATGAGTTCAAGCCCCGTGTCGGGCTCTGTGCTGACAGCTCAGAGCCTGGAGCCTGCTTCAGATTCTGTGTCTCCCTATCTCTCTGCCCCCCTCCCCCCCACCCCTGCTCATGCTCTGTCTCTCTCAAAAATAAATAAACATTAAAAAGTTTAAAAAGACGTTCTAAGGAACATGAACTCACAATCCAAAATCAAAAACACAGCAAGAAATACGCCAACTTGGATGAAAATGCAAAATAAGAACTTTAAAAACATATGGCCCTAAGAGTAGCAATCACTGCCTGATATGACAAGCTTCAAAGTATTTTACCAAATATTAATAATAATAATAATAATAAATCTCTTCTCTAATTATCAAATTTGAGTATATTATCTGTTTTCTTTTCTACGGGGATGCAATAACTTTGGTTAGTTCCTGGACACTTTATACATGTGACTGACACTTTCTTTTTTTAATATTTTGTATTTAAGATCTAAGTAATGTTGTGGTTGGTGTACATTGATGTTTATTTGACAATTTTGTTGAACTCCCTATTAGTTTTATTTGTATGTTGATTAAGTTGATTTTTCTAGATAAATAAATGATCATACAATCTTCAAATAGTAACAATTTATCTCTTTTTCTTTCACAATTTATACTTCCTCTTTTTCCTCTTGTAGTATTGGCCAGATCTTTTATAGGGGATTGTAGACTTTATATTAAAGGGATTTTTTTTTCAAAAAATTTCCAGTAAGTATAAAGTTTGCTGTAGGTTTTGGATATAATTTTACAAGGTAAGGAAGTTCTGTTGTATTTATAATTTACTAGGAAATTTTTGAATTATAAATAGATATTGACTTTTATGAAATAAATTGAATTTATAAAATTTTTAAATTTAGCACCCCATTAAGAAAAAAAAAGGCAAACCACAGACTGAGAGAAAATGTGTGATATACAAAGGATTTATATCCAAAATATAAAGAACTCATAAATCAATAATAAAAATTATAAAACCCAAATATAAAACATGGGAAAAGGACTTGAAATTAACTTTGCATAGAAAGATCTATGGATGGTGGGGCGCCTGGCTCAGTCGGTTAAGCAGATGACTTCGGCTCAGGTCATGATCTCATCCTTTGGGAGTTTGAGCCCCATGTAGGGCTCTATGCTGACAACTCAGAACCTGAAGACTGCTTCGGATTCTGTGTCTCCCTCTCTTTCTGCCCCTTCCCTCCTCATGCACTGTCTCTCCCTCTCTCTCAAAATAAATAAACATTAAAAAAATTTTTTTAAAGAAGAAAGATCTATGGATGACAGACAAGCACATAAAAATATGTCACTAAGGAAATGCAAATTATAACCACAATAAGACACCTCTTCATACTCACTGTAATGACTAAAATTATTTAAAAGACTGACAACACCAAATATTTGTGGTGTTGTAGAACGACAAATCTTTCATACTTTACTGGGTGAAGTGAAACTGTTTCATCACTTTGGAAAACAGATACTTTTAGCAGTTTCTTATAAATTTAAACAGATACCTACCTTTTAACTCAGTAATTTCCACTGTAGGAATTTATCTTATCCAAAAGATAAGAAAATATGTCAACCAAAAGACTTGTACAAGAATGTTTATAGAGCTTTGTTCATCATAACTAAAATATGAAAACAATGAAAGTATGCATCAAAAGGCAATTGGATAAATGAATTGTTTGGAATATAGCAATAAAAAACAGCAAACTACTTTATACACACAACATGGTTTAATCATTTTTTGGAGTTTTATTTTATTATGGTTGAATCAGTATTTGAAAAATTATTTATATGTAGTTATTGAACATTCATACATTTGAAGTTTTGGTATTATATTGCCTTTAAATTTCAGATATAAATTAAGAGCTGTAAAATTAAAACAATACGGTAATACCAATTGTAGACATCAGAAGCTCTCCAAGTTCTTTTATTTAAGTCTATTTATTTTGAAAGAAAGGGGGAGAGAGAGAGAGAGAGAGAGAGAAAGAGAGAGAGAGAGAGAGAGAGAGAGAGAATGAGTGTGGGGGAGGGGCAGAGAGAGGGAGAGAGAAAGAATCCCAGGAAGGCTCTGCACTGTTAGTGAGGAACCCAATGAGGGGCTCAAACCTGCATGATACCATGACCTGACCCAAAACCAAAAGTATGATACTTAACCAACTGAGCCACCCAGGTGTCCTAGAAGCTCTGTAAGTTCTACTCCCCCAACCACCTTTGCCCCATCAACTGAGTTTGGCACATATTCTCTCAATTATCATCCATAGTTTGGGGGGAAGGAGGAAGAAAGAATAATAATGAGAGCGACATTAAAATATGGCTATCATTGGTCAAGCTTTGACTAATTTCTAGGCAATTTCCATTTATTGGCACTGATCCTTACACAACAACCCATCAAGGCAGTTTTTATGATTCTTTTTGTTTTGCCCATGAGGGAATAGATTGAGAGTAAATAAATGAGTTATCTAAAGTCACAGTAAAAGAGCAAAGCCAAGATTTGAATTTAGGTCACCTGATTCAAAACCTGTGATATTTCCAGTATAAGAGTAATAGGCTCTTACTTTTATATGAACTTCTCTTATTTGCCTAGCACTTAAAAAATTTATTTCTATATTCTTGCAAAAAATCAGTAAGATAACAATGATCATTCTCTTTCGAAGAAGAGATGTGGTTTGCCAAAAGCACGAGGTAAATTAAATATGGAGCCAGGATTCACACCCAGGGCTCTTACCCTCCAAAGTCCCTTTTTTTCTCTACATTCTTATACTATACTCTTTTAATAAAGTAGCGTTCTGTATCTCAACACATTATTATGAATAACATGTTAAGAAATTATTTGAATAATTCAATATGTTTCTACTCCTTTGCTAACTGCGAAAAGTGGATGATGGTTGCTCAGAATACTTAGTTGAGAAGATTCACAGGCCAGCTCTGGCTCAGAGCAGTGAAGATGGATTAGTGATATCTATCTTTTGTATGGAAGAGGAGGAATTGTAACCTTACAACTTGCCATCTCTGGCATGAATATTTTAAAATAACATTAAGATTACTATTAGTTAATTATATTTCTACAATGATCAGTGCCTCCCTCAATAGGTTTATTAAAAAAAAAAAACCTTAGCTACAAAAAAAGAAAGAACAATCTATACACACCCATATGATAATTCTCAGATAAAAATCTACATAAAAATAAGCTACTTTTAATACATACCAAAGACAAAATTATTTAGTACAATGTGACCAGCAGCCTTATTCATGCAGCCTCCTTTATTTCATCATAGTATTATGTTCTACAGAAAGACAAAAAATTATAATCTTCTGCTCTAATAATTTCCTGCCTCTCAGCCTGATTTTATGCCACTAGATTATCCTAATTCTTTGTATGACTTTAACATAGCCATTAATCTATAGTTAAAAGGCCAACTTTAATCAGTTTGTCAATTGGTAGAATATCTGACCTTGTTTTACTTTGGCTTTGTGAGTATAGATGGGTCTATGGTATAGAAGAAATTTGACATTAATAGAGGAGAAAGGAGTACATGTTTTAATTTTATAAACATTATGTTGAGCAAAATAAGTCAGGCACAAAAGATATGATTTTATTTGAAGAATAGCAAAAATAACCTATGATGTTAGAAATGAGTACAGCGATTGCCTATGAGAAGGGAGATTGACAGAAGGAGGCATGGGAGAATTTTCTGGGGTAATAGAAAGGTTTTATCTTGATTGGTATATTGTTTACTCAGGAGTATGTACTTTTGATCACTCACCTAATTACACACTTCAGATCTGTACATGTCTGTATTAAATTTTATCATCAATCATAATGAAATGATGATATGAATGAACTGGGCAGCTTCATTTTCTATTTTTTGAAACAAGTTTTATAAGATAGAAAATACTCATTGAAAGTTGATTGAATTCACCAGTAAAAACCAATTTGTGTGTGTGTGTGTGTGTGTGTGTGTGTGTGTATCAGTTATCTCTTCCAGGTAACAACCATAGATCTTAGTGACATAAAACAACACACATTTATTATATCACACTTTTTGTGGGCAAGGCATAGCTGGGTGCCTCTCACTCAGGGTCTCTCCTAAGATGGCAGTCAATGCATCTGTCAGGCCTCTCCTAAGGGAGAATATGCTTCCAAGCTTATTCACTTTGCTCCTGTTTCAGAAAGTCCATTTCCAAAGTCAATCACATCGCTGTTCACAAGCCATAGGTCCTCACTGACTATTGGCCAGAGATGTAAGTTCCTTGCCTATGAGCCTCTCCATAAAGCTATTGAACAACATGCCATCATGCAGCTCCCAAAGACAGAACTAAGAGAAGAAAAGGAGAGTGAGAGACGGAGCAAATGGAAGGCAATCTTTCTGCAAACTAACACAGAAGCAACATCCAATCATTTTGCCATATTCCATTTGTTAGAAGACAACTACAGAGTCCAACCCACACCCAAGGGCTGGAGATTACACAGGGCCATGAATCCCAGGAGACAGAGAGATCATTGAGAGACTTGTAAGAGGCTGTATACCACAGGGTGTGTGTTATGCTTTGAGAGAGAAAATTTGTTAATTCCATTTTAAAACCTTATGTACATAGGTGGTCTACTTAATTTTTTTAATAAGTAGTTTCTTTTAAAAATTTTTTTAACGTTTATTAGTTTTTTGAGAGACAGAGAGAGACAGAGTGTGAGTGGGGGAGGGGCACAGAGAGAGGTAGACACAGAATCCGAGCAGGCTCCAGGCTCTGAGCTGACAGCACAGAGCCTGATGCGGGGCTTAGACTCATGGACCGTGAGATCATGACCTGAGCTGAAGTTGGATGCTTAACCGACTGAGCCACCCAGGCGCCCCAACTTAGTTTTTTATTCCAGTATAATTAAGATATAGTGTTATTAATTTCAGATGTACACTATAATGATTCAACAACTCTATGCATTACTCAATACTCACCATGATAAGTGCACCCTTAATCCTCTTCACCTCTTTCACCCCTTCCTTCACCCTGGGAACCACCCATTTGTTCTCTATATTTAAGAGTCTGGTTTTAGGTTTGTCTCATTTTTTCTTTGTTCATGTGTTTAGTTTCTTAAATTCCACATATAGGTGAAATCATATGGTGCTTTTTTTTTCAGACTGACTCATTTAACTTAGCATTACATCCTCTGGGTCTATCCATGTTGCCACAAATGGCAAGATTTCATGCTTTCTTATGGCTGAATAATATTCCATTGTATATATATATATACAACATCTTCTTTATCCATTCATCTATTGATGGACAATGGGATGTTTCCATAATTTGACTTTGTAAATTATCCTACAATAATATGGGGTGCATATAGATTTATGAATTACTGTTTTCATATTTTTGTCCAAAATACTTAGTAATGGAATTACTGAATCATTAGGTAGTTCTATTTTTAACTTTTGAAGGAATCTCCATACTGTTTTCACAGTGGCTGCACCAGTTTGCAATCCCACCAACAAGGTTCCCACAAGGGTTCTCTTTTCTCCATATCTTCACCAATACTTGTTTCTTGTACCTTTGATTTGAGCCATTCTGACAGGTGTGAGGTGATATTTCATTGTAGTTTTGATTTGCCTTTCCCTAATGATGAGTAATGTTGAGCATCTTTTCATGTGTCTGTTAGCCATCTGGATGTATTCTTTGAAGAAATGTCTGTTCATACATTTTTAAATTGGATTATTTGGGGGTTTTTTAGTGTTGAGTTGTATAGTTGTTTATATATTTTGGATATTAACCCATTATCAGATATAACATTTGCAAATATCTTCTCTCATTCACTAGGTTGTCTTTTTGTTTTGTTGATTGTTCTCTTTGTTATATAGAAGCTTTTTATTTTAATGTAATCTCAATAGTTTATTTTTTCTCTTCTTACTTTGCCTCAGAAGAAATATTTAGAAAAATATTGCTATGGCTACTGTCAGAGAGATAACTGCCTGTGCTCTCTTTTAGGATTTTTATGGTTTTGAGTCTTATACTTAGATCTTTAATCTAGTTTGAGTTTATATTTTGTATAGTGTAAGAAAGTAGAGAAAGTAGTCCAATTTCATTCCTTTGCATGTATCCGTCCAGAATTTCCAACACTATTTGTTGAAGAGATTATCTTTTTCCCATGTATATTCCTGTCTCCTTTGTTGTAGATTAATTAACCGTATCATCATGCGTTTATTTCTGGACTCCCTATTCTGTTCCATTGATCTATGTGTCTATTTTTCAGCCAGCACCATACTGTTTTCTTTACCACAGGCTTGTAGGATATCTTGAAATCTAGGATTGTGATACTACAAGTTTTGTTCTTCTTTTTCAAGATTGCTCTGGCTATTCAGAATCTTTCGTGGTCCTCTGAAAATGTTAGGACTATCAATTTTAGTTTTATGAAAAATGTTATTGGGATTTTGATAGTGATTGCATAAATCTGTAGATTGATTTGGGTAGTATGGACATTTAAAAAATATTGGTTCTCTCAATCCTTGAGCATTGAATGTCTTTCCATTTGTTTGTGTCATCTTAAATTTCTTTCATCAATGTTTTATAATTTTTAGAGTACATCTTTCCCCTCCTTGGTTAAGTTTATTCCTAGGTATTTCATTATTTTTGGTGCACTTGTAAATAGGATTCTTTTGTTAATTTCTCTTTCTGCTACTTCATTATTAGTGTATAGAAATGCATTGGATTTCTGTGTATTGATTTTTGTATCTTGCAACTTTCATGAATTCATTTATCAGTTCTATTAGTATTTTGGTGGATTCTCTAGGGTTTTCTACATATGACATCATATCATTTGCAAAAAGTGAAAGTTTTTTACTTCTTCTTTACCAATTTAGGGTATTTTATTTCTTTTTCATGTCTGAGTCCTGTAGCTAGGACTTCCAGTAATATTGAAGAAAAGTGGTGAGAGTGGATTTGATAGCCATATCTTGTTCCTGATCTGAGGGGAAATCCTCCATTTCTCACCATTGGGTATGATTCCATCTCTTTGCTGGTATTAATCTGTTCAATTTTGTATTTCTTCCCAATTCAGTATTAGGAGGTTATATGTTTCTAGGAATTTATCCATTTCTTCTAGGTTGTTCAATTTGTTGGAATATAATGTTTAAGAATAGTCTCATAATCCTTTGTATTTCTGTGTGTCAGTTGTTATTTCTCCTCTTTCATTTTTGATTTTGCTTATTTGAGTGCCCTTCTTTCCTTTCTTTCTTCCTTCCTTCCTTCTTTCCTTTTCTTCCTTCCTTCCTTCCCCCTTTCCTTCCCTTCCAGCCCCTTCCTTTTTCTTTCCTTCTTTCTTTCTCTCCCTCCCTCCCTCTCTTCATCCCTCCTTCCCTCCTTCCATCGTTTCTTTTCCTTCCCTTCCCTTTCTTTTCCTTGCTTTTCCTTTCCTTTCCCTTTTCTTTCTTTCAAGTCTGGTTAAAGGTTTCTCAATTCTATTGATCTTTTCAAAGAACCAGCTTCTGGGGCCACCTGGGCGGGACAGTTTGTTAAATGTCAGCCTCTTGGTTTCGGGTCAGGTCATGATCTCACAATGGTGAGATAAAAACCCATGGTGGACTCAGCACTGACAGTGCAAAGCCTACTTGGGATTCTCTCTCTCCTCTTTCTATGTCCCTCCCCCACTTGCACACACACTTTCTCTCTCTCAAAATCAACAAGTAAACATAAAAAAAAAAAAAAAAACAGCTCCTGGTTTCATCAATCTGTTCTATTACTTTTTTTGTTTTATTTTGTTTATTTCTGCTTTAGTCCTTATTATTTCCCTCCTTTTACTGGTTTGGGGTTTTGTTTGTTCTTTTTCTAGCAGGCATAAGGTTGGGTTGTATATTTGGGGTTGTTCTTGCTTTCTGAGGTAGGCCTGTATGGCTATAAACTTACTTCTTAAGACAGTTTTGCTACATCTCAAAGATTTTGGACCATTGTGTTTTCATTGTCATTTGTTTCCATGTATTTTTAAAAATTTCCTTTTGATTTTTTGGTTGACCCATTCATTGTTTAGCAGCATGTTATTTAACCTCCATGTATTTGTGTTCTTTCCAGATTTTTTCTTGTGGTGATTTTTAGTTTCATAGCATTGCTATCAGAAAAGATGCACGGTATGACTTCAGTCTTTTTAAATTTGTTGAGACTTGCTTTGTAGCTTCATGTGTGATCTGTTCTGGGGAATGTTCCATGTGCATTTGAAATGAATGTATACTCTGCAATTTTAGGATGGAATGTTCTGAATATATCTATTAGATCTATGGAGTTTAATGTGTCATTCAAAACCACCATTTCCTTCTTGATTTTCTATTTGCATGATCCACTCATTAATGTAAGTGGGGGTTCAAGTCCCTTACTATCATTGTATTTGTATCAAGTTTTGTTTATCAATAGCAGCTTTATGTATTTGAGTGTTCTCTTGTTGAGTGAATAAATAGTTGCAATTTTTCTATCTTCTTGTTGGAGTGTTCCCTTTATGATTCTGTAGCACCTTTCTTTGTCTCTTCTTGCAGTCTTTCTTTCATTGCTACCTGGCTTTCTTTTCACTTTCATTTGCATGATGAATGCTTTTCCATCTCTCCACTTTCAATCTGCATGAGTCTTTGGGTATGAAATGACTCTCTTCTAGGCAGTGTATACATGGGTCTTGCTTTTTTATTTATTCAGTCACCCTATGTCTTTTGATTGAAGCATTTAGTCCATTTACATTCAATATAATTATTCATAGGTACACACTTAATGTCATTTTGTTACTTGTTTTATGGTTCCTTTTGTAGTTCTTCTCTCTTCCTTATTCTCTTTTTCTCTTCTCTCACAGTTGGTTGGCTTTCTGTAGTGATATACTTGGATTCCTTTCTCTTTTTTTGTTGCATCTCTATTCCCAGTTTTTTATTTGTGGTTTCCTTTAGGTTTATATATAACATCCATCATATGCATATGGCTGTCTCTAGTAAGTTGATTTGTTTAAGTTTGAACCTATTCTAAAAGCACTAAATTTTGACTCTTCATTTCCCCCACCCCCATTTTAGATATATGATGTCATACTTTACATCCTTTTACTTTGAAAATATCTTGACTGATTTTTTATAGATATAATTAATTTCACTGCTTTTGTGCATCTCACTTTCCCTACTTCTGTTGATGGTCTTTCCTTTCCACTCCAAGAACCCCCTTTAACATTTTCTTGTAAGACTGGTTCAACTGGTGATGAATTCCTTTAATTTGTGTTTGTCAGGAAAACTCTTTGTCTTTCCTTTCTGAATGATAGCCTTGTGAGATAGAGTATTCTTGGTTGCAGGTTTTCTTCTTTCAGCACTTTGATGATATCATGCCACTCCCTTCTGCCCTGAGAAGGTGGGCTGAAAAATCAGCTGATAAACTTAGGGCAATTCCTTTGTATACAACTGCTTTCTTTTCTTTTGCTGTTTAAAAAATTCTTTTTATCACTATTTGCCATTGTAATTGCTATGTGTGTTGGTGTGGATCTCCTTGGGTTGATTTTGCTGGGGGCTCTCTGTGCCTCCTATAGTAGGTGGATTTCATCTTCCTTTGCCAGATTCATCTCTGATGTGTTCTTTTTTATGTTTTCTATCTCTTTGTTGATGGTCTCACTGAAGTCCACCACTCTTCTCAAGTCCAGTGAATATCTTTATGACCACTACTTTAAATTCTCTAGCTGGCATATTATGTATCTCTGTTTCATTCAGCTTTCTTCCTGTGAGTTAGTCCTATTCTTTCATTTGGGACATATTCTTCTGTCTCCTCATTTTATCTAATTCTTTGTGTCTGTTTCTATGTGTTAGGAAAGTCAGCTACATACCCGCTCTTGAGGTAGTGGACTTTTGAAGAAGAGGTCCTGTAGTGCCCTACAGTGCAAAGTCACCTGTTCACCAGAACCTGGTGCTTCAGGGCAGTCTCCTATGTGTGTTGCGTGTACTCTTCTGTTTTGGCGGTGTCACATTTTCCCTAAGTCCAGTTGTCTGCAATGGCTTTCTTTGCTTGTGGTAGTCGGGATTTGGTCTCTGTGTTGTTAGTGGGCCAGTTTGGGAGCACTTTGCACTTGAGTTGGGTCAAACCAAGCACTTACCAGAGCTGAGGTGGCATGGAAGTGCAGGGCACTCTCCCTCTGTTGTCCCCCGAGAGGATTTCCTTGGTGGGTGAGGCCAACAATCAGACCTGATGTCTGTCCCCATCCTGGTCCTGGGGCAGCAATCAAACTGTTGTGTGTGGTTATCTTCCCCTCTCCCTGGGGCAGGAGTCAGTTTGGAGTGTTGCTGGCCCCAGTCAGGGCTGCTTGCACAATGCCATGCTTGAGGCAATGCTTTGGATTGGTTGAAGGGGGTAGGTCTGTAGGAGTATGTGGAGAGGGATGTGCTGTTTGCAAGCTAGGTGGAGATTGTTTAAGTTGCACTGGTTCCATCAGGTATCCCTGGATCTAGGTTGCAGGGGCTTGGGGTTGGGGCATACATGGGGGCAGGGGAGGGAAATGGCACCCACCAGCTCTTTTGTTCTCAGAAAGTGTCCTAAAGATCCTTGCCCCTTCGGCACATGTTCTGAGATTAATAGATAAATCTCCTTCCCAGTTTTACCCTAAGCATGTTTAAACTGCTGCTTCTTAGCTATATCTCAGTGGGCTGTTTGTTTTGCTGTCTCTTCAAGGGCAGGGACTCAGTTTCCTATTCCATTCCTACTCTTCCTGAGTCAAGCTTGCTTATTTTTAAAGTTCCAGGTGTTAATTTAAGCCCCATTGATTTTAACAACTCATGAACTTAAACCCCTCTGATTTTCAAAGCCAAAAGCCCATCTTCTCAGTGGAGATCCCAAGTTCTTGGGATGACTGGTCTGTTCACTTCCCTTCTCTGTGCTTGTTGTGTCCCTCCCTCCAGTGAACTGTCTCCTGGGTCAGTTTTGTCCTCTGCCTTCCTATCCTTTTTGATGCTTCTCTACATTTAGCTGTGAAGAATTAGTTCTGTCAACCTTCTGCTTATATTCTGGGTTATTTACACTGATGTGGGTGTTTTCTAGGTGTATCTGTGGTCTGAGATGAGCCTAGGGTCCTCGTACACCAACATCTTCTCCAGAAGTTCGGATGTATTTAATTTTTAAATTTCTCTTTCTGTCAATTTTTACACATTTATATATTCTAAGAAGTTACTGATTAAGGTATGTTTTAAATTCATTCGTATGTACTCATTCGTAACAACCTTTAAATTTTTGAAGTGTCTATAGTTATTTTTCTCTTTCATTATATTTTTGTATATTTGCATCTTCTCTCTTTCTCCCTTCATATACTTACTTACTAATCTTTTCCACAAAGCAGCTCCTAGTTTTGTTAATCTCTGTTGGTATTTTCCCTCTTTCATCTCATTAATTTGTGTGTTATTTTCTTTCTATGATGTTTCTTTGTGTTTGTCCCATTGTTCCTTTTTCAAACTCTTGAGTTGAACAGTTAGCTTGTGCTTTTTTATCTTTTTAATTTCCTATTAACATATTTAATTTAATTTAATTTAACATATTAAGTTTTATTTCTGTTAAACATATTTATAATTTTACTTAAAAATACTACTTCAGTTGTTCCACACCTTTTAACATGTGGTGTTTTCATTATCTTTTAATTATAAACATTTATCATTTTGTATTTCCTTCTAAAACCAATACTTACTGGGTAACATGTTGCTAAATTTCTACATATAGAAGATTTTTAAAAATTATACCTTTCTTATTAATTGCTTTGCTTTGATTTTCTAATTTAACTGAATAAAACACAATTTCTACTTGAATAAATCACAAGTTTCATGTTCTCAGAGAGAACAACTAACTGAACAGTTAGTTCAGCAGAAACAGCAACATTTCCTTCTTTTCTTGTGTGGGTTCAGCCTATCCAGGCCTGTCTTATGTGAGGGGTTCAGTCATACCTCTGCATGCTGTGTGTAGAAGCTTCTTCTTCTGTCTCAGGCTGATACTCCCAGGGCTGCTGTGGCATTAGGCAAAGCCACCGTGATATTCAGCATCTCTTTCATTCTTAACACCTGAGCACTTCCTTTTCTTTCTGTAAGCTCAACTCTGTGTTGGAAAGGCTACTTACAATATGCATTGTCTAGTGTTTAAAGTAGGAGGATTTTCAGGTAATTTAGCTTTCTGTGTTGCTTATAGCTGGAACAAATTCAGATAATACAGATAGGTATAAAATGAAAGTCCATGTCAGGAATCTCAGTCTCTACTGCTAACTACTGTGAACTGTGTGGTCTCTTCTTACAAGACTTTTCTCTAAGTTTATATCATCCTATATGTTTGGGGTAGTGGTGACAGAGGGTCTAGATTCCTGTGTGACTTTGAGAAGTCACCAACTTCTATAGATCTGTTTTTCTCCTTTGGGAAATGAAGGAGCCAAAGAAACACTAAGATGTGGCATTAGTAAGCTTATTTTTTCTCTGACTTCTTAGTCTGTCCTTTTGTATTTCTGTATTTTTTTCATGAAAGTAGACTGTGGTTAGTAATGTATAACTTTTCTGTAACTAAGAGGGAATAAAAATAAAAGGATTCATGCTATATCTAACATCCTTTTAAGCACCAAAAACAACAACAAAAAAACACTCAAAAAGTAAAAAAAAAACTAAACAAAACAAACACACACAGACACAAACACACACAGACACACACACACACAAACAACAGAAAGCCTTTGGTTATCTATATGAATAGTCTTAATAACCTAGACAGTTAGTTCCCAAACCTGCTGTGCATCAGAATCACCTGAAAGCACTTGTTAAAAGTACAGATTTGTGTTAAAATTATAGTCCCTTGGTTTTGAAAAGAAGAGTCCTGGAGAATTCCCATGAGCAGCTGGTAGAAAGTGGAGCAAAGCTTTTGCATCGAGAATATTGCCTTGCCAGTGGCACCAGCAACTGCAAAAGGGCATTGCTTATGTCACTATTGAAGACATTTTGCAGGTGGGTTGCTGACCTTGGGCAAAATTTTGGCCCTCAGCTGATGCTTCTATAAAATGAAAGTTTGGGTTCTCTTCTAATTTGGACATTCTACTTGTTCATAATCCAGCTACAGTGCTCTCTTGTATCAAAACATGTCCTCCATAGTAGGACATCATTTTTCCCAGAGATGGCTCTCTTTGGAATCCTGAAGTGACACTCATGTTTTAAATACTGCACTCCCAAGTCTCTGTTCACTGAGCCATCCTGAACCCTACTTCCTGTCTGATAGAAAAAGATTTGGTAATCACACTTCCTCCAAGTGGATGGTCTTGTCCTTCCTAAGGATACATATATTTTCTAAAGGCTCTCAGGCATCAGCACTGTTTAACCCAAATAAATTGGTAACATTAAATTCCTGCTTTGCTGATAAACAAGATACTGGGAGGTAGGGAATGTTGCAGGTTCTGTTTATTTCAGACATACTTCTTAAATGACCATCCATATTCCCTGCAGATAAGGAAAACCTTACTTGTCCATTAATCTTGCATCACTGATTAATTAATTCTACTTTGAATGACTCAGAGTTCCTGTGATTAGGGAACTTGAAGTCTAAGGGACAGACATACTTACAACATAAATGACCGGAAGAGGTGGGGCCAAAATGCCCAAGGAACTCAGAATGTCTCACAGAGAAGCTGACCTTCAACTCCCTCTTGAAGGATGTGGAAAAGTGTGTCAAGAGGGAGAAGTGGAGGAAAGGTGGGAACCAGAGGGTTTTACAAGGTGACCAGTTTTGGCAGAAGAGCTGGTTGTTGTTTTATCAGATAGCAGATGGAAGTTACATAAGGAGACTGTCTGTCCCAGTGTTCAGGCTCTGTGCCTTTTAAAGGAGTTTTTCTTCTAGTCTCTTCTCTTGAAAAGAGTAAACAAAATCATTAATGACCGTATATTACTTTCTTCCTACGGTGAACAGATAATTATTCCTTTGAGGAGTCTCTGAGTCCCAAATCATTAAATAATTAGTGACCCAAAGGAGCACTGTTTTAAGACTCATTTGCTACTTCTTAGACTATATCATGAGAGAACCTCAATTACCTAATACTTTTCAGCCTTAGGGAAAGGACAAAGTTAATTCTGTTAAGAACAGCACTATATTACAACTGATCACCAAGGAGAGCAGGATCTCAACAGTTATGTCTCTTCACTCGGCATTGTCTCAGTGTTTGTGGGGAAGGGGGTGTGTGTGGAGGGGTGATGTGAAGGGATCTAGGCACCCAATCATAGCTAATGTCTGAACTCAGCTTGAGGAACTAGTCCAGCTTTGCAACTTGGCCCTTTTTACAGATGAGCAAATTGATTCAGATAACTGAAAGCTCACTGGATGAAACCTGTTTTACCAATTATATTACACTAACTGGAGGGTCAAGAATAATACTGATGACCCTTGTTGCATTGTATTAGATACTGGGAAAATGCATTGGAATCATCTATGGAACTTAAGAAAACACAAAGGCCCAGATCCCATCCAGACATCCAATCAGGGCATTCAGGAATGGGAACAAGGAATATTTATTTTGTTTTAACCTGTAAGGAGATTCTCATGAGTACCTCTGCTTAAGAACAACTGCATTATGATATACTCTATTTAAACATAAGTTATTTGGTTTCTTTGGTTCATTTGTTTGTTTGCCCTTTAAGTCAGTCCAGTTTCTGTGAACACAGTGTACATAAAGCTAACATTATGATGTTTCACCAAGATTATTCTCCACGCATACTTTGGCTAACTCACCCTTCTATTTCTTCAGGATTGCAATACTTCAGGAAAGCTGTAGGTACCCATTGTCTTGTCTGTAACAGGATGACACAACAATACTGTTGGATTCCAGGATGAAATCCTGAGCATGCAACTTTGTCCTTAGACAAAGTCAGAAATTCAGACTTCTTTTCTGACTGTAAGATGGGCACCTACTTCCGGTGCCAGTGGTTTCCAGAGCCTCTGGAAGCCTACAGTGCTGCCTGCTGGAATAACTTTTAATTTTATGCAACTTTAATAAATTGAATGTGGTGAACTTGGAAAAACAAATATACAAGACATTAGGCAGCCCCATTCTCATGCCTATATACTGTAAGCAATTAGGAGGCCAATACTTGTAAAGGAGAATTCTGCAAAAGAGAGAGAAATGAAAGGGGTGGAGAGAGGGAGGGAGGGAGGAAGGAAAATGGATTATTAAACTTCATTTAGGTAGCTATTATGTTACCTGTTTTACACATGCTATCTCTAAAGGCAAGGCATAGCTAGACAGCTTTATGAGATGGCTAGGAATAATAGTACCGATATTTTATAGAAAACATATGCCCATTAAACAAAAACAGCAAAAGCAATAATAGAACGCACAAGACTGCTTCACAGTGAATAATTATATTGTATGCCAACAAGAGGCTCTAAGTTAATCCAAATAGCCCTCTCCTCAATAAGTCTTGTTTGAAATCAGTACAAGGAAGCTATTCTGCTCTAGGAACTACTCCAGATAGAAGCAAAAATGATAGGCTCCAACAGGTTTTGAGGAGGGGAAAAGAAAGCCACTATTTCAGAAGGATAATCTGGCAAACAAAGACATAGCTACTTTACACCTAGGAAACTTTTAATCTTGGGATGTATCAGAAAGCTGCTCCAAAATGAAAGAATTTTTCAAGAAAGAGTAACTTTTTAAAATGTTTGCTTATTTATTTTGAGAGAGAGAGGGAGACTGCACTCATGCACACATGAGCAGGTAAGGGGCAGAGAGAGAGAGAGAGAGAGAGAGAATCCCAAGCAAGTTCCATGCTGTCAGTGCAGAACCCAATGCAGGGCTTAATCTCACGTACATTGAGATCATGACCTGAGCTGAAATCAAGAGTCAGCCACTTGACTGACTGAGTCACCCATAAGAAAGAATATCTTGTCACTGATATTATTTAGAACTGCCAAACACTGTGATAACAAAAAAGCAACCTAACTTTTAGTTAGTTTCAGAATTACTTCAAAATTCCCTATAGACAATGTACCTTCTTATTGTCTGCACACAAGGCTGACCTAGGTATACCACTGACTGGACATAGTAAAAATCTTACATTAATAGGAGGCTTAACAGTATCTAAAGCCCTCTCTCACATCTATTACTTAATTTGGTACTTGCAACAGCTTTTTGGATAGGCAAAGGTGGTTAGAACAACTATGGAAATGAGCAAGGGCATGTGGCTGATTTATCCTAAGCCATACACTTCCTACAAGGCAGAGCTAGGACCCAGCCCTGTCTTTTGACACTTTATCTTAAGGCCTTTCTTCTTGGACACCTTGGTTCTAGTGCTGGTTTTGCCATAGACTACCATGAGTCAAGTCACTTTACTTCTCTTGGAATCAATTTTTCCATCTATTGGTCCATCTTTGGACCAAGTGATTCTTTGAGATGCTTTTTAGCTCTGAGATTCTACAATTCAGATCTTGGGGCCATGAGCAGGTCCACATTAACAATGGGCTGGGAGCAAGAAGAGAGTCAGGAAGCAGCAAGGGAAGGGAAGGCAAGTGTGGAACATCACAATATCAACTCATTCTTCATTTGGCTCCAGAGCAGCAAAATGCCATACTGCAAAAAGAACACAGTTTGCCCCTAAAACTAGAGAATGGTGATAAGTAAACATGCTGAGAACTCATACTTATTAGTTCACATACATAGATGTGTGGGCATATGTACACACACACACACACACACACACACACACACACACACACACTATAGAAGGATCAAAATTCTTTTCAGGTACTATGTGACATTCTCATTTTGAATACTCTACAGTTCTTTTTTAAAACTTTTTCTTATGTTTTTATCATTTTTTAATGTTCATTTATTTTTGAGAGAGAGAGACAGAGCACAAGTGAGGGAGGGCAGAGAGAGAGGGAGACACAGAATCTGAAGCAGGCTCCAGGCTCCAAGCTGTCAGCACAGAGTCTGAGGCAGGGCTTGAACCACAAACCATGAGATCATGACCTGAGCCAGTCAGACACTTAACCGACTAAACCACCAGGCACCCTGGATACTTCTCAGTTCTGACCACCCGACAATGTGCTATAAATCTGAAGCTCCCCACAATCTAATTCCATGTGGGTGTGACCTAATCAGCACACACATGATGCAGTTACTCAGTCTCTAGTATAAAACTTTACCATGTGTGGATGCAATAGGTATCTCTGCCATTGGGTTATTGAGCTTTAATTATTGCCTTTGTGAACTTTTATGACTCCAGGTTGGTTTGTGTGCAGAGGAGGTATAAAGGGTGTGCTGGGCAGGAAGAAGACAGGAGTAAAGTAAGGAGGCACACAGAAGGCAAGCAGACAGAGAAGAGTGCATGGCCCAAAACACCCTCTTATTGCCTGCATTCAGTTATGAATGTATGTCCATATGAGAGAGCTCAGGTCTGACCAAAGAGCTAGAGGGCAGGGTTTGAAAAATGAACTCCATAAACACATGCAGTGCAACTCAGTGCACAGTCTCCCTGGAATCTTCCCCTGAGTCTAGGATATAAAGGGATAGGAAGGATGACAGGCAGAGACTTCTGGGAAACACATCATACTGTTAAAGTCCAGCCTGTTCTAAATCAGAGATGCCAAATGCCTTATATAAATACACTGTGGCATCTCAGGAATCATGCCATGCATGCAAGACAGAAAGGCAGCACAACAGACACCAGGGAGGCTTGACTATTTAGAAAGACCCCTGTTCACAGACATTCACCAGGGCCATAAGAGTAAATAAAGGACTTTTCCAGCTTCTCCACCAAGGGTTAAATGCAGAAAACTCTGGCCCCAGGAGAATGGTCCCACTAGATAAGTGCAGCTCCTATCCATGAAAACCTAGAGGTACAGAATATCTGAGGGCAGGTGCACAGATGGGAATGATTCACGCAAAAGTGAATGTGACTCAGTATCCATGCACCCAGGATTGTGGCCAGCTCAGGGATGTGTAGGAATAGTCTTACCACAGAGGGGATGCTGCCCTAGGAACATAGCTCAGTGAGAAGGCAAGTCCTACTGAACAGGCCAAGAAAGCCTAATGGCAGAAGATAAGTATGCTAAGTTAACTCTGCATTTGTGAGCAGCATCCTGTCACCCTGGTGTTTGACCCTAACTATGGGATATGGGGTAAACTAGGTCATTCCTGGGGACTTCCAGGACACTCATATCTATGCCCAGTTCCACACTGCTCTGAGACCCACTTTTGTATTCCACCCAAGTCAGATGGCATGGAGCTTCTGAATCTTGCCACCCCTGGGCAGAGCCAGAAAGTATGTGGATAAGACACCTAGAAGACACAACTCCCTCAGAGGCCTCGGCTACTCCACAAGCATAGGGCTATCAGGGCTTGTACTCAAATGACTTTTTTTCCCAGCAGCTTCAGGAGTACAGTAACAGGGACCCTTGGCTCCAGAGAAGGTGGTTGGCTGGGCTGGCCCCTCCCTTGTGCCCACAGCTGAGTATGGACTTCGGTCCATCTGGGAAGCCTGAGGGAAAAACTTGCATAGAAAGGGCAGCACCCTTGCATTGGCCACCCTGAGGTGGGAGCCAGTCTCTCCGGCCTCAGCCACAGGGTCAGGACCAGGTAATGTTGGTTTGGGCCACCTTTGGGGCTTGTGGGGCTCCCTTAAGGGGGTTGAGAGAGCTCCCAGCTAGAGCTGAGAGATCTTGGAACCCCATACGAGGCCCCAGCAGGACTAGGTGGGATGGGAGACACCTGGGAATCACCACTGCCAGACAGGAAGGACAATAAGGATAGGTTGGCCAGATGGGGGTGCTGGGAATGAGCATTCAAACCTCTTTATCATTAAT
Source organism: Cryptoprocta ferox (assembly GCA_028646485.1). Lineage (NCBI taxonomy): Eukaryota > Metazoa > Chordata > Mammalia > Carnivora > Eupleridae > Cryptoprocta > Cryptoprocta ferox. Next base: position 37,673,013 of record CM053567.1, on the reverse strand, counting down.
GGGTCAGGGCTGACTGGAAGAAGAACAGTCCCAATCTGGTGGGCTGAGAGGAGTCTAATACCTGGGATGCATCCACCAGCCCAAGTCTCAGCATTCAGGGGGCTTTGGCTGAGCCCCTGGGACATGGATATGCGGGGATGGACTGGTCTCCTGGGGGGTACTCACTGCAGTGCCCATGTCCACACAACTCCACCACATACTTTCTGAAGCCAGATCCCAGGGGAATCCATTGGCCTTGTCATCTTAGGTTTGACTGGGATATTGGCTCCTGACAGACTTCTGGGGAGCCAGATTCCCTCCCCTATCAAACACTGGAGAAAGACCTTGAGACCACCTTGGGCACAGGGCCACACTGGTCTCACTCAGATGGGGTTCCCCTTTTGGCAATAAGTGTGCCCTTCGGGCAGCTCTTTGCTATGGGAAGGCAGCTTTCTGGGCTAAAGTAGACCCTATTTCCCTAGACTTGGAGATGCTGGAAACCCGAGGGCAGGAGGTAAACAGAGCTTCTGCATGAACTGGACCTTTCCAATTGTGGCCAGGCAGCATAGGCTCAGTTCCCAGGTCAGGCACCGCTTGCCCATGGTCCAGGTGCCATATGGAGGCTTGTGTGGAATTGGGTGGATTGGAGGATCCTAAGCTCACCTCTTCCAATGAATACAAGTAGATAACACCCACATCTGTAAAATACCCATAAACAAAACAAAACAAAACAAACAGAAGATTGACAGAACTGACTCTCCACAGCTAAATGTAGAGAAGCAGCCACATCAAAAGGATAGGAAGGGCAGAAACAGAGACAAGAAACAAACTGACCCAGAAAACAGTCCATGGGAGGAAGGGACACCACAAGCGCAGAGAAGGGGGGTGAACAAACCACATCCAGGCACTCTAGTTACCCCAGGAACAGGGAATTTCCACTGGGAAGATGAGCATTTGGCTTTGAAAATCAGAGGGGTTTAAGTTCATGAGTTGTTACAATCAGTAGGGCCTAACACCTGGAACTTTAAAAAACAGCAGGCTTGGAACCATAAAACAAGTAACAAAATGACATTAAGTGTGTATCTATGAATAATTATATTGAATGTAAATGGACTAAATGCTCCTATCAGGGAAACCTGGTGACTCAGTTGGTTAAGCATCCAACTCTTAATTTAGATGCAGGTCATGATCTAATGGTTAATGAGACTGACACTAACAGCACAGAGCCTGCTTAGGATTCTCTCTCTTCCTCTCTCTCTGCCCCTTCCATGCTCATGCCCTTGTGTGTGCTCCCTCTCTCTCTCTCTCGCTCTCTCCCTCTCTCTCTCTCTAGCTCAAAATAAATAAATCAACGTAAAAAATAAAATAAATTCTCCAATCAAAAGGCACAGAGTGCCTGAATAATTTAAAAACAAGACCCATGTATACACTGCTTAGAAGAGAGTCATTTCATACCCAAAGACTCATGCAGATTGAAAGTGGAGAGATGGAAAAGTATTTATCATGCAAATGGGAGTGAAAAGAAAGCCAGGTAGCAATGAAAGAAAGACTACAAGAAGAGACATAGAAAGATGCTACAGAATCATAAAGGGAACACTCCAATAAGAAGATAGAACAATTGCAACTATTTATTCACTCAACAAGAGAACACTCAAATACATAAAGCTGCTATTGACAAACAAAACTTGATACAAATACAATGATAGTAAGGGACTTGAACACCCACTTACATTAATGAGTGGATCATGCAAATAGAAAATCAAGAAGGAAATGGTGGTTTTGAATGACACATTAAACTCCATAGACCCAATAGATATATTCAGAAAATTCCAACCTAAAATAGCAGAATATACATTCATTTCAAATGCACATGGAACATTCCCCAGAATAGATCACACATGAAGCTACAAAGCAAGTCTCAACAAATTTAAAAAGACTGAAGTCATACCGTGCATCTTTTCTGATAGCAATGCTATGAAACTAAAAATCACCACAAGAAAAAATCTGGAAAGAACACAAATACATGGAGGCTAAATAACATACCACCAATGAATGGGTCAACCAAAAAATCAAAAGGAAATTTTAAAAAATATATGGAGACAAATGAAAATGAAAACACAATTGTCCAAAATCTTTGAGTTGAAGCAAAACCTGTTCTAAGAGGTAAAGTTACAGCAATACCGGCCTACCTCAGGAAGCCAGAACAATCTCACATATACAACCCAACCTTATGCCTGCTAGAAAAAGAGCAAACAAAGCCCCAAACCAATAAAAGGAAGGCAATAATAAGGATTAAAGCAGATATAAACAAAATAAAAACTAAGAAACAATAGAACAGATTAATGAAACTAGGAGCTGGTTCTTTGAAAAAAATCAACAAATTGAGAAACCTTTAGTGTCTAGAAAGAAAGAAAGAAAAAAGAAAGAAGTATCAAATAAACATCAAAACTGAAAGAGGAGAAATAACAACCAGCACCACAGAAATACAAAGGTTTATGAGAATATTATGGAAGATTATATTCCAACAAAATGAACAACCCAGAAGAAATGGATTAATTCCTAGAAGCATATAACCTTCCAAAACGGAATCAGGAAGAAACACAAAATTTGAACAGACCAATCACCAGCAATAAAATGGAATCAGTAATCAAAAACTTCCAACAAACCAAAGTCCAGGACCAGACAGCTTCACAGCTGAACTCCACCAAACATTTAAGGAAGAGTTAATACCTATTCTTCTCAAACTATTCCAATAAATAAGTGAGGAAGGAAAGCTTCCAAATTCATTTTATGAGGCCAGGATTACCCTGATACCAAAACCAGATGAAAATATTCCCCAAAAAGAGAATTACAGGCCAAAATGTCTGATGAACATAGCTGCAAAAATCCTCAAAAAGATGATAGCAAATTGAATCCAACAATACATTAAAAATAATTCACCCACTAGGGATTTATTCCTGGGATGCAAGTGTGGTTTAATATTCATAAACCAATAAACATTCTACATCACATCAACAAGGGAAAGGATAAAAAACATATGATCATTTCATTAGATGCAGAAAAGCATTTGACAAAACATAATATCCATTCATGGTAAAAAAAAAAAAAAACCCTCAGACAAGGCAGTTTAGAGGGAAATAATACCTCAACAGTGAAAAGTCTTTTGTGACCATCATACTCAATGGAGAAAAACTGAAAGCTTTTCACCTAGGATAAAGAACAAGACAAGGATGTCCACTCTCACCACTTGTCTTCAATATTGTACCAGAAGTCATAGCCACAGCAATCAGACAAAAAAAAAAAAAAAAAAAGAAAGAAAGAAAGAAAGAAAATGCATACAAATTGGTAAGGAATTTAACTATTTTCAGATGACATGATACTATGTATAGAAAACCCTAAAGACTCTGCCAAAATACTCCTAGAACTGATAAATGAATTCAGTAAGGTTGCTGGATACAAAATCAATACACAGAAATCTACTGCATACATATCTATACATTAATAATGAAGTAGCATAAAGAGAAATTAACAAAAAAATCTCACTTACAATTGCACCAAAAATAATTACTTACCTATGAATTAACTAAGGAGGTAAAAGGGTACTGGCACAAAAATAGACACATTGGTCAATAGAAGAGAAGAGAGAACACAGAAACAAATCCATGATTATATGGTCAAAAAGGTTTTGACAAAGCAGTCAAGAATATGCAAACAAAAACTGATAGTCTCTTCAACAAAAGGTGCTGGGGAAACTGGACAGCTATATGCTAAGGTATGAAATTGGACCACGTTCTTACACCATATAAAATATAAACTCAAAATGGATTAGATTTTAAGTATGAGACTTAAAACCATAAAAATCCTCATAGAGAGAATGGGCAGTAATTTCTCTGACATCAGCCAAAGCAACATTTTTCTAAATAAGACTCCCAAGCCAAAGTAATAAGAAAAACAAACAATTGGGGCTACACCAAAATGAAATCTTCTGCAATGCAAAAGAAATAATCAGCAAAACTGAAAGACAGCCAACTGTGTGATAAAAGATATTTGCAATAGACATAACTGTTAAATTGTTAGTATCTAAAATAGATAAGCAATTCATACAACTTAGCACCAAGCCCCCCAAATAATCCAATTTAAAAATGGGTAGAAAACATGAACAACATTTCTCCAATGAAGATGTACAGATGGCCAACAGATGAAAAGATGCTTGACATCACTCATCATCAGGGAAATGTAAATCAATACCACAATGAGATAGCACCTCACATCTGTCAGAATGGCTAAAATAAAAAACACAAGAATAAGTATTGGCAAAGACATGGAGAAAAAGAAAGCTTGTGCACTGTTGATGGGAATGCAAATTGGTGCAGCTGCTTTGGAAAACATGTATGGAACTTCCTCAAAAAGTTAAAAATAAAACTACCCTATAATCCAGTAATTCCACTACTGAGTATTTACCCAAAGAATATGAAAACACTTATTCAAAAAATATATGCACCACTGTTTTCTGCAGTTTTATTTACAATAACCAAATTGTGGAAGTATCCCATGTATCCATCGATAGATAAATGGGTAAAGAATATGTTTCATGCACACACACACACACACACACACACACACGGGAATATTATTCAGCCATGAAAAATATTGAAATCTTGCCTTTTGCAACAACATGTAATCTACAGTATAATGCTAAGTGAAATAAGTCAGTCAGAAAAAGACACATACCATATGATTTTACTCATATGTGGAATTTACAAAACCAAACAAATGAACAAAGAAATAAAGACAAAACAAAAAATAGACTCTTAACTTTAGAGAACGGGTGGTTACTGGAGGGGAGGTGTGCAGGGTAATGAATGAAATAGGTGAGGGAGATAAAGAGTACACTTATCATGATAAGCACTGAGTAATGTATATAACTGCTGAATCACTACATTGTACACCTGACACTAATATAACAGTATGTTAACTATACTGGAATTTAAAATAACAATAATAAAATAATTTTTTAAGTCAGGGGCTAATTCTGTTGAAAGTAGATCTAATTAATAGGCAAAGAGTGCTTGCTCTGGGAATGCATCTGGTTGGGTGAAGCATGGCCCCACACCACAAGTCTAGAGGCCTTATGTCTTGGGCAAGAAAATCAGGCTGGAGCTGCACATGCTAGAGCCACAGGGACTTGTTATTTATACCTCTGGTGTATATTTCAGGTCCGTTAGTTCAGGGGATTTACCCATTCTCACTGTGGACTTCTGAGAGTCTTACAGCAATAACATGGTCCACTCCACTCCAAAATAGTCACCTCTTTTCCTTAAGCCAGGTTTCATAGGAATTCCTGATCTTAGTGATAAGGGGTAAATTTTGGAATTTCCCTAATGAGAAACACCTGGGAGGACTGATTTCAACATAGGCCTGAGTATCTCTTCAACAATGGTCTGTAGTTACCTGTCTGATTCCAATGATCTTTTTCTTCACATCATCAATGTGGTGAGAGTAACCCCTAGGTTTAAGAAGACAGTGTGCTGTCTGTGGCACCTTCTATACACACAGTCCTAGAAATCTGAATCCTGAGCTCAGGTATTTCCCAGGAAGAAAATTATCCATGTGTTGGCTGTTCTGAAGAATAGAAGCTTCCACGGATGGGACCCTGGATCAAGGGCATAGTGGGGTAATTTGGGTAACAGGCACAGACCTGTGCCAAACACACAGAGTAAAAGGGTCTATTCTGCTCTAAACAGAATAACTCATTCCTTGGGAGAAGATATTTGCAAATGACATATCTGATAAAGAGTATCCAGGAAAAGTCTTTTCTGGGGAGGGGCTGAGATGGCAGAACAGCATGGAAGGTTTTTTTTGCATCTCTTGTCCATGAAATGGAGCCAGATCAACACTAAACCATCCTGCACACCTAGAAAAACTTACTTGAGGATTAACACAACAATCTGCACAACCCGAACCACAGAACTCGGCAGGTACGCAGTGCATAGAGGTGAACTGGGGGAGAGAGAAGCTGTGGAGAGCAGGGAGCTGTCTTGGCTTGTGAAGAGAGGATGGAGATGGGGGGAGAGTATGGGGAAATCACCTCTCCAAATCAGCTGGAGAGAAAAAGGAAAAGTGGATACAGCTGCAAGGGTCTGATCAAAAGAGGGAGAAAGGAGAAAGGAGAGGGTTTAAATTCCATTAAGACTCTATAAACAGGGAGAGCAGAGTCTGAAACTCCATAGCTGGAAACCTGGCAGTGCTCTGGTGGGAAGGATGAATCCCCAGGAGCAGAGAGCGAGTTAGGGGTCTAAGGGCCTCACGGGGAGATGGTTGTCTTGCTGGGAGGACATTTGGTAGATGTTGTGTGGCCACCCCACAGGCAAAGGTCCCAGAGAACAACCACATTCGCTGGTGTAGGAACAAGGATGTTAAGGGTGAATCCTGGTGCCAGATGTGTGTTCTGATTTTTTACAATCCCTGAAACACTGCTGCTACACGAACGTGTGAACTTTTTCTGGGGCAGGCTGGCACCCAGCCACAGTCTCTGGGCATTGGCAGCAGCACGGTCTCACGAACATTCCTGGTGGCAGGCTGGCACCAGGCCATTGCTCAGTGAGACCCTCCCCCAGAAGGTCTGAGCAGGTCAAAGCCGCAGTCCTTCAGAAGTAAGGGGCTGGAAAACACAGCCCCGTCTGAGATAAAACTCAGGAGGGAGGTACCGCCTGGCAGCCTAACAGCTTGGTCATGGATAGTGTAGAAATGGGGAGTGGATGGAAGCTGGAGCAAAGGAGGTGTGCTTGACTGCCAGTCCAGGAGAGTTCTGATGCTAAAGTCTGGGTAGCTGGGTGATGCCATTTTCACCCTCCCATGCATGTGCATACACACCAACACACACACCACAACACTTCACCCCAGTAAGCTAAGCAGAGCCATCTAGTGGAAAATGGAGCTGTTACACCAAGCCCCACCCAACTGGGCCAACTGTGCTCTTGATGAACACAAGTCTCTGCCTGCTTAGTTTATGGACTATAAGGTGCTTCATAGTTTGACTTCTACAGGAAACTGGATGTAATGTCAATTATATTTCATTCTGTTTGCTGGTCCTTTTATTCAATTTTTTCCTTTTTCTTTTCTTATTCTTGAATACAGAAAGAGAAAAAAATTATTTTTATTTTCTTTTTTATTAAAAAGTTTTCTTTAATATTTTTCTACTATGTTTTTTACTTTTTTGTAAAATTTTTAAATTCTATTTACTTTCACCATTTCATTGTATTCTATCTTATTGTATTCATTTTTTCAAATTTTCAAACATTTTCCTTTTTTTCTTTTCTTATCTTTCCCTTTTTTCACTAACCTATCAAGCTTCTTTCAACAACCAGACGAAAACACACCTGAGATCTAGGGTCATTTATTTGATTTCTTTGTGCTGTTTTTAATTTTAATTTTCTTTTACTTTATTAACTCCTTTTCTTCCTTCAATATGATGAAACAAAGGAATTTACCCCCAAAAGAAAGAACAGGAAGAAATGACAGCCAGGGACTTAATCAACACAGATACAAGGAAGATGTCTGAACTGGAATTTAGAATCATGATAATAAGAATACTAGCTGGGGTTGAAAATAGATTAGAATCCCTTTCTGTGGAGATAAAAGAAGTAAAACTAGTCAGGATGAAATAAAAAATGCTATAACTGAGCTGCAATCTCAAATGGATGCTATGGCGGCAAGGATGGATGAAGCAGAGCAGTGAATCAGCAATATAGAAGACAAACTTATGGAGAAAAATGAAGAAGAAAAAAGAGGGAGACTAAGGCAAAAGAGCACAAAGTAACAAATAGAGAACTCAGTGACATTAAAAAGGAATAACATCAGAATCATAGGGGTCCCAGAAGATGAAGAAAGAGGAAAAGGGGTAGAAAATTTATGTGAGCAGATCATAGCAGAAAATTTTCCTAACCTGGGGAAAGACACAGACATAAAAATCCAGGAAGCACAGAGAATTCCCATTAGATTCAACAAAAACTGACCATCAACAAGACATATCATAGTCAAATTCACAAAATACTCAGGCAAGGAAAGAATAACAAAATCAGCAAGGAAAAAAAGGCCTTAACCTACAGGGGAACACAGATCAGGTTTGCAGCAGACCTATCCACAGAAACTTGGCAGGCCAGAAAGGAGTGGCAGGATATATTCAATGTGCTGAATTGGAAAAATATGCAAAAAAAGAATTCTTTACCCAGAAAGGCTGTCACTCAAAATAGAAGGAGAGAGAAAGACTTTCCCAGACAAACAAAAACTTAAGGAGTTCATGACCACTAAACCAGCCCTGCAAGAAATTTTAAGGAGGACTCTCCGAGGGGAGAAAAGATGGGAGAAAAAAAAGACAAAAAGCAACAAAGACTAGAGAGGACCAGAGAACACTACCAGAAACTCAAACTCTACAGGCAACATAATGGCAATAAATTCACATCTTTCAGTATTCACTCTAAACATAGAGGACTAAATGCTTCAATCAAAAAAAAAAAAAAAAGGGTAACAGAATGGATAAGAAAACAAGATCCATCTATATGCTGTTTACAAGAGACCCATTTTTGACCTAAAGTCACCTTCAGGTTGAAATTAAGAGGATGGAGAACATCTATCATGCTAATAGTCAACAAAAAAGAGCCAGAGTAGCCATACTCATATCAGACAATCTAGATTTTAAAATAAGGACTGTAACAAGACATGAAGAAGGGCATTATATCATTACTATGGGGTCTATCCACCAAGAAGATCAAACAATTGTAAACATTTATGCTCCAAACGTGAAAGCACCCAAATATATAAATCAATTAATCATAAACATATAGAAACTCACTGATAACAATACCATAATAGTGAGGGACTTCAAGTCCCCACTTACAGCAATAGACAGATTATCTCAACAGAAAATCAACAAGGAAACAATGGCTTTGAATGACACACTGAACCGGATGGACTTAACAGATATATTTAGAACATTTCACCCTAAAGCAGCAGAATGCACATTCTTCTCGAGTGCACATGGAACATTCTCCAGAATAAATTACTTACTGGGACACAAATCATCCTTCAACAAGTATAAATGGATTGAAATCATATCGTGCATATTTTCAGACCACAATGCTATGAAACTTGAAATCAACGATAGGAAAAAATTTGGAAAGATAACAAAACTTGGAGACTAAAGAACATCCTAAAGAATGAATGGGCTAACCAAGAAGTCAAAGATGAAATTAAAAAGTACATGGAAGCCAATGAAAATGATAACATCACAGCCCACAATCTCTGTGATGAAGCAAAGGCAGTCCTAAGAGGGAAGTATATAGCAATCCAGGCCTTCATAAAGAAGGAAGAAAGGTCTCAGAACAAACAATCTTAAAATTTGCATGATATCCTTTCCTGATAAAAACCTCTTCAAGAAACTAGGGATAGAAGTATCATACCTAAAGATCATAAAAGCCATTTATGAAAGACCCACCGCTAATATCATCCTCAATGGGGAAAAACTGAGAGCTTTCCCCCTAAGGTCAGGAACACGACAGGGATGTCCACTCTTGCCACTTTTATTCAACATAGGATTAGAAGTCCTAGCCTCAGCAATCAGACAACACAAAGGAATAAAAGGCATCCAAATCGGAAAGGAGGAAGTCAAACTTTCACTCTTCACAGATGATGTGATACTTTATATGGAAAACTCAAAAGATTCCACCAAAAAAACTGCCAGAACTGATTCATGAATTCAGCAAAGTTGCAGGATATAAAATCAATGCACCAAAATCGGTTGCATTTCTATATACCAATAATGAAGCAACAGAAAGAGAAATCAAGGAATTGATTTCATTTAGAATTGCACCAAAAACCATAAAATACCTAGGAATAAGCATAACCAAAGAGGTGAAAAATCTATACACTGAGAACGATAGAAAGCTTATGAAAGGAATTGGAGAAGACACAAAAAAATGGAAAATCATTCCATGCTCCTGGATTGGAAGAAGAAACATTGTTAAAATGTCAATACTACCCAAAGCAATCTACATATTCAACGCATTCCCTATCAAAATAACACCAGCATTCTTCACAAAGTTACAACAAACATTCCCAAAATTTGTATGCAATCAGAAAAGACGCTGAATAGCCAAAGCAATCCTGAAAAAGAAAACCAAAGCTGGAAGCATCACAATTCTGGACTTTAAGCTGTATTACAAAGCTGTAATCATCAAGACAGTATGGTGCTGGCACAAAAACAGACACATAGATCAATGGAACAAAATAGAGAATCCAGAATGGACCCACAAACATATGGCCAACTAATCTTCGACAAAGCAGAAAAGAATATCCAATGGAATAAAGACAGTCTCTTCAGCAAATGGTGCTGGGAAAACTGGACAGCAACATGCAGAAGAATGACCACTTTCTTAAACCATACACAAAAATAAACTCAAAATGGAAGAAAGACCTAAATGTGAAGCCATCAAAATCCTAGAGAAGAAAGCAGGCAAAAACCTCTTTGAACTCGGCCACAGCATCTTCTTACTCAACACGTCTCCAGAGGCAGGGGAACCAAAGCAAAAATGTACTATTTGGACCTCATCAAAATAAAAAGCTTCTGCACAGTGAAGGAAACAATCGGCAAAACTAAAAAGTAACTAACAGAATGACAGAAGATATTTGAAAATGACATCAGATAAAGAGTTAGTATCCAAAATCTATAAAGAACTTATCAAACTTAACACCCAAAAAATGAATAATCCAGTGAAGAAATGAATGCAAAAGACATGAATAGACTGTTTTTCAAAGAAGATATCCAGATGGCTAACAGACACATGAAAAAATATTCAACATCACTCATTATCAGGGAAATATAAATCAAACCCACAATGAGATATGACCTCGCACCTGTCAGAATGGCTAACATTAACAACTCAGGCAACAACAGATGTTGGCAAGGATGTGGAAAAAGAGGATCTCTTTTGCACTGCTGGTGGGAATGCAAACTGGTGCAGCCACTCTGGAAAACAGTATGGAGATTCCTCAAAAAATTAAAAATAGAATTACCCTACAACCCAGCAACTGCACGACTAGGTATTTACCCAAGGGATACAGGCATGCTTTTCAAAGGCATGCACCCCAATGTTTATAGCAGCACTATTGACAAGGTATGGAAAGTATGGAAAGAAGTATGGAAAGTATGGAAAGAACCCAAATGCCCATCAATGGATGAATGGATAAAGAGGATGTGGAATACATATGCCATGGAGTATTACTCAGCAATCATAAAGAATGAAGTCTTAGCGGACAAGATGGCGGAGAAGCAGGGAGCTCTGTAATCCGCGCACGCCCGTATGGATTGAACTGAGAAGGACTGAAGGGATAAAACTTGGATTTGCAAGTGGGGGAAAGAAGAAACAGATGCCAGAAAGAAGACAACCTCAAAGATGCCTGAGTGAGTGACTGTGATCTGGGAAATTAGGGAATGGGCGGGTCCTGGTGGTAAAGGGGAAATGAGCCCCCGAGCCCAACACAGGGAGAGCGCGCTGTGCCCCGGAGAGACCAGGGGAAGAGAAAGAGAGATGGAAAACACACCAGAACATTCTCTAAGGGAGGAAAAACTCGCCTGTCTCCCCATATATAACTGCCGAGTGCCGGGAGAGAAATCCGTCCCATCTGGCCGGCGAGTTTTTCCTTGGGCGCAGCGGCATCCACTCCAAGCCTCACCGGGAGCCTTGAAAAGCGGCAGCGGCAGCGGTGGCTCCGTGAAAAGGGCGGCGCAAGCCGGACCGGGAGGCCAGCCGCCAGCGGGAGCGCATCTCATCCCCGGTGACGGTGTTGAACTGCACGGACTGGGATTTGGAAGTGAGGCAGAGCTTGGAGAATACAGTTTGGCTCGCCCGCAGCACAGGGAGATCGGACTCAGAAGGGCGGTTGCAACGCTTGGTTCCGGCAAAATTTGAGGCGGTGCCATACTTCTCCCCGCAACCACCAAGGCGGGGCCTCGGAGAGAGCAGCCCCCGAGACCTGACCTGACTCCAGACCACCCCCACCCGCACAGGGGAGTTGTCTTTTTTTTTTTTTCTTTCCTTTTTTCTTTGCTTCTCCTTCTTTTCTGCTGCCATCCAGATATATATCCCGTAGCATATTCTTATCTCTCCTCTTAGCTGGTTATATGCTTTTGGACTGCCCTCAGAATTTTGCTGTCTCTGTCCCCACCTTGTTGGGTTTTTTTTTTCTTTTTGTTTTTGATTCTTTTTCTTCTCTCTTTTCTTCTCTTCTTTCTTTTCCTTCCTTTCCTTTCCTTTCCTTTCCTTTCCTTTCCTTTCTTTTCCTTTCCTTTCCTTTCCTTTACTTCTTTCCCC
>CM053567.1:37631090-37660166 GCA_028646485.1 Cryptoprocta ferox | reverse complement strand
AAAAAAAAAAGAATGAAGTCTTGCATTTGCAACTAAGTGGGTGGAACTGAAGGGTATTATGCTAAGCAAAATTAGTCAGAGAAAGACAAATATCATATGACTTCACTCATATGAGGACTTCAAGATACACAACAGATGAAGATAAGGGAAGAGATGCAGAAATAATATAAAACAGGGAGAGGGAAAAAACATAAGAGACTCTTAAATATAGAGAACAGAGGGTTGCTGGAGGTATTGTGGGAGGGGAGATGAGCTAAATGGGTAAGGGGCATTAAGGAATATACTCTTGAAATCATTGTTGCACTATATGCTAACTTTGATGTATATTAAACAATAAATAAATTAATTAAAAAACAGTATCCAAAATCTATAAAGAACTTATCAAATCAACACCCAAAAAACAAATAATCTAGTTAAGAAATGGGCAGAAGACATGAACAGGCATTTTTCCAAGGAAGACATCCAGATGGTTAACAGACACATGAAAAATTGCTCAACATCACTCATCATCAGGGAAATACAAATCAAAACCATGATGGGATACCACTTCACACCTGTCAGAATGGCTAAAACTAACAACACAAGAAACAATAGGTGTTGGGGAGGATGTGGAGAAGGGAACCCTCTTACACTGTTGGTGGAAATACAAACTGGTGAAGCCACTCTGAAAAACAGTATGGAGGTTCCTCACAAAGTAAAAATAGAACTACCCTATGATTCAGCAATTGTAGTATTAGGTATTACCCAAAGGATATAAAAATACAGATTTGAAGTGATACATGCACCCCGATGCTTATAGCAACATTATCAACAATAGCTAAACTATAGAAAGAGCCCAAGTGTGCATTGACTGATGAATGGATAAAGAAAGCGTGGTATATATAGACAGTGAAATATTACTCAGCCATCCAAAAGAATGAAATCTTGCTATTTGAAATGGCATGGAGTGAGTGTATTATGCTAAGTGAAATGAGTCAGTCAAAGACAAATACTATCTGATTTCACTCATATTGGAATTTAAGAAACAAAACAGATGAACATAGGAGAAGGAGGGGGAACAAGAGAGACAAACAAACCATAAGAGACTCTTAATGATAGAGAACAAACTGAGGGTTGATGGAGGGAGGAGGGTGGGGATGGGCTAGATGGGTGATGGGTATTAAGGAGGGCATTTGTTATGATGAGCACTGGAGTGATGTAGGTAAGTGATGAATCACTGAATTCTACTCCTGAAACCAATATTGCACTGCATGTTAACTAACTAGAAATTAAATAAAAATAATAAACAGAAAAAAGAATAGCTAATTCCTCTGATGGTAGATCTTTTGGGATATCATAACCAGTTTTCACAGGATCAGGAGCCTTTCCAGGTCTGATTAGGGCTATGTGGATGGGAGATACCTGAGAATCATAGCTGTCACTTAGACTCCTACTCCCATAAGGAGAGGAAGGGCATATAGGACCTGACAGCACCATTCAAACCTTTTCATCAATGAAGCAATGAGGAGAAATGCTAACCCCAAAATTTCTTGGTAAGCAAAAGCAGTCCCTAGCCAACAGGCTAAATGGGCCAGATGACTAAAGCGGGTATCAGGATCAAACGGCGCATATATAAGGCAATATGACTCAGTGTTGCCTGTTGGTTTGATATAATTTTAAATCCACTTGTTTATGACTTAAGTGAAGTTGTTTTAACCCACTTGTTTATGACAAAAACAAAAACCATTGTTTTGATGCAAAACTAAAGATGTGTAAGGATATCATCATCTCAACTGTTCTCACCAGTTCAGAACTCTGTAGCTCAGCTACTGGTATTTAGACTCTATATTCTGAGAGTTTGTGAGGACTACCTGAGACTGTTTGATCTGGGCGAGGTTACACTTTGCTGATCTAAGTCAGCTCTTTGAAGACGTTGGGGCAATTAGCTCCTGCAATAGTAAAGGCACCTCTTTTAATGGTGGTGGAAAAAGCCATACAGCAGTCCTTTGAAGAATATCATCTTGCCTGTCAATCCCAGTGGTATCATTTGCTAGCAATGTGCTCTAGCAACAGGGGACTTTTACTGTGGTCCTGGCAGCTGGACATCAGCTTTCGGTTGGCTAAGTCATCTCTCCCAAATACCAAATCATATAAAGGCACACCTCAAGTAAATTTGGATTTTAATTCTTGTCTTCCCTCTCCTGGAATAATAGTATAATTAAACTATCATTGATTTGGACTATGTCATTTATTTATTGGTTTATTAAGAGAATTATCCTGTATGTTATTGGCTTGTGAAATTCCCACAGTGATCCTGTATTAAATAAATTGCTGGGAAAGATGAACTCTGTCTTTGAGAATCATTTGTCTCCAAAACAAAGCACCTGGGAATCATGACTACCAGACAGGGGCATAGCCCTGTATGAACAGTAGGGTCATACAGTGTCTGATAGTGACCACAATTCAAATGTCCTCGTCAATGGCACAGGGGAAAGTCTGCCCTAGGAAGATGGCCTGCTGGGTGAGAGACAAAAGGGGCCAGATGCCTGGGGGCAGGTTGGCAGAGTGCACTGCACATGTGCCAGCCATGGTGATTCAGCATCAATGCACCCTGGATCCAGGACTTGTAGGGATGGACCTTGTCCCCCATAGGGAATTTTGTGGGATTCACAGCAACGCCAAGGTCCACCCTGC
Organism: Cryptoprocta ferox; assembly: GCA_028646485.1. Taxonomy (NCBI): domain Eukaryota; kingdom Metazoa; phylum Chordata; class Mammalia; order Carnivora; family Eupleridae; genus Cryptoprocta; species Cryptoprocta ferox. The sequence continues at coordinate 37,657,493 of CM053567.1, read as the reverse complement.
TCCAAAATTCAGTTGCCTGTCCACTGATCTCAAGGAACCCCCTAGCCTTGGGGGTACCACTGAGAATTCCACTAATAGAGACACCTGGGGAAACTGACTCCCCATGTAGCAGCACAAGTCAATAGTCTGACTCAAAGACCTTCCCCTCTCTGCATCAAGAGTGCAGTGCAGGGAACCCTGAATCTACGAAGACAGCCTACAGGCCTGGGGTGGCCCTGTTCACTCAAGCCTAGAGGACCTGGATATCTGAGTGGGGGAGGTGGGCAGGGATCATTATACGCATGCTCCTGCAACTCCCGTCCTGCAGCGGGGTCTGTAGGATGAGTCCCTTGGTTGAGGCCATGTAGGTACAGGCTGAGCCACAGGTCGGGACTGCTGGGGGACACACTAGCCTGCCAAGATCCACTCTGTTTTACAACAGAATAGTTATTTCCTCTGATGCCAGATTTCATGAGATCTCAGAAGCCATTCTGGGCCTGACCAAGGATATGTGGTATGGGAGACACCTAGGAAATACAATTGCAAGACAGGCCCCTAGTCCCACAAAGACAATAAGGCCTCATGGGTATTGAAGGTGACCACTATTCAGGTGTTTTCACCAATGGTGCAGTTCTGGGAAAGACTATTCCAAGAAGATGGCTTGGTCTGCAAGGACAGGCCCAATATAAAGGAACAAGAGGTCCTGATACTTGGGGGCAGGTGCACCAGAGCAGATTGTACATGGGAAAGCTGCTGTGACTCATGTTTAGGCACCTTGGGACGGTCTTCCATATCCAGGACTTGTGGAGATGGGCTGGGCCCCCCATGGGGACTTCTGGGGGACCCACAGTGATGTGAAGTCCATCTCATTGGAAAACACAGTTGCTCTTTCTCCAAAGCCATATTTCAAGGAACTTGTTAGCCTTGCCATTCTGGCATAGCCAAGAATTCTGCTGAGAACACCTAAAAGATCTGACTCCCACCAAGGCTCCATGTATCCTCCTGGCGTAGCTCTGCAAGTGGTCTGACTCAAAATGAGCCTTCCCACTCTGCAGCAGAATTGCAGTTTGGGGAAGTCCTAGCTTTTGGAAGATGACCTTCTGGGATTGGGTAGCTCCTCTTCACACAGGCCTAGAAGTCTTGGATGCCTTACTCAGGTTGTAGGTGTGATTTGTATGTGCAGGCTGTGGGACTAAGCATCCTTGCTCTCTGAAGATGGTCCCCATATCTTGGCCTTGTAGAGATAGGCCATGCCACAGGTGGGAACTTCTGGGGAACATACCAGGGTGCCAAGGTCTATTCTGCCTTTAGAGTTACCAATTTTCCTCAAGTTGGATATATGTAGAATACTATATATATATATACACACACACACACACACATATATATATATACACACACACACACAAATATATGAATTGCACAATAACAAATATAGCAACATATACTTTTTAAATGCAAGACTGAATTTAGTAACATAATTTTCTGCCTAGTTACTTTGCATATCTAGTACAATTTTTCTGCTGGCAGCTCTGTGAATCAGACTACCTCCTATGTCAATGGTGACTTTGTTAAGCTATATAATCCTTCAGAAGGCAAATTGGCAATATGTAAAGAATTATAAAAATATTAAAGCCCTCTGGCCCATAACTCTATCTCTGAAAATCTATTTTAAGGAAATAATTTAAACTATAAGAAAACCATATGCTCATAGATGTTCACTGCAATAATTTTAATGATGATAAATGGAAGCAATTATATGCTAACTAATGGAGAATGATAATGGTGCATCATAGAAGGAATATTATGCAGAAATTAAAATTTCTGCACAGGAAATCACATTAAGGAACAGAGCACAATACAAGTCTTTATTGGTACAACTGGTAAAAAGCTGAGAAGAAAATTTTAAAAATTTACAGTTTATGAGTTAGGATAGTAGGTGACTTTCTCCTTACTAAGTGTTCTATAATTTTCCTACTATAATAAAAGTAAAAATCAAAGCATAATTGAGTTTTTTAAAGCATAATTGACCTGTAAGAGTGTACTTTATTATTTGTGATTCAACGAAGCACATCAAAATAAATGACAAGAAGTTTTGGCCTGTCACTATTCATTTGTTAATTTTTTCCCTTAATTTCAAACAGTGCCGAAGAAGAACAAAACATTTCTTGAAAGCTTTAGGAATGTCTTGGAAACCAAACTCATTAAATGATAGCAAACATTGTATCTCAAAGTGGCCACTGCATAGAAGGGGTCAGGCTGCATATCCACTCCTCATAAGTCAAGCCAAGGGGCTGTGCTATCTCCCCACCTGGTCCAAGGCTCAGAAACACCTGGCCAAGTTTTCAAAACTGCCAATATATTCATTTACAGTGAGAGGGAAAACTGCCCCATGAACAGAAAGGAGCACCACATGCAGTGGATATTCTTATCTCTGTAGCTAGACCCACACAGGAAGCCAAACCATTGGTAGCATCACTGTGACTTTCTAGCAGTCCATCTCTACATTAGGACTGCTCCACCTGAGGTCCACACCACTCTTAGCCAAACCAAACCTCTCTCTGCCATGGGCAGCAATTGCAAGGACAGCTGATCCCTCTCCTTGGCCCTTCTATTTCCATTTTCCTTCCTTGTCCTACTCTGTGCCTCATGTATCTGCCTTGTCAGCCTACATTCACAGGTTTTCTTGCCCTCTGGCTTCTAGCTGTAGGCCAGTGAAGACAGCAGCAAGATAGCTAAAGAACAGGGAGAGAAAGAGCATTTCCCCAACTGCCCACTGAATGGCCATCAATTTGGCAGTGCCTATCAGGTCCAAGGATGTCATTCCTCCTTCAGTGGTGACAGCTCCTCCAGTGTAAAGCCTCCAGATGCTTCACCTTCTTTTGTTGGTTTGCTTGGGCCTATCCACAACTTTGTAAATAATCTGTTATTAAACTCTCTTCAATTAACCCTTTAAGTGTACCATCTGTTTTCTCCCAGGACAAGTTTGACCTGAGGCCTCTCCACTGTCTGTACTTCAAAGGTTAATCAATGGACCAACTCTTCAGTCAACTAATGGGAGTTTTTCTAGATAAGCATTGGCCAGTGAAGCTTTCTGTGATGGTAAAAATGTCCATCTGCACTGTCTAACATAACAGCCATTAGCCAAATTGTCTATTGAGCACTTGAAATGTGATTAGTGAGACTAAAGAAGTGATAATTTTATTTAGTTTTCACTAATTTAAATTTAAATCACTACATGTAGCTTTCATATTTGGCAGCACAGATCTAGCCACTTGCTCAGTCAAGTACTGTTGGCTTGGTAGTTACTTGTTTGTCCTTCAAATGATATGCCTATGTCTAATCTTCTATGGTAGCAGTCTTCCAGGCCTTACAGCAACTGTATCCAAAGAGTCTAGACAACTTGCCAAAGTGGGTTGTGCGATAGTAGTTATGAGAGTCCAGGAGCTGGAACTTCCTGTAGCCAGGGGGAGGTGTAACAGTGCTGCACAGGGATTGTTTCATGGAGTCCCTGTTTCTGCCCTGTTTCTGCTAGGGAAGTGGAATAAAATTTTTTCCCTTTATCCAGATAGGAAAGAAAAGTCAGTAAATAGACAATAAGTTCAGAGTGGAGGAGTGACTTACTGACTGTGAGTTGGGGAAAGGAACTAGATATGCATAAACCAGGCTTTCTCCATCCTCCTGGGAACCAGATGTCAGTAAGAAGCATGTGTTCTGCCCTCTCCTCCATCAGGAAACCACACAAGGCAGGCCGCCAGGTGGAGGGCCTGAACTGACCCAATGTGTCTAATTCTGGGACTCACTATCAAAAAGACTTTTTCACAGTAAATATAAACTGCCTTACAATTTGCCAGTACTTAAGGAATCACCTAGGTCTCCCATCTGCTTTACTCTTGTCTTACTTCTTAAATAGTTCACAACTTGGGAAAGAAATTGTGGTGTTATTATTGGGACTCTTCACACACTCCATTTATGAGTCTGGTATTTTGTGATAATGACAATACCATCTGATATGGCAGGGAGAGTTACAGAAACAATGTAACCCCAAGAAGCAGCTCTGTGAAAGGAAGTGTGTACAGGAAGTGTAGGAGCAAGGAAATACGGCAAGGCTTATCATCATTATGAGTCTGAATCAAACCCTGTTTTAATAGTTACTTTATCAGTTGGGTATGTAGCTCCATCAGGGAATGCACCTTGTTTTCTACATTGTTGAACTGTCAGCACTTAGTGTTCTGCCATAGTAGTTGCTCAATAAATAGTTTTTGAATGAATAAATAAAATAAAATTGCAGTGGTAGAATCATGGACCTCCTTTACAGGTGAATACACTAAGGCCAGAGGACCTGATTATCCACAGAAAATATGCTGATTCGTGTCAGAAGCCAGGCTCCCAGGCTCCCACTGCTGCACTTTCTGTAACATGTTGCTTTTCTTCTCCTCCACACTGCCTCCCAACCCCAGGCTCCTGACAAATCAGCTCACCTTTAACCTAATTTACTTAAATGTTCCTTAATATCAGACTTTAATTTTTTTGGATTAGTCAAGCAAAGTAATTCCTCTCCCTAAAACATGGCTTGTCTACTCTTGTCTTGAACCTCTGTGTGTGCTATCCTCACTGTCTGAAACAGGCAGTGCCTCGCCAAACCAGATCCCTTTAATTGCCATTCAAACTGTCTCTCTTGTAAGAACTCCTTCCTGATCAACCTTTACCCCACTTCAGTTGTACCATTAAGGTATTTATTTTACTTATTTATATTACTATTCTTGTGAGCTATTGTAGTTTATGTAGAACTTTTGGTAGAATTGAAAGATATTAGTAATGTCACTCAGCTCTCATTTATTTGCCTTTCTCCAGAAATTACTTCCCTCCACTTCAATTCCCACCTGAGACACAGGGTGGGACCCAACAGCTATGTTTGTACTTTTAAGATGCTATCTTCCTGGTCATGGATGAATAATCCAAGTGTGAACAGCTGAGTCAACCTGAGCTAATCAGATGTTTCTCCCAGAAATTAGAACTTGTGAGTTAAGAGACATAGAGTTTTTTGTGGGGAGGGAGGTATTGAGGAAAGGACGCTTGCTACTGAATCGTGTGCAAAACAACATTCTAGAAAGAAAATTCACAAACCAACCTGCTGAGGTTCCTGATCCCCTTTTCTAGGGCTTGGGTTTTCAGACTTCCTTTGAATACATACCCCAGCATCTTTCCAGTATATTCTTGCTTCTGCATTAGCCACCTAGAGTTAGTTTCTGTGAATTTCTGTCAAACCAAGATATAATTCATTCTCCTCATTTTATTATTTTTAAAAGTTTTTTTTAAAATTTATTTTGAGATAGAGAAAGAGCACACGAGTGGGAGAGGGGCAGAGAGAGAGAAAGGGAGAGAATCCCAAACAGGCTCTGCACTGTCAGCATAGAGCCCAACATGGGGCTTGAACACATGAATGGCAAGATCATGGCCTGAGCCGAAACCTAGAGTTGGATGCTTAACTGACTGAGCCACCCAGGCGCCCCTTAATATCCTCACTTTAAAGATAAGAAAACTTGAGGCCTGGAAATATCTTCCTTTGGACATTTTTGGGCATGTTTGTCCTTTTTCCTTCCACTAGCTTGTCATTCACCTCTTTTCTGTCACACTTCTCACCCATATCCCATTTTCTTTTCCCTGCCCCGTGCTTGTGAATGCATACAGGTGAAAGTGCACTCCTTACTGTATGCAAAGTATGATCCATCTCCTTCTTCTCCAAAACTGCATGGCCATGTTTCAAGGGAGGCATTTTATAAAATATTCATTGTCTTTAAGGTCTTCTTGTCCTTGTTCTCTCCACAGCTATCCATCACTGTCATCCATCAAGGCTGAGATCCAGTAATGCAAAAAGCCCTATTTAATAACAAGACTCTGTAGATAACCTGCAAGTTTTACCAGACCAAGAATTAAAACCAAAGTTCTTGGTTCCATGACAAGAGACAGCAATAGCTAACACTTCCAGCTCAAAGATTTAGATTTTATATGCAGCTCTGCTTCTTTGTAAAGCCGTGGACAACGGACTAGATTGTGTTTAGACAGTCCTCCTTTAAATGCCGCTCGCAGTGCTGCCAATACTCACAGGGTTGGGAAACCAGGGTACAACATGAATGCGAATAGAAACTACCCTCTTTGTAAAGATTAAAACAGAATAGAAGTCCTGACTCCTTTATTTACTTATGTTAAATTCTGCTGTGAGGAAAAGCTAGCTATTTCTCACAGCAGAATTTGATGATGGGATTTAATGTCTTTCAGAAACTCACATTATTTTTTGATATTTTAAAAAATATCTTTTTACAATAACTACTCCACTAAATTCACAAAGATGGGCCACTTAATTGTAACTTTAAAACAGAAATTAAAAAGGAGGCTTGCAATGCCTTGGGGAATAAAGACTATTTGTTTTCAAAATTAATTCTGAAGTTTGATTTGTCATCTATGGCTTGATTTTTAGTACCTAATGATAACTTAGTATTTATATATTTTCAGTTCAGTTTGGCAGCAATATTTATTAGGTATTGCACTTACTGTGTCCCCAGATGTCTTGAAGTGTCTTTAAGGAGTTTAGTAACTCGATATAGAGACAAGTCTTACACATATAAAACAGTTTAAATAACAAGCTAAGACAGAATAGATTTATCCCACGGAGGTCAAAAAGCAGGAGATGATTACATAAATATTTTTATGATTTTCAGAGAATGGCTTCCCTTTCAAAAGCATTATATCAATTGACTATTCTGCACACTTAATAGACAAGACATTAGATTCTTGTCTTTGGATTCGTAATCCAAATTATGAAGCACACTTAATAGACAAGACATTATGCAATGACTCTAAAAATGGAACACTTCATTAAGTACATCTTTAAGTATTTAAATCAAGGAGAATAATTTTCAAGGCATGTTTCATAACCACTTAAAAAACACCATTTTCAAGGAAGTTAGAAAAGTACAGAGATGCCTTAAAAATTTACTTCCCTGTGTGATTTCAGTTGAAAAGCCTGTTAGACAGCTCCACTTCCAGACAGGCATGCTGGTTCAGAAGGCATAAGCTCCAGCCAGATGCTCACTCCATGAGTGACTCAGGAACATGTTTGTTGTTTTGTGGCAGGGGAGGCCAGCACTGCAGATAGATTGGCTTCTGTGGATGCCAAGCATACTTGAGGATTGCCACATGGTTGACACAAATTCAAGGGAATGTGAAATGTGACAAAGAAGATACCCAATCAGTTTTTCATTCTAGGATGACTGAATGTGTTCTAGTTAAGGACATAACTTGGGAGTCCAATGGTCTGGCTTGATATCCTGGCTCTACCATTCTTTAGCTGTGTAATCTTAAGGCAAGTAACTTCTCTGCCTCACTTTACCCTTCTGTAACATGGAGATAACAAAGGTTTCCTATGATGGTTAAATGAATTAAAACATGGAAGACATGTGGTGCCTGGCACACAGTAAACACTCAATTTAAGCCTTTTTTTTTTTTTTTTTTTTACTGAAGACTATTTGAATTGTTTTCTAAATAGTATATCAGTCCACAGAAGGAGGTGGTCTCTGGACCCTTTTCCTCAGGACCACATCCACCCAAGAAAAGAAACAGTGAAGAATGACAAAGTCCATGTGAATATTTGCTGCATCTACTTTACACATCATTTCATCTGCATGTGTGCCTACATTCTGTTGTCTATCCAAGCTATGTGATCTAGAACCCTGAAAATCTCAAGATAGGCACCAGGATGGAGTTAATAAACTGAGGTCATTTAATCATTTTTTCCATTCCAAAGCATATGGTAGGCAGAGGACGAAAATAGAGCCAAGCAAATAGAGAAGAGAGAACAAAGAAGCCTGAGCAAGATAATCCTCCTAGAGAGATGAAGAAAGATTCTACCTCATCAGTGTTTTGAATACTTAAATCAATCCTGTGACATTTCTGTAAACATTGGGCATTTTATTTTTTAAATAAATGTTTATTCTTTTTTGAGAGAGAGTGTATGAGCAGGAGAAGGGCAGAGGTGGGGGGACAGAGCCAAGGTGGGCTCTGTGCTTATGACAGTGAGCCCAATGCAGGGATCAAACTCATGAACCATGAGATCATGACCTGAGCTGATGTTGGACGCTCAATCGACTGAGCCACCCAGGTGCCCCACCAATGGGCTTTTTAATAGTGTAGGTGGTGATCAGGACATTTAAAATTTGGTGATTTTTTTTTTTTTGCCCAAATAATCCTGGTCTTCTGCTATAGGAATTTGGTAGAAATCTACTTGAAATCTTTATTACATCAATCTAAAGAATGTTACCCTTTCCCACTGGACTGAAAACCTGAGGGCAAAAGCCTTATCTATCTTGCTTTTTTTTTTTACATACTCTCCCACCTAGCACTGTGCTTAGAACATACTGGCAGCAGCACATTTTTTTTTTTTTTTTTTTTTTTTTTTTACTGTTGGATCAGATCCCGGAAACTTGTACCTGAGAATAATTCAAATAGTTCAGTTCCACACGGGTGCCCATGCATTTGCACACCTCCCTTTGGAAGTGCTAAGGCACAAGCTGGGAATATTCCAAAAATATTCAAGTGTTGGAAACCTATCGAGGGTTCTAGTCTCCAAAGCCTCACATATCACTAGCCACTCACTAATCACTGTATGATAGGGTCCAGATCTGACATCATATGACGTTTGACAGATGGCAAAGTAGTTTTGAAATTCATTTGATGCATCATTATAACAAACACCGAAAGGACCTTTATATTCCCCCAGACCCAAGCAGGGTCCCACTACCAGCACAGAGCCTGATGTGGGACTTGATCTCACAAACTGTGAGATCATGACCTGAGCTGAGAGCAAGAATCAGATGCTTAACCGACTGAGCCACTGAGGTGCCCCTAGAATTTTGAACTTTTAGACTCCTTTTCTTATAAATCCTTCACGATGTAGTTGAGGAAACTGAGGCTGGAGAGAGGAGTGACTGAGCCCTGGACCCCTTATTTGTTCTGTAAGAGCCAAGATAAGTTTCCAGGTATCCCTACTCCTCTTTGGATTCTTCATTTGGTCTTATTCTGCTCCAAACTGTCATCTCTCTTTCTATCATAGGCCATTTCTACAAAAGAGTAGTGTTCAGATTGTAGGGACTCATTTCCAGAAGCACAGGTGTTTTAGTTAATGATCAACTCACTACTTTCAAAAGTGGAGCTGAAAAAATTTCCTTTTGTTTTTTAATTAAGTTATTCCCCTGCCAAAGAACACAAACACACTAGATGTGGGAAAACAGAAGCCAGTCCCAGTGCTGTCTACTGTCACAATGATATCCATTTGGGGAAGGAGAGGCTACTAGCTGCAATGAATACAGCTCCCACCATTCTGGGCAGAGGATAGCAAGTGGTGCCAATGCAGGAGGGAGGGGACAGTGGCCTAAGGCTGGCACGTCCCCAGCAAGGGGAAGGAAGTGGTTCCATTGAGGATTCCAATGAGAACAGAAGAAACCAGAGTGTATGTCATTCCACAGGCTAAGAAGGACCAAAGAACACCAGCTATCATGAGGGTAATGGTCATGGCTCTCATTGAGATGACCAGTTAAGCATGAGCTCCATAGCTCATGGATAAAAATAACCCACCAATCCTTCAAGTTACCTTGACTGAAGCCAATTATATGCTTGCAATTCAAATATAATATTTGTGCCTAAGAAACTTATATTATTGTACTATAACACATTTTGTCATCTTTATTATACGAGAATATTTATAAGCTATAGCTCATAGAAGAAAGCAGTTTATTAAGAGAAAAATTCTTTTTACCTGGTAACATTTGCTCTGAGAGCCCAGATTCCCCCAATAGACAGATTTCCTCTAAGGACCCATATTAATACAGATGATTAATGAAAATAAATAATTCAATTTTTTCTTTAATTAAACTAAATAAATAACTTTCTAAAATTTCCCTTTCTGGATATTTGGTCATCTTAATTCAATATTTTCTTTAATTAAAATAAATAAATAAATACCTTTCTAAAATTTATCTTTCTGAGTGTTTGGTTATTCCAGAGGTCCAATACCATTTTGCAGAGTGGCAGGTGAAGTAGTTTTCACTGTTCCATTTTCACAGAGAAAGATGGAGTATTTTGGTCCCTGTGAATCCTACTTGGTAGACTGGCATTTTGGCACTTTATGTAGTGAGTGGTCTTTAGTTTTACTTTGTGATTGTGCTCAGAATTTCAAAATAGCACCCCAATAAGGGTTAAACCACTAAAGATGGAGATGTCAATTCAGGGAACTTAGAATACCTTTGCAAGTTGAGCCACTGTCATTGCATGTGGTAAGAACTCCTTTCTTTTTTGAGTGTTTAAAGCAAAACTATTTACCACACCATACTATCTATTCCACTCTCGCTTCCTCATGATTCATCTCTCCTGTAGTTTAACAACTGATCTTTTCAATTCTGCTCACCTGCTCTAATTTCAACCCACAGATTGCAACATATTGGATATTTGATTTTAATGTGGCTTAATTTTCCTTCTTATTTGGCTTCCAAACTTGGACATACTCTGATTATCCAGTGAGCCCACAGGTCAGTATTAGAGCTGCTTTCTTAATTTTAGACAAAGTATAGTCCTTATTCTGCTACACTTCTGACACTGATTGGTCAATTATGCAATCTTAGCTTTTAAAGTGCTGTTAGAAGTGTATTTTGGTAGCATTGTAAATCTTAACCATAAGATTGTTAGAAAGAAGAGCCAATTTTTATAAGCTGTCATGGAAATGATAGGGAACAATGAGAGGGTTAGCATCTTGGAACCAAAACATGATTCCTGGCTTGTAAAGGTAATCTGTTATGGGGAGGCCCACAAAGGCTTCCTGTACGGACCACCAAATGTGTGGTCCCCTGATCAGATAGAAGGGTGGGGCCACCAAATGTGGGCGACCGATCAGGTGGAGACCAGTGGTATGGAAGGTGAAAGAATTCACCCAAGGTACAACAGAGGAGATAGAAATTTATCCTTTTAAGAGTCCTTTAAGGGAACAGGGGACAAGACAGTGAGGGAGAGACTATTTGCAGACAGTGATGCGGGGGCCTGTAGTTAAAGGGGGAAGGTGAGGAGGTATGGAAACACATGCAATTTTCCTTTTTTGGTACCTGTGAGTATCTGTGAGTAACCCATTGGTCAGGTAGGGCTTATGGATATTTTGATGTGAGTCGCCTAATGGGCCTGTTTGTACTCAGCCCGGGGGCTGGGGGGTGGGGCACCATAGGTCTTTCTACCTTATTTGGTTTCCATTGTTAAAGTTGGTTGCCTAAAAGGGGCCTCTACATTCCCCCCTGAACAATTTTGACCCTTAAATCTTTAAAGTTGCTGAGGATGGAAGGCCTTATCTTCTGTAACTGCCTCGTGCTGAATGAGAGGCATAGAGATATCTGTACCTATGGGTCAACATTGATCAGTTGGGATTTAATAGAAACTATGGAAGGCCAAGGTAGCCGTGTCTAGAGTTGATAACATATGGGAGTCTCCTTGAACAGAGAGGATCATCTATCAGCTAGAAGTTATAACAGTGAAGGAGTCTTGGCACCAGATGAAGAACCATGGGAGAAAATAGCAAAACATGATTAGAATAGCAAGAAGTAAAGAAGCCCAAATAAGAGTCCTTTGATAGTTAGCAAAAATCCTCCTGTCCAGGAGTTTAACCAGTTAGTAAAAGAAAGGGAGGGGTCTTTTAGAGTACCAATTTGAGTGTCCATGTCAGTTAGAAACCCAGAAATGTTTATGTGGTAATCTGGAATGTATACACAGCATTCAGTTTTTATGATAGCACATATTCCACCTTGTGCAGCAGTTACAACATCTAATATCATTCTATTTTGTGAAACTACTTTATGTACTTGTGTTACTTCAGTATTTAATAGGGAAATGCTATTTTTATTGTCATTTAGGGCTTTGACTGTGTACTTATTAAAAGCTTCATGTGCCAAGTGACATCTTCCAGTCCTAAAGAGGGAATAAAGATGGATGCAAGGCGGTCATACTAACACAGAACATGTCCACCATTGTTTTAAATTTGGAAGATTGGCTGATTTGGTAATGGTTTTAATAATGCATCTATGCACCAGGCAAAACCCAGAGAACAGTGGCCTACCTAGCCTGGGAGAAGCCATGGCCACAGGTTACAGCCCCATAACCATTGGGTCCTGTTAGGAACCAGCCATCTAATTCTGGACTTCCTTGCCCAGTCAGTAGCAAACCAACAGTGGCCTGAAAAGCAATGATCTGTGAGCATATTTTTGATGACAGCCATCCTAACTAAACATGTGCTGTTTGTCCATGTATCATAAGTATAGTTCTTTGTTCCCAGCATAGAACTGCCTTTTGACTTAACTGTACAATTGTGGGGGTAAGCCACAAATATTCATCCCAGATTTGATACATTCCATCTGGTGTCTACTGAGAAGCTGGGTTTCATAACTTAGACATCCTCTGGTACCTATTTATTTGTGGGTGAGTGAATTCAGTCAGAACCTTAATGGTTTGAGAGTACGAAAAGGCATGATTGTGGACTAGAGGATTCCAGGTGGCACTGATCATAGGCACTGATCATTTTGTTTTGTTATAGGCCTATCATGAAATATATCAGTATTTGGGTCATAGATCATATCTAATACATAGTAATATAAGGAATGTGAATCTATGCCCTGAAATGGGGAGACCCACTGAGGCAGACCAGATGTGCTTGATACAGGCAGAATTCTACATATCCAGCAAGCTGTTTGATTTTGAAGTTCAGCATAATGCTGTGCCCATTGTAAGAAGGAATTGTCAGTATAAATTGGGGAAAAGGGAATGAAAAAGAGAGGCAAAACCATCATTGTCATTTGAAGAGAAGTTTGAGGTCTTTCATAAGTTCACAGGAGTAAGAAGATGCATTAGCTGACACACAATGGATTCCTGTGGGGAAGGTACAGGGTTAATTCTTGATATATGAGTCCATGAGGAATGTCTTAATTTTATGGCCAAGGGAGTACTTAATATGACCAGGTAGGTGCACTTCCATTTTGGAGTAAAATCCCCTGCTGTACTAGACTTTCAATCCTTTAAATAACCATGTCTCCTGGGTTTATATGGGGTGGGTTGCTAATAACTATCAGATCAGGTTTGGGAGATATGGCCTGTATATTCGTTTAGAGATTTATGAATATTAACTCCACTTTTTGGGCAGACGTATTTGCTGGGAAGGCTTTGGCCTCAATAGTCTCAGATAGACAGACTATAATATACCCAGCTTTTCGTATCTCTTTTTCCATGAAGCTAGTGCTATCAGTAAACCAGTTGTCATCTGCAGTATCAATAGGAGAATCATTTAACTCTGATCTTCTAGAATAAACAAGATCAATAACCTCTGAATAGCTATACTCTACAGAAGTACGATGGTCAGATCCAGGCATAAGGGCAGTTTTAATTTGCAATGACTTTAAGAGAATGGAAGAAGATTGGAAACCTTAGTTTGGAGAACCATAGCTAGATATTTGAGGAAACCAGAAGAATTCAGAATCCAGTCTGGTTTATGATAAATAGCATTAAAATCTAATATCTACAAAGATGTTATTGAAACATGTTTGTTATAATCACCCTCATTTTTATCAAAGATAGTCATATCAAGACTATTTAAAACACAGGTCCAAGTTTAACAAACTTGGCCTAATTATTTACATAAGCTCAGCAACAATATAGTGATTGGACACATAGATCTTTTAAAATTTGTTTGGACTTTTTTTTTTTTAGTTTCAAGTTAGTTAACACGCAGTGTAGTGTTGGTTTCAAGAGTAGAACCCAGTGATTCATCTCTTACATATAACACCCAGTGATTCATCTCATCCCAACAAATGCCCTTCTTAATGTCCATCATCCATTTAACCCATCCCCCCACTTACCTCTCCTCCAGCAACTCTCAGTTTGTTCTCTGTATTTAAGAGTCTCTTGTGGTTTGCCTTTCTGTCTGTTTTTATCTTACTTTTCATTCCCTTCTCCTATATTCATCTGTTGTTTCTCAAATTCCACATATGAGTAAAATCATATGATATCTGTCTTTCTTTGATTGACTTATTTTGCTTAGCAAAATACATTCTAGTTTCATCCATGTTGTTGCAAATGGCAAGATTTCATTCTTTTTCATTGCTGAGTGTTATTACATCCATTGTATTTATGTGTACACACACACACACACACACACACACAAATATATACCATACCTTCTTTATCCATTCATCATTCGATGGACATTTGGACTTTTTCCATAATTTGGCTATTGCTGATAGTGCTGCTATAAACATTGGAGTGCATGTGCTCCTTGGAATCAGCATTTTTGCATCCTTTGGATAAATACCTAGTAGTGCAATTGCTGGGTTGTAGGGTATTTCTATTTAATTTTTGAGGAAACTCCACACTATTTTCCAGAGTGGCTGCACCAGTTTGCACTTTCACTAACAGTGAAAAAGGGTCTCCCTTTCTCCACATCCTCACCAACATCTGTTGTTGCCTGAGTTGTTAATTTTAGCCATTCTCACAGGGGTGAAGTGATATCTCATTGTGGTTTTCACTTATATTTCCCTGATGATGAATGATGTTGAACATCTTTTCATGTGTTTGTTAGCCATTTGGATATCTTCTTTGGAAAAGTGTCTGTTCATGTCTTCTGCCCATTTCTTCACTGGATTATTTGTTTTTTGGGTGTTGAGTTTGGTAAGTTCTTTATAGATTTTAGATACTAACCCTTTATCAGATATGCAAATATCTTCTTCCATTCTGTCCAGTGCCTTTTAGTTTTGTTGATTGTTTCCTTCTCTGTGCAGAAGTTTTTTATCTTGATGAGGTCCCAATAGTTCATTTCTGTTTTTATTTCCCTTGTCTCTGGAGACATGTCAAGTAAGAAGTTGTTGCAGCTGAGGTCAAAGAAGTTGCTGCCTGTTTTCTCCTGTAGGATTTTGATGGTTTCCTGTCTCACATTTAAGTCTTGCTGGAACTTTTGAGAAGGAATCTCTAGATTGAATTTCTAATAGCCTCCTAAGGCCAGAATCCAAGCCAAATATTTGTCATCAGATTTGCTTACATTGCCTGTAGATTGGGGTGCATTCTTCTTTCTTGAGTTTCCCAAAATATCCTTAGGTTCCTGCACCTGCCAGGAAGCGACATTCTTTACTCACCTGGTAAGGCTGCTGGAAACTCTGTAAGCAAGATATCAGACCAACATTTCAAGGGGCTCTATTGGCTCCATAAAGTCAACCTTAGTTCCTTAAAGCTGTCTGGTCATATCTGAGTCTATGCATGTTTCTCAAATATGACATTCCTGTCAAAGCCTTGGTAATATAACCAGTGTTTCCAATGGTGTCTTGTTATAAGAAGAACAGATTATTGTTAAACTTATGTAGATAACTATAACTGTCATGAAAGAAAGAATACTCACTGAGACTTTTCTGAATTCTAGAGGGCTCAGGTAGGGAGAAAAGTTAAATGCTTCAACTTCTTCACAAAGGAATATTTTATCATAGTTCTGCATATCATGAATATCTTAAGAGAAAACTTCCTTAATCTGGAAGAGCAAAAATTAGAGAACCAGCAATGCTTCAAAGTCATAAAAACTTCAATCATCTTCCTTAATTCATTTAGTCCCATGTTACTAATTCTTGTTCAATTTGAATGAAGCTTTTAGTTAGTTTTGGAAGTTCTTATCCATTTTAGTTTTATGATCTTAAAGATATTAAATACTGTATTTGTCAAAAGTCCTTTTTATGAATCTCCTTGAAGATGAAACTCATTTTGCAAAAGAATAAGAACAATAACTATAAATGACAAAGGAATCAAAAATGGATATGTTTAAAAATCTGATATGAGATTTACCAAAACATGTTAAAACTTCAGGAATTGCAAATAATCTCTAGAATAGCTATAGTATTTACCCAAACAACATAACCTAGGGCATAACAGTATTTGCTAAACAATGCTTCTAGAGTAACTTAACATACCAAATTGAAAGGCCTAATTAGTAAAAAAATACTTCATTTACAATTCAAATCTCAAAGAAGTTTGTTAAAACTTCAGAAAGTTATAAAGCACAAGCCTAAAGAGAATTAGGGATCAGGGCACCTGGGTGGCTGAGTCAGTTAAGCTTCCAACTTTGGCTCAGGTCATGATCTAATGGTTTGGGAGTTTAAGCCCCATGTCAGGCTCTGTGCTGATAGCTCAGAGACTGGAGACTGCTTTGGATTCTGTGGCTCCCTCTCTCTCCGCTCCTCCCCAACTTGTGTTCTGTCTGTCTGTCTCTTTCTCAAAAACAAATGAACGTAAAAAAAAAAAAGAAAAAGAAAAGAGAGAGAGAATTAGGGATCAACAAAGACCTGATAAAGATAAAACAGAAACTTTGGTTTTTTTTGGCAGACAAAAGAGAAAAAAAAAACCTTCACTTACATTTATTTTTGTCAAGAGTAGACCAAGGATCTAAGAAAACTTTGTCTTTTTAACACAGAATCAATCTTATATCAGTGTACTCTTAAAACCCATTCACTTCAATCTTAGTCCAACCTGATCACATATTAAAATTCTAAAGCTTTCCCTTCCAAACCTTCTACAACTTTCTGTTACGTTCAGATTTTGTCCCAAGCCTTTTCTCTCCAAATAATCAATCTTATTTTAGGACAAAATTACTTGCTTTTTCCCCCTTCAACAAAAATGTATTCCCATTCCCTATATCTTTCTTACACATCTCTTGCTTTCCTCCATACGAGAGTTGCTTTCCTTATTTCCATCAGTCCTTAATTACATTTAGCAGAAGTTTAACTCTTAGCAACCTTAGTCTCCAGTGAAAGCTAAGTAGTGACCAATTGTGAATTCTTTAGATAGCAAATTTATGAATCAAGGAAGCACAAAGTATATTTTCCAACAGACCCAAGTCTCTTTAGTTTCTCTGCAATAAGAAGCCAAAAGCAGAAAACTTTATGTTTAGTCATTTATGTTTCAGTATTTTATTTATTTGGAAAAAACTTAGATATCCAATTATTCAATCCAACTTATCGTTTAACTTAGCAAAACTTCAAAGTTTCAGGTTTGATAGCTATTCACAGGGTCAGACAGGCCACTGATTGTGTCAGATTGAGCAAGACACAATCTACAGTTTTTGCAGAGGTAGGAGTTTGGGGACAATGCCATGAAGATTTGCACATATGAGACCTCTGACCATTTGTAGGAGTTCCAGCAAAAGAGATCAAATTGGAAAATAGTATTATAAGAAAGAGTTTTGGGATGCCTGGGTTGCTCACTCTGTTAAGTGACCGACTCTTGATTTCAGATCAGGTCATGATCTCAGAGTCGTGAAATTGAGC
The DNA here is from genome assembly GCA_028646485.1 of Cryptoprocta ferox. Classification (NCBI taxonomy): domain Eukaryota; kingdom Metazoa; phylum Chordata; class Mammalia; order Carnivora; family Eupleridae; genus Cryptoprocta; species Cryptoprocta ferox. Next base: position 37,640,139 of record CM053567.1, on the reverse strand, counting down.
CCTGCATCAGGCTCCACACTGAGCTTGAAGCCCACTTAAGATTCTCTCTCTCCCTCTCTCTCTCTGCCCCTCTCCTTCCTGAAAGAAAGAAAGAAAGAAAGAAAGAAAGAAAGAAAGAAAGAGTACCATGGAAGAGCCATATCTCTTTATCTGGGAGTTTGTACTAAGGCCAGGAAACATTACATAAAATGATGAGATATTTTTTTCTTCAGAACTTGGGGGTCAAATTTGTTCCAGTTTTTAAGAATATAGCCCAAGGGTGAGTCTTAAGGAATAGAGGGGGTTCGTTCCATAGTGAGAAAGACTAGTCGCCTATTCCCAAAGGGGTGCCCCACCAAAAGGAATGGAGTTTTGACTAGCGGTTACAATTTCAGTGAGGGCATCTCACTGACCTGAAAAAGGACCAGATTTTATACTGGGTGACTGACTGTATTCGGGTGTCTCACCAAGAAGAGGGTCACAGCAAATAGTGATGGCACTTCCTGTTGGGGCGTCCCATGCAACAGGAAGAGCCAGATGTGGAGTGGCAGAACCCAGTCAGAAAAGGAATGGGAATGATTCACCACTCAGATGCATAGGAATGTGTTTACCTGTAGATCAAGGTGGCAGCTGGATCTATGGGAACAATGGAAAAAGAGAAGGGAGAAGAAAAAAGTAAGGCAGCTAAATGTCAAACAGTATTAGGAAAGGGTCCCAACTGAGTCAAATTGCTGCCACTGGCTGCACCACACATTAAGAACAGACCTTAGAGGATAAAGTGATAAAGCAGAGGAAAGGGGTCCTTTGTCTTCATAAACATGGACAGTCCAACCTGTTTGCTCTCAGACCTTCAGACCACACCAAGGAGCTACCCTAGCCAGAGATCTTCAGTTGTCTGGGAAGTTCTAGGGTTAGCCTGCCTAAGGGCCAAAAAGAGAAAGGAGAGAGAGGGAAGAATCCTTCCAAAGGGCAAAAGGTGAAATCCCTCACCCTTTTGGGTAAGGGCAGTCCAGTGGTTTCTCCTGGATGTTTGGATTCTCACTAAGGAGTAATCTTGGCCAGAGGTCATCAGTTCCCCAAGGAGTACTAGACTTGGTCCACTGAAGGAAAGTCCAGAGAAATTCCTTGAGAATCCAGGGAGAGTTCCTGGCTGGCAAGGCTCCCTATATGGGCCACCAAATGTGGGAGACTACAAAGACTCCCTGTATAGGCCACTAAATGTGGGATGACCTGATCTGGTGGAGGCTGGTGGCATGGGCAATGAAATAATTCACCCAAAGCAGAACAAAGAAGATAAAAGTTTATTAAATATACTGCAAGGGAGCAGCAGGCAGGACAATGTGGGAGAGACTGTCTGTTACAAGGCTGTGATGCAGGGCTGTAGTTGAAGGGAGAAGGTAAGGAGGTGTGGCAACATATGGAATTTTTCTTTTTGGTACTTGTGTTAGGATGTACGTAACCCATTGGTTGGTTTATGAATATTTTGAGGTGGGTCACCTCATAGGCCTGTCTGTACTCAGCCAGGGGATTGGGGGTCACTGTGGGCCCTTCTACATTATTCAGGTTTCCATTGTTCAAGTTGGTTGCCTAAAAGTGGTCTCTAACATTAATTATTTCATTAGTCTCTCAGATATTAATGGAGTATCTACTAGCTGCCACATACTTGCCATGTTCTGAGGTTGCAACAAAGAATGAGACCAATTTTTCCCTTAAGAAAAGTATAGCCTCACAGGGCAAAAGACCTATTATAACTTGATGTTATAAAATACTGAATAAGTGCTTCAAAGTGTACATAACAGGCATTATAGGGACACTCAAAAGGGGTACCTAACTCTTTCATGGAGGAGAAGAGAGGTCAGGATAGGATTTGCAGAGGAGCCTGCAAGGATGATGATGAGTTAGCTGGGTTGTTTTTTTTGTTTTGTTTTGTTTTTTAATTTTGTTTTTGTTTTGTTTTGTTTTGGTGGAGGAGAATAGGAGGGAACAGTGTAGAGAGAAGAAAGGGAAGAGCATTCCAGAAAAGGAGATGGCATGTACAAAGATGGAGAAGCCAAAAAAATAGCATGGTGATGCAAGAAAATAGATAAATTATTGTATTGTTGAAGCCAAAAGTGTGAGGCAGATACTATAAGGGAGGAGCTGGAGAGGGAGGCAGGAGCCCACCTGGGGGATAGAGAGCTTTGACCTTACCATCTCAGTAATGGATTTTGAGATGTAATAACACAGTTGGTTTAAAATATATAATATATTCTTTTCTGTTGCTGTGTCTAAGATGGATTTGGAAAGAATAAAATGAGAAGAAGGAAGACCACTTAGGAGTTTAGATCGGTTAGAAATTCAGAGAGATATGATGAAATTCTGGACCAATGACAGCGCAACTGGAAATCTTGTGATGAACTGAGAAATGTTATGCATTAAAATTGAGATGGTTTGGACACCTGGGTGGCTCAGTTGGTTAAATGTCCAACTTTGGCTCAGGTCATGTTCTCATAGCTCATGAGTTCGAGCCCTGCCTGGGTCTCTCTGCTGTCAGTACAGAGCCTGCTTTGGACCCTCTGTCCCCTTCTCTCTCTGCCCTCCCCTGCTCATTCTCTCTCTCTCTCTCTCTCTCTCTTTCTCTCTCTCACTCTCAAAAATAAATAAAAGATTAAAAAAATAAAAAAAGGAATTGACCTGGCCAGATTAGAATTAACATGGGATGAGAAATAGTAAAGAAAGGGGGAATGTAGGGGCGCCTGGGTGGCTCAGTTGGTTAAGCGTCCAACTTTGGCTCAGGTCATGATCTCAGGGTTTGTGGGTTGGAGACCCGCGTCAGGCTCTGTGCTGACAGCTAGCTCAGAGGCTGGAGTCTGTTTTCAGATTCTGAGTCTCCCTCTCTCTCTGACCCTCTCCTGTTCATGCTCTCTCTCTCTCTCTCTCAAAAATAAATAAAAACATTTAAAAAATTTTAAAAAAAGAAAAGGGAAATGCCAAGAATAACTTGAGGGACTAGTTGATATAACCAACTAAAAGAGATTAAAATAAAGAAGAAAATGTTAATTCTGTTTGAACTTTGTTGAGATGGCATTCAGGTGTGATGCTGACATGTCCATCAGGCATTGTATTATCCAAATCTAAATTTCAGGAAAGGTGTCTGGGTTCCAAGTACAGGTTTAGGAGGCATCCACATACAAGTAGTGCCAAAAAATGCAAGTAGATGAAATCACACAAGCAGAGTCCATTAGAGTTGTTAGAATCAGAAAAGTGGGCTTAAGAAGCCAACATTTAAAGTGGAAGATGAACAACCCATGAAGAAGCAGAGATGAGCTGATCAGAAAGATAAGGAAGATCAGGAGAATGGACATTCACAGAAAATGAAGGAGTAGCAAGTTTCTACAAGGAGGAGACAGCTCAAGGGTCGCAGCTAGGCATTGTGAATTAGGGGTCAATATGTGCTTAAGTCATGATATTTTTGCTTTATCTGTGTGATATTTACAGGTTATGACTTTAGTTTTACATTCTTTAAGTCAGTCATCCTCTTTGTTCCTTTTCTGACATTCCAGTCTCAGTGAGATCATTTGTGTGGTGGTTAGTGGCTGTGAACATGCATTTAAAGCTTTCTGGAAAACTTTATTTGAGTATAGTCAACACAGTGTTAGATTAGTGTCAGGTGTACAACTTAGTGATTTGATGAGTTTATACATGATGCTATGCTACCCACAAGAATATAATGCACTAGGGAAATTATTATGATTTCTAGATGCAGGATAATTCCCAATGTTTGAGAACACGTCAGATCCATGGTCCCCAAACCCAAACCAATCAAAAATCAAATAAGTCAAAGAAGACCCTGTGGGTGTGCCTGGGTGGCTCAGTTGGTTAAGCGGCCAACTTCGGCTCAGGTCATGATCTTGCAGTTCGTGAGTTCGAGCCCCACGTCGGACTCTCTGCTGACAGCTCAGAGCCTGGACCCTGCTTCTGATTCTGTGTCTCCCTCTCCCTCTGCCCTTCCCCTGCTCACGCCCTGTCTCTCTGTCTCTCAAAAATAAATAAACGTTTAAAAAAATTGAAAATAAATAAAAGAAGATCCTGTGGAAGTCGGCACTTTTTAAGGAAAGTGGCCTGTTTTGTGATCTTATGTAATTGAGTTGTAACATCCCCAGAAGTGTTAATCCAGGTACAGCAAGGGGAGTTGGTCATAGCACAGGCACCTCGTTGCTCAGCTAAAAGGTAACCAAGAGCTACTTTATCAAGAAGAACTTTGGCCAAGAAGTCTAAGGATCTTTGTTGTGCAGCTATTGCTTTAGCAACAGTTTCTGTAATAATTTTAAAAATTAAGAAATTAGTCTCATTTCCATTTATTTCTAACTAGGGAAATAGGGATCTATCAAAAGGAGTAAATCCTAAATCATGAAAGCCTCTTGTTAGGTCCTTTCTAATTTTACAATGTAAATTTAGGGGAGTTGAGAGATGTCTTATTTCACTCGTGAAAAGTTAGGGGCACAGTTAGATTTTCTCCTAGCCTGAAATAAAAGGTTGTTTTAAATTCAGAGGTTACCACCCTTAGCAATGGCCTGGGGCATAAAGATAAGGGTGTTGTCTTCCTTTCCAGACCAATGCCAGAGTAAAGGAAAGGAAAAGTAGAAAGGGTGTAGTTCAGTTAAAGTATAGTCTTGATGTGTTTGTCTTGGGTGAAGCAGTCTACCTTGATGTCACCTCCTTCTCTTTCTCATACATTTGATTTGGAGGTCCCCAGCATCTGTACAGGATGAGGTGTCATGTAGAGCCTTTTTCTAGTTGTGTGATGTGTACCCTAGGCTTAATGCCTATTAGTTTTAATAGCAGTGTCAGCAGTCAGAAGCATTTGGTAAGGTTCTTTCTAAGCTGGGCTCAAGAGCTGTCTTTATCTGATGATGATTTTCAAAATACCTAAACACTAGGCTGTAAACTGTGACCAACAGGATCCGTTGAATTGGAATCTGGAAAGGCTTTTTTAATCTGTTGATGATAGGCCTAAACATAAGACGTTAGAGACTTATAGCAACTGGTCATACAAGCATGAGTCAACAAGGGACTAGCAGAAGATTTTATGCCAATAGAATTCCAAAAGGTTTGCAAGGTTTTTGTCAAGGCTCATATGATTTGTCCAGAGAAGTGGGTGCTTTGATCACCAAGTGGGAAACATGCTTTCTAACAGTTTCTTTGCTACTTTGAGAGCGTTGGTCTCGCAGCAAGAAAGGCTTTAACTCATTTGGCAAACATACATACAATTATTAGAATATACTAAGTGGCAGTTGAATGAAGTCCATTAGCAAGTGTTTCAAAGGGTGTAGAGAGAAAAGGCCTGAGGGCCTCTGAGGGAAGAGCAAGAATGGTTTTTCCAGAATTATGGACCCGACAAATCAGACCCTGCTGGTAAGATTGTTTTTGTAATTTTATAGAAATAAAATTTTTGTCCACTAATGTCTATTTATAAAATGGGTCACCATAAATACATTCTCTTGAATGAGGAATGAAGAAATTAAAAACCTGGGTTTGTCAGGAAGTCGGGAAGAACCAAACAGCTTTCTTGGGTTTTCTAAAGCCCTGTTTGTTTAGTTTACAGCCACTTTTAATGTTTTTATTTAGGAGCACACTGTTGCCATGTTACAAGGACATTAGGATGGCAAAAGTCTGGCAATGAGAGGCCATTTTTGTGGAAGCAGAATGGACTCTATCCACATGTGCAAAATTCTACAAAAACAACATGAAGAAGGCTTAGTAGTACTTCTTATTTAACAGTGCTTCCCATATAATTTAACATAACAAATAAGCCTAATATTTTAGTAAATCTTTTGGAATGTTCCAGGTCAAAAAATCAGACCAAAAGTCAAAAGAAAAAATCATTTGTACTTTTAACTGAGAGAAAACCAAACTCTAATTTTGTACCAGCTTACTTTTGATATTAAAACTGATTTTTTAAAAAATTTCTAAATGTTTATTCTTTATTTTTGAGAGAGAGAAACAGTGCAAGCGAGGGAGGGGCAGAGAGAGACGGAGACACAGAATATGAAGCAGGCTCCAGGCTCTGAGCTATCAGCACAGTGCCTGAGGTGGAGCTCAAACCCACGAACCATGATATGATAACCTGAGCTGAAGTTGAATGCTTAACCAACTGAGCCACCCAGGCACCCCTAAAACTGATTTTTAAATAAGTCATTTTAATCTTAATCAACTTGGCCACACATTAAAATTTGTTTTCAAAGATTCCCTTTTCACAAACCTTCTACAACTTTCTTTTTTACATTCTGATTTTGTCCAATTTTTTTTCTTTAAACAACCAGCCTTACTTTAGGACATTATTACTTTCTTTTCCCTCAACAAAAAATGTATCTCCATTTCTTAAACCTTCTGTTGCAGAAAATACATACTACTTACTTGGCATATTGGCGATTTTTTCCTTTATTGTTTCCAGTAGCTTGTACATATATTAATTAGAATTTTTAACCCTTAGCAACCTTAACTAAGTAAAACTTAGTAGCAAACAATTGCGAACCATTCCACTAGCATTCTTTAGACTTGCAAATTTATGAATACATTTCATAATTTTTCAAAACATATGTCTTAAAATTTTCCAGTGCGGCATTAACACATTCAAATATCTTTTAGATTTCCTGTAATAAGAAGCCAAAACTAGATAGACCTAAGTTTAGAAATTAGTGTGTTAAATTTTGTCTTATGTGTAAATGATCTGATATTAAATAAATTTGACTTAATTCACCATTTAACCTAACTCAGCAAAACTTTAAGTTTTTAGGTTACCAGAAAGTTTTAGGAGACTATTTAAAATTTTACCTAATTTTTAATAACATTTTACTTACATCTGTTTGTTCTTAACAATTATGCTTAGATTACCCATAAAACTTCATCAGACATCAAAGTCAGTCATTCTTCCAAGTTATTAAAAAAGTGTATAACAGATAACATCAACTTACTTGACTTTAAGTAAAGCTAGGCAGGAAAAAAAAGCTTTAATTTTAGTGCTGATAACTCTAAAGAAATGTCTATTTTAATTAAACCAACAACTTTAAACTAGCTTTTATATAGAATATTTTTCCAGGTCACATGAACTTGAAAAGACATTGGGCTAGTTTCTGTCTTTCTGAGATTGGTAGAATGCTCAGTTTTTACAAGCACTTGCCTTTGAACAAATTGAGTTCTTTTGCAAATTATGTTAGCAATAGCATCCAGGGGTAGGAAAAGATCTCATACCTACAACATATATAAGGACACACAGAGATAGATACAAAGACCCTATAGTTACTAATATTTTGGAGGCATTTATTTTTCAAAAAATTAGATATGTCATGTTAACTGAAATTGAACACATACTTACACAAATTCATTGACTGACGAAAAGTGGAAAAATTTTATGTTTTTCAAAGGAGGGAGGGTATCATGAGAACAGAAAAATGAATTAGCCTTCCTTCATAACAGTGACCTCAATCTGGGATTTCAGGTATCTTTCAATGGCGAAACTAGTAACTGAGCTCTCCAAGTTCTTGTCCAGATTTTTAAAATATTTTATTTTATTTTTATTTATTGTTTATTGAAGCATAATTAACATACAATGTTATATTACTTGGAGGTGTCCAATAAAATGATTCAACAATTCTATACATTCCTCAGTGCTCAGCATAAGTGTACCCTTATTTCCCTTTTTCTATTTCACCCATCCCCTACCCATCTCCCCTCTGGCAACCAACAGTTTGGTTTTCTGTATATGAATCTGGTTTTTTAAATTTATCTCCTTTTTCTTTGTTTGGACATTTGTTTTGTTTCTTTATTTCCACATATGAGTGAAATCATATGGTATTTGTCATTCTCTGTCTGACTTATTTCACTTAACATTATACTCTCTAGATCCATCCATGCTGCCATAAATGACAAGATCTCATGCTATTTTAATGGCTGAGTAATATTCCACTGTGTGTGTGTGTGTGTGTATACATATATGTGTGTATATATATATATATATATATATGTACAATATTGTTTATCTTTTCATCTACTGATGGACACTTGGATTACTTCCATACCTTAGCTATTGTAAATAATGCTTCAATAAACACAGGGATCCATATATCTTTTCAAATTAGTGTTTTCATTTTCTTTGGGTAGATAACCAGTAGTGGAATTACTGGGTCATTTGGTAGTTCTATTTTAAATTTTTAAAGAAACCTCTACACTGTTTTCCACATGGCTGCACCAATTTGCTTTCCCACCAACAGTGTACAAATATTCCTTTTTCTCCAGATCCTCACCAACACTTGTTATTTCTCATTGTTTTAATTCTAGCCTATCGTTTTGATTCCGACAGGTGTGAGGTGATAGCTCATTCTGTTTTTTTTTTATTAACTTTATAGTTTATTGTCAGGTTGGTTTCCATATAACACCCAGTGCTCTTCCCCACAAGTGTCCTCCACCATGACCATCACCCCCCTTCCTCTTTCCGCCTCCCCCTTCCGCCCTCAGTTTGTTTTCAGTATTCAAGAGTCTCTCGTACTTTGTCTCCCTCTCCCTAACTCGTTTTCCTCCTTTCCCTCCCCATGGTCCTCTGTTAGGTTTCTCCTGTATGGTATCAGTCTTTCTCTGCCTGACTTATTTCACTTAGCATGGTACCCTCGAGGTCCACCCACTTTGCTAAGAATGGCCAGATTTCATTCTTTCTCATTGCCATGTAGTATTCCATTGTATAGATGAACCACATCTTCCTAATCCATTCATCAGTTGATGGACATTTAGGCTCTTTCCAGGATTTGGCTATTGTTGAAAGTGCCACTACAAACATTGGGGTACATGTGCCCCCTATGCATCAGCATTTCTGTATCCCTTGGGTAAATCCCCAGCAGTGCTATTGCTGGGTCATAGGGGAGTTCTACTGATAGTTTTTTGAGGAACCTCCACACTGTTTTCCAGAGTGGCTATACCAGTTTACATTCCCACCAACAGTGTAGGAGGGTGCCCGTTTCTCCACATCCTTGCCAGCATCTGTAGACTCTTGAGTTGTTCATTTTAGCCACTCTGACTGGCGTGAGATTGTATCTCAGTG
>CM053567.1:37569358-37630590 GCA_028646485.1 Cryptoprocta ferox | reverse complement strand
AATGTAGGTTTGGGTTCATTGTGTTTTCTGTAGAGTTCATGTTTATAGTGGTGTCTCTAGTACCTAGTATTCCTTGCAACATTTTCCTCATAGATTCCCTCTTAGGATTTCTTGTAGGGCTGGTTTGGTGGTGACGAATTCTCTCAGTTTTTGCTTATTTGGGAACATCTTTATCTCTCCTTCTATTCTGAATGAGAGGCTCACTGGATAAAGGATTCTTGACTGCATATTTTTTCTGTTCATCACATTGAAGATTTCCTGCCATTCCTTTCTGGCCTGCCAAGTTTTGTTAGATAGGTCTGTAACCACTCTGATAGTTTTCCCTTTGTATGTTAGGGCCCTTTTATCCCTGGCTGCTTTTAGAATTCTCTCTTTGTCTTTATATTTTGCCAGTTTCACTATGATATGTTGTGCTGAAGGTCGATTCAAGTTACGTCTTAAGGGGGTTCTTTGTGCCTCTTAGATTTCAATGTCCATTTCTTTCCCCATATTCGGGAAGTTGTCAGCTATAATTTGATCAAGCACCCCTTCAGGACCCCTTCAGGACCTTTTTCTCTTTCTTCATCTTCAGGAATTCTTATGATACGGATATTGTTCCCTTTGATTGTATCACTCAGGTCTCAAATTCTCTTTTCGTGCTCCTGTTTCAATTTCTCACTCTTTTTCTTGGCTTCCTCTTTTGCTCTAACTGTGTCTTCTAATTCACTTATTCTCCTCTTTGCCTCTTCAATCTGTGCAGTGGCCGCCTCCATTTTATTATGCACCTCATTTATAGTCTTTTTTAACTCGTCACAGCTATTTTGAAGGTCCCTAGTCTGTGTATCAATAGCTTGTTCAAGGTTTTTTTTTTCAATTCCAGCAATTAATTTTATGACAGTTGTTCTAAATTCTTGTTCGGTTATGTTGCTTAAATCTGTTTTGCGCAGTTCTGTGGCTGTGACTTCTTATTTTGCTTAGCATAATACATTATACCTCCATCCATTCCTTCGCAAATGGTAAGATTTCATTCTTTTTGATGGCCAAATAATATTCCATTGTGTGTGTGTGCGTACGCGCCCATGCGTGCTACCTCTTCTTTATCCCTTCATCAGTCCATAGATATTTGGGCTCTCTCCATAGTTTGGCAGCTGTTAATAATGCTGCTATAAGCATCAGGGTGCATATATATACTCCTTTGAATGTATATTTTTCTATCCTTTGGGTAAATAGCTAATAGTGTAGTTGTCTGAATATAGCATAGTTCTATTTTTAGATTTTTGAGGAACCCCCATACTGTTCTCCAGAGCAGTTGCACCACTTTCATTCTCATGAACAATGCACAAGGGTTCCCCTTTCTCTTCATCCTTGCCAACACCTGTTGTTTCTTGTGTTGTTAATTTTAGCCATTCTGACAGGTGTGAGATGGTATCTCATTATGGGTTTTTAAAAATTTATTATTTTTTTAAACCTAAATCCAAGTTAGCTAACATATAGTGTAATAATGATTTCAGGAATAGAATTTAGTGACTCATCACTTATGTATAACACCCAGTGCTCGTCCCAACAAGTGTCCTCCTTAATGCCCCTTGCTCATTTAACCCAACCTCCCACCTAACACCCCACCAGCAACACTCAGTTTTTTCTCTGTATTTAAGAGTCTCTTATGGTTTGTCTCCCTCTCTGCTTTTATATTATTTTTGCTTTCCTTCCCTTATGTTCATTTGTTTTGTTTCTTAATTTGCACATATACGTTTTTCTCTGATACTTGTTTTTCTCTGACTGACTTATTTTGCTTAACATAATACATTCTAGTTCTATCCACATTGTTGTAAATGGCAAGATTTCACTCTTTTTGTTTGCCAAGTAGTAATCCATTGTGTATATATATCGCATCTTCTTTATCCATTTATCAGTCGATAGACATTTGGGCTCTTTCCATACTTTGGTTATTATCAATAGTGCTGCTGTAAACACTGGGATGCGTGTGCCCCTTCGAATCACCACTCTTGTATCCTTTGGATAAATACCTAGGAGTGCAATTGCTGGATCTTAGGGTAGTTCTATCATTGTGGTTTTGATTTGTATTTCCCTGAAGATCAGTAATGTTGAGCATTTTTTCATGTGTTTGTTAGCCATCTTTGTTGTTAGTCTTCTTTGGAAAAATGTCTATTCATGACTTCTGTCCACTTCTTAACTGGGTTATTTGCTTTTAGGGGGCTGAGTTTCATAAGTTCTGTGCAGATTTTGGATACTTACCTTTTATCAGATATGTCATTTGCAAATATCTTCTCCCATTCCATAAGCTGCCTTTTGGTTTTGTTGATTGTTTCCTTCACTGTGTAGAAGCTTTTTAACTTGATGAAGTCTCAGTAGTTCATTTTTGCTTTTGTTTCTTGAGAATTAGGTTGTAGCTTAAATGACATCATAGGTTGATCTGTCTATCCAACTTTATTATCCTAAATATGCTTTTTTTCCCCTCTAGGTACATAGTTTTAAATGTTTCTGGCAGTATTGAATACCCCCTCCCTTTTGAGTATAAAATGGGTCCCCAAAGAGGGTGAAAAGGATATTATTTTCCCAAAATCCAGAGTCACTCCCACAGATAGCCAAAAGAAAGAGCCAACAACCTGGATGTCCCAGACAAACAGAAAGCCAGTTATGCAAAATGAGACAAACAAGAAGGAAATGGTTACCTCTGGGAGAGAAAGGATCAACAAACAGTGGTTTTGGATTAGGAAAGAAAGTGACCAGATGAAATTTTATTTTCTTCTCTCAAGTAAGCATTACAGACAGTGATTTAGAAGAAATTATTCTGGCAAGAATTTTTACCTTTTGCAGATGACAATCTGCTAGTTTTTATAAGATCCCCCGTGTAGGCTCTGGAATCTACCAGTTTTCCCGTAGCTGTTTAAAGATATAATGTAGCAATTTATCAGAAAATCTCTCAATTTTGTCAATTCTGGGAGGAGACCATTTGGGCGCCCTCCTTTAAAGGTAGATATGGGAGGGTCCAGAAGGCCATTAACTTGGTAGACTTTTGTTTCTGTTTGTGTCATCTTTTCAGAGTGGAAAAACAATTTAGACAGAGGATTGATTAATAGAATGAGCACTCAAAAAAAGATAGAAGGGAGCAGTAGGAGTGATACTGATGGGTCTGAACACACAGAGTAGGTCCTACAGGACCAGCCAAAAGGGTCTTTGGCTTCGCACAAGTTGGAAATCAAACATGAGCTGAGAGGAAGTAAGAGCAAAGTTTATTGAAGACATGGAGAAAGCTGATACAGACAGAGCAGCTGGATACTCAGGAAGGAAAAGGAGCATGAGGCTCATCTTTGCTTAGGGCCTGAGGTTTTTATTGAGGATGGTGATCTGGTATACATGTCGTCTCAGGCATCCAGGAACTGGTTGGACAAGAGCGAGCACTCAGGTGTCCTCCATTAGTTGCTTACATCCTGGAGTCAGGGGTTTTGGTGAGTCAGTGGTCTTGGAAAATATATATGGCAAACTCATGTATACTCATGTTACTTCTTAGGTGTTATCTGTTGAGCTTGAAGACGCCAAAGAAATCATTAACTCCTTGATCTTTACAAGGAAGAAATACATTAAGGCATGTATAATTGGGGGTTCAGGTCTTAGCAAGTATAGAAGCAGGAAAAGGAGCAAAGGAAAAAAAACTTTTTTTAATGGATTCCCTCTAATTTCCTTGTCTCAGGACCAGTCTTAGTAGTTCTTGTCTTAGATACCTCTTACATCTTTAATTTTTCTTTAGCCTTTTTCAATGAATCGTTCAATGAAATTAATTTGGAATTTTGAAACCTTTTGGATACTTCTGCTTGCCAGTTAAAGTAGGTTTCCCATTCTGTTTAATTTGGGAATCTTTGCTGACAAGTGCAGTTCTTAAATAGTCTTATCTAATTGAAACTTCCCCACAATGGCCATTGGAATTCTAAAATTTTGCCATTTCTTTAGAAATTCACAGCTCATAGGACCATAGGTTTTAGACTTTTAGATAAGCAGGTGTGCCAGAAGTCGATATGCTTAATTCTTTAGATTTTAAGGATCTTATTCACTAGGCTTTTATTTACACAAAACAAAACAAACTTGTACACCTTAACATACCAGCAGTAACCAAAAAATGTTACTGTTGACTGTCCAAGAAAAGGCCATGCACACCATAAACAATTCCTAAACCAGCAGACTCCAGTCAATGGAGACTGAGAATGGGAAATGGGGAAAGGACTAAACCTGTAAATTGCAGGGGACTGTGGACTGGAAATTGGGAAAAGACTCCCATGTGGAATCACAGACTGAACCAAGGGCTAAGAACTGGTGCTCTGTTAGAGCCTCCTGTTAATCTACACTGACCCAGTAACCCTGGACTGGAAAGCCAATTATGTCAGGAGCTCAAATGCACAAAGGAAAGTTCTAACCTCATGGAACTTACCAACAACCTTAGGAAACTGTTAGTACTCAGAAGTCTTCATGGGGTGCCATGCCTGTTTCTCATTATCCTCAAATGCCACCAGAAGTTCATTTCAGATCCCAACACTGCCGCCAAATCTGTGAAAAAAACAAAAAGAAAAACAAAATACAACCAAGTAAATATGGAGATCTAATTAAATGATTTGTGAATCAGGCAGTATATTGTCTATCAAGTAGACAGGAACTCCACTGAACTAAACAAAACAAAGGCTTTTAAAGGCAGAGAGAGGGCATTAAAAAGGAAGAAAGGAATATATTAGGAAGGAATGATTGTTTAGGCAAGTTTACCTTCCTAAGGGGAATGGAAGGGATCTATCAATAAATTTCCTAGTTTTGACAAGGAAATTCCATGTTGATTACTTAAAGGTTATATTCTCCAGGGTGGAAACTTCAGTTAAGTTAGATATTAAGTCTTGGTTTATTGATCTGGGGCATTAATCTAAATGATACCATTTTGGGCCTGTGGTTTCTTTTTAACAGTCTGAAATTGTGGAATTATCTTTAATACAAGAAACGTGATAGACTAGAAACAGCAGTCATGGGTGAAAATATTTAGAAAAGAGTCACAGCTAGAACTAAGGATTATGAAACTGATGAGTGACCATGAAGCAAGCAGCACCCCCCCTCCCCATCCATGGTGGGATATGTGTGATATTCCTCAGGCACTCCCGGCTGCCCAAGAACAAAGGAAAGGAGAGAAAACAAATGGTTAACTGATAAAGATCACAGTCATAAAGGACATAAGTCTCCATCAGTTTACAAATGTATTAGCAAATTACAAGAAAAACGCAATCTTTTCAATAGCTTAATCTCCAGAAACCTATAGACTCAGTTGCCTGGAGCCCCTAATACCACCTTCCCCTCTATAATGATGTGTGGAACAAAGGCAAGAAGGAAATTCCAGGTAAAATTAAATTTCCTTATAACCTGCAACCCACTGACAAATACTTAAGTCAAATATAGAGTATAATATTTCTCCAGGAACCCTCTACTGTCATAATGTTAGTGCTTTATGGAAGGAAAACAACCTTAGCTTGACAATGAAGGCTCCTGGCATCCAAAGAGTCCTTTTAGCATATCAAAGTTCTTCTGGAAGCCTCCCTTTTGTCTTTACCTCCCCCAATTCCATAGTCTATAACCAGTCATTCTTCACAACACTAGTGCAGCTCTTTCTGCCCCCAGGTCCTGTACCCATGCTTTAATAAAATCACCTTTTTGCACCAAAGACATCTTCAGGAATTCTTTCTTGGCCATCAGCTCCAAAGCCCCACCACCACCCCAAAACTTCATCAAGACCCAGTGTAGCAATACATTAGAAAATGGACCAGGAGAGGTTGAAGATGGTGGTAAGGTATGGTTGTCCTTTATTTGGTACATGATGATAATCAGAAAAAGAGATGAGATGTCTGGTGAGCAATAGCTGATCTCAAATTTCAAAGCCTTCCTTCTTTTATTCGGGCCAACCATCTCCAATTCCTCTATCTTCACTAAACATATTCATTCATCTCTGGAAAAACTATACTTGGCTATGATTGCTGTCATCTTAAAATGTGGCATTTAGTATCAAACAAAAAATTCCAAAGGTAATCTGACCAAAGGAGAATATGGTGAAACTACCTAGCCTTTCCTCCCTGTGGTAGAGCCCTTTCAGAAGGAATATGGTGAAAACCTCAAGACAAGGGAAGGCAACCTGGCTATGTGCACGTGCACAACATTCCTCATGACTCTGTAACATAGACCACCCATTCAGACTGCATGCTACCATATATGGGAGACAAAGGAGCAAAAATTGTACAAAAGGCAACCCCCTGCTATGCTTGGGGCTCAGCCTTTTGGGTCTTAGCCTGCTGAGCCCATGCCGGCACAAATAAAGCTGCTTCCTGGAAAGAAAAGCCTCAGCATCCCAACTCTCTGTGTGTAATTCACCACTACATTTCATGGGGACTCACCTGGAAGGTGAAGATAGTGTTTCATCTCCCTTGTCTCTGGGGTACAAACCTCAGGGCACCAGGAGAGGTGACCTCACCTGGTGTCAGTGGACCACTTGATCCATAGGAGATTAGCTTCTCTGGGAATGCCAAGGCAAGGGCCCCAGATGCACAAAGGAACATGGTGAGGTTCAGGAACCAGCTCAGGGAGCACCACCCATCAGACCGGTAAGAACACAGGTTCCTTTTGGTAGACCTGCCCCTAAGGGGAAGAGGGGAGCCTGATCACCTCCCAGAGTTGCCTGCATAGTTCCATAAGGAATAAAAATATAACTCTAAAGTGCTGGGCACTGGGCAGCAGGTTGGAATCACTGTGTGACTGTGTGTGAATACAGACAGTGGAAAGGTTAGACCTGACCAATATGCTGAAGCGAGTGTTGAGTTCCGATCTGTGGTTCCATGGCAACCTCATATGGCTTAGGGCAGCATTAGACTTCCTCAGGAGTTGGATCCTGGTCAGGGCTTGATACTGAGTCCTCGACACCTGGAATATTGTCGAGAGGAGAGTGGTTGGAAACAGATGAAGCAAGTGTGCGTCCTCTCCAAATTATTCCCTCCCTTCCCCCTTTTTCTTCTTTTGTGCATGAAAGTTGTCCATTAGAGGAGGGAATGGATGGAAAGCAGAGTAAAACAACCCCCCTAGAGTGTATGTTGATGAATTTCAAAAAGGGATATTCAGGAGATTATGGTGTGAAATTAACTCTCAGAATACTCTGGACATTCTGTGAAATTGATTGACCATCATTCAGGGTGGGCTGGCCCTCCAAGGACTCACTTGATAAGGAATTAGCTGGCCAAGTGTTCCAGGTCATTGTGGGGGATCCAGGCCACCCTGACCAATTTCCTTACATTGGCTGTTGCCAAGACCTGGTCCTACCTTGGTTATCTTGGCTAAAAGTCTGTACTGAAGAGAACTATAAATTTATGATGACTCATGTTGTGGCTTCCTCCAAATTCCAGCCAAAAACTGAAAAACACATATTGTCGGGACAGCCTGAGGGGACCCCACTGCCATATGTCCCATTGTACCCCTCACTGCCACTTGTGCCTCCAACCACCCTGGCTGCAGAAACCTCACTGGAGTCTGCCCCTAGTCCAGAGGACTCGCCACCCCTAGCACCACAGGCCTCTCTGGATGTGACCAGCTCACCTGGACCACTGGTCCTAACCCCATACACCCCTCGCAGAAGGCAACTAGAAGATCAAGCCAGCAGAGACAGCTCCTCCCTGTAGCAACACCAGGGAGCCCTACAGATGCCACTGAGGGAAACTAGGGGACCATCTATTATGATCAGGAAGGTCAGATCCGAGAACACCAGCGTGTTTTTGTGTACCAACCCTTTACCACTATGGACCTCCTAAATTGGAAGCCCCATACTTTGTCCTATATGGAGAAGCCCCAGGCTATAATTGAACCAATGCAGTCCATAATTAAAACTCATAAACCTACCTGGATGGAGTACCACCAACTCCTCCTTACCCTCTTGGACATGGAAGAGCATCACTGAATTACTCAGGCAGCCCTAAAATGGTTAGAGGAGAATGCCCCGGCTGGGACTCTAGACACCCAGGCTTATACTCAGGCTCACTTCCCTGGGGAGGACCCCAAATGGGATCCAAATGACCCAAGTGTAGATGGAGGGCTCGCAAGGACTGAACGGTATCAAGAAGCTCTTCTAAATGACATGAAGGAAGGGGAGAAAAAAGGCCATAAATATGAGTAAAACGTCAGAAGTGCTCCAGGGACCAGAGGAGAGCTTAAGCGAATTCTATGAGAGACTCTGTGAGGCATATCATCAGTTCAAAACTTTTGATCCAGAGGCTCCCATTAACGAGCCGATGGTCAATGCAGTTTTTGTAGATCAGGCCCAAAGAGACATCCAGCACGAACTGTAAAAGCTAGAGGGCTTCACTGGCATGAATGCCAGTCAGTTGCTGGAAGTAGCAATGCAGGTGTCTGTCAACCATAACAAGGCATCACAGAGGGAAAAACATCAGACGATGCAGAAAAAGGCAAGCTTGTTAGCTGCCGCCTTGGTGGAGCAATCGGAACACTCTCCGAAAGGTGCCCCGCAGGGATGAGGCCGAGGTCAAAAAGGGGAACTGCAGGGAGGCTCATCCTGCCCAGGATCAAAGTTAGGATGGAACCAGTGTGCTCACTGTCATCAGGAGGGCCACTGGAAAAATGAGTGCCCCCTGCAGCTAGATAATTCTCATCAGGGCCCCAAGCAGAAAGAAAGAGGTCATGTGGTCCAGGGCCAGTATCAAGCAGCACCACACATCACAGCCTTATGGGGCCCTTGAGGATGATTTTGTGGGGCTAACCACCATGGAGAACTATGAGGAGGACTAGGACAGACTGGTCTCTATTTTGACAGGCCCCCAAGATCCTATGTCCAGATGAATATGGGAGGCCGACCCATCGACTTCATGGTAGCTTCTGGAGCAGAACACTTGGTGGTGATCCAACCCATGGGCCCCCCCACCCCCGTTACAGAGACAAGCCACCTTTGTGGGGGCCACGGGCAATCAGACACGCTGTCCCTTCCTGCTGCCTTGAAGATGCAGTTTAGGTGGGCATAAAGTCATCCCTGAATTCCTATACCTCCCAGACTGCCCCATGGCTTTAATGGGCTGGGATCTATTGGGAAAGCTGTAGGCCCAGATAACCTTCAACTCCCACAGACAAGCTGCTCTGACCCTATGAAAGCCAGAAGCAAAGATTATGACTCTCACGATTCCCCAAAGGAAAGAATGGTGCCTCTGCAGTCTCATGGAGGAGCCACAACAGGGACTTGAGCTGCCCTTCAGAGTACCAGGGGTGTGGGTTGAAGACAACCCACCAGGACTGGCCCAGAACATACCTCCAGTAATTATAGAACTAAAACCAGAGGCAGGGCCCATCTGCCAAAAACAATATTTCATCCCTCATAAGGCACAGATGGGGATACAGAAGCACCTGGAGAGACTTGTAAAATACAAAATCCTCTGACCCTATCAGTCATCTTGGAACATGCGTCTCCTACTTGTCCAGAGCTGGGCACATATGACTATCAGCCAGTGAGACCTTCATGAATAAAGCAAGCCACTGTCACACTGCACCTGGTTATCCTGAACCCATACACTCTCTTGGGTCTTATTCCTGTTGAAGCTGCCTTCTTCACTTGCCTAGACCTCAAGAATGCCACCTTCTGCATCTGCTTGGCCCCCCAGAGTCAACTGATGTTCACCTTTCAGTGGGAGAATCCTGAAAACGCTGACAAGGGCCAGTTGACTTGGGCCAGATTGCCTCAGGGGTTTAGAAACTCCCCAACTATTTTCAGCACTGCATTAGCCTCAGACCTAAGAGCCTTTCCATCGGATCAACATGGCTGTGTCTTCCTTCAGTACATAGATGACTTACTGCTGGCTGGAAGGTTCTTGGGAGGATTGCATGGCACTTGGCAGCTCTTTATCCTCCTATGGGAAACTGGCTATAAGGTCTCCAGGAAAAAGCCCCAAATCTGTCAAAAGAAAGTCAAGTACCTTGGCTTTCACCTCTCCCAAGGGCGGCGCCAACTTGGCCTGCAGAGAAAACAGGCCATTTGTTCAATCCCAATCTTGTTGATGCAACATCAGGTTGGGGAGTTTCTCAGGACTGCAGGTTTCTGTAGAATCTGGATACCTAACTTCTCAGTCTTGGAAAAATCCCTTTATGAGGCCACAAAGCAGGGAGAGTGGGAACTTCTGTTATGGGAGCAAGTACAGCAAAGGGCCTTTGAAGAGATCAAACAGGCCCTCACCAACTCACCTGGTCTTGGGCTCCCAGACATGTCCAAGCCCTTCTTCTTGTACATTCGTGAACATATTGGCATCGTGGTGGGAGCCCTACCCCAGATGTTGGGGTCATGGCATCGCCCAGTGGCATATCTCTCCAAGCAGCTTGACTCTGTTGCCCAAGGTTGGCCACCCTGCCTATGGCAACTTGTAGTCATCACCTTCTTAGTGTGTGAGGCTGACAAGTTAACTGTGGGACAAGAATTGACAGCCACAATCAGGATTGACATTAATGGTGTACAAGGGACAATTCTGGCTAACCAACACTCAGATGATCAGATAGAGGATGCTATGTAAGAACCCATGTATTCACCTAGAAGTAGTGAAGGCCCTAAACCCTGCAACCCAACTGCCTGGTGGGCCAGGTCATGACTGATTGAAGTCATGGATTAGGTGTTCTCCAGCCAACCAGACTTGAGGGACCAGCCCCTCAAGGACCCCAACACTGAGTATTTCACCAACAGTAGCAGTTTTGTGAAAGAGGGAGAACGCCTTGCAGAGTACTCTGTGGTGACCCTGAATTCTATCATTGAGGCCAAACCTCTGCCAAAGAGGACTTCAGCACAGAAGGCAGAGCTCACTGCACTAACAGGAGCCCTCCAACTGGTGGCAGGGATACATGTTACTATATACACAGACTCTAGGTATGCCTTCCCCACCCTCCAAGTACATGGGGCTTTCTATAAAGAGATGGATCTAATAAACTCAGGAGGAAAAGACGTAAAGTACGGTAAGGAAATCCTTGAACTCTTAGACCCTGTGTGGGCCCCTAAAAGACTTGCAGTCATGCATTGTGGGGGACATCAAAGGGGAGACACCATGGCTGGACGGGGAAGCCATAAGGCAAACAAAGATGTAAAGCTTTCAGCCTCCAAAGGAACAGTGGAATCAGCGGCTCTAACCACCAGACTGTTCTCTAGTCCATTGGCAGAATGGGACCCTTATTACCACAGCATGAGAGTACCTGGATTAAGACTGAAAATGGAAGGTACCTCCTAGGTGGATGGTGAACATTTGAAGACAGCTGAATAGCAATTCCAGGGAGGCCCTGGTTCCAGCTTGTGTCAAGCAGTTCCATCAGGCAACCCATATTGGCCAGACAGCTCTCAAGACTATGTTGAGCCTACATTTCTACCTCCCTCAACTCTGCAGCATAACCTGAGCGGTATGTGAGCAATGTGAAACGTGTTGCCCAGAAAAAACCACATCAGTGACCCAAGGCCGCCCCTGGGGTGCAGAGTGTCAGGGGAGCCCCGTTTGAAAATATGATGGTGGACTTCACTGAGCTTCCCTGTGTCCAAGGCTGTAAATATCTGTTTGTCTTCATGTGCACTTTCTCAGGCTGGGTGGAAGCCTTCTCTACTCACACAGAAAAGGCACATAAAGTGGACCGACTTCTATAAGAAATCATTCCTCGATTTGTGAAACCTATCAGTATGGGATCAGACAATAAGCGTTCATGGCTGAGGTGGTACAGCTGGTGGCAAAGGGGCTAAAGATCACCTGGAAGTTACACATGGCATACTGACCCCAGACCTCTGGGAAGGTGGAACCGAACCCTGAAGGTTTAATTAAGTAAACTATGTCAGGAAACCCGCCTACACTGGAACTGGGTATTACCAATTGCCTTGTTAAGAATCAGTTGTAGCCCCACTAAGCAGGCAAGGTTCTCCCTTATGAAATTCTTCATGATTGCCCTCTCCCCATTATTAAGGTCATAGGGGGTATCTAAATGAGATAAGCAATCTAACCCTAAAGCAGCATATGTGGGCTCTTGGCTCTACTCTAATCACCTTACACCACTGGGTTAGGGAGTCTGACCACAGGCGCTCACCCCTTTAAACCAGGAGATGCTGTATGGGTGAAGGAATGGAAGGTCCAATCCTTAAAACCCCTCTGGAGGGCCCCATTAATTGTCATTTTGTCCACCCCTACTGCAGTAAAGGTAGCCGAGGTGGGTCCCTGGATTCATCACAGCAGAGTGAAGCTGGCATCTCAAAACTGGGAGTGTATTCCTGATCCACCAAAGCCGTGCAAGCTAACCATATGGAAGAAGCAATCTGCAACTCCAGAGTCTCCAGAACTGCAGCCCTGCTTTAGTCACTCTGGAAGCAGAAGCTTAAGGAATCGATGGTGTGGTGGAACAAATAGACTGTCTTTATTTTCTATATCTATTTCCTTACTGTGATACACTGTCACCCCTTGTGTCTCACTGTTGTGATTCTTGGTCTACTTTTCACCATAGGATTGGCAGAGGCCACCCCAGCCAACTGGGAGTGTGGCGAGAGGTTTCTGTTAGCACTTACCTTCCTTTTATGGATAGGATGCTTCATTGGTATTGGTTGCTTCTAATCTGGACCCCTTCAGTAGACATAGATTCCTCATCATGTGACCGATGTATTCACATAACCAGGTCAGGCCAGGTCTGTTGGTGGGTCACTTGGACCTTACTATACCATACCCACTTCTCATGCCAAGGAAAAGTCCTGGGGACCTGCAGACACAATAAGACCACCTGTTCTATCTGCCAATGGGAGAGTCAATATACTTGCTTTGACCCACAATACTTCCCAAGTGAAGATTGGTTAGAAGTCTGATCCTACCAAGAAGGGAGGGCCTTGGTCAGCTGGACACAAATTACTAACCCAAAATGACTAGTGTCAATGCTGTTTGACATATGTGTGGTTATAGGTATTGGCCCAGAGGCATCCGTCTTAAGTAAAAAGCAGGTACTTGTCATAGAGAGTCCAAGGGCTCTTGATACACCATGTGAAGGCTTAGATTGGGAGTAGGAATACAGACTCAATGACAAATACGTGTTTGAGGAAAATGGTTTATGTGCCTAAACACCTGAGTTTTTATGCCCCAGCTGGAGCTGTGTTTCATGGGCTACTTGGAAAAAAGAAGCCACAACAGCACTCCTTCAGAAGGGGGCTGCTACATCAGGTTGTCAATCAAAGGCCTGTAACCCTGTAAATTTTATCATCATTAACCCAGGAGATTCCAAATGGCAGTGGGGCACTTGAATTGGCATCTGGATTCATGGGTGAAGCAGATAGAGACCCAGGGACTGTGCTACATTTCAAGAGAGTCACTACAGCCCATCCAACCATGTCCCATCAAGTCCTCTACTCCTTCAATGAAGAAATAAGAAGTAGCCCCCCCTCCCATTTCAGTCACAGCAAGGAACTTGTTTCTAGCCCTAGCAGAGACTATAGCCCAGACTCTCAAAATCTCTTCTTGCTATATATGTGGAGAAACCAACATGGGGGATCAGTGGCCATGGGAGGCAGAGAATTAGATCCCTGCAAACTTTATAATGGAACAGAATACCCTAGTCCTACTACTGGGGTTTGGCTCCTCAAAACCTCAATTATTGGGAAAAACTGCCTTGCCTGATTCAGAAAAAAGTTCACCATCTCTGTTGGGAGCTTAACAAGCCTAGGCCAAAGATTTTACAACTCAACTTCCTGGGAAACCCAATGGTGGGGGACCACCAGATCCCCACCCCTTGTCTAACTTCTCACCGCCAAGAGGCTTGGGACAATGTCAACACAGCCATCGAGTGGCAGGCCGTGGGTGAATTATACTGGATATGTGGAATGACAGCCTATACAGTACTTCCCTCAGGCTAGTCAGGGTCAAGTGTGTTGGGAACTATTTGTCCATCTTTCTTCCTGCTACCACTTGCCAGAGGGGAACATTTGGGAGTCCAAGTGTATAGGGACAGGGAGACTCAAAGGAAATGATGTGCCCTACAAATTGGCAGTTGGAAAGTTGACGAATGGTCTCCCAGGCATATAATCCAATATTATGGCACTGCCACCTGGGCAGAAGATGGTCCTGGGGCTACCGTGCTCCCATTTACATGCTAAACTGCATAATCAGACTGCAAACATTGTAGAAATTACAACCAGTGAAACTGCCAGAGCTCTTAACTCACTAGCCAAGCAGTAAACCAAAATACGCAATGCTATCTATCAGAATTGCTTGGCCTTAGATTACTTGCTTACTTCTGAGGGAGGAGTTTGTGGAAAGTTTAACCTGAGCAACTGCTGTCTACAGATAGATAATGAAGGAAAAGTCATAGAGGAGATCATAGATCAAATGAGAAAGGTTGGTCATGTCCCATTCCAGACGTGGAAAGGTTGGAACCCAGGGGAGTTATTTGGAGGATGGTTTTCAACCCTCGTGGGATTCAAAACCCTCATAGGTATTACCCCTTGATTTGGGGATCTTGCTTAATCCTACCTTGCATAGTTCCCCTGGTTATACAATCTATTTCCAACCTCATTGAGGTAATTGTTGAAAGGAAAACAGCCACGCATATGATGGAAATCTAAACCCCTAAACCAAGATGATGCTCTTTGACCCAAAATAGGGGTTCCAAGCATCAAAGGGGGGAATGTGGTAGAGCCTCTCCCTAACGAATGTGGTGAAAACTTCAAGACAAGGGAAGGCAACCTGGCTATGTGCGCGTGTGCGACATTCCTCATGACTCTGCAACATAGGCTGCCCATTCAGACTGTATGTTACCATATATGGGAGACAAAGGAGCAAAAAATGTACAAAATGCAACACCCCTCTGTGCTCAGGGCTCAGCCTTTTTGGTCTTGGCACACTGAGCCCATGCTAGCACAAATAAAGCTGTTACCAGGAAAGAAAAGCCTTGGTGTCCTGACTCTCTATATGTGACTCACTGCTACATCCCTTCACCTTAAAATTGCTTCACTGAGCCAAAAGAAAGACTAGGACATTTTCTCTGATGCCCTCTTGTTTTCTTCATTTCCTTCAAATGCACATGTGCCTGAACAAAATTTGCTCATTGAGGACCAGTAAGGAGAACAACAATTTGAATAAAAATGATAGTGATGATGATGAAGTGCAAGGCAATTCATGGGTGATAGAGATCTCACAAAACTTGCATTTGCACTCATGAGGTAGTTAATGAGGTTTGGGTTTTTTCTTTGTTTAACCTCAACGTTATATATAAGACCAAGAATATGACTTGCTCGAGTACTTCCTATTCAAATGTCCAAGTAACTTCCTGGTTTAAATCAGGTCTTGCAACCTGAGAGCATTAATGTGGCTTCTAGAAGGGCTTAACTTATCCCCTACATAATGGCCTTACACACTGGGTTATTCTGACTCATACAAAAGGCACAACAGAAAGAAGGACTCAATATCCTGCTCCTATTTGGCACTCTATTGTTTGTTAAATTATACCTTTAGGCTTAATGAAAACTAAAATCTATTTAAAATGTAGTTTGAACTCACTTATGGTTACAAATAGAGGTTTGTTTGATGTGGAATGATCGTCTCTTTTCTGAAAAACAACCCAAGTGATCATACATCAGATCATGTTCTCATAGTGAGATTGACAGCTAAAACAAGGTAAATCAATGTTAATAATAAGCAAGAAGAAATACAGTTTTTGGAATGTAAGGTTCAGTGCTATAAGATCTGATTTGGGGCCATTCCTCTTTACTCGCTCTATTAGTTAATGTTAAACATCGTAAAAACAAAATTAATGAGAAATTAATTATCAAGTAAATAAGGGTCATTCATGGCATTGAAAAGTAAAAGAAATATCAAGTAAATTAATTATAAACATTGAAAAGCATGTAAAATGTTAGACAAAAAATCCTCAAATGTATAGTTTAAAGTAGATGAAACTGGAGGCCACATATCCACAGTGGACAGATGAGGAGGAAGGTTGTTTGTGCACAGATCATTAGACTGAGATCTAGTCTTTAATGCTCCCTAATTTAGCATGAGCAAGTAATTGCCTTCCTAGAAGGAAGGAAAAAAGGAAGGGGAGAGAAAGAGAGAGAGAGAGAGAGAGAGAGAGAGAGAAAGAGGAAGGAAGGAAGGAAGGAAGGAAGAAAGGAAGGGAAAGAAGGGGGAAGGAAGAAGGTCCCTATAGGAAGTACCACAGTGGTTTATTATAATTTATTAATTGTCCAGTCACTCAACATCAGACTTCTGCAGAGATAAACCATCCCTGGACACAGGAGAATAAATTCCTATATAACTCTGAAGCTTCACTGAACATGCAGTTCATATTCTAGAGAGTTCTGTATTGGACTGTGTGGTAGATTGTTACACTAATAGTTCTCAGTATCCATGCCGCTGTGTAGCTCTTCCTATTTTAACTGGACTTGGCCCTGTGGCTTTCCTCAGCCAATAGGACATCAGCACATGCGCTGCAATGCGTTGGGACTTGTCTTCTTGGAATGTTGCTGCTGTCATGTGAAGACTCCTTGAGAGTAAAAGTCCATGTTTAGAGAGATGTCCAGCTGTTCCAGCCTGTCCCAGCTTTCAGCTGACCCACATGAGTGAGCCCAGGAAAGACCAGCAGAAAAACCATCCAGCCAAGTCACATACCCCTGAGAAATATTAAAGTGTTATTGTTTAATGTTAACTCAGTTATGAGGCATTTGTTATACAGTAAAAGATAACTGATATGAGCTGGAAAGATCAAACCAGACAACTAAAGATTTCTAATTAAGAAAATGTTCCTAAAATCCTACTCTGTGTTCAGTCTCACTAAAACCCCAACTGCCTCTGTGACTGCCCCACAAATTCTCATTGCCTTGCCACCAAGCTATAAAAAAAGGAGGGAATGTAAGATAAATTTTATGATAATGTAAAGGAGGAAAACTTTTCTTCACTTATAGGTTTCTTGGATAGCCTAATAATTAAGCTGACATAAGATAGATTAATAGGAGAAAAGCAGATTTAATTTCATATGCTCATAAAAATATAATATTCAAAAGTGACCAGAGCAGGCAGCTTTTATATCTTTCAGAAATAATAAATTTGTAAAGAAGTGACAAGACAGAGAAGTTTGAGCATGGGGTAGTAAATTAGTGAAGTAACAAGGTTTATTCATACAGCCTCTCAGCCCTGAATTCTCTATCTCTTCACCACCTGGTACAGGGAGTGTACCTGTTACATGGGAGATTTATTTTCTGCTTTCAGGAGTACAAAGGAGGATAAGTGTCCTTTTTGCAGTGGCTGTTGCTTAAGTAACTTTAATTAAAAAAATCAATATGCCAGGGGCACCTGGGTGGCTCAGTCAGTTAAGCGTCCGACTTCGGCTCAGGTCATAATCTCACGGTTTGTGAATTCGAGCCCTGTTTTAGGTTCTTTGCTGACAGCTCAGAACCTGGAGACTGTTTCACATTCTGTGTCTCCCTGTTTCTCTGCCCCTCCCCTACTTGCACCCTGTCTCTCTCTCTTTCTGGGAAAAGTAAATAAACATTTTAAAAAATTAGAAAAAAATCAATATGCCAAAGTGGTACATTTGGGGCAGCCTGACCCATCAGCAACCATCAGAGTTTGCCATACACAAGATGAAGATCCTACCAGACTGATATACTCTGTCTTCTCCTAAACACTCACAGCTTTGTCTTTGTGACCTTTGTGGTATTTATACTTTCTACCCCTTTGTTAAAATTATTAAGAGGGCATCTGGGTGGCCCAGTCGGTTGAGATTCCAACTTCGGCTCAGGTCATGATCTCATGGTCCGTGGGTTCGAGCCTCATGTCGGCTCTGTGCTGACAGCTCAGAGCCTGGAGACTGCTTCAGATTCTGTGTCTCCCCTTTCTCTCTGCCCCTCCTCTGCCCGCACTCTGTCTGTCTCTCTCTCAAAATAAATATTTAAAAATAAATAAAAATATTATAACAGTTTTTATTCACAACATTTCTCCTTTTTAGATATTATGCTTATTGCCATCAGGGACTGTTTCTTCTTGTTACCTGTCTCCCCAGCAATAATAACTACATGTCTGACAAACAAGCAAAAGCAATCATTCATTTCCCTCTCACTTTAGCGATGGAGAGTACACACCTGGAGATTTTAAACATGTTAGGTGAGGAGGAAAAGAAGGAAAAGCAGGAAGAGAAGGAAGAGGAGAGCCATATGTGGCTTCTTTTCTTAACTCAAATATCCTAGAATTAGCTTTCTCAATTCTGTCTATATTTTCCTACTAACAGAAAGTTTCATTACAAAAAATGTATACTCTTAGGAAAGATTGTGAGGAGTTTAATAAAACAGAATTCTATTCTAACTACAATATCTATTAAGTTGGATCAAGATGAAAATTAAAAAAACAAATATTTTCTCACAAACATTTTCAGATCTCACAAGAGCTCTCTCAAGGGCATACTACATTCTTTGCCTTGATTTGTGTACTCAGAAATCCATCTTTGTGTATTCGGTTCTTTATTAGGCATGAGGGAGATGTAAAATGAACAAAATGCATAAGGTTGATCCAAAGGAATTTATAATCTAGGTGGACAACCGAGGACAATAAAACTATGGAATAATAATTTGAGATGGTACATTACTAAAATTGCAAGACCAATCATAATAATAATCCTCTGGGTCAGAATTCATGTACTTAAAAACAATAGTTACTCATATGTGTGTCATTAACATCTTAGGGATAAAAGATGTATATTATTGCATGTAATGAATGATAACTTGAAAAATAATAAAAATTCAAGGGAAAATAAATATAGAGGTGTATGAATCTGTGGCAGGATGATAATATAATCCCCCTAAGATTATCCCTTCCTATCATACACAATAGTATCTCATCTTAAAACATTCAAGTTACAGGAACCATTCGTAGGAATAAGATAATTCCATAAAACATGTTAATAATTTCTTAGACTACAAGGCTAAAATGAGCTTACTCAGACTATTCATAGAGGTACTTATTCTTTCTGGGCAAGCCCAAATTTAGATTCATTCATGTATTCAACAAAGACGTATTAAGTACCTACTCTATATCATGCACTGGGCTAGACTCCAGGGATACAAATATAAGAAGACCAAGTTCCAGCTTTACTACACATGCAGGGGAAATGACAGAGTGCCAGAGACAGTAGGGTATAAGAGAAAAAGTCTTTGAATGGATGTTAAAGGTCCTGAATCTCAGCCCTGGTCCCTCTACTACCAGTTTACTATATAACAGTATAAATTAGGCAAATCCTTGAAATGGCCTGTAACTAAGTGTCTTCATTTGTCATTTAAGATCAAAGGTCTATTTTGCCAAACATGTTGTAAGAACTGAATTAAATAATAGTTTGAAAGTGCTCTGACATTAATCTGCACAAACTTATGGTGCCATTATCATTTATAGCACCCACGGAAGACTAAAACTATTTCTAAATGTTAAGTGTCATCTCTTTAGTTGTATATGCTACTTCCTTGAAGTCTAACTAGGAAATATTATTTAAAAACACAGATGATTTGAGTCTTTTTTCCTGGGCATTTAACTAGACTTTTTATTCAACCTGTTTAGGAGGGTTGCTCACCACGTAGCAAAACTAGCAATGATACTTATGCTTTTAGAGGAGGCAGTTCAAGATGGTAGCTTAGTAAAAGCCTAAACTTACCTCATCCCATAGATAAAACAAATGTATAGCTACACATACAACAATTCCCTCTTTAAAAACCCTGAAAACTATCTGAACAGGTCTTCCACAATCAAGGATTAAAAGACCATATCCAGATAGGTAAGAAAAGTAGAAACACAGTTTTTCTAAAAACCTCACTCCTCACATGTGACCCACAACAGGAGGAGTTGGGAGGGATCTCCCACCCACAGAGCTTCTCTCTGAAAACCAAAGGGTTTTTGCCTCATCTCCAGCACCCCAACCCTTGGGACATAACCTGAGAGATATGCTCCCAAAGCATCTGGCTTCAAAAACCAACAAATCTTACATCCAAGAAAAACATAGGGCTGGGGCGCCTGGGTGGCTCAGTAGGTTGAGCTTCCGACTTCAGCTCAGGTCATGATTTCACTGTTCGTGGGTTCAAGCCCCGCGTCGGGCTCTGTGCTGAAGCCAGCTCAGATCCTGGAGCCTGTCTTCAGATTCTGTGTCTCCCTCTCTCTCTCACCCTCCCCTGCTCGTGCTGTCTCTCTCTCAAAAATAAATAAAACATTAAAAAAAATAGGGCTATAAGGAATGTAGATTCTGCTCTTAGAGGGCTCATGTACAGACTCCTTTGATCCAGGACCCAGCACAAAAGTAGCAGATTGAAAATATGATAATAATGTGAGGGTGATTCATTTGCTAATATCAAGGCATCTGCCCAAGGGCCAGAAGGCTGTTGGGACTCTCTCTGGGGACAAAGACAGTAGCAGATGCTATTTTTGGAACTCTCCTTCTACCTTCTAATGCCAACAAAGGCAGGCAGCATCTTTATTCTTTCCCTCTATCTTGCTGGCACCAATCCACTGTGTGACCTGGTGGGCAAGTGTCTTGCCCGTGTGGGTTGGTGCTCTGCCACTACCTGATGCTCCTGTGGCTGCTGCCAGACTCAGCAGATCTGAAACAGAGAGACAGTTTGAGATACAAGAGCTAAGGCAAGGTTAAAGATAAGGTTCATCTCCTACATAGGGCTACTCCTTTAAAACTGAAAGAGATAGCTGGTTCACTTAATACATAGAAACAAACACAGAGAATCAGCAAAATGAGGAGAGAGAGGACTATGTTCCAAATGAAAGAACAAGATAAAACCCCAGAGGAAAAAAAGCAGAGCTTTAGAATGTATTCAGGTTTAACTTGGTATCAACTTAAAATAGACCATTATATATCAATCAACATGATATACCACATTCATGAAATGAAGATTAAAAATCATATAATCATCTCAATAAATGCAGAAATAGCATTTGACAAAATTCAACATATACTTATAACAACTCCCAACAAAGTGAGTATAGACAGAATACACCTCAACATAATAAAGGCCATATATGAGAAGCCTTCAGTTAATGTCATACTCAACAGTGAAAAGCTGAAATCTTTTCTGTAGAATCAGGAATAAGACAAGAATGCCCACACTAGTCACTTTTATTCAATATAGTATTGGGAGTCCTAGCCAGAGCAATTAGGCAAAAAAAGAAATAATAGGTATCCAGATTGGGAAGGAAGAAGTAAATCTGTCACTATTTATGTATATGATTTTATAAAAATCTATATATGGAGAAAACTCTAAATTTTTTTAATGTTTTTTATTTACTTTTGAGATTGTTTTATTGCACATCACAGATATTGTTTTCCACAAATTTAAGTTTTGTGGCAAGCCTACCAGAAGCAAGTCTATCAGCATCATTTTTAAAACAGCATTTGCTCACTTCCTGTCTCTGTCACATTTTGGTAATTCTTACAATATTTCAAGCTTTATCACTTTTATCATATTTATTATGGTGATCTGTGATCAGTGATTTTGATGTTATTATTGTAATTATTTGGGGGCACCATGACTCACACCCATTTAAAACAGCAAACCTAATCAATAAACATTGTGTGTGTGTTGACTCCATCAACTGACTGTTCTTCTGCCTCTCTCTCCTTGGGCATCACTATTCCCAGAGATAAAACAATACTGAAATCAGGCCAATTAATAACCCTACAATGGCCTCTAAATGTTCAAGTGAAAGGAAGAATCAATCAATGTGGCAAACTACATTGTTGTCTTAATTGTCACAGCCACTCCAACCTCCAGCCACTACCACCATGATCATCCAGCAACCATCAACATCAATGCAAGACCCTTTATCATCAAAAAGATTTCAACTCACTGAAAGTTCAAATGATAGCATATTTTACCAATAAAGTGTTTTTAAGGTATGCACATTGTTTTTTTAGACATAATTGTTACTGCAAACCTAATAGACTATAGTATAGTATAAATAAAACTTTATATATGCACTGGAAAACAAAAAATTATTTGGATTGCATTATTGTGATATTTACTTTATTGTGGTAGTTTGGAAATGAACCTACAATATCTGTGAGGTATGCTTGTATACACACCTGTTGTGTTTGTATATACTAACAATGAACTATCAGAGAAATTAAGAAAACAATCCCGTTTACAATTGTATCAAAAAAACCACCTAGAAATAAGTTTTACCAAGGAAGTTAAAGACCTGTACACTGAAAACTATAAGATACTGAAGAAACTGAAGAAGGCACAAATAAATAGAAAGACATTCCATGCTCATGAATTGGAAGAATCAATATTGTCTAAAAAATCATTATTAAAGTATACATATTACCCAAAATAATCTATAGATTCAGTAAAATTTCTAACAAAATTCCAATATCATTTTTCACAGAAATAATCCTAAAATTTGCATGGAACCACAAATCTCCAGAATAACCATGGCATCTTGAGAAAGAAGAATAAAGCAAGAGGCATCACACTTCCGGATTTCAAACTATATTACAAAGTTATAGTCATCAAAACAACATGGTGTTAGAATAAAAATAGACACAGATCAGTGAAATAGAATAGAGAGCTCAGAAATAAACCCATATGTGTATGGTCAATTAATTTATGACAAAGGAGGCAAGAATATATGGAGAAAGGAGAGTCTCTTCAATAAATGGTGTTGGGAAAACTGGGCGGCCACATGCAAAAGAATGAAACTTGACCACCATCTTATACCATGCACAAAAATTAACTCAAAATAGATTAAAAACCTGAATGCAAGATGAGAAACCATAAAACTCTTAGAAGAAAATAGGTAGTAAGCTCCTTGACATCACTCATGGCAGTATTTTTTTGGATCTCACTTCAAAAACAACAGCAACAAAAGCAAAAATAAACAAATAGGACTACATCAAATTAAAAGGCTTCTGAACAGTTAAAGAAATCATCAACAAAATTAAAGAGCAACCTACTGAAGTAAAGAAGATATTTGCAAATCATGTATCTGATAAAGGGTTAATATCCAAAAAATGAAAATAACTCATACAACTCAATAACAATGACAACAAAACCAATTCAACTAAAAAAATGGGCAGAGGATCTGAATAGACATTTTCCCAAAGAAGACATACAAATGGCCAACAGGCACATGAAGAGATGCTCAGCATCTCTAATCATCAGAGAAATGCAAATCAAAACCACAATTACCTCACACACATCAGAAAGACTACTATCAAAAAGACAAGAAATAACAAGTATTGAGGACATGGAGAAAGGGGAACTCTTGTATACAGTCAGTGGGAATGTGAATTGGTGCAATCACGATGGAAAACAATATAGAGGTTCCTCAAAAAAGTAAAAATTGAACTACCATCTAATCCAGCAATTCCACTTCTGGATATTTATTCAAAGAAAATGAAACCATGAACTCAAAAAGCTATCTGCACTCCCATGTTCATTGCAGCATTATTTACAATAGCCATGGTATGGAAAGAATCTTAAGTGTCCATTGATGGATGAATGGATTGAATGGATAAAGAAAATGTGTCTAGTCTATCTGTTTCTCTCTCTCTCTCTCTCCCTCTCTCTCTCTCTCTCTCTCTCTCTCTCTCTCGCCATCCATTTATCCATCCATCCATCCATAGTGGAATACTGCTCAGCCAAAAAAAGAATGAAATCTTTCCATTTGCAGCATGAATGGACCTTGAAAGCATTATACTAAGCAAAATAAGTCAGCAGAGATAGATAATTATATCTTAGATGATTCACTTATATATGGAATCTATTAAAACAAAACAAAACTCATAGATACAGAGAACAGATTGGTGGTTGTCATAGGGGGAGGGGAGTTGGGGGTTGGGTAAAATGGGTGAAAGAGATCAAGGGGTACAAACTTCCAATTATAAAATAAAGTCACGGAGGTGGAATGTACAGTGTGACAACTAGTCAATAGTATTATATCATATATTTTAAAGTTGCTAAGAGTAATTTTGAAAATTTTAATCACAAGAAAAATAATTTTGTAACTTTATATAAGGATGTATGGCAACTAGACTTATGTGATGATCACTTCACAACGTACACATCCTCCATTAAAGCCTCAAAATCATGTCTGGATGTCAGATGCATTCTTTCTTCCTCTGTTGTTTGAACCATTCCCCTACAAGGAAGGAGTGTGGATTTGAGTCTCCATAGGAAAGCACCAAAGGAAAGCTTATTTAAGAAATCAACTAAGTTATGTATTCATTTTTTAAATTCACCTTCACTCTCTTTATTCTTTTGGTGTTGATTCCTCTATTCCCTATTCCTTCTCATTTTTCCCTTCTTTCTCCTTATGCTTCCTCCTTTGGTCAGAACCTAACATTCAGAACTGATTTGTTGTTTCATCAATACCTACTTATTATACGTAAGAGGGTCCTAGCCTCAGCTTTGTTTTCGCCAGAGGGGGCTTGAAAGTTTAATGTCATACCTGCAGGTCTTGTACTGTGAGCCCAGTGCTGTGAGCAAAGACTAGAGTGAATTCTGTACCCGAACAGCTGGCCCCGAAGTAGTGCAGCCTTGAAGGCAGTTCTCGTCTACCTCTTCATCAAGGCACAAAGGTGCTTTATGTTGGAAAGAAACACAGGCAGTGGTTCCCTTCACTCTTTCCTGAATTCAATTAGGTAAGAGCTAGTTAATTTAACATACAAAGTTATTATTATGTGTCCAAAATTTTTTTTAAATTCTAGATATGCCAACGGCTAACCTCGTTTTTTGCCTCATTTTTTTTTCAGCTGCAGAATGGGGTCCAGATAATGGCCAGATTCCTTCTAGTCTTCAACATTATACAACTTATTGCCTTTTAATGAGTACATATAAAGATTTAGAGTTTAATCCTAATGAAGGTTGGCAAATGTGGTTATATACATTCTATGTGGATATAAATTCTATAAGGGAAAGTCTGCCATCTTTTATATTTCTCTATTTGTATAGCATAATCTGTCATTTAGTGGCCATAACCTTCCACCCTACTGCTGTACAAACTTCCTTGTCATTAAAATACTAACATGCCAATAAAAACCAACTTTCTGTCTCAAACTAAACAATGGCACTTATCACTGAGGCTATAAGCTGGCTCTTATTTAAACATATCCTTAGAGGAAGTGTGTTACCTTACGCAAGGGCAGAATGAACTCCAATTTCCAAGTAGAGAAAAGTCTTCAGGCAAACAGTATAACAGAGGGAAATGGTTTGGTGGACACAGCAGGAATTGCTAGGAGGCAGAACTCCAGCTACTTCCAGGAAAGACTAGGACATGACTGAGAACATGCGGAGCCCTTGGTGTGAGGTGGGAATCTTTGGTCTGCAGAGGGAAGTGCTTTCCTCAGCAAGATCGCCTAGAGGGAACATCTGGGTTTCATAACCAGAAAGCAGTGAAAAGAAGGAAAGGAGTGAGAGTTAGATATATATATTGAGGCACCACAACAAGCCACACACTGTCACCTCTTGTTTGCATTTAAGTAGCAGGCTGGGTTTGGTGGAACATCCATTTCCAGACAAGGTTGTGGGACTTACATTAAGATCAGAATGTAACAGATGAATATCTAGCTTCATGTTTGTTTTAGTAAAGTCTAAGAGTTGCCATTACCACTCCTTCAAAATCCATAACCCATGAACTTTGTTTATATTTTAGTGGTTCTCAACCTTGGCCACACATTAGGATCTCCTGGGATGCTTTGAAAAAAAAAAAGTTAATGTCTGTGTGTCATCCCATTTCAATCAAATAAGAACCCTTTGGGAGAGGAGACAAAGGGACAAATATTAAATCTCTCTGGGTTATTTTAATATGTGCTTGAGACTACTTCTTGCTCACTGGCAGTGAACCCTTATAAAACTAAAATGAATTTGTGTACTTTTTGCAAAGACTGCAAGAAGAGAGAAGTTAGGAAATCAAAACCTGATTCTGAATCTGGTCCAAGGAAGAGATGAGACTTTGGTTTTGTTAGCATTAAGAGACCTACTCAGAACTGCCTGGGAAGAGCCAGGGAGTGCCACAATACTAGGGAAAGCTTTCTGCCCCTTTCTCAGAGCTTTGACCTGGACGAAAGCACTGGTTAATACAGGCTATTTGTGAGATGTCCCATATTACTTGGAGTAGAAGTTGTCTTATTCCACTCACAAGTCAGGTCTGTGGTTCCTATGGGCCACATGCTGCTTACCACTGCATTACAGAAATACAAGAAATGAAGAATGTCTCATCAGCAACCCAGATCATGGATTTTGAGGAAACAAGTTCATAAAGGTAATTCAGGGAAAAACACTAAAATTAGAGTATTTCAAAGATGAATGCAAAGACCAATAATTTATCTTGATATTTGCAAAGATGAAAGAATAAAAGCTCACATAGAGTCATAAAGGAATGAAAACAGTTCAAAATCAACCTAACCACTGGCCAAAAATTGAAATCATAGTACACCTTCAATCCCTTTTTGTTTTTTTGTTTGTTTCTTTTGGGTTTTTGGGGGATGAATGATGACTTAACAGAGATTTATTTTGAGATTTGATCAGCTTTGAGTAAAGTTGAAATGTTTTAGTCTTCTTTTACATCTACTTCATATTCACAATGGGACAAATGCATAACTTCTTTAAAAATTAAAAATGTGCTTGGGGTTTCTCATGTTGATTATAAAATATGACAGGAAAAATATTATTGGTATTTATCCTTTTTTTTTTTTTTACAAAGAAAATACCTGAAAGGAACTTTTGTTTCTGTAGAACCTAAACACAAATTGACCTTTATTTAGGAAAAGTGAAAAGTCTCCGAGGGGCACCTTATGCTTTGTAGTCTGCTTGGTGTCCCTCCAGTTGTATAGCACCATGCACGTGGCTGAACATGACAGCTCCGGGTAGCCCTGCTACCTAAATGGAATGCCATTTAATGTGCACTAAAATGTAGGGTATTTGTTTCATGGCATCCACTACTACAAATGACACATTAAAGATTAGCATTTAGTAAATAGGTATTTAGCTTTTCTCTTGCAATACTGCCCCTGGATGGGCATTGGGGCCCTCCTGAACACACATGCTGGTGATGCACATGGTACATGTCTCCTACTGACCAGTGGCCAGCCAGCAGTGGATGCTCTGCACCAGTCCATTGCCTAGGCCTGGTTGTCCAGACCTCCCATTCTATCAGGAGTGTTGCATCCTGGATCATGGAATGGGGAAATGCATTCTATTGAGAGCGCTGGCCCAAAGGGAGGGTACAAGTAGTTGAGGGCCGCTCGATGTTTTTGAGAGCAATCTGAAACATTTTAATTGTCTGCTTTTGAAATTAAGGGAAAAAAAAATTTCAGATTATACTAATTGAAAGAGAAAATACTGGGAGATGGGAGAGAGGAAACAAAAAGGAAGGTGGTAGAGGATAAGGGAGGCCAAGTGAAGAGGATGGAAAAAGAACTACAGAAATAAGAGGAGAAGGAAGATATTTACGAATACAGGAAAGAGGCACATGACAAGATGGATGGAAGAGAAACAAGGAGAGAAAAAAGAAGAGATACCAGGCTCCACATTAAGTGAATGACTATAGTATTTGTGTATAGTCCGCATTCATTTGGGGTATCAACATCCATTCAACTAGCATGCACTGAATACCTATTGTGTGCCTGGGTGTTGATGAAGACTCAAACTAGCATAGAATTAGCCCTTGCTATCAAGATATTTATTATTTCAAAGAGACATAAGACATACACACAGCTATAGTACATGTCACTGATACATCAAGGGTGGTAGCAGGGGCCCTGGATGTCTGCTCTCTGCTGTCCCCCAGGGTCCCCACAGGGCCTGGCACTTAGTGAGTGTTCATTAACTGGTTCTTGGCTGTATTAAATGCTAACTTATGATACAAATGCTATAAACCCAGAAGAAGCAGGGATTGCTTCTGGCTGAGGGGAGGCTCGACAGGAAAGGATTCCTAAGGATTGATGCTTGAAGAATAGGTAGGATTTTTAGAAGCCAAGTTATAGGGCAAAACATTTTCATCAAAGGCCATACTGTGAAGCTGCAGAGCCTGTGTAGGTTTAAGAGCCTGGAAAATGCCAGATTATCTGAATGCAGGGTTTGTATTAGGAAGATGATAAAGTTGAGGAAGATTAATGCTAGATTGTCCTGGTCCTTGCAAGTTGACAAGAGGTTTAGGCTTAGTTTTAGAAAAGAAGGAAGAGAGGGCATCAAAGAATTTTTAGCAACTGAAAATGAAGAATTAATGTTTTAAAAAGATGAATTTGGCAATTGCATTCAGAAATGTCTGACCTGGAGCTCCTGGAGCAGGGTTTCTGATAGCATGATCTGGAACCCCATCTTTAATCCAATCACTTGGAGAGCTTACTCAAAATACATTTGCCTTGGCCTCACAGACGTTATATTCCCTAGCTCTGAGGCGAGGTCCTGGATCTGTATTTAAATAAGTTATCCCGTACATGAAAGTTTCTGTATACAAAAGCTAGCTAAAACTGGCTTAGAAACAAGACCAATTGCTGTTAACAAATTTCCTCAAACTTAGTAGCTTAATACAAAGCAAATTTACTACCGCAGTGTTGTAGGTCAGGAACTGGAGAGTGGCTTGATTAGGTGGTTTTATGAATTTGCACTGAGGCTACAGGCCAATGCTGCAGTCACTGGAAGACTTCACTAGGGATG
The DNA here is from genome assembly GCA_028646485.1 of Cryptoprocta ferox. NCBI lineage: Eukaryota > Metazoa > Chordata > Mammalia > Carnivora > Eupleridae > Cryptoprocta > Cryptoprocta ferox. The sequence goes on along the minus strand of CM053567.1, from coordinate 37,601,906 downwards.
GAGGATCCACTTCTAAACTCACTGGGTAGCTGTTGCAGGAGTCCACAGTTCCTCTTCATGTGGGCCTCTCCACAGGTTTGCTTATCATGTAGCAGTTGGCTTCCTTAAGAGTGAATGATCCAAGAGAGAGACACACACAAACCAAGACAAGCTACAAGGTCTTTTATTTTTTAATTCTTTTTTAAATTTTTATTTATTTATTTTAATTTCAAGTTTTATTTTTAAATGTTAAACCTACTACACAGGCTGATCAAGAAAGATCAAATATGACTAAACAAATCTGGGCTTATAACTAATATTTTTTAAGTTTGCAAGAGCATTTCATGAAGATGTTGCCCATTTCAAACATAGAATAAGATCTTTTCTCTCATTCATTTTAAGACCTGCAAAGACCATTTTAGTTCCAGGGATATATTTCTTTGGATTCTCCAAAAATTCCAGCAGTTTCCTCTCCCCCAGATAACATCTTTGTTTTTGTTAACATCGGAATAAGAAAATCCCGGTGCTTGTCCTGTTTTTCGTTCAAAGAGGCCTTAGAGATGTGGACCAGTTTTGTGTTTCCCACTTTTTTCCACCATCTAGCACTGAGCACATTGTTTTTTTTTTTTTTTATTTAAATTCAAGTTAGTTAACATACAATGTAGTCTTGGTTTCAGGAGTAGAACCCAGCACATTTTTGAATAAAGATCTTCTTGCCTGCTTCAGCATCTCCCATTTTGTTCACAGGGTCAGCAACTCTGCCCACTGCTGCCTCCCTGGAGAACACTGAGCAGTTACCCAGTTCGCTGCTGGGATAGAACACGCACTGCAGTTTTGGAGCTGGTGGTCCCACAGCAGTGCCTCAAAGACCTGCACTGGAGGCCCAGCCTGGCCACCACTTACAAGGTCTTTTATAACCTAATCTCAGAAGTGACACACTAGAAGGTGGGGAATGGATCAATGAGTCTAACTTGGAGTTTAGGTACCACAGAAGGCAAAATCCACAGTCTAAATGTAAAGTTGTAACTTGAAATTACAGTATGCGATGTGAAATAATATGTTAATGTGTTTGAACACCCACCACACCCAGTAATTCTTTACATGTATTATCTCATTTAACCCTCTCAAGAACTTCATGAAGTAGTAGGCATTGTTATTATCCAGAGGGGAAAACTGAAGTACAGAGGGGTTAATAATGAAGTAGGAGTGCTGTTACAAAGAAAGACTTGTCAGGACATGAAAAGAATTTGAGTGTGGGGGAAGGTAATTGGCTGCTACCAGTGTTCTGTGGAAATTTTGCTGGCTGATGAACCACCCTTTATAGTTCTTGAACTGCTCAATCCATGAAGTGTTAGGATTCATTTTCAGCTGGACACAGCAGCTACCCAGGGGCAAATGACAATCCAGACAAATGCACCCACGTGCCATTCATTTAATAAGCAGTGGGAACCAAACCTAAACCAGAAATTCTCCCCTGATAGGATCCTAGAATGGTTCCTAAATAGCTAGGTCTCAAGGACTCCCTCTGCCCCTAGGCTCTTTCTAACTTTGAGTATCTTCTGGAGGCTGGAGAGGTTAGGAATAAGAAAGTTTCATTTTTGAAGGAAGCAAATCAAATCTCTGAATTTATCAGGTAGGTTGTGGAGAGGGCTACTGAATGCTCACTGTTTATTACATTTCTCCCCAACATGTGCAATCCGGAGTACCCCAAAGCAGGCTCTTTTTCTGCCCACATTCTGAATGTTCCCCCACAATGAAAAATGCTCTCTGACGTTTGTACTCTGCTTCTGCTGAGCTTTCTTGTATTCAGTCAGCTCATCCCTTCATGCACCACCCCAACCTGTTCTTGCTGCAATTCACAAGATTCCTTTACCTTCTTTCCTTTTCTACAGATTTCTTTCATTTTTCACTGTTTTCAGTCTCCATCTTTATAGCCTTTCGCCTCCTCCACCCTGTCCTACAAAGCCACACCTGTACTGACAAAGTCCTGAAGTCTGATAAATTACTTAATATCAACAAAAGAAGGGGGAAAAAAGGAAGCTCAGGAGCAAAACCTGAGAGGTGAGCTGACTTGACCTGCCGGGACTCAGTGTAACTGAGAAGGGCCTGCCCGCCTCCTCAGGCTCCACCTTGAAGGAAACCTTGAGCTCTGGAGTGGAGAAGGAGCCGGGCCGCTGATATTCATAAATTCCGCCGGTCCTGAGATGGCGCGACAGGCCTTCAGACTGCAGGTGGAGGGCGGTGGCCTTGCCGCCCCGGACCCCCGGCAGCTCGGGGCAGTGTGTTGGTCAGGAGAGCGGGCCCGGGATGCAGCAGGCCGCAGGGCCTCGCCGACGTCTCGCCCTGGAGCGTCTCCAGGTGCCCGGGTGGGGCCGTGAGCGCCCCGTCAGTCACTCTGGCATGTGGGCCGCGGGTGGGGCGGTGCGGGCGGGCTGGGGCTGAGAGACACTGTTTGCCAACATCTTGGCTGGAGTGTTTGTCCAGCCAGCCTGTGCCGCTCTCAAGCGCCCCTGCCTTGCCCTCCCTCCTCCGACAGCTTCTGGTGGCCCAACTGGACATGGCGTTGCGCGGGTCCATCTGCTAGAGGAGCGCAGAGCCCTAAACAGGTAGGTGCCTGGGGGTGGGGAAGGGAGACCAGAAAGCGGAGGCCGAGAAGACCGTGTGTGTGTGCGGTGGGCGGGGGGTTCCAGAGGGAGCGTGGGAGGCGCGGGGCTGAGGCGGGCCGTGGGAGGCTCGCGGCGACGCCTGGGCCCTGGCCTGCGCTCGCCCCTCCCCAGGTCCTCCTCCGCCACCGCCCGGCGGGCGACGGGTGTCCGGTGTCGGGTGTCCGGTGTCTGGAGCCGCGGGCGGTGAGAGGCTGGGGCTGTGGCCGTGCTACGTGGAGCCCCGAGGGGGAAGGCTTCAGCGCACACTGGAGGGCTGGGGGCAGTTCTGGGGCTCCAGGCGGGCCTCCCGGTCCCTGAGGGGTGTGTGCGTGCGCGTCACTGAGCTGGGGCGGGCCGGAGGTGGCCGCGTGGGAGGGTCCGGCTAGCCTGGAGCTTCTGGACTGTAGCAGAGCGGCCCCGGCGCCACGCGTGTCTCCCGTCGGTCCCGGCCTCGGCGGCTCCCGCGCGCCCGCGCCCACCCGCCCGCTGGGACGCGACGCGCGCCCCCACCTGTGGCCCCGCAGCGACTGCATCCGCGGACGAGCGCTCGCGCACACGTTGGGTAGGGCCATGCGGGCCTCCCTTGCCCCAGACCTTCTGGGAGAGTCCTGGGAACCGGTTTCCCAGCGCGCCGGTACCCAGGGCTGCCCTCCCTGTGGGGTTCAGGCGCCGTGGACGGGGCCGGCTTCAGGGCAGAGCGTCGCCGCTCGCCCGCTGGAAGGTAGACCCCGACCGTGGCCCTAGCCAACCCGGCAATGACCTTCTTCAGCCAAGTGGGCACCCCTGCCCACTCCTGTTCTCGGGGTTTGTTCGGGCACCTGGAGGGGGCGGGCGTGGAGTCGCCAAGAGAAGTCAAGTTTGTAGGTTTTCTCAGAGCTGTCCTTCCCTTCCCAAGGATCACAGGGAAGAAGGAAGCATGGCACCCCTCTCTAAGCTTAGTCTTCCTCATCTCCTAAAAGGTTTTTGTTTTTAAAGTAAACTCTACCCACCCACCCCTCACCGAGGTGGGACTCGAACTCATGCTGGGGAGATGAAAGGTCGCGTGTTCTACCCATTGAGCCAGACAGGGTCTCGGCGAAAGAGTTTTTGATCGCTTGCTTAAGAGAGACAACTTGGAGCTTTTAAAAGTGAATAAATAAACGGAAGGCATATGTGGGCAATAGATTTGACACATGAGTGGAATTTTCTAGGTAAGTCTGTACAGTGATTTCAAATTTCTGAAGAATGGTATATATGTACAAAACTTACCAAATTGCTGTCACCTCGGGTAATTCATTTTATCCTAAAAAATGCCCTTTTGTAGATAAACTTTATTAGGTAAAGTTGAATAAGATAACTGAAATTCTGAAAACGGTTGTTTTAAAAGAATTAGAATTCAAACTATGTTCTTAACATTAAAGTTTTACGGTCCGTGTTACATTATTGTTATGATTTAGGCTTTATCTCAGGCTTCCCCCCACCCAAGGTCTCAGAGTCATTAAAAATGCAATTTTTATTTTGTTGAACAGGGCTGTGGAAGATGTGAGAGTCAGGCCAAATCTATGGTATCCTGGAAAACAACTGATTCTATCACCCTTTAAAAATTTACTTTTGGAATAAATAGCAGATGTGGGGTTGTCATTTCTTTGTTTAAAGAAAACTGCTATACAGGAAGAAAACCGAGTTAGCTTAGCTTTTCTTTTTATTGGAGCTTGAATAGCTGGAAGTTTGCTGCATTCAGTTTGTTAGATAGGGAAAGTCATGTGAAGTTTGAATCAATGTCAGGTGTTGTCCTGTCAGGGAGTGAAAGTGGGAAAAACCCTGGTTAGTTAGTTTCCTCATTTCTATTTCCTCTACCCTGCCTCCACTTGTCTCTGTAACTTCACATAGACAATATGACATAGTCTCAAATTCCAAAGATATATAGTACAGGCCCTCACTTCATGGATGAGAAAACTCAGTAGCTGACATCTGAAAGTCACGCAGCTCTTGAAAAGCCCACGCTGGGGTCCTTGCTGGGTGTTCTGTGAGCACCCTGTGCAACGTGAGTTTTCCATCTGAAAGCACAGGGGAAGAAAGAGTTAATTCACACTGGTGGGAATCAACAGCCTTAGAATGGCATGCATATTATTTCAGCTGCCTGACCTCAAGATAGTTGTTAGCTGGGTCCCCAAGTATTCTCTGAGGACACAGGGAAGCCAGTGTCTTTTGTCAAGATCCAGTAGTTAACTTTAATGCTAAAAATCCACATTTGCTAGAAAAGACAAAACAAACCAAAACTAAAACAGAGTTTATCTCATCACAGAGGTACAATGGAACTTTTCACACCTGTGAAAGGTTGTACCATTTGTGCTGCTCCTAGTGGTTGTGAGGGGAAACTGAGAACACTAAGCACCTGGTGAATAAAGTAGGCAAGCAACATCCACACCTGGGCCGCCATGACAGCTCCCGGCTGCCCTTCCTGGGGGGAGGTCTTTTCAAAACCTGGCCTCCCCTCAGCTTAGCTTCAGTTACCTGGATGAGGCTTCTGCCCCTGAGAAGCATTATGTGTCATGTACCTTCAAGTCAGCATTTATGTTGCTGCAAGAATTTGCTGGTCTTCATTCTGAAATTTCACATGTGGTACCATGTCCTGATGATGTGCTGATTCTGGGCTTACAAAGAAACTCTACTGTACTAGTGAAGCACAGTAGAGCTGACTTCGAGCCAGACTGCCCAGGTCTGCCACTTTCTGTCTTCTTCATCTGTGAAATAGGGAGAGGAAGGAACTGAACTCCAAGGGTAATTGTGAAAATCATGTAAGTTAATGTATGTAAGGTGCTTAAGGTAGTGACTGGCGTAGTGTGGGTAAGCTCTTATTATCAGGGGTACTCTGGGATGGGGACAGAGGAACACTGTGAATTTGGCACTGTCAGGGTTTTGGTTTTTTGGCTTTACCCACACCATCACTGTTGCTAAGATTCACCCCATTCCAAATAGGAAACAGAATCGAAACCTCAGGCTTCACTTGGTTCCTCCTTTTCTACATGTTTTATTTCTGTGAAAGTCAGTCACTGGAATTGTGGAATGTGCCAACATCAGGATATTTACTGGAACATCAGGGAGTCATTCACTTTGATTTTTTACCACTTCATCTCAGAGCACTGGAGTCAAGTGTGCTGAGGAACCAGATTCTTCCTGTGGTTCCTAAGAAGACAGAGCTCAGCCTCTGGCACCCTCTCTTTTAGTGTGGATTTAGTTGTCCCTGCCCCCCAAGAAGCTTTTGGGACCCAAAAGTCAGAAAAACATCACAGGACATCAGTTCTGTGAATGTTCTAGCCTTTGAGGGTCATCTCAAAGCCAAATACAAAGGTAGGAAGGGAGCCTGACATGACTACCTGAGTTAGAGCCAAACATTGCTTTTAATTCCTTTCAAAAAATTTCTCTTAATATTGTGTTCCATTTGAGTTCCAGTAGTTGAATTCTGCAGGCGGTTATAGGATGCAGTTAGTGAGAATAGTTATAGCCTCAATAAAGGTCCCTGCTGCATAATGAATAGGTAGTGAGTTTAACTATGTGCTGTGTATGCAGACATTCTGGGGTACCCCAACTGTTGAGCACTCTTGTGTCAAAAGACTGGTGTAAATGAAAGAGCAGCTTTGCAGGGAAGAGGAAGACGAGGGGAAGCAGAAGGGCACTCCCAGGGAGGTTTACAATCTGGCTATGTGAGTGACAAGATGAAGAAACTCAGTAAGAGGAGCCATGGTATGAGTAATGAGTAATGGTGGTCTGAAGTTTAAGAGTGTTCGAAGTTAGTTTGGAGAAACAAGGTATTTGAGGGGCATGGCTAGATGGTGAGATTATTGAGGCATTGTGAGCACCAAATTACTAGTCACCTTCTTAAACATGGGTGATCCTGAAAAGTCTCAGTAAGTAAGCTTTTTTGTGTATCCTATTCTATTGAAGAAAAAGTCTTAATATCATCTGGGATGCCTGGTTGTTTCAGTCTGTAGAGCGTGCAACTAACTCTTGATCTCAGGGTCTTGAGTTCGAGCCCCACATTGGGTGTGGAGCCTACTTAAAATTAAAAAAAAATAAGTCAACCAAATAGAAATGCATAAATTAGATGAAACCTCAGTGGAATTTCCGCCCCCCCCCCCATAGAACCACTGCAAAACCACTTGTGAGTACACCAGTCCGTGGCTTCTTGTTAAAGGAGCCCTCTAATAAAGTCTTTTGTAAAGCAGGGATCCTTTGTACATTACCTAGTTATGTCTTTATTCTCCCAGTTTTTCTGCTCTGTAAATTTAAATTTTATTAAATTAGATATATGGAACAGGTACACCTAAAACCTAGTGACCTTCCAGAATATACATGAATGCTTTCTCCTGTACATAACAGTGTTTTTTATGGTTCCAGTAGGTTGTCTGGAAACCGCCTTGTCCTGTGAAGATGAAAGCACATAATTTTGTTTATTTAGTGCTACTTTTAAGGGGAAATGGGAAAACTGCATCGTGGTCTAATTTTTATTTCTTCTTTTTCCTTCCTTGAGCATTGCCCTATTTTGGTTTGGTTTCGGGTAGGTAATTCTGCGAAATCTCAAAAACAGTGTTTTCTTTTGAAATAAGTTGTTTGGAGAGAACCTTTTAATTTCTTCCTGTGCCTTTTTTTCTTTTATTCTTTTCTCAGCCATACAGTTGGTGGTTAGGCTCTGAGGTAATAATATGTTTGCTTAGTTGGGAGAAGGCCAAATCTCTGTTAATTTTTTTGTTTCCCTGAGATTGACCTGTAAAAAGTTAGGGTTTGTTTTTTTTTTTTGATAAAGTATCTTTGGAAATTACGGGATAGAGGTTATACAAACTCTTAACAAAGCGTGCCTCAGCTTTTCTTCTCCTTTTGCCTGAAATGAAAGGCAATACTGTATTTACTTCAAGCTGGTGTCTACAATTTTAATACTGCTTGTTGCTCTTTGCAGTTCACGAACAGAAATTTGGACAGGATATTTGGTGCCAAGAACCAAAAGCCAGTCTGCAGAATTATTGTCCCAGTCGTTTCGATTCCTTCGAGTCTCTCAGAAGGTCTGTGGGTGCGCCCAGGTGCCAGCCCAGGGGAGGCACACCTGGAAGCCATTTTCAAGAACTTTTGCCGCAGGTGTAAAAGACTCCAGACCTGCAAAGATGCTGAAACAGATACTATCAGAGATGTACATAGATCCTGATCTGCTGGCAGAGCTCAGCGAAGAACAGAAACAGATCCTGTTCTTCAAGATGAGGGAGGAACAGATCCGCCGATGGAAAGAAAGAGAAGCAGCAATGGAAAAAAAGGAGTCCTTGCCAGTGAAATCCAGACCAAAGAAAGGTAAACTTAGCTATGTCTCTTCTGTGAATGTGTTAGTATAGTGGCTCTCGGCTTGTTTTAACATTTCACACTAGTTAGAAGCAAGCCAGGCGCAAGTTCCAGTTTGGTAGATGGACCCTAAATGTTATTGAAAATATTACGGAGATAGTGAAGTTTATCAATTCGAAGTATTAACATACAAATACCCGCACACGCACAGCAATTACCATGAACTTGTGTAGCTATAAGCAGATCTCTTACTTGAAACCTGACTGACCTTAAGCTGTAGGAAAAAGTCACCTGTGCGGTTTTGGTTTGGGGGTATTAAGGAAGACTTCTCTCCCACTTAGTCACTGGTGCCTGGTATTCTATTACCAACATAAAGAGTCATTATATTAGCATATTTATAGCAATTATGTTTATATTTCTTAGACTTTAAGAGATTTTTCTTTGAGTTATCTTTAAAAAACAAAACGTAAATACTGCTGTAGGGAAAAAGTCATTCTACACATTTTTTTAAAGTAATCTCTATGCCCAACATGGGGCTCAAGAGTTGTATGCTCTACGAACTGAGCCAGCCAGGTGCCCCCATGCTGCATATTTTTTAATGAGAGTTAATTTTTCAGATGTACTTCTTCCTGACCCAAGGAGTCCCTAGTAGCTTGAGACAGCCTTTTGAGACCACGGCAGGAATTCTTTGCATCTCAAGACTTAAAAGCACATACACACAGACCTAGAAAAGCACACATTAGCCACCTCTGCTCTTCCTCCTCCCCGCAACACAAATTCTGTCATGGATGAATACCTAAGCTGTTTTAAAAAACAATTTTCAAGGTCATTTACAGAGGCATTCAAGACCAATTTCTCCTCGTTTTTCATTAAGCCAGGAAAAATAAAATTTGATAAATTTTCAGGGTTCAAAGATTGAGAAAATGAATCTCACTTGCATGCTGGTATATGAATACTCAAAAGGGAAGTCAGTTTGGTGACCTTACGTTACACTGCCTTTAATGAAAACCTTTCCAATTAAGCCTTTATTTTCTTTAATTTTTTAATGTTTATTTAATTTTTGAGAGAGAGGGAGAGAGAGAGAGAGAGAGAGAGAGAGAGAGAGAGAGAGAGAGAGAGAGAACATGAGTGGGGGAGGGGCAGAGAGCAAAGGAGACAGACTCTGCAGCAGGCTCCAGGCTCTGGGCGGTCAGCACAGGGCCTGACACGGGGCTTGAACTCATGGACCATGAGATCATGACCGAGCCGAAGTCAGATGCTTAACCAACTGAGCCACCCAGGCACCCCCTCTCCCAATTAAGCCTTTCTAATGATATGAAAATAAATATCTCATTTATTATTGTTATCAATAACAGCTGTTTATTAAATATCTGTTTTGTCAGACACCGTGCAAAGCACTTTTACTTGCATTACATCTCATTTTCACTAAACTTTTGCAAAGTTAATATTAATGGTCTGTTTTATGGGTGGAGAAACTTAGAATCAGAGAGGTTAAGTAATGTATGCAAAGTCACACCACCAGTAGGCTCCCAGATTTATTAGATTTCATGGTGCTCTATACTACCCAAAATAGAATTTTTCCTTCAGTAAGTAACATGTCCTAATTGAAACATGACTCTCTGGTCTTTCTTAACTGGCTTGTACATCTCTCTGGATTCTGTAGCCAGAGTTTATCAGAGATAGCTGGACTGCTTTGGGCACCATGTATACTATGAACATAGCCTATAGCTGTGGTGGGTGACTTTGGTACTAGTGAGTTCTTGCCCCTAATGTCAGTGGCCCAGATGCTTTGTAAAACTTTGGACCTCTCATGTTTGCTGAAGTGGTCTCTTTGTGATGACTTAAGACAATAATTTCAGTTTCTTTGCCTAAATTCTTCTTTCGCGGAGTTTGAATCTACCCCTTAGAAAATTTGTATTATTTTATTAAATGGTCATTTAAAAAGCATAATAATATACACAGTGAATGTTCTATCAGTATTTCATTTCAAGAGTTTATTACTCCCTTAAATTTAACACTTGGAAAAATACATTTTGTACTAAATTAGTTTTCTCTTCTAACTGCAGAAAAAGAAAAGTTTTCCTGACTTCCCCCTAAAAGACAGCACTTCTCTGTCTTTCATCTAGTTCTGTCTTTGAAGATACAGCCACAGATAGTACAAAGTAGTGTTATGGCTGGTGCTCCGCTGACCTACGTAGCCCCTGGCCATTGTTTGCTGAGACCTCACTGTGCACTTCGACTCCTATCACCCTGTGCTCCTGGCCTCCCCAGTCCTGCCCCCGCACAGTTTGTACTGCGCTGACTTTAGTGCTGGTTTGTTTTTTGTTTTTGTTTTTTCTTTCAGCAGTGCTTAGCCAGGCTGCAGCTTTGGAAAGCGGTCACTTCGTTGGCTCTTTAAATATCTTATGCCCCTCCACCCCCTCATTCCTTTGCACCATTATAGCTCATCACTTGGCAGCTCTTTCGCTGTCATCCGGTCATTGTTTTCTCTATACAGTCCACTGTGGTGAGTTTTCAAGAGCATCACTAAAAGTTTGCATACTGTGTATACCAGAAACCTTTTAGAAATCTTATGGCTTGGGGAACCTGGGTGGCTCAGTTGGTTAAGCTTCCAGCTCTTGGTTTCAGCTCAGGTCATGATCTCATGGTTTCATGGGTTCAAGCCCTGCTCTGTTAGGACAGAGCCTGCTTGGGATTCTCTCTCTCTCTCCCTCTCTCTGTTCCTCCCCCACTCACACTGTCTCTCTCTCAAAATACATAATTATGGCTAATGTAGAAAGGGTTGAAAAACAATTAGAAATATGGATTTAACTTAGTAATAGGCCAGAAAATCATTTCAAAATGTAATGGGAAAATGTGATTCTTAGAGAGGAAGAGAATTATATATCTCCTCTGCCTGTTGGGGGCATATAACGAGAGGTCTAAGGGTGTGTTGTCTGCTATGATAGCCAGTAAGCACATGTGGCTGTTGAGCACATGAAATGAGATTAGTCTGGACTGAGATGTGTAAGACGTGTTAATTACCAGATTTCACAGACTTGATAGGAAGAAAATAATGTAAAATACCACATTAATAATTTTATATTCACTATATATTGACACGATACTATCTTGGATAACATGGGTAAAATAAAATACATTAAGATTAATTTCATCTATTTCTTTTCATCTCGTAGTAGGGCTACTAGTAAATGTATGACTACAGATGTAGCTCACATTTGGACAGTGCTGCCCTAGACCATAAAAGTAGCACCACTGAGCTGATGGAGTATCAGACCTTGAGCTCGGCGCTTAAATATAGTATCTCATTAAATGATCACAGCCAAGCCTAAAGCTGAATTACTGTTCACATTTTATAGGTGAGGAAAGTGAGACCGGGACATTAACTAGCTTGCCCAGGGCAACAGCTAGTAAGTAATAGACCTGGGCTAGACCTGAGTCTGACTCTCCCAAAGTGGGTGCTCTTAACAAATATACACATGGCGAGCTTACCTGGAGCTTAAGAAGTTAACTTTTGTCTGCAGGTGCCTTGCACGCATTGAAAATGTATGCTTGCATCAGGGCCCTGCCTTTGTTCTATGTGATATCTTTCTGGAAACACAGACAGAAGAGGCCTTCACTCAGCAGAGGGTTGTCCAGCAGTTGTCTCATTGGGTCTCTAAGCAGACAGAAGCCTAAGCAGTAGGCTGGGATCTGGTTGCTGTGTGTGGTGCAGGAGGGGCTATGTGTGCCCTTGAAACAGACGTGGATTCGTGAGACTATTTGCTGCATTCTCATTGCTACCAGGGGAACAAGTTCCCTCATGCAAAGGCTTCCCTTTTCCATGAATGATTGTAAACTACCGATTTGTGCCACCTTCAGGGGCACTTCCCTTCCTCCCTTCCTTCACTCTGTAACCCATTCAGTGACCTCCACTGATGGATTCAGTTCTGATCTCAGTTGATTCCTCAGCCTCACCTGACTCTTGAGTTGCTGCTCTGAGTCTCTCTCTTCATGTCATGGGTCTCTTGCCTTCTCCATATGGTCTCTTTTTTGTCTCTGCCTGACCCCTGAATATCTGTACTCCCCCAGGGTGCCTCACTCTGTACTGGTGGTTTGTAACCTTGAGGTGGGGTTGGGAGGATCACAGACTCCTTTGAAAATTTAGTGAGAGCTTGGACCAGGAGGATCTGGAAGATGCACACAGACAACATTTTGTGTATGGTTTCACAATGCTCACTGACTCCCGAAATCTCATTCACAGACTCAGGGTTCACAGATCCTAGGTTAAGGTCTCTGTATTGTCTCTCTGGGGCACTGCCTCTACCTTTCAGGGTTAAACATCACCTATATGCCATGGACACTCAGACCCATACTGCCAAGCCAGACCTCTCACCTGCTTCGGTCTCAGTCCCTGTTCCCTAATGAGTGTTCCCACTCAGAAGACCCTTAAGCCCTGAAAGCCTGATGCAAAACTAAGCTCATCAGTGTCACCCCCAATCTTCGTCACCACCCCCACACCTGACCCTGACTCTCATTCTCTGTTATAATTAGTGGCACCACCCTTTCCCTAGTCACTGAAGCCATAACCCTGGGAGCCACCCCAGTTACTCCCTGACCTCACCACATACCTAGTCACTGAACCCTATGGATTTTATTTCATCTTTCCAATCCCAGGGCTTTCCCCCTACCAAGGTGCTACTCTGTTAGGAGTGCCAGACATAAGCATTATATTTATGCTATTTCATTTAAACCTCACAAGAATCTGGTAAGGTAAACGTTGTCACCTTTGTTCTTACAAATAAAAAAACGAACAGAGAAAGTAATCTGTATGGATCACTGGGAGAGTCAGTGTTTGAACTCAGGTCCAGATCTCCAAGCCTGATCTAGACCACTGGTTCTGGCCCTGTCTCCTGTCCCCCTAGCTCTGAGCTTGATAGTTGAAATGGGCTTATCCCCTTCTGTGGCGAGCACCTGTATGAGGATAATAACTGGTCTCCTTCCCTTTCACCTTCCTGAGCCCTTGGATTGAGCTAGTCTCCTCTCCTGACTTAAGTTCTCACTTATCTGTCCCGCCACCTACTTTCCTGGTCATAGTTCAAGGATCATGCAGATTCTCCAGCTTCCTTTCTGTCCTTTTGTCTATAAAATTAGCATAAAAATTCATTAAAATTTTAAAGATGGACTTTAGTGTTAGTAACTATAGGATTATTAACCCAGTTTAACAAATCTAGCAAACAATGGGGAAAGCAACGGTGATGAGCGATTTCAGGAAGTCCCTACAGGACTGAGCATGCACCTGGGGCTAGATCTTGGTTTCTCCTGCCCTGTTCTGCTCTTCAGGGCCCAGAGGGAGTGTGATGGTGATCCCCACCCCAGCTTGCCCATCAGAGCCCTGTCTACATTCATTGTCCTAGCATCCCTTTTGGTGGTTTTCTCTTTGGCTCTCAGAAGTGTGTCAGTTTAGGGGTGCCTGGGTGGCTCAGTTGGTTAAGTGTCTGACTCTTGATTTTGGCTCAGGTCATGGTCCCAGGGTCATGGGATCAAGCCTCACATTGAGCCTCGTGTTGGGATCCATGCTAAATATCGAGCCTGCTTAAGATTCTCTTTCTCTCTCCCTCCCTCTCTCTCTCCTTCTCTCTCTCTGCCCTCCATCCCTCTCCCCACTCATATGCTCTCTCTCTCTCTCGCTCTCTAAAAGAAAAAGAAAAAAAGAAAAATGTTTCAGTGTGGACAGTGCATTATGAGGCCACCTTAAACGCAGGTTTTGCAACCTCACAGACTGGTTTTGAATTCTGGTTCCAATTTCACTAGGTCTGTGACCTTGGGCAAGTTAAATACCCCCCCACCCCCTTAATTTCCTCATTGTAAAATGGGGTCAGTAATAGCCTTGGGTGATACTCTAAATATTTAATGGCAGACATGGCATTGGCATCAATTAGAAGGGGCATGGCTATAGTACTCAAGTGCCCATCGGCCTGATGCTAGTCTTTTGGTTTCTGGAGGTGGGAGTGGGCTGTCCTAGAGGAGAGGCCAGAGCGGTGGGACATACGTGAGAAGTTGGGAATTTAGGGAAGTATATCAGTATTTTAATAACCGGGGTACTGGTAGCTGCTGCTGTCAGTCCTGAAGATACTCCCATTCTGTTTAAGATGTAAATTTGTTAGGAGGCCCCTGGTGTTGACACTCTGGCTTCTGTTCACTCAGTTTTTGGTCTTCTTTTTATAGGGACAGGGTATATAATTCTTCTCTCTCCATCTCTCATCCTCTCCTGTTACTATGGTTGACCTTCGGAGTTGGATCTAGTTGGAGCAGAGACCAGTCGCTGACCCTCTGAAGGATAGTCTTAGTTCAGGGAGAGCCCTGAGAGTTGCACTGACCTGCACCTGAGATGATCCACACTGACACCTCTACTCTCTCCTCCCAGCACCCCTGCTGGGCCTGCCATGTACGTGATGTAAGCAGTGTCACGCACTAATGTAAGACTGGAGTAAGCCTGGTCATTTCCTTGCCAAGGGCATGTATCACTCCATTTTTATGTGATTATTTTACACCTTGTCCAGTTAGAGACTTTATATGGTGAATGAGGTGTGGATGAGAGTCTCTGCTCTTATGTGGTATGGTCGTTAGCAAGACTGATTCACTGTTCTAGAAAAGTTGGTTTTACAAGTTCTCGAGAACCCCTAAGATAGCAGGCATGAAGAACACTGCAAGGTACAAACATGATTCAAGGACTGGGAATAAACCTTATGATTAAATGGAAGTGCTATGAAAAGGTCCCTCTCTCACTGTCCTTTGATGAAAGAGTGCATATAATTTCAAGGTGAAGTAGACAGAAAATCCAGGATGCGTGGACAGCATTAAATTATAACAAGATGCAAGGCCTGCCCCATTGGGATCTCTTAAGTTTGTACCTCTACCTTAAGGAAGTCCACTGGGGACAGAAATATGGGTCTGTGTGGATCAGTTTCCACCTCTGAGCAGACAGGTGCTTTTCTCTTCTTCTTGTCAACATTTTTTCTTCTTTACCTGTTCTCTGCACTCTCTTCTAGCCCTCCTTCCCCTGGCCTACTCCCCGGCATCCTTACTTTTTCCCTTCCCCAAACCCCCAGTTTCTTTTATTGAAAGAAATCTTTCCACCATCTATGCTCCTAAGCTGCCCTTTCTGTCACAGTGCCTGGAACATAGCAGATACTTAGGAAGTATTATTGAACGAATAACCGAATCCTCTTTTACTTCCTCAGAGCACATACTTACTGCCAGCCTCCACCTCTTACCATCCTTTCTGTTCTGTTTCTGTAGCCTGTCCCCAGCCTGTCTCCCTAAAAATACCTTCTGAGGTCAGGCACTGCCTGAGACCAACCCCCCCACCCCAGCCCCCCACCAAGGGTCTCCGCCCACTTTCTGTGTCTCCATGGCACAGAGCACCGGCTCCCTTTTCCTCTCTTGGCTGCTTGGCCATGCATTTCTCCCTAGGCTCCTTCTATATTATGTCATTATTTAGGAATCAAAAATCCTTTTTTTCCCGTTTTAATCAGAATGCTTTTTTTCTTCCCTTTTGCCTCCCAAATGGAGCACATGCTTCTCCAAGGTTCTCATTAGGCTTCATGCCTTTTGCAAATTCTTCTATGCCAGTGGCTTCAACGGTGTCAGCTATAAAGTAACTCTCAAATTCACGCTGTCAGTGTCGACAGCATTTCTGAACCCCAGTGCCGTAGTTCAGCTATCTACTGATGCTCTCCATGTAGATTGTTAGTAAAGATAAAAATAATTTATTGTAGGGGTGCCTGGGTAGCTCAGTCAGCTGAGTGTCCAACTTTGGCTCAGGTCATGATCTCGTGGTCAGTGAGTTTGAGACCTGCGTCGGGCTCTGTGCTGACAGTGCTGACAGCTCAGAGCCTGGAGCCTGCTTTACATTTTGTCTCCCTCTCTCTCTGCCCCTCCCCCACTCATGCTCTGTTCTCTCTGTCTCTCAAAAATGAATAAATGTTAAAATATTTTAAAAAATTATTTATTCTACATTTCCAAAACAGCTCATTACCTGACTCCTCAAACAAATTTATTTATTTATTTTTAAATAAATTTATTTTCTTTCTGTCACTGTTTCCTCTTATTACTCCCCCCCCATCCTCCCAGATAGTAAGTCTCAGAATGTCGGCATCATCTTTGAGTCCTTCCTTTTCAGCCACCTGTACCTTATAGACTTTTTCCTCTTTCAGGCCCTGACTACCTGCCTCCTGGTCTTTCACCTCATCGCTCCCCCATTCTGTCCCCACTCACCCACTGAACCACCCACCTCCTACTACCCTGACCCACCCTACATGCTGATGTGACATAACACTTCCTAACTCATTTCTCTGACCCTAGTCATGGACTGTTCATTGGTCACTTAATCAAGAACATGGAACTAATATTTTTGAGCCTTTATCACGTGATAGGCCTATAAGGTCTGACTTCCTACCTCTGTTTTATCAGGGAGAGAACTTGGGCTCAGAGAGGTAGAATAACATATACATGGTCACATAAAGAGTTGGTAGACACACTGGGACTTTAATACCACTTTCTGGCTTTACGCAGCACGGGCCTAAGTTTAAATCATTTCACCAGGTGTCTGGGAGTTGTGCCATGTGGTCCTCTGGCCCCCTGCATGATCTGCAGCCCATGGCCAGGTGACACCTAAAGCTCTTTTGAGCTCTCCCTGCGACCTGATTCCTGATACCCCTTCACTGATTTCCTCCTCTGATCTTAGATCACACTATCTTTATGTAGGTCACCAAACTTATACCCTATTCTCTGTCTAAATTCCATGTGTACCCACCAAACTCAATACAAAGAACTTTTCTTCTGTGTGCTTCCAAAGCAAGTTCTCCACTCTGGGAATCCTCACCAGACTTAAAATCTCTTCTGGTTATAATGTATGTTCCCCTGGTCCTTCAAACAGATCATTTCATCTCTGGAAGCATTGCCATAGCATCCTTTCACAACCCTTCCCCAGGTTGTATTACTTTTATAATTAAATGTTCAATTTCTGTCTCCAACTAGAATATAAGTTCCCTGAGGGCAGGGGTTGTTCTGTCTTGTTCATAAGTGTTTACACACATTTACCTAAGTGCCTGGCACATAGTAGATATGCAATAAAATGCATTCAATGGGTAACCTAATGCCTTGCTGTTTCTCTCACAGACTTTAGGTGACTTGCAGGACAAATGGCCACATCTGTGTTTTCCCTGTGTCCCCTGCAGCATTTAGCTCATCTGCATTGTGATCAGACTTAGAAACTCAGTAAGTTTTTGTAGAATTCACTAAACAGAGGCCTTAATAGTCTTCCCCCAACTTAGTATAAGACCGAGGGAATAAGGGGGGCCTGGGTGGCTTAGTTGGTTGAATGTCCGACTTCAGCTCAGGTCACCATCTCACGTTCATGAGTTCTCATGGTTCTGGAGTTTGAGCCCTGCATGAGGTTCCCTGCTGTCAGCACAGAGCCCACTTAGGATCCTCTGTCCCTTCTCTCTTTCTCTCTACCCCTCTCCCACTCACGCACTCTCTCTCAAAAATGAATAAACATTTATTTAAAAAAACAACAACAACAGAGGGTATCAGAGCTAGCATTGATTTTACTAGAATCTACTCCACTCTCCCCCAAGGTTTTAGGGAGTTGTGGGGAAGCCCTTGAAGCCCCTTCAGTCTCTGCTCTCAGGCAACATTTAAGAGCTTCCGAAGGTGAGGAGGACTCAGAACAGAGATTATTGTCAGTGCCATTTTGTCAAGAGTCCTTTTTTTGGCATCTGGCTAAATCTGACAGTTCTCTTTTCTCTTGCCTCCAAGTCACAATCTCTTTACCTTCACCACACTCTCGCCACTCCCTTGCTTCTAAAATTTCAAGGCTCTTGCCCTCTTCTCTGGTCGTCTTCTCTACTTTTAGTTCTGAGCACCTCCTGTGCTCACAGGCAGTTCTGGGGTCTCTTCCCCACCCAACCCTGCAGGGCAACACCTTCTTCCCCTAAGAGTTCTGCCTGCAGCCCGAGGTGCTCTCTGGAAATGTGTCCTGCCGTCCTGAGCAGAGTGGCTGGAATCTCTGGGTCCTTACTCTCTGCCTCCCCTGGCCTGCTGCCACTCTTCTCTCCAGGCATCTGTCTCCTGCTGTCAAAAATATTGGTAGTTACTTAGGTGAAGGTTGAGAGATGGACATAGTAAAAAATGTTATTAGTTGCCCCGAGGGAGTGTCATAAAGCGAATTTCATGAGGTATGACAGCTTTCTGGAGTTAATGAACCATTTGGCATTTCCTCACACAGAGCCAGAGCTGGCCAGGGCCCATCCCCACAAGGGCCCACTTGGGATTGATCTTCCCTTCAGACCTGCTGCCACTTTCACTGTTTCTCCACTTGTGAAAACAGTGCAAAGTCCGCTTCCTTCTGAATGATACATTTACTCCTTTTATAGTGAAGATGCTGTCTCCCCTCCCCCACCTCGCCCCAGTATCCTATTTAGAATTTTATTATACTGTAGAATGTCTCCATTGCATGGAGAAGGGTAGAAAGTGCCAAAATAAAAACACATCTCTGTTTGAGCAGCCAGCTTTTTCAGTGTATCCTGAGGCAACAGCAAGAAGTAGGTCAACAATTCATTGGACAGCAAATGCTTTAACTGGAAAGCTTCATTTAATGTACAAAGACGAGACACAATCCCAGTTTGGATTTCTAGCCTATAAGCATGGCCTGGCCTGTGTTCTATCAGGTGCCCCATTACCCATGCTCAATACCACTGGCCAGCTTGGGGTCCTTGGGGCCCAGGGACCTTGACCATAACATGGCCCATAATGGCCCTGGGTAGGTCTGCTTTTAGATTTAGGGACTGCACCTCTTGTCCCTCCTGGGTGTGCTTCACCTTCCCCAGGTTTCAGGGAGCATGACCTGTGTGGCCGTATTTCACAAGTACGGGAACTAGAATGTAATACAACCCCTGTGACCCATTGTAAACAAGTGTTATTTAAGTAGCTTCACCAAGTATCACACTACCAGCAGCGTTATCTTCTCACAAGCTGGTGTGAATCTCTGAGCAGCCACATAAGTAAACAATAGGAGGGCAACCAGAGCACTTGACCTCTCGTGAACTCCTGCAATGTGGCAGGCACTAGAGGGAATATGTGGCATATCTAGCCCACCTGCTCCCCACAGCAATCCTGTGTCCTAGATGCTCATACCCCCATTTTGCAGATGAGGAAATTGAGGCTTAGAGAGACTAAATAATTTGTCCAAGGCACAAAGCTAGGAAGTGGCAGGGCTAGGAGTTAAACTGAAGCCAGACTGATTCTAAAATGGAAATGCCAAACCCTGGAGCAGCTGTGAAATTCTGGGGTTCCAGGAGACTCCCAGACTTGAGAGGTTATGATATCTGATGTTAGCCCTGTTACCCTGAAGGTAATATAAATAATGCATGCTTTCTTCCCCTCTCGCCTTCTTCACTTATTAAATGGGCACATTCCAAAACCATATTCGTGTTTTAAAACAAACATGGCTGCAGCCACCGCCCACTGCTACCATCTCCATTGCTCCCCGGGAATGCTGCTGGTTCCTGAGCAGATTGGAAGCACTTTGTCTCATCTAATACCTTTTTTTCTGAAGACTTAATACTTTAATGATGGCAAACATAATACCCCACGACTAAAGATATTTGTCCAATCTAAATTTTGTTTTGCTTGCAGAGAACGGCAAATCTGTTCATTGGAAACTGGGAGCCGATAAGGAAGTCTGGGTCTGGGTGATGGGCGAACATCATCTAGATAAGCCCTACGATGTTCTCTGTAATGAAATTATTGCTGAGAGGGCCCAGCTGAAAGCAGAGCAGGAAGAAGCAGAGCTCAGGTAGGAGATCTACAAACCAGTGAGGGGCTGGCCTAGACTGTAAGTCATGCAAAGATGCCTCTTCTTCACAGTATCTGGAGGGAGAGTGGGTGGGATCAGAGAGTCACAAGAGTAACTTTAGATCCGGCTGGCAAGTTTATTTAGACTTTTGGTGGTTCCCTTCATTCCCACAATGTGATCAAATCAGCTGTTTCATTTCCTCGTTTGTCACCCCAATTTTGATCTGGGTGTGGTTTCCCCAGTGGTCACTGGCTTCACTAGAACCATGCTAGAGCACCAAAGGCTGACACAGCTGAGCATCAGGAATAGAAGTAAGAAATGCAGTGACTGTTCAAGCTTCAGGCCCTCAGACAAGATTGCTTAGATATAGGCAGGTGAGTAAGCAGGCCCTTCAGGTGCTGACCCTGTGTCAGGTGGTGGGGATTCAAAGATGGATAAGGAGCTTCCAGTCTAGGAGGAAAAACAGGCATGTACACCACTAACTTTAGATGATACAGGCTGTGATATGTGCTATAACTAAGTTACTAACAAAATATTAACTGGACCTATTATTCCTATCCGCAAAAGAGGTGAAATCTGAATTGAACCTTGAGAGATCAGTAGAGTTTTTCAGTGCAGAATATCAGGAAGGAGATGCAGGCAGAGGGCATAGTCAAGACCCCTAGTCTTGAATATGTAAAGTTCTTTGGGTGACAGTGAGTTCTTCTGAGTGTTTGGGGTATATGTGGGCAAAGACCAGGAGATGGGGGCCATGTGCTAAAGTGCCTTGAAAGCCAGATTCAGGACTTTGGACCTTATTCTGTGGATGGTGGCGGTTTTTGAATCAGGAAGAGATGTGATCAGCTGGAAATCTAGGAATGTAACTTGAGTGATAGCAATGAGACAGATGATGGATCCCCTCTGCTGGGTGCCCAGGGCGACATCTGTGATGCCTGTTATCCCTTGATGAGGTAGAAGCAGACATATAGGCCTCAGTTCAGTTCCCAAGGGCTGGTGATGCTACCCACAGCTCCTATAACTAACATTAGAAATGGGCATACAGAGATAAAGTAATTATTCAATGCTCATCAGAGGATACAGTGTGCTCTAGCAGTTTAGCTTCTGAACAGGAATTGGACAGACCTGAGATCAAATCCTACCTGTGCCACTATGTAGCCTTGGATAAACAATATAATTATTTTGAGCCTTTTGCAATTAAGCAAGGATAACAACCCATTTCTTGAGGGTTGTTATAAGGATTAAGTTAGTGTCTTTAAAGTACTAGCAAAGGGCTCAGCATATTCACTGGGTAAATGGTATCTATTACCATTTTTCACATAATTTGAATGTAGGCATCTGCTTTGGAAAAGCTATCCATGTTGGAGAATGTTTTTGATAATTCCACATTTGTTTCTCTTCAGAAAAACTCAGTCCAAAGAATTTGCCAATAGCTTGAAAATGAAATCACAGTACTATGATCTGCAAGCACCAGATACCCGGGAGACTCAGAATATCTATAAGAAAGCAGCGGAAGAGGAGGAGCTGGGGAAAGGCTCTAGACCAGCACCGCCCCTTGAAGCAGAGAAAATTCCAGTGAGTCTTTCATATCTGTAAACATGCAGAATTTCATAACCAGGGGAGTGAAAGATATTGGGGCCACTGAGATAAATGTAGTTGAACATCAGGATCTCAGACTTTTCTGGGAAAAATCCCTCCCAACTGGAAGGCCCTGATGTTCATTTCATTTTGGGGAATTTGGCTCACCTGCTACTTCACAAAAAAGGTAAAGCACCCCTTTATCATGGGACTGAAGGTATGAAGAAAGAACTCTAGGAATAAAATTTTGCATTTTAAGGTATTTTTGGGGCTTATTTTTCCCTGTTTACATGTCTTCTATAACAGGGGTTGGCAACTTTTTTGTGTGAAGGGCCAGCTGGTAAATATTTGAGGCTTGTGGACCACAGTGTCTTTGTCACAACTGTACACAAACAAATAGGTGTGGCTCTGTTCCAGTAAAACCTTCCTTAGCTAACAGGGCCAGGTCTGGTGCACAGGCTGTGGCTGACTGATCCCAGCCCTAGAATGCTGGCACATTTGTGAGCTAGATTATTCTCTATCGAGTCTTCCCCTTTGGGTTGAGGACTACACCTCAGTGCCTCACTGGCCTCCTAGGTTCTTCCTGTGACTGTGGGGACTACATTTCCTCAACACAACAGGATTTTATAATCAGAATTGCTCTGAATTCTCTTGTGTCTCGGTTTAAAAAGCTCAGACATCATTGGCTACTTAGATTATAGTTTGGAAGAACAATAAAATGATATTATGAAGTACTTTCTTCCTCCAGGAATTTAATTAAACTGAGAATTAACAAGGAATCTACACTTGTTTGACTTCTGTTCAGGTCCCCAGCTCTAGGACGTTAGTTGTGTGTGCTCTTGACCTCTTTGAGCTGTCACTCGTGATGGATCCCTCTACTGGGTGCCACACAGTGGCAAAGCACACTGCTGAGCATCTCATTTAATCCTCAAAATGACATCATGACCTAGGGATTGTTTATGTATTTGTCCATTTTACAGGTGAGAAAAGTGAGGTTAGATTGGCTATTCAATCTGCCCGAGGTCTCATAGTTGATAAAAGACTGAACTGGGATTCAAACAGAGGTCTGCAAAACCCCTAGGTCATTCCTTAACTACTGTGCTTGATTGTCTTATTAATATAAGGAAGGTGAAGAAGGTTTAAAAAGGGCTATAAGTATGAGGCTCAAAATATTTAGGGGTACAAAATTCTAAAATTTGGTTTATATCCCAGGGTCATCCCTGGGTCCCCTCCTCACATCTGCAGGGAAGCATTCAAGCTCTCGCAGGTCTGCTTTGTACTTCACATTTAATACCAATCTCCCTCCAAACAGCATTTTCCCTTTCTAGCATCCCTAAACGGAAGAACAACAATAGCAACAACAAAAAACCTCCAAGAGCATTAAGTGAGCATGCTTATTTTTGTGATTGAATTACAATACTTTCCTAGAAAAAAATTTTTTTTCAAAACTAGGACAAAAGATTAAAATAGAAGTTAAAATAAATACCATGGCTATTATTTTTTTACTAGTCATAAATATTCTAGGGATTATATTTTATACACACACACATGTAAATACACACACACACACACAAACACACAGTGAGAGGAGATCTCAAGATTGACTGATTTACTCATTCATTTAAAAAGTACCCATTCTGTGCTAGGCATTGAGGTTACAATGTGGGAGTAAGAGCAGAATCACTGCTGAACTTTAGAATGAAGTAGAATGAAAGAAGTGCCGAGTGAACTTTATAGTTGAGGAAGCAGAGACACTTCACGTAACACATCAGTTCAAAAGATAATAAGTGATCCCAAGAAAAGGATATGTTTCTGTGCACCCCCATTACACTAGAACCTGAGCAACAGCAGGAAGTGCAGGGTGGTTTTGCAGAGGACATGGAGCTGAACATGATGACTGAGGATGGCTGGGGCTGGCAGTTCCAACTAAGGAACAGCATGGACAAAGGCTGCATAGCTGGGGGAAGAGGGGGCGTTGGAGAGACCAAAGAAGGCTGTGCGGCTGGAGTGTAGAAGGGACACAGAGGAGCGTACAAATGAATGACAGGGTGAGCAAGGCCAGGCAAGACAGGGTCTCTGAGACAACTTTGTGTTTTGACCCCTTTTTTCAAGAACAATTGGATAGTGTCAAAGATTTTTGAAATTTTATATTTTGAAGGCTCATTTATGGATCAGAGTAGGTGGGGGACAAGCTTTCTAACACAACCCAAGTTTCTAAGATCAGATGCCTGGGATAACGGGGGTGTTATCAGCATAACCATGAACGTGGAGGAGAAGCTGGTTTTAAAGGAGAAGAAGAGTCTAGTTTAGAGATATCAAGGATTTTGCATGCCACAGGCAGTGGTGGTAGATATAAGTTGATTTTATACATAATAATTAAGTGTATATAATTTGACTTGGAGTTTGCAAAGACTTCTCTCATATAGTCATTTCATTTCACAATACTCCTGTGAAGTAGACGATGCAAGTATGTCTTTTGTACAGATGAAGAGACTAATGCTCAGAGAGATTAAGTGGTTTGCCCCTAAATCACAGAAAGCCTTGTTTTTGTTTATCTACTTTAATCCTCATCACAACCTTGGTGTATTTAAAATAGAATTTATCATCTCCCCAGATCTGCTCTTTCAGACAAGAACTCTGGTGAGAAACCAAGGCGAGAGCTTTGGGAGTCATCCAATATATGTTTCCAAAATGCAATTCAGGTCTGCATAGTAAAGATTTCCACATTTCATCCATAATTTATTTTAACTATAATATCTAGAAGGATATTGTCATGTCTGTATACTTTTATCATCTACACACAGCCTAAAATTTATTATAAAAAGAAAAATTATCAAGCAATTTTTATTGAAGTCAGTGATCATGAAGCTTATCTGAATAACCATGGACAGGTTTAAAGAGCAATCAGTCTTCTAGAATTATAAACCATATTCAAGGAAAACAAACTTTAGATTTACTAAAGTAAAACGGCCTTGTTAGATTTGTAATGCATTTCCATGGGACAGATCATCATCAGAGAACTCCAGACCTAATCTGAAAGCACCCCTTACTGGTCTTATCTAAACTCTCTGGAGGGCTATGGAGAGTGGGAGAAAGTTAAATTCAACCTACATATTGATGTGCGTTGAGCACTGTAGAAGCTCTTGTCTAGAGTCATATACTTGTGGGGAGTAGTTCTTTTAGTTAATAGTGACCCCTTACATTTGTACTGAGGCACTAGATTAGACTGTATTTCTGCATTTGTATCAGAGTTTTTCAACCTTGCTCTGATTGTCTCATGAAAGCGTCAAGGTGAGCATGTAGTCAGGAACCCAAGTCCTGTGTAGGACTTGGGGTAAATTCCACAGTTATTCCTTTTTTTCCCTCCCCGTTTACCAAGTATTATTTTGAGTAAGATGAAATAGGCTTAAACAAATGCCACGGTCAGTTTCAATGGAAGAAAATAGTACATGCTAAGATCATAGCCAGGAGCCTAGGATATTCTTTAGCAAAACAGGCAGATTTGCCTTAGTAGTAGTAATTGGGGTGATAGTGGTTGAGGTGAGGAATCTGACATTTAAAATGTGTGTAGCTGTGTATAGCTGTCAAAAGACTCAGATTCACTATTTCACTCCATCCTCACAACAAACATAGACGTGAATTAGGTTCTCGTTCTCGGAGTGGATGAACCGAGGGCAGTGGTCTCCACAAATCCTGATTAGAGGAGAGCTGGGCCATAAACCAGGTCCTCTAACTCAGGGCTAGAGCTCCAGCTATCCCATCATGCCCCAGGGAAGGTATTCATATCTGTATTATCGTAATGATCATACTGTTGGGATTAGAGTTTTTGGTGTTTTTCCCCTAAAGCAGGAATGCTTTAGACCCACATGTTGTTAGCTTTAAAATTAAACAGAAAATTTTTTTCTGTAAGAAAACATGGAGAAAGAGGAAGAGGAAGGACTGAAGAAGTAGTAGAGAAAAAAACACGATTAAATCGAACTGCCCGGAAACCCTGCAACAGTTTAACTGATGGCAGTGGTGTTTTCCAGAGCTCACAGCTCTGCCATGCTTGCTTCTCTCTGAACTGTTTCTGAGATTTTCAGAATGGCATCTCTACCCCACACTGTGACAGCATCGAGTCTGTGGGGCAGGGTTTATCACTAGGCAAATTTGCTGGTTAGGCAAATCTTCCAACCTTTCAGAGCCTCTGTTTTCTCAACTGTAAAAACTGGGGATTAAAAATAACCTGCCTTGTTTATCTCATGTTTTGTGTGTGTGTGTGCGTGTGTGTGTGTGTGTGTGTGTGTGACAATTACATGAAATAATCAGGAATTCTTGAAAATTTTCAAATCCCAGTACAAACCCAAGGGGTTTGAACTAGAAATACTCTAAGCCTTGCCTACACTGTGAGAGTGTCCTGTATGCAAGCTGCATGGGTGAAGACCTTGCATGGTTTGGCTGGATGGATTGAATCAGTGTTTCTTTTAGCAAATACTCACCAAGGGTCCAATACATGTAATGATGGGCATGATGGAGACATAAAGGAGGCACAGGACAAGGTCTTCATCCTTCAGGAGTTAGAGGAAAGACTAGAAGCATTTAATACTGAGTAAGGCAGGACATAATCAAGTTCCAGCTGAGTGGAAGGCCAGGGCTTGACTGGTTTGTAAATGGCAGGGATGGGGGTAGGCCTGAGGTTGGGGGGGAAATGCAGAATGTCTGTGGTGAGAAAATGGAAAGCATCATGTGTGGGGATACAGGGAGGAGGGCAGCCTGGCTGGGATAAAGTACTTGGCTGGAACTTGGAAGGTACATCTGAGGTGCTGATAGGCCATATCATGGAAGAGGAATTAGGCTTGTCTTGTGTTCATTTTCTATTGCTGCCAAAGTAAATTACTGTAAACCAAATGGCTTGAAATAATACCTGTTTGTTATATGACAGCTCTTTTGGTCAGAACTCTGACATGGCTTGGCAAGGTCCTTTGTTGAGGGTCTCAAAAGGCAGAAATCAAGGTTTTGGCTGACGTGAGTTCTTATCTGGAAGCTTTAGAAAGAACTCCTTTTGTGCTTATTTAGACTGTTGGCCATAGGAGTTATCTTGTGGAGATGGAATGTTTGGTGAGATGAATCCTCCTAAGTTTTTCCACCTCTAAACATTCATGATCCTAAACAACACCAGCAGGCATGACCTGAAGTAGAATATTTTTTGTATCACTATAGATTTAAGGAAGGTTTCCATACAGTTTTAATGGATAAGGAAGTCTTTACTTTCAGATTCAAGCAGAATTGGCCAAAGATGTGAGGTTCAAGCCCAGTAGTACAAGGCTGAGGTTAATCCAGTCTCATTTCTGGAACTGAGGTACAAATTTTGTCTTTCTCAGTCAATTGAATTGGCAATCGTATTCTGAGCTTTTCTTCACAGCCCTCTACCCGAGACGCAAAACTCTATCTTTTGGCCCTCCTGGGAAATAGCTAATCTTCTCACAAATAAAAAATGTAGAGAATTGTATCCTTCCATCCATGGGACCAGAACACTAAACAGCCCAATGTATAGGTTTGCATTTGGATAGTTTTGTACCAATATAACAACAATTTATTTTTAAATTATTTAAAAACATTTTTAAATTTTATTTATTTGAGAGAGAGAGAGTGCGTATAAGGGGCAGAAGGAGAGAGAGAGAGAATCTTAAACAGGCTTCGTGCTCAGTGCAAAGCCTAACATAGGGCTTGATCCTATGACCCTGGGATCATGACCTGAGCCAAAATTAGAAGTCGGATGCTCAACCTACTGAGCCATCCAGGTGCCCCAACAATGATTATTTTACATCTTCATTAGCAGATGGAGTCATCCAAGGAGCTCTCTTGTAGAATAATGAAAGTTTGCCTCAATTCTAAGGGTGAAGAATTTGTTTCACCCTTAGAGCCATGAGAAGCAAGTCTGGGGGGTTTGAGAAGAGTTGTTTGACCCCACCTCAGGGTTTAGAAAGCTTGGAGTCCAGTTTCAGAGCAGTTTTCTACACACTCAAACAATCTTCATGAAATTTTTTTTTAAAGAATATACTTATGTTGATATAAAATTTTCATTTTAACAAATGGCCAAAAGTAGGACTGCCTGAATCAGTACCAGGTACTGTGAAACTGTACTGCTGACACAGGGGAAGACCTCTAGTCTGGGAATGGAGGCTTCAGTCCTCAGAGCAGTGCTGTGACTTGGGGCAGAATCCTGTAAGGAATCAAGTACCACTCTAAAGTAGGGATTAAATTAGCAACACAGTTTCTTTAGAAAGGAAGCTGAGAAAATTTATAAACATGAGGATGTTTGTCCAATATCATCTGATGGTAGCAGCAAGAATTGTCCCCTGAGGTCCTTCAGTTATAAGATGTTCTTGTTATCACAGGCCCAGGCTTGGTCCTTTTCATTTTTCAGATAAAGAGTTGGAGGCCACGGAAGCCTCAGTGGTTTGTGCATTCGGAAGAGGAGGCTGAAGTAATGAGTGGATTAGAGCTGAGTGTATGGTTCTTTTTCTGAAAAGCTACTGCCCTCTGCAAGATACCTGCCCCATTCCTATTTTTGGCAGTGGCGATAGCACTTGGGAAACTCAGAAATGATGTCCTACTTAGTATTTAGTGAGAGTGTTGTGGTTCTCAGTGGATCACACTGAACACTTTGTGTTATTGGGTGCCTGTCACTGAACTGGAGGTGATGATAAATATCAGGATTTAGCTGTCACCCAGCCAAGTTCTGAGACATGCAGGTTGGGAAGCAGATGCCATTCCCAGGCAAAGGAACTGACTGGGAGTTAATAGGAGCCAGAGAAAATGACAGATGATGCACTGTGTGAGGCTCCCTCTCCCTGAGGAGTTTGGGTGAGAACTGGAGTACTCCGCAGCTGAGTGGAGATTTGTAGGGACCCTGGATGTGGACAGCCCTCTGGATGCAGTCAGTGTTTCCCCCACTCTTGTGCAAGAGAATTTGGGAAACTACAGAACAGTTATGAGTGTGGTTCGGAGAATGGCAGAGTATTCTAATTCAAAGATAAGCCCCTTTGTGTTTCTTTGTTTATATGTCATTTGTAGGGGCTGGGAACTCATTAATCCGTAGAGTGACTGACTGTCCTTGTCCCCAAGAGGGGCCTTGGATAAAATTATATCTGCTCACTTGTAGATAATCTACAAGTGAGTCTAAAGAATGACTTGTTATTTTTGTAAAAATGGCCTTCAGAGTAGCATACTGTAAAACAAAAGATTAAAAAAATTAGAACACAAATACCTGGGATTTAAAGCATTCCAAAAAAAAAAAAAAGACCTTGCTCAAGCAAGATTTCTCCTCTTCGTATCTTTGAAGACACAGAGTTAGAGATGGCACCTCTTGCCTCTCTACCTCTACTCTGCACACATGCACATGTGTGTGCACACTGTCCCAAGGCTCTGATATCTGTTTTTATATCTGTCATTTTATTGTAACATCTGATAAAAACATGCTACTAAATATACATTTTGATTGTAAACTTGACATTGAAACCATGGTGGTTATATTTTTAAGTGTTATTCTAACTCATAGCTTTGTGTTCCCATTAGCAGACAGCAGTGAAGGAACAACTTGTAAAACTATTTTCCGACATAATGAAAGACTTCCACTTAGGTTTTCCTTCTTCCATATATCCCTTCCAATCCAAAGTTAAGCTTGGTCTCTACTCAGAAACCAGCAGTTGTCTAAAACTGGATTTTGGTTGTTTTCCTTTATAAAGGAGAGATTCAGAAGCAAGATACGAAGATCAAGACCACTTCTTTGAAAGAATAGAAAAGAATATGTGGAATTGTTTTTTTGGAACTTTATTCGTCTCCAAGTGCTACTTATAGAACAACCAAAGTTTTGGTTATATGTGGCTTGTGCATTTTGTAAAGGGTGAACAGTAGTATTAGATCACAGTTCCTTAGGTGATTTAATCGGGGAGTACTAAAGCTTGGTGAGTAGGCAGGGTGGAGAAGTCTGCACCCCACCCCAAAGTAGATGCGCTGTGCCTGGGCTTGGGAACCATTTTGGCATTGCCTGGCTCTTGTATGCAGACAGACATATTGCCAATCTCTAAATAGGAATTGGGTTCACACTTATAATAAGGAACCTCAATGTGAATAGAATGGGAAAATGTATTCCTGAAATGCAAGCTAGAATTTTGAGGATTGAATGGGATGTGTTAAATAAGAAAAAAATTGAGCAAATTAAAAAAAAATTAGTGTTTATTTTTGAGAGAGAGAGAGAGAGAGAGAGCGAGAGAGCGCACAAGCGAGTGGGCTAGGGCAGAGAGAGAGAGGGAGACACAGAATCCGAAGCAGGCTCCAGGCTCTGAGCCGTCAGCACAGAGCCTGAGGCAGGGCTTCAGCTCATGAACTGTGAGAGCAGACCTGGGCTGAAGTCAGATGCTTAACAGAGCCACGCAGGTGCCCATAATTGGGCAAATTTTAAAGACCTAACTGGCTTTATTAATTGGGTCATGAATTGGGCAACATCCCATCCAGCAAGAAGAAGGGAACTCCAAACGGCTACAGAAAATGAAAGGTTTTTGAAGGTAGAGAGGGAGTGGAAAAAGGAAATTATTAGCAAAGAATCCATTGTTTTAGACAAGGTCACCCTCCTAAGGGGAATGGAAGTGCTCTATCAGTAAAATTCCTAGAGCTGACCAGGAAATTCCCATGTCGACTGCTTAAAGGTTACCTTTCTGGGGGTGTGATTGCAGTTATGTTAGGTATTAAGTCTTGGTTACTGACTTGGGTCTCAAGCTAGGGAACGCCATTTTGGGCCTGTGATTTTCTTTTTAACAGATGTGAAGAAAAAAGAGGGATAATCCCAAACCAGTAACTGTTTCCCTTGATGTATATTCTCTTCTAGTATACATGCAGGAAGCAATATTATTTTTGTGAGAGATAAAGTATTGGGTATGCTAGGCAAAAACAGACAAGGGATTTGTTGTGCTCATTTTATTAATTCAAGAGTGGAGCCATAATCCGAAAGCTATACAATTACCCAAGTGGTTTCCATGTAATGTAGTAGAATTTCATGGTAGACTATAAAATTTTATATAAGATAGAATTATAAAATCCTAAGGCCTTAGAAGCCATTTAAACTGTTGTGTTTTTTAAAAAGAGTATGTTATAGGACACCTGGGTGGCTCAGTCAACCAACCAGTTCTTGATTTCTGCTCAGGTCATGATGTCATGGTTCGTGAGCTTGAGCCCTGAGTTGAGCCCAGCTCTGTGCTGACAGTGGGGAGCCTGCTTGGGATTCTCTCTCACCCTCTCTCTCTCTGCCCCTCCCCCCACTTGCATGCATGCTCTCTCTCTTTCTCTCTCTCTCAAAATAAATAACTTTAAAAAATAAAAAAATTAAAAAATGGCAGATAGCCTATCACTGAGTTGGATATGAGAATCAAATGAAGCAATATATATTTAAATGTTTTGTATTATGTATGATATAAATATTATAGTTAGGTTCCTATATTCTGCTGTATTAAGACTTCCCATATCAATCATGTTTTTAAGACTCTTTGTTCTCTTAACAATCTTATTATTTTGTCCTTATACTTTATATTTAATAATTACTTTATTTCCCTTGCTTGTCTTCATTTTGTTTTTTCATGGAACATATATCAGGTGTGTCCCTGGTGAAAATATAAGGGTGGCCTTTGAAACTCTTTAATATCTGAAATGCTTTGCCCTAACAACCTCTGTTGGTTCTGCATCATTGTGTTTTCTGAGGCTGTCCCTGCCAGTTCTCCTGTTTGCTGTGAGGGGTTCTAGGGGGAAGGTACAATGGAAGTGGACAGATGTTCATTCAGTATGACAGTTCGATGCTCTAATATGGACAAAATAAACCCAGACAATATATTATTTAAAGATGTTCCATAAAATTACACACAATATTAGAGTCTGCTTTACTTTGAAGTCAGGCTATCCAGTAGTCACTGGGCATAGATTTTACTACGAGCAACATCAGTAAAATCATTCCACAGGGACCATGTACCAGATTTTCAACAGTAAAATTGATTGTCCCATTTTTCATCTTGTTAGTTTAGTTGGCCTTTGAAAGATATCTCCACTCCATATTATTCTCCTTCACAACTTTATCAAAGCCGTTTCATTATTCTGCCTCTCTCATTATTTTAGGAAGAAAAAGCTAAATCCCAGTATGCTCAAATGCTTAATATTATAGTCATCATTGGGAAACTTCATTTAAAATGTCTGGAAATAGGATGATCTGATTATTCCAGTGACCTGGTTAGCAAAACGGGTGAGTTATAGGCCATCGATTTTCAGGGAATTTTAATTGTCTCTCTTGATTAATATAAACTAGACTGAATATTTTTTTAATGATTGAGAAAGTGCTTCATGAATTTATGGTATGTTCATTAATGCACCAAATATTTATTGAGCCCTACTAAGTGCCAGTCACTGTTCTGTTTGCTGAGGCCTCAGCTCTCAGTGAATTAAGCTGACATGGTCTTTGCCTTCATTATTCTGACCTTTGACCCATCAAGGAATACCATGGATTTAACAGGTGTAAGAACAGGATGGCTAAATACTTAACCTAGTAATTTGTTTTCAAAAGTAAACTCTCTTTTTTTCAATATTTATTTATTTATTTATTTTTTAATTTTTTAAACTTTATAGTTTATTGTCAGGTTGGTTTCCATATAACACCCAGTGCTCTTCCCCACAAGTGACCTCCACCAAGACCATCACCCCCAATTACCTTTCCCCCTTCCCCTTCCCCCCTCAGTTTGTTTTCAGTATTCAAGAGTCTCTCGTGTTTTGTCTCCCTCCCTCTCCCTAACTCTTTTCCTCCTTCCCCTCCCCATGGTCCTCTGTTGGGTTTCTCCTGTTAGACCTATGAGTGCAAACATATGGTATCTGTCCTTCTCCGCCTGACTTATTTCGCTGAGCATAACACCTTCGAGGTCCATAACTGCTACGAATGGCCAGATTTCATTCTTTCTCATTGCCATGTAGTATTCCATTGTATAGATGAACCACATCTTCCTAATCCATTCATCAGTAGATGGACATTTAGGCTCTTTCCAGGATTTGGATATTGTCGAAAGTGCCACTACGAACATTGGGGTACAAGTGCCCCTATGCATCAGCACTTCTGTATCCCTTGGGTAAATCCCCAGCAGTGCTATTGCTGAGTCATAGGGGAGTTTTACTGATAGTTTTTTGAGGAACCTCT
>CM053567.1:37547674-37568858 GCA_028646485.1 Cryptoprocta ferox | reverse complement strand
CGCAGCCCTTTTCTCGGAGCCGCCGCCGCTGCCGCTGCCGCTTTTCAAGGCGCCTTTCTTGTCGCTGCCGCCACCGCCGCTCCCGGTGCAGCTTAGAGTGGATGCCGCTGCCGCTGCGCCCAAGGAAGAATTCGCCTGCCAGATGGGACGGATTTCTGTCCCGGTGCCCGGCACTTATATATGGGGAGACGGGCGAATTTTTCCTCCCTTAGAGATGGTTCTAGGTGCGTTTTCCGTCTCTCTTTCTCTTCCCCGGTCTCTCCGGGGCACAGCGCGCTCTCCCTGTGTTGGACTCGGGGGTCCTTTCCCCTTTACCACCGGGACCCGCCCGTCTCCTAATTTCCCAGATCACAGTCACTCACTCAGGCATCTTTGAGGTTGTCTTTTTTCTGGCGTCTGTTTCTTCTTTCCCCTACTTGCAAATCCAAGTTTTATCCCTTCAGTCCTTCTCAGTTCAATCTATACAGGCGTGCGCGGATTACAGAGCTCCCTGCTTCTCCGCCATCTTGCCCACTCCCCCTGGTCAATACTTATATTTTCCTTTTTAGAACTTTAAACATTGATTCAGGCAAAATGTCACTTTTTCCCCTGGACAGTCAGTCTTGATACCCACCCGAGGAGCAGGCAGTGGGTGTTTCCTTCTGACTGAGCTATGTTTGAGTTCCCTGTGTTTAGTGAGGGCTGTGCACAGTGACAGAAGGGGGACAGGGCCTGCTGAGGTGGTGCTGCCTGGGAATCTGCCCTGCCTACTTCAAAAGTAAACTCTTGATTTTAGCCTGTTAATTCATCATTTTCATTTTCACCATAAAAATTGAATGCTACAATCTGTTTATTGGAGCTTTCTGGTTTATTTGGAATTAATAAATTACACAGCCATACTTTTAAACACAATGAGTATTAAGTTAAAAGACAGAACAAACTATTTTTAAAATCATTTTTTAAGGTTTATTTATTTATTTTGAGAGAGAGAGAGGATATTTGTACAC
Source organism: Cryptoprocta ferox (assembly GCA_028646485.1). Classification (NCBI taxonomy): domain Eukaryota; kingdom Metazoa; phylum Chordata; class Mammalia; order Carnivora; family Eupleridae; genus Cryptoprocta; species Cryptoprocta ferox. Next base: position 37,567,872 of record CM053567.1, on the reverse strand, counting down.
AGGCATGAGTTTGGGAGGGGCAGAGAGAGAAGGAGAGAAAGAGAATCACAAGTAGGCTCCATGCTGTTAGCATGGAGCCTGATGTGGGGCTCAGTTCCATGAACCACAAGATCATGACCTGAGTCAAAATCAGGAGTTGGTCGCTCAACTAACTGAGCCACCCAGGTGTCCCTCAAATCAGGTTTAAAAGTGAATATAATTAGAATAATTCTCATAGGACACATAGTCTCTGGGGGAAATATGGTTTGTAATCATATAATACTTATGTTGCTATAGTATCTTTTGATAATCCAATTGCTTATATAGATTTGAATTGCCATACTTTTAAGTTTAACAGTAATTTGTATACACACACAACACAGACACACACACACACACACACACACACACACACATTCACACGCACACTACCCTTTTGTCCATACAGATGCTCTCCGCTCCCAGAACTGGTTGGGCCTGCACTGCCTAGAATGGACCATTCTGACTAGGTGTCTGCAGGAAGTCTACTACCTTCTGATGTCATTGTTTTTCAAGTTTCCACTTTATTTTGCAGAGCCATATTCTGTGGCAGTTTTTATGTTTAAATAAAGGGGATATGAAGCAGGTAAGATTGCTTTAACTCCCCCCATAGAGTTTCAGCAGCTGCAGAAGCCTCTGTAATGTAGCAAATGGGAGGTGGCTGCAGTGGCTTGCACACATTCTCTCTAGGACACCCCACCGAAGCAGTGAGCTGTAGACATAGGGAGGACATGGGTTTCAGTCTCTGCTTTTCTACCTATTAACAGGTCACCTTACCTCTTTGGTAAAGGCACAGTACCTGCTTTGATTCCTTTATAGGATTGATAATGAAGGTTGAATGATGTATTGGACTTGAAAGTGCTTTGAAAGCAAAAATTATGCAGGTAGCGGTAGTTTTCCTCTCTTTCTTGGGTGACAGTAGAAATAATTAAAGAGTATATTCCCTGGAACATAGCATCATATGGAAGCTTCAGAGGAGGTATGGTACCCTCTCCAAGAAGCCTCTTCATCTTCACTCTGGGAATGCTGAGTGGCAACAGTATCCTGAGATTGTCTCCATCTGGTATTGGCATCATAAATCACCACTTTTGAGCCAATAATCTGGTTGTTTTTTAATAAAGGAAATCTGTTTGAATCATACTGTTTTCAGTCTACTATACTGAACTTGTTGTATTTCATGGATTTATAGAACGGGTAAATGTATCTGAATGAACCTGCTCTATACAAGCCTTTATTAGTTCTTTATATTATTTTAGGACTTTGGAATAATGGCAAATCTTGGCTCACCTTAAAAACTAGAATTTTTATATGTGGTTCTTGGTATATGTGAATAATTTTTAGAGTTTACCATATATTTTGGACATATAGAAGTGCTTCAGTAGAAGTACCAGGTAGTTACTAACTGGGTGGTTGTTAAATTAATTGAAATTATTTATGCTATGACTCCTCTGCTCCAGAACCAACTTTGAGCTTTGGTATACTGAAAACAGAACCTAAAACTTGTGATAAAGAAAGAATGTGAAATCTGACGGCACCAGCAGATGGTGCTGATGGTCACAGTCATCCCTTCAGTCCCAGGTGTTATGTCCGTTTCATTGTCTGGTTCATGCGTCTGTGCTTAGTTTTGAATTATCTTTTTTTTTTTTTAACGTTTATTCATTTTTGAGAGACAGAGAGATACAGACTGTGAGTGGGGGAGGAGCAGAAAGAGAGGGAAACACAGAATCCAAAGCAGGCTCTAGGCTCCAAGCTATCAGCATAGATCCCGATGTGAGGCTCGAACTCATGAACCGTGAGATCACGACCTGAGCCAAAGTCAGATGCTCAACCGACTGAGCCACCCAGGCACTCCCAATTTTGAATTATATTAAGAATATTAATAACTTCATCATTTCTGATAAGTGCAGAAGCAGTGGGAATGTTGAAATGCTGGCATCAGGGAAGAAGGATTTCCTCTGCCCTTCAAGGTCCTTTTGGCCAGATTAAGAATCAAAGTGACACAAGACAGATTAACAGGAGAAAATAAAGTTTAATTTCCTATGTATGAGAAACCCACACAGACATGGAAATTCCAAAGACAGTGAAGCAAAATGTGGTGTATATATCATTCTAAACTAAGGAGAAAGAGGCTATAGGGGTCTGGGACTTCCTGCAATTCACAGGATGATGAAAAAGAGCAAATGTTTGGTAAACAAATGTTTGCTGGGCCACTCAGAAACAATGAGACACAGAGGACACTGATCAAACAGGCTTTGCTAGATTCCTCTCTCTGTGCTATACCCAGTTCATAGTGTCATGGAGTTTTCTCTGGTGGTAGCTCTCTTCCTGGATCAAGACCTCTATCTAGGGACGCCTGGGTGTCTCGGTTAAGCGCCGACTTCGGCTCAGGTCATGATCTCATGGTTTGGGGGTTCGAGCCCCACATCGGGCTCTATGCTGACAGTTTACAGCCTGGAGCCTGCTTCTGATTCTGTGTCTCCCTCTCTCTCTCTGCTCTTCCCCTGCTCATGCTCTTGCTCTCAAAAATAAATAAACATTAAAAAAAAACCTCTATCTAAATTCTTTTAAGTAGTTGAGGTAGGACCATAAAGAGCTTTTCCTGAATCTGCTGGGTTTTGATGGCTTTTAACTCAAAAGTAACTTTCATGCCAGTGTAGTCCATCTTGGGGTGGTGTGCCCTTGGTGGTAGATAGATAATACAGGAAAAAATTAAGATAACAAAAAATGCAAGTGGTGAGGAAACAATGCTGTATGTGTATTAAGATGAATCATTCAATTGAACAAATAATTCTAAGGCACAAAGAATAACTCATACAATATGCTTCAAGTGCCATGCAGATGACAGTAATTGGCAAGTGATAGGGGGGGAAAGGTTTGACAAAGTAGAATATATGTTAGAAGAGACCTGTCCAGTGCCTGTTAGCCTGAAGCTAATTCAGGAAACAACTGAGAGTCTGCAAGCTTAAAGGCTGAGGGTGGACAGGTGCTGCTGACAAATACCCAGTCCAAAGCTCTGCTGGCTGCCTCTGTCCAGGTCCTGCCACCGACTAGTGGCTGGTTTCATAGCTGGAACCTTATGTACAGGGAGTGTGGTTACCAGCCTCCTAATTTCCTTTTCCTTTTTTTTTTTTTAAACTTTATTTATTTATTTTGGAAGAGAGAGAGATAGAGCATGAGTGGGGGAAGGACAGAGAGAGAATCCCAAGCAGGCTCTACACTGTCAGTGCAGAACCCGATGCGGGGCTCAGACCCACAAAACATGAGATTATGACCGAGCCAAAGTTGGACGCTTTACTGACTGAGCCACCCAGGTGCCCTCCTCGTAATTTTCAACATAGAAGATACTGATCCTTTTTGCAGAATGATGCCCCACAGATCTTATTTCATTGAAGAAAGGAGAGTGGGCCTGTTTTTAAAGCTCACATTCCTTATGGTGGAAATTTATTCAGAGACTACAAGTTCAAGCCCTTCAAAGTCATTTTGGACTTTTGAACAGACGTCTATAAAATCTGTTGGAACAGTTCTAACCTGTGCATAGATAAGGAACTGGCTACTGTACTTTCTTTTTTAGATGCAGAGCAGTTATGTACCCTTTTATAATATTAAAATAAAAAATGAAATAGAATATGGTAGGTAGCAATTGTGAAACCTATAAGATTCATTATTTTTCCAAGTAATCAGCATAAAGAAACCTTTTGACCTACAATTCATTTCCTATCATTGCAATGTTGACATAGTGGGAAAAGTATAAACTCTGGCACAAGCCAGCTGTGTGATGCCAGCAAGCTATACAACTCCTCTGAGATTCAGTTTCTTCCTCTGATAGTTGGGCATTGTGTTGCCCATCCATCAGGGGTGTTTGAGAAATAAAAGTAATACTAAGTCACTAACACCATGCCTGGTCATAATGGGCCTTCAATGACTAGTAGCCATCAGTGGAATTAGCATTAATAGCACTCCCCACGACTAGTAAAAAATCCCAAAAGAGGGCTAGTAGGGTGCCACCAGCAATTGCCATGGCCAGTTTTATCAACTAAAATAGACTAAACTTTTATAACATATAGACCAGCAAAGCAATGGTCAAAACACAGCAGAAGTTCATCTTTCTCACTTACAACATCCAGAATGGATTCTGGTTCAGGAGGCTCAGGTCCACACAGTCACTTAGGGACTGAGGCTGTCTTTCGTAGTAGCATGACTGCCATCACCATTTCAGCCCACAGGAAGGGGGAAGTGGGAAGTGGAGAGGAATCTGTGAAGGAGGCGTTAAGGGCTTGAATAGGAGTGGCAAATACCAGGAATCACAAATGGGAGATAACTTATTCCCATGGGCACACCTAACTGTGGGGGCGGGGGGGGGGGGCAAGCAATGTGAGATAAGGGACAAAACGGAGATAGCCACACTAGTTTATTACGTGACATAGTAATGACCCTAAAGTATCCTCTGTGCTCCACACTGAATCTTGGTACCAACCTTTTTCTGAAAATTTATTGACAATTTATAATTGATACCAAAATCCAGGAGTGAGTCCTCAGGCACAGGGCACATAAATCATGGTGATATGGGTTGCAGGTGGCTCTATTGAGCTATATAGGACATTTGGCTTTTCATACTGGGACTTGGCCCAGCCTCTGCATCAGGCCAGGGATAGGGTAATAATAGGGGCCCGTGTAACTCACTTAGTGTTAAGAGGCACTCCGTGTTATATGCCAGCTCAGTCACAATGCCAGAGCAGTTGGCATGTGGCAGGCGGGAGTGACACCAGGGAATCCGGGCAGTGGATCTGGGAACCCTGCTGGCAGGAGTTGCCTCTTGGGAAATTCATCTAGAGCATCAGAAACCCAGATACTGGGCTCAGTAACAGGGGTGGGAGAGGTGGGGAGGGGAGGAGAGTGATCAGACAGGGAAAGTGGGCAGGGCTCTCAGGCACCAAACTGATATTCCAGTCATGCCTCCAGTCCTAGACAGGGAGTAAGGCATATGCAGTTAAATGGAAGAGACTAAGCATTTCTCTGGTCTGAACTAAAATGGGATGACATAGAGCAGGGATTAAGAGAAGAAGAGAATTTAAATTAAGGAGTAATGGTGATGTCTAGAAGTCATTCTGAGGTCCTGGGGCCAGCTGGAAACAAAAAAGAGAAACCCGCTTGTCATGAGCAAACCACCACCAGCTCCAGGTTCTTGAGCAATAATCCCCTACCGAGTAGGGAGGCTTAGGTCTCCCATACCTGCTGCCTCAGTCATTATTGGCTCAGGGACTTAGGTGGTGATGGAAAGCTTTGGTGAATCCACCTATGAGAGTAGGGCAGGTTAGGGAACATTGAAATGAGGGAAACATTAACAGATTATCTACTGAAACTGTACTGTAGCTCTAAATGGTATAAAAAACGTGTTTCATTTAATTTTTAGTCACTCTCCTGTTCCTCAAGAAATATTCAACAAATGTTGGCAGATTCTATCAATCGTATGAAGGCATATGGATTTCACCAGGTAAAAACTTACATTCTGTCTTCAGGGGGCTAAATACATAGACATTTCCACTAATGTTTCACAAATGGGTATATTAGTCTCATGCAGAAATGAAAGCAGCAGAATGTGATATCTGTCTTAAAAAGCTTGTGAGCATAGCTATTCATCTTTACCTGTTTATCTGGAGTTGGAAAAGTCTTGAGTATCATGGAAAGAACAGATGCCAAGACATATCTGCTAAACTCCTCATGGGAGATCTAAAACAGAGACAACACCAGAGTACGATAAACGAAGCATTTAGCTTTGCATAAATAGTGAATTCAGATAAAGTTCCTAATGTGGTCATTGTTTCTGTGAGCCTGTCCCTTCAGGATGAGCAACCTCTTGTGCCGTCCATGTGCCAAGAGTACCTTTGGGGGCTCAGATCTCTCACACATCCACCCAGACATGAGATTCTTCCTACAGGCCAAGCCTGTTTCCTCCATCATGCTAGATTGTCATTGTATCACACATTCCTCACAATAAACGGGGTACAGACTGGCAGTTGGAAACCATAGTAGTATTTGACCTGCAGTAAGTTTGAAAACATAGCGTAAGATGAGAGGCTGTAAAGAGAAGGTTCTGAGAGACCACAGGCCTGAGATGGGGTCATGGTGAAGGCCCGCATTCTAGTAGATCTCTGCTAGAGATTGATTCCCTGACTGGTCTGCAGGGACATGCATGAACTGGGATAGCTCCTGTGGAGACTTCAAGAAGCCATGCTGAATTTTTGCAGTATAGTCCTGGTGTGCATACTGATGATATAATATGGGCTGTTCTAGAGCATCTAAAGGAAAATTTCAGTAACACTACCCAAATTACATTCCTTCATTTCAAATGATAGCGAGAAAGACAAACGATCTGTGTGTTTATTCAACTAACTTATGCTGAGTTTCTCCTCTGTGCTAGGCACTGTTATAGGCATTGGAAGCACAGTGAAAAAATTAATAAAATCCTTGCCCTCAGGAAGCTTATATTCTGGATCCAGGAGACAGACAACAAACACATCTATGAGCTCAGATGGTCATAAGTTCTATGGAGGAAAATAATGCAGAATAAGGGAGGTGAGGAAGGCTGGGAGGGTGGGAATTGTTTTTTTATAGAGGTGGTCAGAGAAGGCTACTCTGAAAAGGCGCTATTGGTAGAGACCTGAAGGAGTGAGGGAGGGAGCTATGTGGATGACTGGGGTAAAGTGTGTTCCCAGCAGAGGGAACAGCAAGTATAAAGGCACAAAGGCAAGAGCTCACTTGACATGGTTAAAGAGATCAGTGCTGAGAAATCATGTAGACCCTCGTAAGGAATTTGGTATCTTGGTGTTATTTCAAGCCATGATGAAAGATGAGATCATCTCGAGATTCGAGTTTAGATGGAAAAGAGAAGTGGTCTGAGGTCTAAGGCACATCAGTGTTTAGACTGGGCCTGAAATATCTTGTCTCCAAAATAAGGGGGATGGACTAGATCAGTGGTTCTCAGACATTTTAAGATGTAAAGCATTCATTTTCACCTAGAGCCATTGGCCAATAAATTCCTTCTCTAACTTAAAAATTATATGGGAATTCAAGGGAATAAATGAGCAGATAGATCACTTACCAAGCTTCTCTGTAGAACAAAGGTAATAAAACAGATCCTTCCCACTTTGGAAGCAATGAAGAGGGTCTGTGAGGAAACTGGTGGAGAGTATTTCCATTAACAGGCTGGGATGAGAGACTTTTTGTGAGAGACATTTTGACATCAAACTGCCTATCCTCATGTTTAAGCCTCAGCCCATGGGTGTTTGGACCAGTGTCCAGACTCAGCCCTGCTGTTCCTTCACTCCTCAGCCTCTATCTTGATTTTCCCATGCTTGGCTCCCCATCCCCATCCTGGACCTACATGTTTCCAGCAAACACTTCTAAAAAGGAAATGATGGTTTGGCTTGGTTTTCTAAGTAGATGAAGTAGGAAGTAAAGATCAACTTGTAACTGTTAGGTGCCCCTAACAGTCATTTAAAACGCCAGAAGCTGTTTTTTGGTTTTGGGGGGCGGGATTTGTTTTGTTTTGTTTTAGTTTTTATAATACTGGCAAACCATGGAGGCTTAGCTCTAGGCAGGAAATGAAAGTAAGAAAAAAATGAAAATAAATACACAAAAATTTTGTTACATCTTGAGGTGCCTGGGTGACTCATAAGCGTCTGACTCTTGATTTTGCGCAGGTCATGATCTCACCGTTTGTGGGACCAAGCCCTATGTGGGGCTCTGCACGGACAGCACAGAACCTGCTTGGGATTCTCTCTCTGCCCCTCCCCTGTTTGCTTGCACACACACACTCTCTCTCAAAAAAAAAAAAAAAGAAAAAGAAGAAAAACGAAACGTTACATCTGAAGTGAAATACAGTGTATGAATTATGAATTATCACCTATATTAACTGTGATTTATGACTTCCCACAGTGATTGAAAACAAGTTTCATGACATCAAGGTTTTTATTTCAGTTGGGGTAAAATAATTTAACAGAAAGAAAGTCTTTATCTTTCTATAGAAAAAAACAAAAGAAAAAAACCTATCATTTTTGTGCTGGAGAACAAAGCATGATCTGTCTTTTCTGACCCTCTCAGCTTATTTCGTTATTTAGGTGACCAAGTGCCAAATTCAGTTTTCTTGTAAGCACTCAGGAGGCAGCATCCAGATAAACAGTACTTTTTAGGTCTACGTGATTTGGTCTCTGAGTTTCTCTTTAGTTAAAAACTTCAGTGTACTAGTGCATAGAGCTGTCCACCTCACAATGGTTAACACGGTCATTTTTATGTATGTGTATTTTACCACAATTTTTAAAAAGGTTAAAATGATAATTTTATGTGTATTTTACAATAAAAAAAAGCAAATTCCCTTTTTAAGGAAGACTTGTGTTTCTTATTTTATAGTTTCTCAAAGACAATGTTTATAAAAATATTTTTCTGCTTTTTTTTTAAAATACAAAAAAATATTCCTTTTGGGGCCACCTAAAATCATGTGTAAGTACATTTTCAGACACAGTGGTGCAAGGGCACATGGAGATACAGCTGAGATTGCTGGAGAAATGTACTGTTGTTTTTATGGAACCTGTCAGATACTGCAGTGTTTACACTGGTGCCATGAAACGGTATTTACACGCTACTTCAGGGAATTCGGTTTAAAACAGAGATGTGCTGTGTTTGAGGAAAATGGATATTTATTGAGTTCTTACTACGTGTTATACACTATGGGAGACACTTTTTAAATATTATTTAACCCTCACTATAACCGTATGAGATATTTTTAATTCTCTTTTTTTAAGTTTATTTAAAAATTTTTTCTTAATGTTTTATTTTATTTTATTTTTGTGTGTGAGAGAGAGACAGAGCACAAGTGGGGGAGGAGCAGAGAGAGAGGGAGACACAGAATTCAGAGCAGGCTCCAGGCTCTGAGCGCTCAGCGCAGAGCCCAATTCGGAGCTCGAACTCATGAACCGCGAGATCATGACCTGAGCCGAAGTTGGACGCTTAACCAACTGAATCACCCAGGCGCCCCTTTTTAAGTTTATTTTTGAAAGAAAGAGAACACAAGTAGGGGAGAGGCAGAGAGAGAGGGAGACACAGAATTGGAAGTAGGCTTCAGGCTCTGAGCTGTCAGTACAGAGCCTGACGCAGGGCTCCAACCCACGAACCGTGAGATCATGACCTAAGCTAAACTCTGGTGCTTAACCAACTGAACCACCCAGGTGCCCCGAAATATTTTTAATTTTCTAATTATATTTAGAGGAAGACAGCCTAAGGGCGGTTTGGTAAGGGGCCATGCGGTTGTACAGCTAGGTCGTGGTAGAATCAGCTTCAGGTATCACTGACTCCAAGCTTTTCCTGCAACAACAAATTGCCTAGTGAGGGGATCCCAAGGGAGTTAAACAGAAACCAACCCCTGAGTCCCCCCACACATCCTTGTATTCCCTCTCCTCCTCACAGAAAACTGCCACTCACTAGTGTTTGTTTCTGTTTTTCGTTTTCTTTTTAACAGAAGAAAGAATCCATGAAGAAAACACAATATGAGGAACTAAAAAAAATAGATGAGGAGAAAACCAAGCAGATTTATAAAAGCTGGAAAGAAGATTCAGAGTGGCAGGCATCTTGTGAGTACCCCAGGGCCTCCACAACACCTTAGACTCTCCAGGCCAATTCCTTCTCTTAATAAACAATCAAACTAGGAAGCACTTAAAATAGTTGTTGAGAGAATTATTACTAAGTTGTTACACAAAGGTTTATGAGTCACTTTTTGAATAGTAGTAGAAAGGTTCTCCATTCATCTTTGTACCATCACAGCTGTCATATCTATTTGATGGAATGGTATATAGCTATGAAAAAAACATGTTTTAGAAGAGTGTTTAATGAATTTGGGATACGTTTATATCTTTTTCTTTTTACTTGGAGAAGAAAAAATATTACAAAATAGTGTGAAAAACATCCCATGTGTATGTATGTATGTATTTTTAAGTAGGCTTCACACCCAGCATACAGCCCAACATGAGGCTTGAACTCACAACCCTGAAATCATAACCTGAGCTGAGATCAAGAGTCAGACACTAAACCAACTGAACCATCCAGGTGTCCCAAAATATCCCAGTTTTAAAATGCTTGAGTATCTGAAGCAAAAGAACTGGAAGGTTATTACAATGTCAACATTAGATTTTTTGGAGAAGGGGGATCTGAGATTTATTTGAATTCTTGTTCTTGTTATTCTGTATCTTTCTAAATTTCAGCATTGAACTCATCTTAACTTGGTAATAGAAGAACCCAGGAATAACCAATTGGGTGTATCAGCAGCCTTCCCATGCCTGTCACCTAACCCTGACTCCTTTCAGAGTGAGCACTGCCAGAGATAGACTTCCTTAGAAGAGCTCAGTGCAGGCGAAGACAGAGCAGAGCCTGCTCAGGGATGCTAGGGGAGAATGCAGGTTTCAAACGGCTGACCCAGAAAAAAAAGGTTTACCTACCAGGGCATCCCTAAAGACCACTTGAGGGAGAGAACAGGAGTAGCAATGTTTGCAGGATGTGAATACTGTGTTCAGTTCCATTACAGTGAATACCATTAACATGGCAGTTTTTGTGAAATGAAAATATTTGCAAGATCCAATCACTTCTATGCAATGAAATTCTAGTGTGATGGAACATTTTTGGCATCTATTTGAAGTCAAACCTAACAGGGTTTCACCAATAATGCCTGAAGTGCAGATACACTCAATAAAAATTAGTCTTAACATCCTGTGTTAGAGTCCTTTACTACTGTGTTGCTGAAACAAAAACAAAACAAAACAATAAACTGTCTATTTTACAAAGCAATATTAAAAGGTGGCCTTGGGGTGCTTTTATGTGTATCAACACATTCTCTGTCTGTGGTGAGAATCACTTTTTTAATTTTTTTGGTCTGGCAGGCCAATTTATGTTTGGTTCAGCTCTCTGTGGACTCTGTGTGTGACCTATGGTGAGCCTCACAACTCTTTCACCCTGTCCACAGCCAGGAGCCACTGCACTGAGGAGTTCCTCATAGCCTGCTCTTTGCTGGTGACATTCTGAGCTGCCTGTGAGGGATATGACATCACCTCTTATTCAAAGACCCCCTGCCAGTTGGAATTCTCACTTGGTCTGTGACTCATCACTTAGTCTTGCCAAGTGCAGGAAATTCTAAAATACATACACATGGTTCTCCATTTCTATCTCCTTCCTTCTCCCTCTTAGAAAGTCCTACAGCTCCCATAGAAAGACAGGAATTCTGCAGTGAACATTGGGCAGTTGTGAATGTGCAAGCGTGAACTTTGTGAGTCATAGGTGTCGACACTGATTGTTCATTATCGTCATCAGATGACAGAATCTGCTGAGAGACTGCTCTCTGCCCCGGCGGGGTCTTCTCACCATCTCTGTGGGCTGACCTGGGGCTTCCTCAACCCCCCTTGTTTTCCTAGTGCGAAAATCCAAAGCAGCTGATGAGAAGAGACGCTCTTTGGCTAAACAAGCTCGGGAAGACTACAAGAGGTTATCGCTGGCAGCTGAAAAAGGAAGAAGCGGTGAGGGACCACAAAGCCCCCCAAGCATCCCACAGAAACCAAAAAGACCCCCCCTTCCACCCAAGCCTCAGTTCCTAACCCCAGCGGGATACCCTCAAAAGCTTCTTAGGTAAGAAGCCACACAGATGGCTTTAATAACAGTTGAATAACAGTTGAAACTGGCTGATTAAAGACAAATTGCATGATGGGCCATGGGGAGTGAAGGACCAGCTGGCTGCCTGTGTAATTCAATTCAGCCTCCCCTCCAAGCCTTTCTTCCCAAGATAACCCGGTCTGGATGCATCCCATTCTTATCTATAAAATATCCAAGTTGTTGTAATTAAGATACCCAGTAACTTAGGGGGCACATCCAGTTCAGCGCCTTCCTATGCTACTAGCGCACCTCCACCCCCTTGGGCTGTAGGGGAGCCAACGAGGGGAGAAGCAGAAACAACAGGGGTTTCATCAGTGCTCAGTATTGCTCTTAGGAGGAAACAGTATCAGGGTAAGAATCTAATGGCTTGCTGACTTTCACGGCTTCAGTAGAATTATGTTTTCATTGCTCAGGATTAAAGGTTTGATGGTAATCCTTGTTCTGGGATACAGAGCCAAGCTCGTATGTTGAGAATTTGGAACTGTTCCTTTTTTGAATAAACACATTTTTGGTCATGGTGGTGCCTTTGCCTCCAAGGCTATGGGAAATTAGAACAATTTGTTTTGTAAAATCCCTGAAGAAAAATTCTGATATCATAGCAGAAACCCCTTTCCCTTCTGTTATTTAACTGATTATGAAATTATTTTCTCCTGGATATTATATGATTTTTTCATATTCTAATATGTAGAAAGATAATATTTAAAATATACCAGAGAAATCAAATAGTGATTGAGTGAAACAGCACTGTCTGAAAGCCTTGCCTTCTGAAATAAAAACTAAAAATACTTCTCTGTTACAAGTATGGAGAAATAAAAAGCAAACAAACCTCTCTTTGCTTGGAGTCCGTAGTTATCTTCAAGGCTTTCCCTAATGGGGATTATGACCTCAGAGGAAACAGGAAGGTGAACCTTTTCCTCTACTATAATTATTTCTACTTACTCAACAAAAAGGTTCCATTTTGTGACTTGGGGACCCGAACTAAATGATCATGGTCTACAAAGCGACAGTTCGGGGAATGATTTTTTTTCTTACGGACAAAACCCCAAGAAAGGCAATCAGAAACATGTATCCTCACACTTCTGTGACCAGGTCACAAAGGTGTGAGATCCTGCACAGGGTCCTCTCCAGCGCCCAGGCTTGTCTGTGTATTGGCCACAGATCCCCAGCCGGGCTGTTTGTGGACCTGCCTCTGTTCTCCAAGCTCTTTCAAGGGTAGGACTGTGCCTTGTAATATGTCCTGACCCACAGTATTTTCACAGCACAGTGTATGTGATTGACAGCAATGATGGTGGCCTTTAATAAGAGCAATTCTTGTTTTGAGTTGTGCTCAGTTAGCTCATTTTTTCCAACTTAATACACTTGCATGAAATGCTTCTTGTGAGGCAGCCAGAATGGATGGTTTTAGGGCTGGGACAACAGTGATGACTGAGGTCAGCTAGGAGCCAGCCCAAGAAAAGACAGAGATTGGCTGTCCTTAGATGCTTTGCTTAATCTCCAAAGAGTTCCCAAAGAAAAAGAACCTAATTGAAAGCTAATAAGAGCACTCGTCACATAATCTTATGTGTGTGCAGTGTCTGATACTATTATAGGCTATTTTCTCCAAAATGCTATTTATGTATATATATGAAAATGTTCATGCATACGTCTGACATATATGTCACATGTAACTCATGGTGACATATGTTACCATAAAATACATGAAGAGCCATCCATTAATATAAATGACAGGCATCCCAATAGTTCATCCAAACTCCTCATTGTTTTTCCACTGAATTCTGCTCAAAATTAGTGGACTGTGGTGTGATACTTGGAAATATGTTTATTACATTGCAATGTTACTTTTGTAATGGAAATTGACTTACATCCCAGAACTTAAGTTCTGCTACTGAATATATTTCAAAACGATTCTGCTGCTTGTATCTTTTTCTTACCAATCTTCATACACTCTTCTTTCTTTTTACTTTATAGTTCTGAGGCTATCTTTAGCAGAACCAAACTTCTTCACTGTGGGAGAGTGTGGGAGAGAAGAAAGCAAGTCGGGGAGGTGGAAACAGAAAGATGAGAAAGTTTAATAATGAAAATGTTAGGAAGGAAATTTATTTTATTGCATTTGCTTTCTTTTGTTTGCAAGAACGTGGTCCCAAGGAAAATAGTGCTGGAGTGTATTTCACTTTTTAGTGCTTATTTTCTCAAATTTTAATTGGGAGTTAATGGAGCTTTTATTCACATTAAAAAATGAATTAAATCTATGTTTTAATACAGCAGTAGCTCATAGCCATGACTAGCCCCACAGGACCAGAAGTGACAGATTTATGTTTCTTCCTATTTTTTAAATGTCATTTTTGATAGCACAAGCTGGGAATGGGCAGAGAGAGGGGGACAGAGGATTTGAACTGGTGTCCGTGCTGACAGCAGCGAGCCCAATGTGGGGCTTGAACTCACAAATGGTGAGATCGGGACCTGAGCCAAAGTCGGATGCTCAACCAACTTTTCCCTATTTTTTGACTAGCCCTCGAGGAGTTGTAGGATGGCAGTAATTAGGGGTCTAACCTCCCCTTAGCTCAGCCCATGTAATTAGATTTGCAAATATATATAATATATACACAATTATATATATAGGATATATATGAGTTCTGAAGCCATTGTTTTCAAATTAGTTAAATCTAACTTGAAAAACTTTTTCTAAATAACAGAAATCAGGGAGTGACGAGGATGGCATCCAGCTCTGCCCAGGAGGACCTCATTCGGTGGTTTAAAGAGGAGCAGCTGCCGCTGCGAGCGGGCTACCAGAAAACCTCCGACACCATAGCTCCCTGGTTCCACGGTGAGTACAGAGGTCCCCCTGATGGAACCTCATCTGACGATGCTCGGAGCTATGCTAATCCAGCGGGAGGGCAGAAAGAATAAAGGCATCCTTTTATTTGTGCTGCCCAAGAAAAGTCTTTGAAATTATTTTCACAAGCAGTTTTTCAAAGGTTTTTCAGTGAGTTGCAAACTTGTGATGAATTTGGAAAACAGTGAGTGGTTGTGGTCTCTGCATGTAGTGTGGGCTAATTTATCACCACAAATACAACACCGCTGGGTGGGGTAAACAGTGCCTCCTGTTCACCTATACTAGGGCTCCCCTCAAATGGCAATGCCTATTGTCTGCCATCCACCATCAGTCAGATATGCCCTTTGGGTGTGGTGGGCAGGGCATTGATTTAGCAATCCAAAGATCAGCTCTGCATTAACAGTTGAGTGACTTTGAGCAAATCATCTTTTTCTGTAGCAGGTCAATTTATCTGAGCCTCATTTTCCTCATCTATTAAAGAAAGAAATTGAACTTTATGATCTTTAACCTAAAAATTCTATTAACTTTGATCTATGTTTCCTTAAGGCTGCCAGGTGGGTTTATTGAAGCCTGAGCAGATATTACCTAATAAAGCATTTAACCCTAGAAACTTGATTAATTCAAGTCCTCTGTGTACCCAGCACACATTTCATTGACTTCTTAGTTTCTTGGACTTCAAGAAAAGAAGTGGCTTCTTGCCTCAATTTGCTTCCATAAGATCTGTGGTTGATTTGGACTAATTGGCTCTATGTACAACAAAAGTGCTTTAAAACAAAAATAAAGTTCTCTCACAGAGCACACTTGTCCCAAAGGATATCATGGTTTGAATCATGTTGAAGCCTTCTCTCTTTTAACTAGTATCATGTCACACATAAATATATCCACAAAAATAGGCTCCCAAACCTATAACATGGCAAACTCTTCTAAAAAGAAAAACATTATTTGTAGTAGGCTCTCTGCTAATGGACTGCTTTTGCAGTCAGATAATTATGGAACTGTCTAGCCTTCCTTGAAAATATGTGTTCTTTGGCAATTTAGGCCTTAGTAATTGTCCGTTCCCAGAGGAGCCCCTCCCCCTCCTAGGACTGAGTCGTAAGCCTCCGTTCTTGCCATTCTGCTTGGAAGACATTGGAAGAAAGAGTGACATCAGTGTCAAAAGATGAATAGAAAGAACATGGCCAATTACATGTTAGCTCCACTGTTTCATATTGCCTTTTTTTTTTTCCTTTTTACGATAAACACTGAGGAAATCAGTACTTTGTAGTTTCTGTGTCATTGGGCAAAAGATGTTGTCATCCCTGATTACAAGGGTGGCAGTTCATTTTAACAGCAGGAAGTGAGAAATTGAAAATGTTGGTTCATGTAATTCAAAATCCTCATACTTTAACAAGCAGTTCTATTTGTAACAGTTGCTAAAAGTGAGGAAGATAAAGTTGAACTAAAAATCCAGTTGGAGCTTTGATTAAAAAATAAGTTCTTGAATTTCACATATAATAATTTATTAGTTGCTATTGTTACTTGTTTATTTTCATTTAAATAAATATTTATCAAAGTCATAAGCAAAACAAATATGATACAGTATAATATAAATAATATTAGAATAATAGTAGTCATGTAAGTCATTATCTTCTGTTTTAAGAAGACAAAATTTCACATGTTTCTATGATAAGGAAAAGAAGGATCATATCTTATATTTTTGAAATGCAATTGTTATTGATCATGAGCCCTGTTTGAAATAATGGGATGGTAGCTCTTGTGTTGGTTTACCATCTTCCTTCCATTATCATGCATTCCATAAACTGCCTTTCTTATGTTACTGTTTTGGTCAGCTAATTTTTCCCTGTGGAAGTTCACACTTTCACCCTTTTCTTTTAATTAGCCTTAGACAGGATGGGAGTGGGTAGGAAAGAACAAGGGAAATGAAGACTACTGGATCTCTGGCTTGTGGAGCTAGGCAGAAGGTGGCATGCTGTCAGTTGGGAGAAGGACCACAGGAGGATTGGACATTAGAAAATAAGAGGGGAGACAATGAGCTTATCTGGGATATGATGAGTTTGAAATGTCTTTGGGGCAGCCATGTGAAAATATCCATTTGGCAATTGGATTAATGAAACAGTGCTAGAGATAATATATTGGAATTATTAGCACTTAATGAAAAGCATGGGAGGGAAGAGGCTTTCCAGGAGTGAATTGGGAAGAATGATGAGAGAAGACCAAGGACAAGACCCTGGGGAACACTAACATTCATTGTGATGGCAAAGAAGAGCAGAGATCCCAGATCTTTGTCTCAGGTCTCCTTCCTCACTTGTGATCATGATGAGATGAATATGTGGCCATGGGTGCCAGTACTAGAGGCAGTAAACTAGGGTACTGTGTGATCTCCTAGATGTAAGAGCTTGGAAAATCCCAAGTGCAAGAGAGATCCTGAAATGCAGCACTGAAGTCTACTTCATGAGCATCTTTTGATGATCTCAAGCACATCTAGATGGGCTGTCCCCCGACTTCTCCTCTCTTAGCAAGCTTATTTCAGAGACCACGAGGTCTCAATTTTTACTGGACTTTTGGTCCCATTGGTTATGTGGGACTTGTGGGAGAACCCACTGAAGAATCTCAAGTTCTTTGACAGTTTTGTTAGTTTTCCTTAGAGCCAGAGCACGTTTCTAGCTTTTACATGGTTCAGTTTGGTGTTAGGACCCAAGTGGAATGACTCGCTGGCCTCTCTTGGTTGCTTCCCATGATCCTTCCTAGGAGGCTGGAGACTAGGGGGCTGATGTACACACTGGTTCCTTCCCAGGATGCTTTTCCACCTGCCCCCTGGGAAGGACACCCTGCAAATTTGTAGGCCACTTTACTACACTGTGCAACCACAGAATCATGAAGAACACATGGAAACCCCAGCAGTTTTGACAGAGGGCCTTGTGAAGGAATTTTGTAGTAGGCCTTTTCTGAATTTTTAACTATTCTGCAAAGGTAATTAATGTTAGTTCATTTGGAAATTTTATACTCACACTCATTTAGGAGGACTGCTGGAAAAACTGCAGTGTCTGTCCCAAAGCATCTTGCCTTGCTGCTAAGCCCCTCCAATAGGAAAATGTTCTGAACTTTGTCACAATGTGAATAACTCATGTTGATCTCTCATCTGGCCTCCTTTCTCAGCCTCCTAACTAGTCTCAATCATTCCTCTGCTGTCCCCCATTCTCAACATAATCAAACTGCAATGAGAGTAAAACCCAAATTCCTCTTGGGGCCCACAAAGCTGTCTTGATCGGCCCCTGATTATTGATCCAGCCCCATCTCAGATGACGTTTCTTGAAGACCCCTGCCTTGATCACTGCTTTCCACCACATGTTTTCCTTCTGTCCCTAACACACCACACTTATCCCTTTCTTATGGCCTCTGCAGTTGTTTATCCTGAAGATTCTTCTATGGCCAACCTCTTGAGGAGCTGGCTCACATGACTGTGGAGGCCTCATGGGCCCCAAATCTGCTGGGTAGGCTAGCAGGCCAGAGATTCAGAAAAGACTGAGCTCGAGTCCAAAGGCTGAACACTGGCAGAATCCCTTCTTGCTCAGGGAAGGTCAATCTTTGTTCTTTTAAGGCCTTCAACTGACTGGATGAGGCCTACCCACATTATGGAGGATTTTTCTCCCTTTCCTTATTAAAAAAAAAATTATTATGAACTATTTTGAACAAAAAGAGAATACAAAGGAAGCTATGATGAACACCAACGATGTAACAAATGTGCAGTGAATGTTAGAAGCCATATTTACTTCATATCTATTTTTCTTAATAAAAAATGAAACTTAGGGCACCTGGGTGGCTCAGTTAGTTGAGCATCTGGCTCTTGATTTTGGTTCAGGTCATGATTTCCCAGTTTGTGAGATCAAGCCCTGCATCTAACAGTGTGGAACCTGCTTGGGATTCTCTTTCTCCCTCCCTGTCTGCCCCTCCCCCACCTCTCTCTCTGTCTCAAATAAATAAATAAACTTAAAAAAAAAAAAAAGAAAGAAAGAAAGCCTGAAAGAATTAAGCCCCCTCTTTTACTGCCTTTTTGATTCTATATACTTCTCTTCCAGGGGGTGAACCACTCTTTTGAAATTATCCTTTCATTTTTATACTCTCATTATATATGTATATGCATGTGCATTTTTATAAAATATATTAAAAATATATAAAACACATATATATGTTTCAATAAAACATACAGTATTGTGTTTAACATTTACATGGTATCATGTTAGAGGCATTGTACTGCAACTTAAGTTTTCTCCCAACATTATGTTGTCTGGATTTTTCTTTGTTTATAAATGTAGACTGGCTCATTTGTTTTACCTATTGTGCAGTATGTTATAATATATGTTATTTATAATATATAAACTATAAACATACAATGCTTTATATGTGTTTAATAATGATATTTGTATTTTATTATACACACATATCATTATTCATTCATCCCTTCTATATTTGGTATTTTTTTTTTTTTTTTTGCCATGACAGAAAATAATGTGGGGTATGTATTTTTGGACATATCTCATTGTACACATATGTGATAATTTCTTCAAGGGGTATATCTAAAGGTGGAATTGCTAGGAGGGTAGGTTATGTGTATCTTTAATTATATTAAATATTGCCAAATGCCCTCCAAAGGGATTATATGAATCTTTACTCCCACTAGCAGTCTAAGAGTTTCTGTTTTCCTACATACTTGCCATGCTTGGTGTTGCCAAACTTTTCTTTTCCCTTAATCTTATGGGTCCAGAGTGGAATTGCCTTATTTTATCTATATTAAACATTTTTTTAACATTTATTTATTTTTGAGAGAGAGAGCATGAGCAGGGGAGGGGCAGAGAGAGAGGGAGACACAGAATCTGAAGCAGGCTCCAGGCTTTGAGCTGTCAGCACAGAGCCTGATGCAGGGCTCAAACCCATGACCATGAGATCATGACCTAAACTGATGTCAGACACTTAACCACTGAGCCACCCAGGCGCCCTCACCTTATCTTTTTTTTTTTTAATAGTTTATTGTCAAATTGGTTTCCATATAACACCCAGTGCTCTTCCCCACAAGTGCCCTCCTCCATGTCCATCACTCCCCTTCCCTTTTCCTCCTCCCTCTTCAGCCCTCAGTTTGTTCTCAATATTCAAGAGTCTCTTATGATTTGCCTCCCTAACTCTTTACCCCCCTTCCCCTTCCCATGGTCCCGTTAGGTTTCTTCTGTTAGACCTATAAGTGAAAACATGGTGTCTGTCCTTCTCTGCTTGACTTATTTCGCTTAGCATGACACCCTCGACGTCCATCCACTTTACTACGAATGGCCAGATTTCATTCTTTCTCATTGCCATGTAGTATTCCATTGTATAGATGAACCACATCTTCCTAATCCATTCATCAGTTGATGGACATTTAGGCTCTTTCCATGATTTGGCTATTGTTGAAAGTGCAGCTATGAACATTGGGGTACATGTGCCCCTATGCATCAGCACTTCTGTATCCCTTGGGTAGATCCCCAGCAGTGCTATTGCTGGGTCATAGGGGAGTTCTACTGATAGTTTTTTGAGGAACCTCCACACTGGTTTCCAGAGCGGCTGTACCAGTTTACATTCCCACCAACAGTGTAGGAGGGTGCCTGTTTCTCCACATCCTCGCCAGCATCTGTAG
>CM053567.1:37498825-37547174 GCA_028646485.1 Cryptoprocta ferox | reverse complement strand
GGTTTTGATGGTTTCCTGTCTCACATTCAGGTCCTTCATCCATTTTGAGTTTATTTTTGTGTATGGTGTAAGAAAGTGGTCTAGTTTCATTCTTCTGCATGTTGCTGTCCAGTTCTCCCAGCACCACCTATTAAAGAGGCTATCTTTTTTCCATTGGATACTCTTTCCTGCTTTGTCAAAGATTAATTGGCCATACATTTGTAGGTCCAGTTCTGG
The DNA here is from genome assembly GCA_028646485.1 of Cryptoprocta ferox. Lineage (NCBI taxonomy): Eukaryota > Metazoa > Chordata > Mammalia > Carnivora > Eupleridae > Cryptoprocta > Cryptoprocta ferox. The sequence continues at coordinate 37,546,958 of CM053567.1, read as the reverse complement.
GTTCTCTATTCTATTTCATTGGTCTATGTGTCTTTATGCCAATAGCATACTGTCTTGATGATGACAGCTTTGTAGTAGAGGCTAAAGTCTGGGATTGTGAAGCCTCCCGTTTTGGTTTTCTTCTTCAATATTACTTTGGCTATTCAGGGTCTTTTGTGGTTCCATACAAATTTTAGGATAGTTTGTTCTAGCTTTGCGAAGAATGCTGGTGCAATTTTGATTGGGATTGCATTGAATGTGTAGATTGCTTTGGGTAATGATGACATTTTAACGACGTTTATTCTTCTGATCCATGAGCACGGAATGTTTTTCCATTTCTTTGTGTCTTCTTCAAGTTCTTTCATAAGCTTTCTATAGTTTTCATCGTACAGGTCTTTTACGTCTTTGGTTAGGTTTATTCCTAGGTATTTTATGGTTTTTCGTGCAATTGTGAATGGATCAGTTTCTTGATTTCTCTTTCTGTTGCTTCATTATTGGTGTATATAAATGCAACCGATTTCTGTACATTGATTTTATACCTTGCGACTTTGCTGAATTCATGGATCAGTTCTAGAAAGCTTCTGGTGGAGTTGATTGGGTTTTCCATGTAGATTATCATGTCATCTGCGAAAAGTAAAAGTTTGACTTCCTCTTTGCCGATCCTGATGCCTTTTATTTCCTTTTGTTGTCTGATTGCTGATGCTAGGACCTCCAGCACTATGTTAAACAACAGTGGTGAGAGTGGACATCCTTGTCATGTTCCTGATCTCAGGGGAAAAGCTCTCAGTTTTTCCCCATTGAGGATGATATTAGCTGTGGGCTTTTCATTAATTGCTTTTATGATGTTTAAATAAATTCCTTCTATCCCGACTTTCTCGAGGGTTGTTATTAAGAAAGGATGCTGTATTTTGTCAAATGCTTTTTCTGCATCTATCGACAGGATCATATGGTTTTTATCTTTTCTTTTGTTGACGTGATATATCACATTGATGGATTTGCGAATATTGAACCAGCCCTGTAACCCAGGAATGAATCCCACCTGATCATGGTGGATAATTCTTTTTATATGCTGTTGCATTCGATTTGCTAGTATCTTGTTGAGGATTTTTGCATCTGTATTTATTAAGGATATTGGCCTGTAGTTTTCTTTTTTTGTTGGGTCTCTGGTTTGGGAATCAAAGTGATGCTGGCTTCGTAAAATGAGTTCGGAAGTTTTCCTTCTATTTCTATTTTTTGGAATAGCTTGAGAAGGATGGGTGTTAACTCTGCTTTAGATGTCTGGTAGAATTCCCCTGGGAAGCCATCCGGCCCTAGGCTCTTATTCATTAGGAGATTTTTGATAACTGATTTGATTTCTTCACTGGTTATGGGTGTATTCAGATTTTCTATCTCTTCCTGTTTGAATTTTGGTAGTGCATGTGTGTTTAGGAATTTGTCCATTTCTTCTAGATTGTCCAATTTGTTGGCATATAATTTTTCATAGTAATCTCTGATGATTGCTTGTATTTCTGAGGGATCAGTTGTAATAGATCCATCTTCACTCATGATTTTGTCTATTTGGGTGTTCTCTCTTTTCTTTCTGAGGAGCCTGGCTAGAGGTTTATCAATTTTGTTTATTTTTTCAAAAAACCAACTCTTGGTTTCATTGATCTGTTAAATTGTTTTTTTGATTCTATATTATTTATTTCTGCCCTGGTCTTTATTATTTCTCTTCTTCTGCTGGGTTTGGGGTCCTCTTTTGCTCCTCTTCTATTTCCTTTAGCTGCTCTGTTAGATTTTGAATTTGTGCTTTTTCTAGTTTGTTGAAATAGGCCTGGATTGCAATATACTCTCCTCTTAGAACTGTCTTTGCTGCGTCCCAGAGAGTTTGGATTGTTGTATTTTCGTTTTCATTTGTTTCCATATATTTTTTAATTTCTTTTCTAATTGCCTGATTGGCCCAATCATCCTTTAGTAGGATGGTTTTTAACCTCCACATTTTTGGAGGTTTTCCAGACTTTTTCCTGTGATTGATTTCAGGTTTCATAGCACTGTGATCTGAAAGTGTGCATAGTATGATCTCAGTTCATTTGTATTGATGGGCCCTCACCTTATCTTAATTTGCACTGATTTGTAGTGAGGCTGAGCCTTTCATGGTTCTTGGATAGGGGGGGTTCTGTAATTATTTATAATCTTTTGACCATTTTTCTAGTCAATTGAGTTGTTAATTTGTAGGATTTTATATATTCTGCATAGTAATCCTTTATCAATTATATGGGTTGCATATATCTTTTCCTAGTCTATGTATTTTAGATTTTTGGCACATTTTGAGGCATAGGAGTTTTTCATTTCAGTGAGGTTGAATTTACCTATTTTTCCTTTATGGTTTTTGCTTGTTGTATAATACGTAATCCACCTGTAATTTATTTTTGTATATGATGTACGGTACAGACACCTAATTTACTCTTCTACAAATGAGTGGCCAATTCTCCCAGAAACATTCATTAAACAGTCTTCCTTTTTTCACTGATTTTTAGTGCTGCCGCTGTTGTATACAAGATCCTGTTTATGGGGATTACTGTATATTTATACTATGTCTTTATATCTAGTAGGAAAAGTTCTCTTTCCTCCTACTTCGTTTCTTGGCCCCATATAGCTCACATGGCTTTTAGGGGCAACATGTCAAGTTTTAAAATGCTTGTCGGGAATTTTAATAGAATTTCATTGAATTTGTAGATTAATTTGGAGATATAAGTGCCATCTTTATGTTATTGTGTTTTTCCATCCATGAACATAGTGAATTTCTTCTTATATATTTTTTTAAATCATTAAATAAATTCCCATATAGGACATGCACCTTAAAAAAAAAAAAAGGAAAACTAGATTTAGTTCTTGGTATGTAAATGTTTATTTTTGTTTTGAAAGGGATTTTTAAAAATTAGATAATTGGTTGTTGATGCTGTAAAGAAATTACGTTTTTATATGTTGATCTTGAATTCATTAATACTGTTGAAATCTCTTATTAAATCTAATTGTTTGTCAGAAGATTCTGTTGGAGTGTAATTTTCTGAGGATCTAATATATGCCAAACATTACATTGAGCACTTTGAAGCAGGTAACTTTTATTCCCACTTTATAGAATAAGAACTAGGAACTAAGATGTGAAGTTCTTTTTGGGATGCTACCACTAGTGAGAATATTCAGAGCCAGATCTATTTTACTTCAAAGCCATAGCATATCTGACCACTAACACAAGTAGGAACATCCATATCATGCTTTTTATATAACTTGGAAATTTAAAGTGAACAGTAATACCACAGAGATTTGTTTCTCCAATAAATGAATTAATTCACTAAATCTCACAGTCAGTGGTGATGTAAAGCATCAAGGAATCTTCACCCAGCATAAGTTCGTCCCATCCCCACCTATGAGGATAAGGAAAAAGCCTGTTTTTGTCCAGACAGTATTTTGCTCACTCCCAGGAAGAATTTCAAGAGGCAGATATGTAACATTCAAATGTTAAATAAAATGCTCCAAGACCACAAGGGTTTGAGGTAATAGAAATACAATCTATATTATGATTGTGGTAGTGGTTACCAAATTGATACATTTGTCAAAATCATTTGCACACTTAAAATTGGTGAATTTTATTGCATATAAATTATATCTCAAGCTGATTTTTTTAAAAATGTAGAGCCCAAGAAGCACAGAGTTTACTTAGCTCTTAGCATGGGAAGGGGGTGCAACTGATCCTTGAACAATGCAGGGGGTGGGGTGTCAATTTTCTGCACAGTTGAAAATCCACCAATAAATTTTGACTTTCCAGAAACGTTACTAATAGCCTACTGTTGACCAGAAGAAGCCTTACTGATAACATCAACAGTTAGTTAACACATATTTTGTATGTTATGTGTATTATAGCTGTATTCTTATAATGAAGAAAGCTAGATAAAAGAAAACATTCTTAAGAAAATCATATGGAAGAGAAAATACATTTAGAGTACTATTTTTATTGAAAAACACCCATATATAAGTGGACTGTGCAGTTCAACCCTGTGTTGTTTGAGGGTGCAGGCTTGGCACCAGACTCCAAGACCAGATCACCTGGATCTGGGTTATGTTCGTCTCCTCTGTAAAATGAGGGTAATGATATTTACACTAGAGAGTAGTTTTTTTGTTTGTTTGTTTTTTGTTTTTTTGTTTTTTAAGTACGTCAGGGACACCTGGGCGGCTCAGTTGGTTAAGCATCTGACTTGATTTTGGCTCAGGTCATGATCTCATGGTCTCTGTCCCTCTCCCACTCTCTCGCTTGCTCTCTCTCTCTCTCAAAATAAATAAATAAACATTAAGAAAAAAGTTCATCAACTAATATGTAATATGCTTAGAACAGTGCCTGGCACGTAGTGTTTCTTTTATTATGGCTTACCAGAACTGAACAGCTTAAGAGTAAGTTCACCCTTCCTGTTCTCTCTGCTTTTCTCTTTAATATAATCCTAATCTTGCCACAAAATATTGTCATAACAGCATCATATATGAAGAATAAGTAGCACTTTAATAAAATAGATCTGAATTACTGCAAAAACTGTCCTATGCTGTCTTGACAAGTATTTATTTAGGGCCTGTCCTTAAAAATCCCTAGGAGGTCACCCCAGAAGGCAACAGGAATTTGGAAGGACAAAAGAACAACAATCCCCAAAACAAGGAATAAAGTTGTTTGGAAAAGTTGAGCAGAACATTGCCAGTTAAGGTTGAGCACAGGGTTGGGAGGGAAGGTGCAGAGACATGGGAGTGAGTCCTGGAATTGCTAAAGCCGTATCTTCTATTTTCTGGATTTAAATCTCCTGCATACTGTAGTTAAGTCTGTTTGGTTTTGTTTCCTTAAAAAGGATTGTTTTCTTCTCTCTTTGTCTCCCTCCTTTCATCCTGTTGGACTATCTTGACCCTTGTTTGTATTCATTTTCTTCTTGCATCTGGTCACCATGCTATAGCAGTCTTTAAGACACATGCTATGGTCTAGAATGTTTGTAAAGTTTGTGATTAGTGTTGGAGAGTCCTCCTGGCTAAATTTAACATCCTTGAAAGTCATTTTACTTATTCTTGTTCATGAATAGGAGTATCCAAAGTATGTAGATATATAATTAACTGTACTAAATAACATGCTTTTTTTACATTTCTTAGAGCAAAGGGCCAACAAATAAATAAAACTGAAGTTTGAAAGTCTGTTCAGAAGCCCACAGACTCCTATCTTCATTCCCTCCATTAGCATTTCCCGTCTCCTGTTAATACACGACAGTGTTCAGGAACTTAGAATTCATCAGGGACTGTGAATAGAAAGGTGGGGAAAAGCTAGCAATAAGTGTATAAACAAATTTCTGATTTAGGAATTTTCTAATTGCTTCTGTTGTTAAAGGATTCACATATTTGCTTTACGCATCAAGAGTTGATCGTTATTCCTCTGAAATGTAATGAACGTTCCTTATTCAAATATGAACATAATTAGATGGCTGATGAAGTATTTCCATCCCAATTTGTTTCCTGTCGATGTCTTTTGCTGTCATGGTTTATAATTGAACCTGCCTCTAAATGCTTTAGTCCCAATATTTTATATTTTAAGCTACTTAAAAAGCAAATCCCTTTAACATCTGTGGGATTTCATATAGTTCACACTGCAGCTATTTTGATTGCTTCCATTTCTGACACATCCTCCAAACTTTTGTTCTCCTTGGAGACCAAGTCCTATCCATTTCTGAGGAGGCAGTTGCTGTCTGGGACTTAGGTTCCCTAGAGCCAACTGTCCAGGTGGAACCCCGTGTCCCTGTCCTTTGGCAGTGTGCTGGCCTGCAGCCCCTGCCACACAGGCCTTGAGGACAGAGTGCATATAACGGGAAGGATTCTGTGGTCAGAGTCTCAGAGGCTGCCAGAGATTTCCTTCAGGCTAAAATTTTAATGAACGTGGAAATTGTCACTCATAAGTGATAATCTGTCCTTTGACTATTTTGCTGAGGAGTGGCGATTTCTTAACTGTGTGGCCAGCAAAAATTTGCCCCCCCTCCCACAAAGAGATTTTCAAGTTTCTGTCTTTACTAAGCACATCCTGCCTCATTTACATATATGATTCACACACTGCGTGGAGTGGGTAGGCTGTGGGCAGCAATGAGAATATGTCCCTGTGTGAGTGTGGCAGGGAAGGACTTGTGTAGGCCCCTTCCCTGGCAGTCACTGTCCTACCCTTGAGAGGGACCAGCATGGCCAGGATCCCTGGGAATTCACCTACATTTTAGCATGAAGTCTTCATCTACATTAATGGCATCAAAACACTTTGAATTATTCTCCATAGTTCTCCTGTCTGCCTGCCTAGTATTCAGATTTCCAAACTAACTGAAGATGAAACATAAAGAGGCTAAAGCTATGTACACTTATTCAGACTTGAGAAGAGCTAGCTTTCCTGCAGCAAATACTATGCATCGTTGTAGGTAGGTTTTTTTGTTTTTTGTTTCTTATTTTTTCAAGACCCTGACTTTTCTCATCAATTACCCAGTGTAGCAAACTGGCTGCAAAAACGTTACTGTGTATTTCCATTAATATTCAGAATAGTCCATTAACCCCAAAGACCTTGCTTCTTGGGTTTTTCAAATGATGCACCTGTCCTCACCCTAATGTTGCCAGTTCCTGGGAGTCATGGCCTGCGTGTGCCCGGGAGCTCCAAGCTTCCCATTACTGATGCCCCGGCTCCAGTTTTGTCCTTTCACACTGTGCTCCTGGAGAGACCAAGAGGGACCACATAGGCAAGGGAAGGTGGAGTGGGTGGGGGAGGGGCAAAAGAGAGTGACCTGCTTTGGGGGTTTGACTTAAGATTTTTTTATGGAAACAGGGATTCTGGTATTTAGAGAATTTTTTAATGTTTATTTTTGAGAGAGAGCATGAGTGGGAGAGGGGCAGAGAGAGGGGGACAGAGGATCTGAAATGGGCTGACAGTAGCTTACCCAATGTGGGGCTCGAACTCATGAACCATGAGATCATAATCTGAGCCTAAGTCAGATGCTCAACTGACTAAGCCACCCAAGCACTCCTTTTGAGAAGTATTTTTAACCTATGCTTTTGTTGTCAGAAATTTCTTTGTTGTCATGCGGTTTCTTTATAAAATTTGGACACTCTTTATCCTGGGAAAGGAGGCAGTAGTTGTCACGGTTAAGAGCACATCTCAGGGGCCAAATCCCAGCCCCATCAAACAGCAGTGTGGCCATAGGCAAGTTACATGACTTCTGATTTTCTGTCTTTCCTGTGTAATGCAGACAGTGATATCACCTGCTTCATAGAGTCGTTCTAATGATTCAATGAGTTAATATATGTGAGTATTTAGAGTTGAATATGACACGTAGTAAGCCCTACTTAATAAGCGTAAGTCATTAAGGTAATGAAGACAGAAAAAGTTATGTGATTTTTCTTCTTGAATTATTAAGGAAACATGACTAATATTTTAAGAGCTCCATTTTTCCTCATCCCTAAGGTGCCTGAGACCCTAAGGGTGACAGCTCGACATCACAGTGCATCTCCCTCCATATAAAGGATCTAGGGCAGGTCCCAGGGCCTCTCTGAAAATACTTCCTGTAAATACTGAAGGGGTTATATACTGAAGGAGTTAAAGAACGCGTAAGGTGGAAGGGAGCTGAAGAGGGGGAAATATAGAGCTCTCATCCGTTTAAGACCTCCTGTGGATAGTGTGTGCCCTTTTTGTCTGGCAGAGTTGCTAATTGGAAATGAGTTCTTCTAAAACTCAATTTTTCTTTTACTCATCCCTAACCTAGACACTTTGCTCTGTGGGACTTTGATGTCACCTTAACAGCAGAGAGGGATTCTTTCATGAAAGTTGTCTTAGTGCCATCCCCTCCCAGTAGGGTTTTCTGGGCAGCCCAGGAGGCAAAGAGTACAGGACAGATGACAGAAGAAGGAGTGAGGGCCTCCTGGGCAGAGCTCCGGAGGGCAGCAGCCTGTGGGCAGCAGTCAGCAGACCCGATGCTGCTCAAGGAGAATGCTGAAGCCCACCCCGTTCCGCAACGGGTATGCTGAGCTTAGCGGAGGTTGCAGAGGTCACAGATGTGTCGCTCCTACATCCAGGCGACTGTACTTGAGTCATCATTGAAAAATGCATCTTCCTTATATTGCCCAGGTGAGAAATGTGTGAAATAAATACTCATAGTTTACTTTCAGCCAATTTCAGGAAAACTTCGTGAGCCCAGTGGGTTAAAAAACAAAATACTTGAATGAGAGACAAGAGACCTGAAACCATCACTAACTAATCCTATCACCTTGGGCTCATACCTCCTCTCCTTCAGTTTTCCCTCTTCACTAGCACAGAAATCCTCCTATGAGCTCACATAGGCTTGGTTCTTGTAAGATGTGCAAAGAGAGCCAGTCAGAGGGAGGTTGCTCGGAGATGTCACTGTCTTTAGGGGGCTTGGACGAACACTGCTGCTTCAGAAGTCTTAGAGTCATGTACTGAGGCAAATCAGGGGATGATCAGTACTGTAAGGAGACTGTCCAAGTCCACGGTGATTAATACCTGATGCTGGACTCTGGCTTTGCATTCAAGAACTCTCTTTGCAGGCAGGCAATGCTCAGTGCTTGGTAGCGATCATAGCCAGGTATCCCTGGATGTGCCCACTGCCCTTGATGGAACGACAAATTGTACTTGGACCAGTATCATCAGATGAGCCAAAGCAATGTGCTCCTCAGGAATGATAATCCTGTTGTAAAGCAAAAGGAACAAAGCATCCGCTCCATAGCACTTAATTTCTGAACCTGCTGTCAGTACCATTGTGTTCAAGTCTCCATAATGACTTGTGATTTGCCACAAAATCATTTTATTGTGTTCCGGTGTCTCTGGAGATTACACAGTGCCAAGATCTGTATGTAATGGGTAATAATTACAGTTTGAGAGGTTTTGGGAAGTTTGATTTACAGCTTCTACATGACCTGATTTTAGGAGGAGTTTAACCTACCTTAACCCAGGTTTGGTTATACTTTTCCAGAGTAGCTTACATTTTAGGAATCTAAATCCATCTGGATAACATGCTGATGTTGTAAATTATGACATCTACCCCATCTGTTGAAGTAACTTGGAATTTCAGAGTTAGCCTGTCAGTAAGTCTACAAGAAGAGAGAAATCTTTTTTCCAGGATGCTGCTGCTCCTTCACTCGTGGTTTGTTAGCCCCTCACCTCTGAAGGGGAGTTTTCAGTGTCAGTGAAAACTCACTCTGGTTCCATAGACAATCAAACAGAGTTTTGAAACCTCGGTCAGTTTAGTCTCCAGGTAGGCTGGTTACCTGTTGCCTTGTTTCAGCTTATGGTTGTCCTCTGTAATCTATCAGTTGGATGAGGTGTGTCTAGAAAGGTAAAACAGACCAACAGAAGCAGCAGGTCCATATCTGTTGGAACTTAATATGGGCATCATTTGAGCATCAACAGTGGATAGTTCAGCAGCCGACCCAAGAGGCTCACTCAGTCTTGAGTCTTGGCCCAGCCTTGTCAAGGAAAGGGCAGGATGTAATGGAGATAATGCACAGGCATTGGTAACCCTGCTGGGCATCAGTGCAATAGAGCTGGAGGCCAGAGGAGAGAGGCCGAGAGTCTTCTGTTTCAGAGATGCTTCCTATCTGTGAGTGGGGGGAGCTGCTAAACCTTTTCAACACCCCCAGTTCTTATCCTGGCTTTTCACTGGGGTTGAGCCTCACAGGGGTTGAACACTGACTTCAAGGTGCAGGCCCTGGGGCCTCCTGAATGGTGCATGGGAGACGAGAAGGCAGGAGAAGGGCTGAGTGGTTCGTCTTGGCCAGGAAAAAACAGGTGATTTTTTTTAATCCCCCTTTATTAAAGGTCTACTTACAAAAAAGAAAATAGAGATGGTTTTATTTGATGTTTTACTCTGGATAATTCTCAGGTAACTTTACTAATAACAAGACTAAAGGGCTGTAATAATCCATCCATTGCCCTTTCACCAGGAAGTTTTTTTTTTTTTTTTACCCCTCATAATAAGATACAGAGTATCAATACGGAGCTAACTATGGAATAGGAAAAGCAAGAGCTTCTCTTTGCAGAGGTGAAAGGGAAGGGGGAGACGACACAGAGAATACTGCTCCTGCTCCCAAGTCTGAGCTTGCTGAATAAGTGAACGACGTTACCATCCCTCCAAGATGTGTTTGCATACCTTCTATATGTTTTACAATGTTAGTGATTCATCTGATGAATTACAATAGGAATAAGAAGGGAAATTGGGAATATGAGTCAAACCTCATGAGTTTGGACTAGTTGGGAAAAGGGTGGTCTGAATTAGTGTGAATTCATGTGGCATCTAAACTATATATATATATATATATATAAAACTTAATTATATGAAGAGTTTTATTTTTATTAATTTGAATATATATTGGGACAAACATGGAGACACAAATATATAAGCATTATGTATATACATATGTAAACATATACACCTATATATATATATGTTTACATGTAAATACTTGTATTCCTTTAAATGCCACTGAAGCATCATTTAGGAGTAGTTCCTGTAGAGAGCACTTGTAGACCTGGATCCATCCTGGTTCTGTCACTAACTTGCTGATTCCTGGACCAGGGTGGTCAGCTCAGCATTATTGATACTTTGGGCTGGATAATTCTTTGCAGTGTGAAGCTGTCCTATTCACTGTAGGGTATTTAGCAGCATCCTGGCCTCTCTGCACTGGGTGCCAGGAGCAACCCCCTGCCCGTGACAAGCAAAAAATATCTATCGTACACTTCCAGACATTGTGCTGGTTGAGAAGCACTGTTTTAGACCATGCTGGATCAACTCTATCATGTTGATAGAGTCCTGTCAATAAACTGAGGAGGGCACCTTCTAGTCCCCTTCCAGATCTAATGCTTACAGGATGCCAGACACAGAAGCCACCTTACACCTGTGGTGTGATCACTGGGTGCATAGGTGGAAACGTACTCTGAAGGTTAAACACGCATGCTCTCATTTATATTATCCATTTGCTTATGTAAACTACCCTGCTTGCCCAGTTACCAAATACCAGAGGATGAATGATACTGCGCTGTATTCTTAAGAAGCCCAAAATGGACTTAGAGTTGCTCTTACTTTTTACTAAACTTTATCCACACAGCTATATTTAACTGAAGAAAGTTCTGGAAATGATTTGGCTAAAATACCTGCTTTTCTTTCCCACAGGAATCATTACATTAAAGAGAGCAAATGAACTTCTGAGCACATGTGTGCCAGGCAGTTTTCTGATTCGAGTCAGTGAGAGGATCAAGGGCTATGCCTTGTCCTATCTATCTGAGGATGGCTGCAAACATTTCCTCATAGATGCCTCTACGGACTCCTACAGCTTCCTGGGTGTGGACCGGCTGCAGCACGCCACGCTGGCAGAGCTGGTGGAATATCACAAGGTGAAACCATGTTGCAGACTTAGCTTGCTCTCTGAATTGCTGTCCTGCAGCAGCTCTAGCAATAAAAGGCAATTACAAGAAAAAAGATGGAGACTAGTAATGGGGGGATTAGTCTTTGGTAATTCTTCTAGATAATCAGGATTCTTAATTGCATTTCCTTTATCATTGAACCTAGTTCCTCCTCAAATACTCAGAGAGAACCCACTGGGGCAGAGAATGTAGAAGATGCTAAAAATCTGTGCACACACTGACCACATCTGAGACCACTCTTACTTAGAACTCAAGCCTGGGAGGGAAATGTGCAGATGAGGAAAATCTCTTTAAAGATTGTCAGAAACCAATAAAGCTTAAGGGCAAGCAAGAAGTTATATGCCCCGAGGAGGCAGAAAAGGCATGACGTTATTATTTTTGCTGTCTTAACAACCTGCCCACCCACAGCCCAGCCTGACCGGTGCCTTCTGATTCACAGGAGGAACCCATAACTTCCCTGGGGAAAGAGCTCCTTCTGTACCCCTGTGGTCAGCAGGACGAGCCGCCCGACTACCTGGAGCTCTTTGAGTGACAGCCTCCCTCGTGTCACCCTGTACCCTCCAGCTGGGCTTTCCTCTGGACAAACATCATGGAAATAGACATTTGCGTGTGAAGCCAAAGTCACCCTGCGGCAGAGCCAATGCTGATCCACTGGAAGGTATCCTTGGAGCCCCGCGGATATCTCTCTTCTGCACAAATGCTGGAGTTTAATGTTAAAAGAAAATTGCCTCTGCAGCATATTCACTCCGAAAGTAAAAGGGGGATGATTCCCAATTTAAGCAACTACCTAACACGAAGGATACAACCCTAATGATGTATATAAAATGAACAAAGAAGAAACTGAGACCTTTTAGGAATTAAGGCATTACTTCAAAAACCAGTAGCTCACGTGAACTATTTCATGACCAATACACTCCCTCTTTGTGTCATTTTGAAACGTCTCAGGATTGTGCTTATATTAAAGTTCCATGTTGGCTTTGGGGCACTGGCAGAAAAGCCTTTACTGGTGGCTGAAACGACCCCGCAAACACACTTCATTTATTACGCCTGTTGGAGCCAGGATGTAAAAGACACAGAAGAACAAAAGTTGGGAATGTAAATTGAATGAGGAGTTTTAAAATGTAGGAGAGGCTTAACATGTAAAGAAATATCGCGGAATGCAGGGGCGTAAGCAGACATCTGTGAGTGTGTTTCTCTGGGCAGGACAGCACTTGCCCTGGCTACCTTGTCTCCATCCAGTAGCACACCAAGCAGGATGAAGCGTGAGGTGTTTATCGGTGGGGATGGACCAGAACAGAATAGTGAACTGTGTGAGTACTACTTATTGTGGGTTGAATAGTGTCCCCAGAAAGAGATGTTGAAGTCCTAAGCTCTGGTACCTGTGCATGTGACCTTATTTGGGAATAGGGTCTTGGCAGATGTGATCAAGTTAAGATGGTTCATACTGGATACGGGTGGGCCTTCAGTCCAATGACTGGCATCCTTAGCAGGAGAGAAGGGATTTGGAAACGGACAAGCAGAGGTGAGGCGGCCATGGGACGACAGAGGCGGAGGCTGGAGACAGGCAGCTGCAGCCAGGGAGTGGCAGGCGGCGCTGGAGACCCCCAGCAGCTAGGACAGCAGTATGGAACATGCTCCCCGCGGAGGCTTGGAAGGGAATGTGGCCCTGCTGACACCTTGGTCTCAGACTTCTGGCCTCCAGAACTAAGAGAATAAATTTCTGTCGCCCTAAGCCACTGAGTTTATGGTAATTTGTCAGAGCAGCCCTGGGAAAGGAGCACAGAAGTTCATGTAACTGTGGAATGTGATGCGCATTACATACCATTTGTTGCTCTACAGTCTGCCTCCCTGATAATGTAGGAAAAAGGGGAGATGAGAGTAACCTCCCAAGTGGGACTTGGATTTGCTTAGCCAGAATCCTCTGCCCCACTGCATCCCCTCCCCCAGCCTCCAGCCCAGCAGGGGCGCCAGCCTCCCCTCCGGGCAGCACCAAGATGCGAGGACGCTCTGAGCCATGGGTTCTTCTCCTGGGGAGATGGAGACATCCCGGGACTTCAGGCCTACTCCCTGTGTCCGAGTTCCTCCAGAAGAGGCAGGGGTTGCAGAAGTTAGTCTGTGAGGTAGTTGGTTGTGTAAAATGTGAGAGAGAGACAGAGAGTGTGGGGTCCGTGTGTATGCGTGTGAGTGTGTATGTGTGCACACGTGTGCTTTCATGAGAAAGTTTTTAAACACAGATCATTGTAAAGCATTACTTGAAATGTCACATGTGTTTGTATGGTCTGAGAGACAACTATCATTGAGAGTCTTTGGCTTTCATTCCTGTGACGCAACAGCCATGACCTTATAGAATTGCAAAGATAGCACAGGACAGGAAGTAACAAACTTCTATTCTGTCCCCATATCTTCCCACCATTAGCTCTCTGAACTTCAGTTTTCACTTCTAATAAAACACATTTTTAAAAATTGCAGTGTACTTGACATTTAACATTAAATTAGTTTCAGGTGTATAACATAATGATTTGACATTTGTATACGCTGTGAAATGATCACCATTATAAGTATAGTTATCATCCATCACTTTACAAAGTTAAAAAATTTTTTTCTTGTGATAACTTTTTTAGGATCTACTTTCTTAGTAACTTTCAAATATGCGCTATAGTATTATCAACTATAGTCCCCATACTGTACATCCCCATGACTTACTTATTTTATAACTGGAAGTCTGTATCTCTTGACCTCCCTTCATCCATTTCCCCTAACCCCCAACCCTCCTTCCCTCTAGCAACCACCAATCTATTCTCGATCTGTGAGTTTGGCTTGGTTTCGTATGCTTTTTAGATTCTATATGTAAGTGAAACCATAGAGTATTTGTCTGTCTCTGACTTATTTCACTCAGCATAACACCCTCAAGGTCCATCCATGTCACAAATGGCAAGATCCATTTTTTATGGTTGAGTAATATTATATTGTGTATATATATATACATACCATATCTTTTTATCCATTCCTGTATCAATGGACACATAGGTTGCTTCTTGTCTACTGTATATAATGCTGCAATGAACATAGGGGTGTATGTATCTTTTTGAATTGGTATTTTTGCTTTCTTTGGATAAATACCCAGAAGCGGAATTACTGGGTCATATGGTAGTTCTATTTTAATTAAAAGAAGGTGTTTTTACTGGCTGATTTTTATTAGTTTAATCCAGTTCTGAAATCTTAAGGTTTTGAAATAAATAGAAAAGTACCCTATAGTCACTAATAATTATGAAGACATATGATTCCAGCATTACCCTCTGCCTAGAATTATTTTGGAGGAAATAAGTACAGTCATACCCAGATATAAGGACACTAATTAACATCCCACTGGGGAAACAGCAAATGACCTGACTGAATTAACCTACTAGTACAAGGGGGAGCTGATCTGAGTTCTGTACTATTTTATCCTGTTGGTTATTAATATTCAGAGGAATAAACTGTCCATTGTTTGATGATGTGATGGCCAGGAGTAATACTTGAAATTCTTAGGGAGAGAGAATGGTAAAGAATTCAGAAAGTGATTAACACTAAATGGGGTTGAGGGGGCCTGAATTCTCATCTTAGCTCAGCTATTAGACACAGTCTCCCTGTGTCTGACCCTAGTTATGACCTAAAGCAAGGATGTCCATACCCTGCTCGTACTCCCCTCCTTCTACTGCCTCAGCAAGCCCAGTCCCCTTAACCTGCCCAAGGTTTCTTGGTCTAGGATGTTCCTCTCCTGTTACTGTCCAGGTTCTTGCCCCGGGCACTCCAGTCTGCCTATCTCTTTGGGACTGTGCGCAAATGCCTTCTCACTGCCCATGTCGATTCCTCTCCTCTTTCTCAACTCCCTCAATGAGATTCTAGAATCTCCTGGTCATTCCAGACTCTCTGGCTGCCATCCCTCTACTGCCAGACCGTCACAATCATTAACCCCCATCAAGTCACCTGTAAGGCCCCTGGTTCTGGTCTCCTACCCTACCCTTGCTATGGGAGGATGCACAAGGAAGTTACTTTGTCCCTCAGCATCCCCAGTAGAGCTAAGCAATGCCAAGTGGATCCAAACCTCAGACCAGGAAAAGGAAAAAGATAGAGTTAAGAAAATGGATCAAGAAAAGGGAGAAAAATTGAACATGGACAGGTCACTTAAAATATCTTAGGTGCATTTATATCAAAAATTGCCTATCTGAGCTACACTCTGGAATTAACCATCCTTTTAAGTGTAAAAGAATGACAGGTGCTCATGTGGCACAAAATCTGCTTTTAGATTTAGAAAAGAAGAAATTCGTGGCCTAAGTTTTGCAGTTGCTCCTTACCATAGAGACAGCCTTCTCCGTGTGTTGGAGTTCAAACACGCGTTAGGGGCACGTGTGAGGACACAGATACCTTGGGATGCCTGCCGTGTGATGCACACACACAAAAATGACTTACAGGGGACGCGTGGATGTGTCTCCCTGAGCTTCTGCTTTCGTTTTTGCCAAGAATGTGAAATACTTTCAGACTGCATTCCATAGGTCTTTTTTTAGAAGGTACGTTTCTACAATTACATCTTTAAAGAACACATCTGTTTGCCTTATGCCTTCCCTTCCTCAGGAGCGGCCACAAACCTTACCTGATTTCTGCCCTCTGCCTTCCATTTTTGTAATCTCATCCTCATCGTTTTCATCTCTCTCGCCTTTTCTGTTGTATTTCTGGAGAGCTCCTCATCTCTTTCCCTTCCCCATCACAGACTTCCTGCCTCCACTGTGGACTCTACCGTTCT
Organism: Cryptoprocta ferox; assembly: GCA_028646485.1. NCBI lineage: Eukaryota > Metazoa > Chordata > Mammalia > Carnivora > Eupleridae > Cryptoprocta > Cryptoprocta ferox. The sequence goes on along the minus strand of CM053567.1, from coordinate 37,530,744 downwards.
ATTTCCAGTGCGCTCGCTCGCTGTGCTTCCTTCTGTCTCTGTGCCGGATCCTTACACTTCCTCCTGCTGCCCCAGACTGAAAACTCTCAGGAGGCTTACACAACAAAAGTGTTCTTTTTATTCTGTGGCAACAACACACTGTTTGGTCTGGAGTTAGCTCGGTATAGGAGAGAGAAAGTCAGGGTTGGGATCCTGGCTGTATCATTAGCCAGCTGGGTGGACTCTTAAAAGAAAAAAAATAAATACAAAGCGTGTCTGAGCTTCAGCTCTCAAACAGGAGTGACTAAAGTTACCCATTGGGTTCTGAGGCTTAAAGAAGAACTATGTAAAGTGTCTGGCATATGTACAGTTCTCTGCAAACGGTAGTTTTGCCTTGTGAATCACGGGTCCAGCAAAGCCAAGGTCCCTCACTGCATGCTCACCTCGGTTTATGTAACCAATGGGCTGTGTGTACTAATGGCCCATTTGCTATAGTTTCTGGGATGAATTTGAGGGGGAAAAGGGAAACTTTTAGAGTAGGGAATATAATGATGAGCCAGACAATGTATTAGGCAGTTGAAATGGTTTACAGAGAGATGGTTGCCTTCATCTGGATTAGAAATGGCATACAGAGGGCATTCTCTTACTGCTGAATTTTGATACCCCCCAAGGTTTCAGTGACCAGTCTTTACCCAAAATTGATTGTTGACAAATTGATTCAGTTGTTCCGGAATTCCTGGTCACAAATCCCCAAGTATTTGCCTGCCTTTTTGACCAGAAGACTTACTCTAAACCCAGATCCCTTTGGGATTAACTCTGCTTTGTTTCCCAAATAGGTCAGGCAGTGCCAGTGCTAAACCAGACTTCCAGGGAGGGGACAAGCCCCTGCCACCCTTGTCAGTCTAGATCAGCTTTTATTTTCCCTTCCTGAAATCTTCCTACCAGCTGAGTCAGGATCCCGGTAACCCTCCACCACACTGTGCCTCAGCAACCAAACCACATGGCAAGCACCTTATCTCTGGAGGTGTTCTTGGTGGTGCGGTGGAGCTCTAGAAAATGCTTCCCAGACACACCACTCCGCTATTCCTGACAGCCTCACACATTATAGGTGTGATTTTTACATGGCTCTGTTTGAGGCTAATGTCTAGAAGAAAGAACACGTAGTTTAAAACATTTTTCTTTCAGCCTTTCTTTCTTTGAATTTAACGAGCATTTTGCTGTTTGCTGTCCATTTTTATTTATTTTTAAATTTTTATTTTTCTTAACTTTACAAATGGGGTTTAACATCCTAGCAGGCCAGGTGATGATTACTGTTGAAATTCTTTAAACTCTGGGGTTGGAGGGTGCTGGTCTGGTAGCGGGCTGGGGTGGGGCTGAAGACTGTGGGACTAACAACTGAAGTGAAGGGGATAACCGCCGGTACTGTGCTCACCTCAACTCCAGCGGACGTCCTGACTCGCAGGTTGATGAAATGTGAGGCCAGTTCACCAAGTGTCCCACCTCAGTACTGCCTGTGGCATGCAGGCCGTCTGCAAAGCCAGCCACCGAAGGACATTTGATGAGTCTTGGGCAGAAGTCGTTGAAGGGGGCCTGGCCCTCCCTGAGCCTGTGGGTGACTGACCCAGAAACAGCCCAGAGACAGGGCCTGCTTCTCTCCCCAGGCTGTGACCTGCACCCTCTTTTGGAAGAGCAGACAAGGCAGATACAGCCAAGGGGCCCTGGGGTTGCCCCCTCCAGAGGGCATGTTCCGACGACCAGCATCACAGACACATTTTGAAACGCACCTCTGCCGACTGAGAGAACATTCTCTGTGTGTTGAAAAAACCACCACCCAAAGCCCCCGACCAGCTGGCACAGTCCCCATAGTTTTTGGCAGCAACAGGAAAGCACGGAGTCCTGCCAGGAGAAATAGCTTTGAATTCAAATATAAAGCTAATCAGAATATGGATCACACAAAGCTGCCAGTTACTTGATGGGTGTGGGGAGTAAAACACACCCACCCTTTAAGGGACTGCCCAAGGGCATTATCTCTGATCAGCAATTCTCAGAAACCATATCGAATCTTTTTCAAAAGGCCGGTATTCCCACTGGGTCTCCCCTCCCATTCAAGGCATCCTTGAAGTGCAAGGCCCTGGGATCCTGCTGGAGCCCAAGGCTCAGGGCTTTTCACAGCAACTGGAGGAAAGCAGTCTGGCACAATCCAGGTCTCTGGATCACTGTATTGTTTTCAGTTACCGTCGGGATTCTCAGGTGGGCAGAAGAATAGGGAAACAGTGGGAAACTGAGGCACAAGAGGACAGAGTCTGTACTCGCCCCAAACCCAAACTCCCTTCTCTACCCTCGTCCCCTAACCTTCAAGCCTTCTGGAGTTCGTGGGAGGATGGGGCGATAATGCATGAGCCTGACGAGCCAGCCACTTTCAGTCTGGGCCTCTGAGCGAGTTCTTTACCACTTCTGCACCACTACTGCCTTAGAAGACTGGCATTCTGTACAGAAGGTGCACGGCTATGCACCCACCCTACCTCAAACACTTCTAATGTTTCCCAAATGCCTAGGGGGTCATTGACTCCAAATTACTGAGTGCGCAATTTAAGGAAGAAATTATCCATTATATTTTGCGTTCCTAGTTACGCTTCTTCAGGTAGACGGAACTTTTTTTCAGAATGACAGAAAGAAATAAAGGACAATGGTGCACACGTGATGGGTTCATGGGTTCATGATGTGTGACCCATATTGGCCCAAGAGGTGCTATGGACGTGCTGGGAAGCTTAATAGTTGTGAATGCAGAACTGGTATCGAATAATAACAGCTGGATGTGAATACCTGCTATGCGCCTGATGTATATGGCAGATGTGACTGCATTCACTGCCCTGAATGAGGAAACGGCGGTGCAGAGATGCTGCATGCCTGGCTTAAGATCATATAGGTTGCAAGTGAAAGAGCTAGAACTTGAGCCCAGGCAATCTGGCTGGGGAAGCCTCGGTATTAACTACCACATTGAACTGAACCCTTGACAAGATTAGATAACATTAGCTTTTCCCTGAAACAAAGTGTATTAAAATTAGGTTCTGGGCAGCAATTTTTGTACTTTTCAGAACTCTGTATGATGTCTACTTGTATGTGACAAAATCTTAAAAGCAGGGCTGTGAAGTTCTGTTCACCCGTTGCAAATTCCTAAGCCTGATTCTTTCATCACTGATGTGTGGAGAGAAGGCAGTTGACCACATTCATGAACACAGAAGGGGTGCTGCAAAGTAGACAGCTGGAGGGACACTAGCACAAGGAGAACTGGTGTGTCACTGGGAAGCAGTGGCGTGCTGGTAAACAACTGGCTGGGATGGGGAGTGGGCGGTGGAGCAAACAAGCATTTCTCACAAGGCTGTGGCAGCACACCAGGGCTCAGAGAAGACCCAGGTCTGTAGCAGAGACCCCCGCTCCAGAGAGAAGGCTGGGCCAGTTACCAGGCGACTTCTATACTGTAAGAACAGAGGGAGGATGTAGAGAGTTGGAAGGGACCTTAGACAGACCCAAGACTCAGTGATCCCTTGGCAGTATCTTTCCTTTAGAAGATGTCATGACTGGGTCTTTCAAGCCAGAGGTCATTACTGCTTTCCTTTGCTGCTGAGGTAAATGCCCCTCACTGTAATGTTTCAGTGGCACCTTCACCAACCCTTCTTTTGGATGTGTCTTCGTCCAGGGAATGGGGATAGGTCCCGCTATGGACTGAATGTTTGTGCCCCCACAACATTCAGACATTGGAACCCCAATGTGATGGTATTTGGAAGTGAGGCCTTTGGGAGGTAATTAGGTCATGAGGTAGGGAGCCTCCACGATGCAATTTGTGCCCTTTTAAGACAGGAAGAGAGCTAGCCCTCTGCTCTCAGCCCTGTGAGGATACAGGAGATGGGTCTTCACCAGACACCTGATCTGCCCGAGCCTTGATCCTGGATTTCTCAGCCTTCATGACCTGAATAATCATTTTGTTGTTTAAGCCACCCAGTCTAGGTCTTTTTGGTATAGCAGCCCAAACTAAGACAGATCCCTTCTTATATGTACTTTCAGAGGGCTTGTACTGTTTTTGTTATTTTTTAAGATTTTATTTTTAAATTATCTCTACCCGCAACTTGGGGCTTGAACTTAAAATCCTGAGATCAAGAGTAGCATGCTGTACCCACTGAGCCAGCCATACGCCCCAAGAGGGCTCCGACTCTTTGATAAAATTCCTTTAGCTAAGTTCTAAAAAGGGAGAAATAGTTTAATATTATGCCGTTTCCTCTTCTCTTCAGCTACCCTGAGCAATTCTTAACCAATTGCTGAAACTCAGTTCTTAATCACTGCCTCAGGCATCTGTGATATGCAATTTAAACAAACACAAAGGCTAGTTAGCCCACAGAGTACAGCCTGGGACTGTGCCATCTGCAGGACACTTAGACCTGCCTAATTCCATGATCCACAACATTTGCTCCCTGTTGCCTGCCTGTCGGAAGTACGTCCTCCAGACACCGGAAGAATACAGGAGGAGTGTGCAGGTCAGTCCCACAAAGCCAGACGTGCCCGGAATCTCTCGTATCACTGGTGTATGTGAAAATATGAAACTCAATTAGAAAGGGACCTTAGAAATCATTTCCCAATTTCTTCTAACTAAAAAGGACAAGTAGGGGCACCTGGGTGGCTCAGTCAGTTAAGCGTCTGACTCTTGGTTTTGGTTTAAGTCATGATTTCACGGTTCGTGGGATTGAGCTCCACATGGAGCCTGCTTGGGATTCTCTCTCCCCCCTCTCTCTGCCCTTCACCCATTTACGTGTGTGCACACACTCACTCTCTCTCAAAATAAATAAGCGTTAAAACAAAAAAATAAAAAGGACAAGTAAAATGAACTAACAGCCAGATTTTTCATTATGGTTCTCTCCTCCTTCTATACCAGTGGTTCTCAACCAGGTGTAGTTTTGTATCCCCCCAGGGGACATTTGGCAATGACTGGAGACATTTTGGTTGTCAAACTAGGTGAGAGATGCTCTTGGCATCAAGTGGGTGAAGGCCAAAGGTGCTGCTAAATGTCCTACAGGGCACAGGACAGCCCCCACGACAAAGAATGATCTAGCCCAGAATGTAACACCAAGGTTCTGAAACCCTGGTCTTTGCACATATAAAAAGTTTTCCCAAAACTAAAAACATGGCATTCTTGCTCCATCCAAGAAGAAATCATATCCACAAATCACATTTTATTAGCTATCCAATGCCACCTTCCATTCGTGTCCTGTGTTTTAATTAAATTTTATGAACTACCAGTACAAATCAATACAATGCATTTTTTTTTTTTTACACACCAACAACTTGAATGTTCCTGAAGCTTTTAAACAATGAGTTGACTGTGGGCAAACAGAAGGCAAGAAATCACAGATAATTAGCTCATGCATCTGGTGCTGGCTAATAAATAAATAATTTTCACATGAATGTAGAAACCACTCAATGTTAACTGTATTTATTTTTTTAAATAGTTGGAAACTGTAATAAAATGCAATTTTCAGAAGCATCTTAGTGACTAAGTAGAACTGCTTCATTTAAAAAATAGTTAAGTTCCTTTCCCCTAGATTGGGGTAGGTGAACATGTAGCAAAATCTTCCATCTCACTTGACTCTGGCAGATGGAGTGATCTTTCACAAAATACATTTTTCTGCATTTCTTCTCATGAAAGCCAGCGGCCAGGAAGAGCACCCTGCTTTGAAAAGAGATTGTTTGGTTCACACGGTATACTTTGGTTTATTTAAACAGGTAAGACAGTGATCCCCAGTTCTCCTGAGGAGAAAATGGATTTTTTGACTTCTGAATAAATCAAGATATTACCAGTCTGAATGAGTTTTCCTTTTCTGTTAAGGTAAAAAGTGTATCTTTCTTTCCCTCCAGTGTTCAGTTGCTCCTCTTGGGAAATATTCTTCGGATAAAGTATCTATATGTGTTGCTCTATCAGTAGCCCCACACCATGACTTCCATATGACCAAAGGTCTGATATTCAGTGTCTGACGTGATCAGCATTTGCCATGTCCTTGGATATGGGGATCAATCTGAACTAAAACTTCTCATAATACACCTAAAAGTATCTTCTTAAAAGATATAAAAATGTATGCTAACTTGTGCTCTCTTAGTAAAGTTTGCAAATTGGTAATTAAATAAGCAGAATATAACTCATAAGGCAAAAAAAGTGCATCTTTAAATAAAATTAAGAAATAGAGATGATTAGGACTATAATAAAAAAGATGAGCAGATTATTTTTGGTTAATCTTGGGTGGAAATGGCACAATAGTTTCTTTTTTTTTTTTTTCTGAGTCCATTTGGTTTTAACATCCTCACAAGGATCGCCATCTTTTGAGTTTCACGAGGTCTCCTCGCCTGCCTTCTGATATGTTAGCATTCCTGGGCATTACAGCCCTACCAGTATAATCATTCATTTGGGGAGACATGTGCTTGCCTTTCATTCTAAAGAACTTTTTACAAAACTGGTCTTAATTCATGAATATTTCAATGAGCACAAAAGATAATAGCTCTCACTTTGCTGTACACACAATCAGAACCTCCACGCCATTAGGCTTATAACCTCACAATCATTCTGCCTTTGTCAGACGCTGCATGGGATGCATTTGGGCTACTCTTGCAGGCAAAGATTTTAATTCCTGTTGCGTAAAGCCAAACAGGCAGAGAGAAATCGGAGGCTCTCTCCCCTCGTCTCTTTTACTAAACAGTCGAATTCTTTTTTTGCCCTTCATGAAAATCTTTTCCTTGTCACAGCCACTTGTTCAGTAATCACAAAATGGAAAAAATAAACCATCTCCCCAAGTCTGTCCCTGGGAGTTCATGTTTTTTTGCTACTTGTCTTCTGTTTCTGTTTGCGAAGGTGAGCCTCTATCTCATGCCTGAAGACCAGCATCCCCAGCTGCCCGTGGGATGCCTCGTTCATGGCCTTGGACTGCATGCACATCTTGTACTGCTCAGGGGTCAGCTCATCCACACAGTGCTTCTCATGCCAGAGGTGGAAGAGTCCCCGCACCGGCGTCCGCACCACTATGAGGTTGCTGTGGAGATACTTGCGATAAAGGTGCACGTCCTCTCCGCCCCAGCCTTTGATGTCCAAGTCAAAGCCACCTGGCGGGAGAGAACACAGCACTGAATCGAGCTGCACAGCCGTCTCCTGATCTGTTTTTGCCTTTCTGATCCACACAGGACTTTGCATGAAGAGAGGAAGCATCAGGGGAGATGTTTCACTAACCCCCCCCCCCAAATTATGAGCGTGTCCATCTGGGGAAGGGAACTCAGGAATCCCCAACAGAGAGGAAGCTGGTGGCAGTGGTGGCCAGCACCAACTCCTTGAGAGAACAAGACTGCAAAGAGAAGCGCCAGCATCTGCCTGCTTCCGAGAGCCGTCAGCAATGCTAATGTTGGCCTGAGCCCCACGTTAAGACTTTTCAGCTTAAAACCTTCAAACAAAAACTCTTGTTTCTGTTTGAATGTGGCCCCTGTCATTCAAACAGAACGAAGCAGGCGCTTGCAGCCTGAAAGAGTAACGGGATCTCAGTGCGAAAAAAATTACGTCCCACAAAACACTCTGCCTTTCATAGACGAAAGTGGTCCCAAAAGCTGTGTGTCCACCACAGGCCGGTAAAGTGAGTCATGTTTAAGGGACTGGTCTCACAGTCAGTTCTGAAGTTATACTCATAAAATCTGGTTTCACTCCATGGTGGGTGCCTTCCCAGAGTAATGGTCCCTTAAAGTCTCACCTCTGTCACCTGAGATGCCCCATGTCTTTTCTTTACCTAAAGCCCATCGTGAACCAAACAGAACAGAGAAGACTTGTGTTTTTTTTGTCACTGTTCCTTTCTCACCTAGGAGATTTATTTAACTCCTACAGGAAACAGTAAAGTCATCCTCCACACCTTTCATAAGAGGTATCATGCAGCCCCTTTACTCTCTGTAGCCCCCAGGCTGCATTGCTCTGATCAAGGCCATCGCTGGGCCTGGGGGAGGGGCTCCTGCCCAGGAGAATTTCCCACCCAGGGCTGGGCTATGTACACAAGTGATTCGTGGCCCCCCACTGGTAGGCTGGTGTACGATATTGAGTCAGGGGTCCCGAATTTGAGTCTTGGTTTGGCCACTTCACCTCTCTTGAGTTTTGGTTTCTTTATCCTGAAATGAACTAGATGTCATAAGCAAATGAGATAGTAATATAAGGGGCAGTGCTTGATTATCTGTAATTGATTTATTATCATCGGCATCATCACAACTTATTAAATAGAAGGTGCAAAAGTAAGATGCTTACAAATAAACACAAGATCACAAAGAATGACCTGGGTCCAGATATGACCCAGAGATTCTGAGGTCATGGCCGTGGCTGAGGAAGAGCACCCTCACCAGCCGACCATCCCCACTTGTTTCAGCTGCAGCTATGCCCCATCTTTAGGAAAATCCAATTTATTCTAAATTCAAATTGGATAAACATACATCATCACAAAAAAATCCTTCCCTGTACATAGAACAAGGAAACAGAGTTTCTCGAAATGGAAATCTGCTTTAGAAAATTTTAAAAATAGTCATTTTGAGAAATTTGATTTGCACAGAATCATTTAGAAATATTTCTTAGAGAAATCAAAGGACACCTGTTGGTTAGTTGCCAGTATGTGAGAGCACCCAGCCACTCAGAGACCGACATCCTGGTGTTCTGCTACTTCTTAGCTTTAAGTGGTTTGTTTGTTTCTTTCTTTTTATAGGGGTTCTATAGTCCCTGTAGACCAAACCCTCTGAACAAAAACCTGGGGCTGCTCGGATTGAGTCACTGATCTTAAAAAGAGATGCTTTAGGCTTCGGGCCTGAACAGGAATCACCAGGAGAGAGCAAGAGGGGCAGACTCCCGGAGGCCCACAGGGAGGTGGAGGGGATGGGTCTCCATGCTCTGCAGGGCCTCCCTGACTCCATCCCAGCCTGGGGTCTACGCTGAGCCACTGAGCCTAAGATCAAGGTTCCTGGCCTGTTCATTCGTGCCCTAGTCGTGTATAATCCACAGTTCTGTTCTGTTTCAAGGCACATGAGTAGGTACCACTATGGGGAGGGGAGTGGCATTTCCAAGGGGGCAGGAATGCTCTGTTCTCATCCTTTGTCCCTCACTTGCTGCAGACCCTTTGCCTTTTGGTCTCAACTGTAACCTAAGGGCCTTTCCTCTTGGGGTTCTGGGAGTGCATGGGTGTGTGGATGCGTGTGTGTGGACGCGCGTGTGTGTGGACGCGTGTGTGTGGACGTGTGTGTGTGTGTATGTGTGCACACACACGTATGTGTTGGTGGTGACCGTACACTCAGCTGGAGCTTGAAGTAACATCTGGAATTTTTGAAGGTTCAGCAGAGAGATTTTGGATATGTTCTGGTATGTGATTTTCCAAAATTTCTCATGTTGCCCTTATTGTGGACCCTGCTACTAGGGAGGCCCAGAAAGTTCTGCATGAGAGAGACTACAGCCAGAACTAGGCTGGAAGGAGGCACTGGCAGGACCTGCTTCGAAGCTGCCTTTTTGCAACAACTGCCTTTTCCCTGAGATTGTGTGCTGCAGTTGTGGCGACTGAGAGGGGCTGATGGAAATTACAGGGGCTCACGGGTTGCACACTCCCGAGCCCCGTCCTGGTCCAGCCCCTCAGTCCATGACAAGAGGAAGGGCCTTTCTTAGGAAATGGCACCACCTTTGCCATCAGATTCCCGGGGAACCTGCCCCGACTCCCTCGCGGCCTCTCACAGCCTCTAGGTGGCAGCAGAGGCGAGGACTCGCCGCATGCGGCTTTGTCTTACCTATATTGATGAAGTCTGACCGATACTGGCAGGTCATCCCAAATCCAAAGTCTCTCCAAAATCCAGTTTCCTTCTTTATGACCTGCAGGGAAAGCACTGTGATTTCAGAGGGGAGGGGATAGTGGATATAAATAGAGAGGATTCACAAACTTGTGTAAGCAATGCTAAGTAGGGAGCCCATCCCATCACTGATCAGTAGCCACAACCACAACCCCGTGTGGGAACTGCAGATGGAGTCGGGTCCTTTCAGACAGTTAGGAATACAGTGAACTCACCAGTTCCAAAATGGGCCTTGTGATTTTTGGCACCTCTGGTTGGAATGTTTCTAGGGTGTAGGCATGAAAACACACACAGTCACACACACACACACACACACACACACACACACACACACTCAAAAACAAACCAGGAGAGCAAGTTTTTGAGCAGCGCCATGGAAAAGCCACCTACGTGTCTGGCCCAACACCAGTGCCAGAGAGAATCGGAGGCCTTGGCCCCTCACACAGGGCTGGGCAGGGAGCCAGCAAAGGGCTCAGGAAGTGGAGAAAAGGGATAGAGAACAACTCGGAATTCAGCTGCCCTGGCACAGGGCACAAACAGGACTCCCTCAGGGAATAAAAAGAAAACCTGAGAAGGCAGCGTGTTACTCCAGCTCTGCTAACTCTCACTTGCTGAGGTAAAGGGTGCCAAGAGTCCAGGTTCTGAAGAAAGACTCTGTCCATTCATCTTTAAACTATTTTAAAACCAAACTGTTCCCAAAAGCATCTGTGGTGGTGCCAAGCTGCAGGGCTGCCGAGAGGCCATCCAAGCAGTGACTGTCTTCAAACAGCGAGACCTGGTCCTCCTCAGTCTCTTATTCGGCAAGTAAATTTCCAATGCATTTGCTAAAGCAGCAAGGCTTTTAAAACACTGTAATCTTTTGGCTGAAATCACTCTGGGACTAAGTTTGACACCTTAACAGCTCTTTTTCATGATTCATTCTTGAGGTTAACATAGGTGCTTAGTGGAGACAGTGCCCTCCTGGGGAAAGGGAAGGGGAAGGAATGGGGAAAGGGGAAGGAGAAGGGGACAAGGAAGGGACAGGGGTCGGGGAAGGGGTAGGGGAAGGGGAAGGAGGCGGCAACAGGTCCCCATCCATTGGGATTTCTGCATTTTCCTGCCTTCTAGGTCTGGCTCTGTTTGCAGCTAATCAGAGACAGTGTAGGCGGGGAGGAGTACCAGTATCTCCTCCCAACTTGACCACTGGCTGGCTTTTTTGCCTCAGGCAGGTCCCTCACTTCTTGGAGCCTCTATTTCCTTTCCTATAAATGAGGAGGTTGAGCTAAATCGAGGCTAAAGTCTCTTCCAAGTCTTCTATCCAAACATGTATCCTCACTGCTATTCCACCTTCCAGAAGTTTCATGTTGTCTCCACTACAGCCTCAATTACACCCCACAAATGGCTCGTGGGAGGGCTGTGAACTTAAAATGTTTTCTGCTCTGTAACCCATGGAACCACCTTATTTTCATTACAAACTACACATAGATGTTGCCGGCACAGAGTGAACACATGCGCGTCAGGGTTGCTGAAAGGAAGTAAGGACCGAGAGAGGTTTTGTCCATTAGTGGCCCAGCAGATGTGCTCCAATTCTTCTGCAGAACAAAGGCCTGTTATACAATATCTCCCAAATGACAAGGCAATTTCATTAGTATCAACTGGAAAGATTTTGCAGGGCAGGAAAGTTTGGGAAAATCTCCACTGAGTCATTTTTTAAAAATGATTTGTTTCATACCAGGTACTCGGTTTCTGTTGCAGCTAAAGGCTTAATATTCTTGCTGCTGGCCAGGACACAGACAGGTCCTCTAAGCTTCTGGATAAAAATGGAGTCAAAGAGAAGTGCCAGTATCCAAACTTCAACCATTTGGCTGAGGTCTGTATGGAATCGAAAAGAGAAAGCTCCAAACAGGAAGAACAATGGGCCAGGGATCAGACCTGGGCTGTGATGAAGTGCCCGGCAAGGCTGAACAAGGTAAAGAGTGACCCTCACCTGGGGACAATGTGACAGAGACCAACTGATTTATGAGCTGGGGAATGCACTGTATAAACACTTACTGATGTCAGCTTTAAAGTTGGCAAGCCAGGGAAAGCCACTGTCTGAAATGCTTATTTAAATGTAGCCCTTGGTGGAAACCGATCTGATCATACCCTTAGCATATACTGTCAGGGCAAGATGGAGTTCCCATATGACAGTCTCTACCACCCACAGCTGTGCCGAGTCCCTGGACTAGTGCCCTCAAGGAGCAGCCTGGCTGCGAGTGAGCACTCTCAAACATGCATCAGATCACAGCTCATTCTAATTTAAAACCCTGCAGGGGCTTTAATGCAATTAGAATAAAACCCAGAGAAAACGTCTAGCCTGCAAAGGTCTTAAGTGACCCCACCCTGGCCTGCCTCGCCCATCTCATATCCCCTCCTACAGTGTCTCATTCTATTCTGCCCTTGAACACACCAGGCTCACAGGTCTCTAAGGCTGGACACTTGCAGACCCCCTAGCTAGGTCCCCTTTTCCTGCTCACCACTGGGCTGCAATGTCACTTGCCTAGAGCAGTCATCCTGACCCTCCCAACCTGTGTCAGCACCATCCCCCACCCCAACATGTCACTCTCCATACCATCACCTGGTCTACTTCCTCTGTAACACTTAAGGCTCTCTGAAATTATCCTGTTGGTGCATCTGTTTCTCTATTTTCTGACTTCACCCACCACCACTGGTGAACGTACGCCCAGAGCCTTGGTCTCGTTCACAGCACCCAGATCACTATCCAGCACACAGGAGGTGCTCAATAAGTGCTTCTCCAATGAAAGAAGGAGGAGCAGTCCCGGGGCAGAGAGGGCTCCATGCCACTGGAAACAGACATAGTTCAACTAGGGAATTCTTGAGTGGCTCAGCAGAGGCCTAGGAACTCCAGGGTGAAAATTCTCAGAATTGTGTGGCTCTGGACCAACAGACAAAAATATTTTCACCTTCCTGGGGACTAAGCAGAGGGCTCTACTTCTTAGAACCTCTGGCCCAGGCATAAGAAGCTCCGCTGCTCTGTGCAAGCTTTGAAAAGATCTACACCAATTTACCAGAACAGAGGAGGAGGAAACCCTAAGATAAAGATTATACGTTAAAAGTAAAACATCTCCTTTGGTCCTTAATTTTACCGCTCTGTTTTCAAGTGCTATCCTCATTTTTTAAAAATGTCTTTCAAGAGCTGGCTTCCTCTCAGCTCTCTGCAGCACCCGTTCTCTCCCCACCTTAGATCTCGGCCGAGCACTGCAGGGCAGGAACACACCACAAAAGGACAGTTGTGAGGCCCGCTCTCCCACAGGAAGTTTCCAGACCCAAAGCTCTGTGGGCGATTCACGTGACGGGGGTGATTATTTTCTATTAGGACCAAAACACAAAGCACAAATCAGCGTCTCTCCCTGAAGATGTGGGAAGGCGGCCGCCCTGCAGCTGCAAGGAGAGCCTCGGAGGCAGTCAGCGCCTGCTGGTTTAATGGTGCTGACTTGGACAGCTGCCCGTGAAGCAATCTGGGCCCTGAAATAAAATAAATAACAAATACTCAGGCAGAGTATTTCCTCTAAATCAAAGAAAGCCTCCCAAGAACCAAGGTTGCATTCGCCCAGCTTCACATTCACAAGAAACGCCAGTGGGATGCGTTCCGTGCAGTCCCCAGGCCCCACGCTTGGAGGGTTCCCTGCCTGGTTTCACATGCTTCAAATTCTTAATAATTCTTAACAAAGGGCCCTGCATTTTCACTGTGCACTGGGCCACGACAATTATGTGGCCAGTCCTGCCTGTGAGCAGCAGACACACTGCGATTCAGGGGCTTTGGTAGCTGGGTTGGGTGCTCCATGACCACCCCCTGTCTGCACCTTCCTTATTATCTGGGCCCTGAGGGAGGCTGCCTGTGCTTTGTAGCCTGGAGGCACAGTGACCTGCTCAGGAGAACTCAGCCACCTGTGGCTGAGCCCAGACCAACACCATGACTGCTGCGACAGTTTCCATATCTTGAGAAGTAAGATATTCTGGAGGCACAGCTGTCACAGAATTGGGTTAAGAATGAATCCAAAAGCCATCTCCTCCAAGATCTGTACTAACCTACAATTTTCTACAAGTCTTCTTTTATTGGTATCTGCTTTAAAAAGGGCGCCTGGGTGGCTCAGTTGGCTAAGCATCTGACTTCGGCTCAGGTCATGATCTCTCGGTCTGTGTGTTGGAGCCCTGCGTGGGGCTCTGTGCTGACAGCTCAGAGCCTGGAGCCTGCTTTGGATTCTGTGTCTCCCTCTCTCTCTGCCCCTCCCCAGCTTGTGTGCTCTCTCTCTCTCTCTCCCTCTCCCTCTCTTAAAATAAATAAACATTTAAAAAATTAAAAAAAAAAGATAAAGTGTCTTCTGAAGGGTGTCATACTGGACCAGGAATCGTCCAGGCTCCCTATGCTAGGAATCTACCACCTGAAGCTAGACTCTATGCCCTCCTGGAAGCACTCTGAGGCCACAGAAAACGTCCCCTACCATCCGGCATTCTTGGCCCAGTCTCCGTCATGCAGGGCAGGATTCGAGTTCCCAGCCTTGCCATTTAGCAATCTGAGCAAGTGACTTATTCTCTAACCTTCAAATTTGCATCTGTGAAATGAGCATAATAATGACTCATCACCTGAGAGTCCCCCAAATAAAGCAGGCACAGTGCTGGGTTCCAAAAGGCTGAGTATGGCACCTGTTAATACTACTTTTGGAACTCAGCGTCTGCTTCCTGAATATATAAAAGCAGACGAAAAGGATGGACTTTCCCCAGTCAGCAATTTTTAGAAATTTAAACCAAAATGCAGGTTAGTGGTGAAATATTTCTTGGAAGGGGGTAGAGACAGGTAAGGGTATATAATCTGAGAGTAAGGCTAGGAGCCAGTAGAACATTCACACACTGGACAGAGGAGCACAGAGCCACTGGATTTAAATGATGGGTGGGCTGCATGGCGGACTGAGATGTGAGGCACCTCAGGCAGTAGAGGTGGTGAGGGGACAGCCCTGCGGGGGCAGGCCGGCACCCGGGACACCAGGTGGGTATGCTTGCCTGGCAGAACAGCCAGCCGGGGTGTCTACCAAGCTGGTACCATGTGCCAGGCGCTGGGGTTTGCAGACATTTCCCCTGTAATCAGTTTCAGAGTCAGGTTGTGGAGAGCAGTTAATCCCACCGAGGAAAGGAGGCTGGCTGGAGCCAGCCAGGACCAGCTTACCAGGGTTGTGCAAGTCTCTTCCTGCCCCTCTGTTCAGTGACATCACTCTGGGGGCCTGAAATAGGCCACGCTGGGAGCACTGACACCATGGAAAACGGCAAACGCTATGAATCAGGGGGAGAAACGCTTTTTTCTCCCCCTCCTTTCAGAGAGTGGGTTGTTAAACATTTACTAGCACACCGCTGGCTCTGTGCCATAAAAGATTATTTAAAATGGGATTAATCTGTGTTTTGGAAACGTATCTCTGGCAGAGGGTGAAGCAAAGACTGGATTATAGGAGAGGGAAAGGGTCTACAGACAGAAGAGGTAGAAGATTCCGGCCATGGCCCCAGCAGGAACAAGGCTTGAACCAGGAGAGTGGAATGTCTAAAGTTAATAATTATTTAAATGAGAGTCATTCCGTTCTCTCTGAGCTGTTTCTACATTAAAGCATCGGCAAGTTTTATCTCAGGTTTAAAACTCAAGAAATTAAATGCTAGCATAAAATCCCATCATTTTGCATATTTCTTATTGTTAATGGTCTGTACTCAAAAGTAAAGAAATAGGTAGTCTGAACACATATATACACACAAATCATAAATGTAGCTTCTGGCTTTAGTCTGAAGACACAGTGTTATCAAACAGCAGTGGCAATGGCCGGAGAAGCAATGACTAGCACAGGGACTAACGAGGTCATATTTGTGGGGCTGCTGTGAAAATCTGGCTTGTGTTTGCATCAGTGAGTCATTTTTGTTACAGCTACATTCTGGATCTGTATTCTCCCTTCACCTTGATACTGATGTATCAAGGGGTGGCTCTCAAGATATATCTCCCATCCAAGTACTAACCAGGCCTGACCCTGCTTAGCTTCCGAGATCAGACGAGATCGGGCACGTTCAGGGTGGTATGGCCGTAGACTCAAGATATATCTCAAGATAGATCTATATCATCTATATCTATATCTGTATCTGTATCTATACCTATACTTATATCTACATCTATATCTATGTCTCGTATCTTTCATGACTGAGCCAAATGAACCCTTGGTAGGAAGTCTTTCCTAACTTACCGTCTCTAATCATCGTTTTATTTTATACCTTCTCAGCACCTACACATTTTGTCTCCATTAAACTAATTTCTGTAGCTTTATGTTCTCCTTTGGAATTTTTGTCAGATCATTTCCCTTATATTTCAGACCCCATCAAGACCCTAGCAAATCTGCTTGCACTGCACTGGGGTAAGGAAATCCTGCTTTTGGCCAGAGTTCTGCTACTAGCTGGTTGTGCGATCTTGGGCAAGTCCATAAAAACAAAGTGAGAGGGTGAGCAAAGTGACCTGCTTCATCACTTCTGAGCATATGAAACTGTTTCAGTTGTCCTGACTCCCCCAGAACGCCCAGTCTAGTTCTCTGCAGGCAGCAGGTGCTCAAGATGTGGGCCATTTAAATAACAAACATAACCAACGCTTTCCTTTTTGGGTGGAGAACCCCCTGTGTCTCAGAGACCACTGCTGTGTGTCTCTGGACTAAATCATAATGAACACTGAACCCTAATATATCAGATTTACATGTTCTAGGATAGCACTAAGGTGTATTTGGAAGTAAATGTCAAAGATTGCAGGATAATTCAGAGGCTCGAGCTCTGGACACAGTGATCTGAGTTCTGTTTCTGCTTGACCATTAATTCTGGAGATCTGAGAAACTGCTTAACCATATCCCACCTCTAGCTCCCCTGTGCACCTGCTTCCCTGCAGGAATGGTAATAAAAGGATAAAACTTTTGAAGTGCGAAAGGAAAAGAACTCCTTGCAAGCAAATAAGATCTTTATGAGTTTGAAGTTGAAAAATTAATCACATCTGATGTCAATTGCAAAGAAGTACTTTATTTAACCAAGGAGCTTTATCATATCCCTTCCCCCCAACCCCCAAACCCTATTAGAAGCATAGAACTCATGGAAAGGGAACAAGAAACTTTCGTGTCTCCATAGAAGTGATAATGCCCTAAAGTAGATAAAAAATCTGTTCTTGGGGAATGAAAAACTCGTATTGTGTTGACATATGCAGCACACATATACTAAATATGTGTTATATTTGTGTATATAAAATAGTTACATAAACAGATAACAGATATTCAGCATAGATCTGTGGTATTAGAATTTCACTGGGGGGAGAGAGAACTCATTACCATACTGCCCAGCTTGGGCCCAAATGGAAACCATGCTAGGATGGGTGAGGAGCAAACCTTGTCCAACCTCAGTGGAACCAAGCTGAAACCTTCTGGAAAAGATCCTAAATCAACTGCCAGAGGTTAATTGGAGGATGGGGCGAGAAAGAATGGGTTTTGCTACTTCCAAAAGCTTAAAGACAGAATCAGCCCTCCACAAGAATTTCAAAGAACTTTCAATGAAAATCAATTACTCTCCCATCGCACAGAAGCAATGGCTTTGCCTCAAGAGGAGACGGAGCTACTCAAAGCGATGAAGAAGCCCCAGGTCAGATGCCCCCTGATATTCAGCCTGAGCTGGAACACATCTTTAGACAAACTCAGCTGATCTCTCTGCAGGAAAAGGAACAGTTCAAGCTGGAAGTGACAGCAATACTGGGAATTTTGTCTCGGAAGGGCATAGGGCATGCCTATGTGCATTACAGAGACTCTCTTATGGCTTTACCTCATCTTCCTCCTGCCTGCACTGCTTCTCTGCTGAATGGACTAACTGCCAAGGCCACCACCACCAAGACCACTCAGTGTACAGAGATCCTTGGTCGCTGTGTGGCTCCACTATCACCTGTGCAGCCAAGATCTTAGCAGAGAAGTCCCTCCAACGTTCCTTTAAAAGCCACCTTGAGGGGCACCTGGGTGGCTCAGTCAGTTAAGCATCCAACTTCAGTTCAGGTCAGGATCTCGCAGTTCATGAGTTCAAGCCCTGTGTCGAGCTCTGTCCTGAGAGCTCAGAGCCTGGAGCCTGCTTCGGATTCTGTGTCTCCCTCTCTCTCTCTCTCTCTGCCCCTCCCCTCTCGCTCTCTCTCTCTTAAAAATAAATAAACATTAAAAAAAAGTGCCACCTTGCTGGTAACCCTTCTGCTGCTACCCTAGACCTGAGGCCCTGTGGTATGTGACAATGATGGTGTGCTGGGAAGGGCCCTGGATCTGTCCTTATGCCCCCACTGACTCACTCACTGTGCGACCTGGGGTGAACACATCCCTTTCTGACTTCTCTTTTCCATCTGTCAAATGGGACCGTAAATCTTACCCTTCTTACCTCATAGGGTTTGTAATAATAAAGAGAAAATGTGCTTGTTGCATCCATAATGCAATAATAGTAGTTTACAAAAACCATATAAGAAAACTATGAAGGTGTGAAATTACCTTTCTGTAAGGTACTATTCCTATTTATTTTCCACTTCTAAATATTGTAAGCACTTTTAATCAACAAGGCGTTGGGAGCAAAGGCCAGAACGTCTGCCGAACTTAAAAATTACTATGGGAACTAGTCCACAGATTTCCACTCACCTTTACTCATGGTCAGGTGCCCCTGGTTATGAAAGACATGAAACAGAGCCACACAAAGGTACCTGCAGGGTCATTACTCACCAGCTGCTGCTCTAAGGGAGGGACTGCATCATGATGGCCGTATATTATGCCAGGATTGTACTGACTGAAAAGGACTGGATAAAATACCTTCTTCCCTGCAAACCAGGAAACAAACATTCACTTAAAGCAGCAGACAAAACCATTAGGTTTGTTCACTTATATTCAGTCCTCTGAAATGACCCAGACACTTCATCCACTTTTCCTTTTTTTACCACTCAAGCCTAAAACAGATCTTAGGAGTTCTGTACAGGTAGATGAGGTGGACAGACTCTCAAATATCTCTGACCTCCTAGCACAGAAGTGGTATTCGAAATGCTGACAGTCCTTGGGGCGCCTGGGTGGCTCAGTCGGTTGAGCATCCAACTCTTGATTTCAGCTCAGGTCATGATGCCAGGGTTGTGGGATCAAGCCCCACGCTGGACTCTGTGCTGAGTGTGGAGCCTGCTTGGGATTTTCTCTCTCCCTCTCTCTCTCTCTGCCCTTCCCCTGCTTACACAAGTACTCAGCTCACTCTGTCTCTCTAAAATAAAAAGCAGAAAAAAACAAAAAAACCCAAAATACAGAGAGCTTACACAAGTACTCAGCTCACTCTCTCTCTCTAAAATAAAAAGCAGAAAAAAACAAACAAAAAAAAAAAACCCCAAAATACAGTGCCCAGCCGGCACTGGGCATCAACCAACAGGAGTGAGCATGAAAGAGAGTTCAGGTACCCTCTGCCCTGCCAGACATTAACCCTTTAATTGCTGGTTTGTGGGGGGTCTGAAGGGTTGCCAGAGAGGTCATGGTGACTTCAGGCAGCATGAGAAGATTTTGGGACCCCAGGGCACTTGCTCTTTACCAGTTTACACAGAAGAGTTTCAATATTTTAACAGTAATTATCAGCTGAATATCAGCCCTTGCTATGAGTCAAACTCTACGAAAATCATTTTCATATTGTGGGTTCTTCCTGCTCAGAGCCCTTTCTCTCTTGGGAACTGCCCACAGCTATGCCTTTCCTTTTAGTTTCAGGCAGCTTTCCAGTCCATGCCCTCCCCCCGCCCACCCCCACTGCACTTTCTCCCGTGGATGTTCACTTGGGCCAACCTCCTAGCTCAAAATGGAGAATGGGTTTTAGACTTGAACCTAGGCCAAAGAGTCCCAGAATTATGGCAGCTGATAAGCCCACACCATGACATCAAAGGAAAAATCAAACCAGATGATTTTGCTTTTTCTTGGTCATTGGGTAAAATTGGGCCAGTTCAGAAGCAGGACATCAGAGGGAACAATGAAGAGAATATGAGTGTGACAGAGCTGAAGGCCACCCTGGGGGAGAGAGAGGGAAGAGCCAACTCGAGAGCCCCATACCTGGCTGTGTGTTCAGCCTGCATGTGTTGAGGAATTCAGAGGTGAAGTAGATATCAACGTCACAGAAAAAGAGAAGGACATTGCTTCCTTTCCAGAAGCGGGCTCCAACATCAAGTCCCTTTCCCCGAGAAAACTCTCCATTCAGTTGGATGAAGGTAAAGTTCCTGAAGTTGGCAGCTCTGAAAGGGAAGACCAGACAGAGTCATTTATGAGCTCATGCACCCAGGCGGACAGAAGCCCCTCGGCAAACACATGACCAGGGCCCACCCACATTTTGCCACCTATCTTTTGTCACTCTGCAGGCACTGAGACTACCCAAGAAGATACAGAATCACCCAGACTCACTGGAAACTCACTGAGATTAAAGGTTCCAAGGATACTTAGTAAAATTGTACCTTATTTTTGCTTTCTCTAGCAGTTTCCCCATTGTGAAAACTGGGCTGTTATGGCTAATGGATATTCTTTGTGATAGAGAAAACTTGAACAAGTGGAGACTAGGTCAACAGAACCCAGGGCAATCTCCATGCTTCCTGAGTTACCTAATGAAACCACTGTGCCAAAGAAATAAAATCACATTAGAATGGCCCCACTTAGCATCATCTCGTCTGTATGCGACTCCAGAGACCAGGCATGATGGTCTTGATGTATGTCTATCCCCAAAGGGACTTAAACCTAGACTCCTTCCCCACCTTTAGGTAAAGCAAGAGAGCATGGGAGGGAAAATGACGGACTTGGATTCAGATCACCAGGGCTGTCCCAACCCTGGCTCTCCTATAGATTAATTCTGAGATCTAGGCAAGTCCATTAATTTCCTGGAAGTACTGTTGCCTCATCTGCAAAATGGGAATAATAACACCTTCCTTAACTATCTCACAGCATGATTAGTTAGATAAACACTGCCAAGAGTCTAAAACAGTATGTAATCATGAGCAATTGCTGTTATTAGCACAGGTGAGGATTCCCAGGCTTGTGGTAGGAAAGTCAAGACGTTTCTTCACTTGGCTGTTCTTTTCCCAAGGACATCAGAACCTTCTGAAATGGGGCATGTCTTGAGCAGAAGTTCCAGGAATTCATTTGTACCTAGAGGGACCAGGATTGTCTTCTGATAGATCGAACTAGAGAACTACTTTGAGTCCTAACCTACTTTGAGCTCTTAACCCTGTGTGTGCAGGGGCCTGGCATTAGGTAAATCTCCCTTTTCCTGCTCACATGGGCCTTCTTTTCATCATGGTTCCTCTCCTTCCACAGCCTGACTCTTCCCTCTACCTGTTCCTAACTTCTCCCTAATTTTTTTTTAAGAGAGAGAGAGCACGAGTCGGGGAGAGGGGCATTGGGAGGGAAAGAGAGAATCCATGCTCAGCGCACAGCCTGACACAGGGCTCAATCCCATGACCCTGGGATCATGACCTGAGCCAGAATCAAGAGTTGGACGCTCAACCAACTCAGCCAGCCGGGTGCCCCTCTTGTCTCTAATCTTGACGTATTCAAAACAAATACAAAAACCTAATTCAATTTTAGAGTCTGTATTCCAAGTAAGCACCTTGGGTAAAGGTCAACACAAATATAGACTCAGAAACTTTTCCAATGCTAAGTTGTACTTGTATCTGGTGATTTAATCAGAGGAACTAGTTGCGCTACTCCTTCCTTATCATCTTCTTTCAGATCTGGGAGCAAGCTTGTTTTTTTTATCTCAGGAATCTGTGGGCCCAACTTAGTCTGAGTCCAAAGCCAAATATGCTTTTCAGATTCAGATCAAGGCAGGACGCCTGGTAACTGGAAGAGCACTGGTGTCTGAGTCAGAAAACTTGGATCCAGGGCCTAGAACCGTGCCCACCCCCCACTAGGAGCTCCACAGATGTTTATGATCAAAGGTGTGAATAGAGGAATGACTCTAATCCTAGCTCTGCCTCTCATCTATTTGGGGAAAGTCATTTTAATTCTCTTGTCTTAGTTTCCTCATTGCGACTCTGATGATTACAGAGCCCAGAGAGCCCTTTCCACTCCAAATTCTATTTTTTTGGGATTCTGCCTTCAGTTCAGCACTGCCTTACCTTTGGAGGGGGGATTCTCCTGGTAGGTGGCCCCAGTTCATATTTTCTGCGAGTAGCACTGATGTTATGCTCCAAAGCCTCTTCAGGACTTGGTCTGGCCCTAGGTAGGACAGTGCCACCTCCATGTTGCAAAGATGTGCAGGTGGAGCGAGGCCCCTGCAGTACTGCTCACATCTCCTGGAGTGTTCTACAGCCCAGCTCCTGTAAGGCAAGCTCAACCCACTTCCCTCAGTCCTAGGTGGGCAGTTTTCAGGAAGTTTTACCCTGGGGAGGTGCCTAGATTTTTCCCTCTTCCTCTAAGGGAGTCTCCTGCCAGGTGTCACAGGACTTATCCACATCCAGGGGCTCATCTTTTTTCTAACAGCCAGTAGTGGGTCTCCTTCTTGACCCACTTCAGGTACACCTGTTAGCTAACTGGTAGAGCAGGGAGGACTGGCCTGTCCTTGAGCAGGGCCTTCCTCATTCAGGTTGTATCTGACTCATAATCCAGGTACCTCCTCTAGGAAGTTTTCCAGGATCTACCTTTAGAGAGTTCAAGTATAAAAATGTTTTATATTTGAACAACAGCAAGCAACTTTCACCAAAGGAAGAGAAATGCTGCTCCTTAATACGCTATCTTAAAGGAACTGCCGATTACCCTCCTTGAAGAGCCTACAGTCCATTGTGTATATGTATCAAGTTTTTACAAAAGTTAAGTCATGTTGAATACTTAAATAAGAACACAAGGCAGGGGTACCTAGCTGGCTCAGTCGGTGGAGAGTGTTGACTCTTGATCTTGGGGTTGTGAGTTTGAGCCCCACTCTGAGTATAGAGATTACTTAAAAAAATAAAATTTTAGGGAAAAAAAAGAACACCAGGCAGCATTAGAAACAGAGGTAACCACATTAACTATATGACACACTGAGAGAATGGAAGACAGACAGATGAGTGCCACATTCATCTGTGGTAATTTGAAGTATGCACTTACCCAATATATAACTTAATCTAGTTTGCTCTGTCTCCAAATTCCCCAAACCCTCGCTCCAGCCCAGCAGCTATGCTGCAGCGAGGGCGGGGGAGGGAGGAGATGAGGGTTGGGCCTGTCTGTCACTCACAGCCACTAGGAAAAGGGGTGGGGAGAACATTGTGCCTAGTGTTTGAAATGACCTTCATTTGGACGAACTTTTTTGAAAAGTCTTAAAACATCAACTTCTGTGCTTCAGTGTGCTGCCTCTAGAGAAAGAATTCAGGAAAACGGATGCCAAGGGACCTCTGTATGGCCCTAATGTAAAAGGCAGTCTGCTTCCTTCCTCTTCATTCAACCTCTCTGCAAGGATGAGATGATCCACCTTATATCCATGGCACTACCCAATCTGAAAGTGCACTTCAAAGCCACTCTCAGGGTGTCTCCAGGCCACCCAGAAAGCTGCAGGGTGGGGGCACTCGGCTTTGTCCACTCACTGTCCACACAGCAGCCCCTCTGCCCCATGGGGGCAGGTATGCATGTGGCACCTGCTTCCCTGGAGCCCCCGTCCGCGCACAGAACCCTGCCCCACCCACCTCTGTCTGGCTGCCTCACTCACTGTGACCAGCACTGGCCAGCAGGAGACGTGCGTTGTTAATGTCGGCCTCACAGTGAGGGCTCTGTGCTGAAGGCCTGATCCAGGGAGCTGGACGTGCGTGCACAGGAGGCAGGGTGGGGATAGAGTCATCTGTGGCCTGGAAGGCACCATCAGCCTGTCATGGGCATTGGAGAAGGCCCAGGGCTAACTGTCATCCATCTGTGGTTCCCAGTGTGGCTGCCAGGTTACTGAGCTCAGCTATGAGTCTGTCTGCAGCTGGGTGATAGTACTGTCCTCCCTCCTGATCATTCAGCCCAAACACTTCTTACAATTGGCCTGTGTTGGGAGGAACCCCTTGCTCTCCTCTTGCTGTCAAGAAGGGCCTCTGATAATTAACAAAGTCTCTACTAACAAAGGGAGCTGAGCTAGAAACACCAGAAAAAGAATTGGGACAACTTCACTTTCCCTCTTTCCCAGCAACAGAGAGATTAATACATTGTCAAACCTCTGGGCCTGCAAGTGGACACCCCCTTCTCATCTCAAACTCCTCAGCACCAGCTCCAGAACACAGGGCACAACAGGATGAAGAGAAATTGGCTTCTGCAAGATAACCAGGCCCCTTCTCCAATGCATCCCATATCTTTACTCAGGGGGGACTCACTCACTAGGCCAGAGCACCCCTGCTCAACAGTGTATGAAACAGTGTATTACGGGGCAGTGAGGCCATGCAAAAGCAAGGGCACATTTCAACGCAAAACACTGATTCACCCCACTGGGGTCTGGCAGTGGGTTTGGGAATGTGCACAGCACAGCCATAAGACTATAACCCAAAAATGTAGACCACAGAAGTGCACGGGCAAGGACTCTGTTTTGTCCTCTGTCCATGACCCCCCAACCCACAGTGAGCAGCCAGAAGATGGTCACTGATGGTGCACCATGGCTGGGGCCTCCTGCCTCTGGAATACACTTCTTCCATCCACGCCAGTGAAAACTCCACGCGATCTTCACAACCAGAGTCAATGTCACCACCTCTTAAGCCTTGCTGCAAACCAAGTGCCTTTTCTGGGCCCCCATGCTCTTTGCCCAGTTCTCCATCTGTCCTCCTGTGCCCGGTGCCTTCTTGTGTCTTTGCCTATATAGATACATACTTGATGACCTCACTGCTCTAAGTCCTTGGTGGGTAGGGAATGCCTTTTTTTTTTTTTAATCTTCTGAGATGATCTGGCACTATGTAGTAACTGGCACACACAGGGACACAGCGGGTGACCAAGAAGCATCAGGTAAATCAAGGGATAAATCCATGGGAAAAGCTGAGGTATATCTCAGACTTGTCACTGTTGGGGGGCACTGCCCAGATTCCTCCTTCTTCCCTCAGGTGGGTCCTGGCTTAGCCCCCACACATCATCAGAAAGAGTTTCCAACCAACAGATTCCAAAGGACAGGCACAAACCCATCCTTTTAGAAAGAGGACAAATATGTAAATAATGAAGAGAACTTAGAAAAATAAGATACAATTTGGTTTGAAATACTTGATTTATACATACAAGGAAATGTAATATTTAGTGGTACGCCCAAAGTAATGGTCTGGTAAGAAAAATGGGTACTTTTCATGGTAGAGTGAGGGCACTACATTCTATGCCACGTAATTTCCTACTAAGAATCAGAATATGCATTTCCAAAAGGCCACATGATTACCCACAATTACTCTTTCTTCGTTTCTTCTTGAATTGTATTATCGACTGATGAAACTCTCAAGTCTCTCATTCAATTCTCTTCTTTTATATAATAAGTCTGGTGCACAGGGACTCCTCCAAGTTATATACAATCATTCTGCTAGATGTTACAATGACCTCAGAAAGCTACTGTTTCTACTGGAGATTTAATTTCTCTAATTGACTTGCATTTCCCAGAATTGCTGGATTGAAAATGATAAAAGATCTTGCTGTCTAATAGACTTACTCTCATATAGACTTCTTCCCACCATTACAAGGAAATTCTCTTAAGGTGGTACTTCCCACAATAGCCCTTCATTAAAAAAATACTTTAAAAATGTACATAAAAACCAGTATTATATTCAATATACAACTTAAAATTTAAATCTAACAGCTCTAAATACTGAAATTGCTTATGAGTTCTACTTACAGAAAACATTCAAATAAGGTCAAGAATTTAAAACTAAACATACTCTCAGGCAGCTTTTCTAGATTTTTTTCTAGATTCGAAGCTTATAAAGGTCAACTTACACAACTCTGTTTTAGCTAATTTCTTTTGAAAAGATAAACAAAGTGGACAAACATTTAGCTAGACTATCTAAGAAAGATTTAAGAGATATTACCTAAATTAATAAAATTACAAACAAAAGAGGAGACATTACAACTAATACCACATAAATACAAAATATGATGAGACTACTATGAATAATTATATGCCAACAAATTAGATAACCTAGAAGAAATGGATAAATTCCTAGAAACATACAACTTACCAAGACTGAATCATAAAGTAATAGAAAATGTGAACAGACCAATAATGAGCAAGGAGACTGAATCAGTAATCAAATATATCCCACAAATAAAAGCCTCAGGACCAGATGGCTTCATGAGTAAATTCTACCAAATGTCTAAAGATGAATTAATATCAATCTTTCTCAAACTCTTCCAAAATATTGCAGAGGAAGGAACAGTTCCAAACTCATTTTACAAGGCCAGCATTACTCAGATACTGAAGCCAGACAAGGGCATGACATGAAAAGAAAATTACAGGCCAATATCCCTGATGAACACAGATGCAAAAATTCTCAACAAAATATTGGCAAACCAGATTCAATACATTAAAAGGATCATATGCCCTGAACAAGTGGGATGCATCCCTGGGATGCAAGGATGGTTCAACACCTGCCAATTAATAAACATGATACACCACATTAACAGCATGAAGGATAAAAATCATCTAATCATTTCAACAGATGAAGAAAAAACATTCAGCAAAATTCAACATCCTTTCTGAACAAATTAGGTATAGAAGAAATGTACCTCAACATAATAAAGGCCATATATGACACACCTACAATTAACACTATACTCAACAATGACAAGTTAAAAGCTTTCCCTCTAAGATCAGGAGCAAGGCAAAGAACAAGACCACTCTTATTTAACATAGTATAGAAATGCTAGCCAGAGCAACTTGTCAAGGGAGAGAAATTAAAGGCATCCAAATCAGAAAGAAGTAAAATTATCTCTGTTTGTAAATGACATGATCTTATACATGGAAAACCCTAACCTAAGGGGCACCTGGATGACTCAGTAGGTTAAGCATCTGACTTCAGCTCAGGTCATGATCTCACAGTTCATGAGCCCCATGTCAGGCTCTGTGGTGACAGCTCGGAGCCTGAAGCCTGCTTCAGATTCTGTTGCTCTCTGCCCCTCATGCATACTCTCTCTCAAAAATAAGTAAACATTAAAAAAAATTTTAAAAAAAACCCTAACCATGTCACCAAAAAATGGAACTAATAAATGAAGTCAGTAACGTTCAGAATACAAAATAACATATAAAATCAAAGGCATCAAAACAATAATTACAATAGTTAAAAACAATAAAATAAAAGGTAGTGAATTACTGACACATGCTACAGTGTGGATGAACCTTGAAAACACCATTATAAGTTAAGAAGCCAGACACAAAAGACCATATATTATAGGATTTGATTATATGAAATATCCAGAATAAGTAAATCCCTGTTTTTTCAAATGCCTTTTCTGTGTGTAAAGAGGTGGCCATGCTGTTTTGTGTATTACATTGATTGACTCTTGTATGTTGAGTCAACTCTTCATTCTTAGGATAAATTTCACTTAATAACATGGTGTATAATCCTTTCTATATGTTGGATACAGTTTGCCAGTATTTTGTGAGGATTTCTGCATCTATATTTATAAGGGATATTGGTCTGTAGTTTTCTTATGATGTCTTTACTTGTTTAAGGTATCATAGACCTCATAGAATGAGTTGGGAAGTGTTCCCTCCTCTTGTAAATTCTGAAAGTTTGTGAAGCATTGGTATTAATTCATTCTTTAATGACTGGAAGAAGTCAGCAGTGAAGATATCTGGGCCTTTTCTTTAGGGGAAGTTTTCTGATTCCTATTTCCATGCATTTACTTGTTCTAAGTCTAGTCAGATTTTCTTTTTGAAGAAATACTTAATTTTGACAGCATACAAAATGTGGTCCTCCATTCCCTTTCCCCTCCTTTGTGCTGTTATTGTATTAAAATGACATTTTTATGTACTGTGTCTATCAATACACATCTATGATCCTTGCTTTATGCAAGAATCTTTTAAATCAGATAGGAGAAAAGAGTTAAAAACAAAAAAATACATTTATGTAATACTATATTATATTTCCCCATGTGGTTACTATACTGGAATTCTTTTTCTTCACAAGGATTTGGTTTGTCTAGTATCCCTTCATTTCAGTCCTAAGACTCCTTTTCATATTTCTTGTAGGGCAAGTTTGCTAGTGATGAAGTCTCTTAGTTCTTGTTTATCTGGGGATGTCTTAATTTCCCCTTCATTTCTGATGAATGGTTCTGCTGAATATAGAATTCTTGGCTGGGTGTTTTTCTTCCAGCACTTTGAATATGCCATCCCACTGTCTAGCCTCCATTTCTCCAAGAGAAATCAGTCATTGTTCTTATTAAGAATCCCTTGTAACAGATTAGCACTTCATTCTTGCCACTTACAAGATTCTCTTTGTCTTTCAACTATTTGATTATGATATATTTACTGTGGGTTTCTTTGAATTTTCCTATTTGGAGTTCTTTGAGCTTTTTAGATGTGTAGATTTGTGTTTTTCATTAAATTTGGGAAGTTTGGGGCCATTATTCCTCCAAATATTTTTTTCTAACTTTCTCTCTCTCCTCTTCTCTGGGACTCCCACTATGTCTATGTTGGCATGATTGATGGTATCCTATAAGTCTTCATTCTTTTTTATTTTTGTTTCTTAAACCTAATCATATCAATTGACCTATCTTAAAGTCCACAGATTCTTTCTTCTGCCTGTTCAAAACAGGTGTTCAGCACCCCTTAGTGAATTTTTCATTTTAGTTATTGTACTTTTCAATTCCAGAATTTCTATTTGGCTCTTTTTTAGAAGTTCTATTTCTATTTGGTGAGACATGGTTCTATTTGGCAAGTCTTGGTTCTCATACTTATTATCATTAGTTCTTTAAACATGATTTCTTTTAATTCCTTGAACATATTTAATACAGCTGTTTTAAAGTCTTTATCTAGTAAGTACAACACCTGAGCTTCCTCAGGAACAATTTCTAATGACTGATTTTTTTTCCTGTGCATGAGCCATATTTTTTGTTTCTTTGAATACCTCATAATTTTTTTGTTTAAAACTTAACATTTTAAATAATGTAACCCTGGAACTCAGAATCAACTCCTTTCTCAGGGTCTGTTGCTGTTGTTCTCTGTTGTTGTTATTTGTTTAGTGACTTTCCTGAACTAATTCTGTAAAGTCTGTATTCTTTGCTGTGTATGACCACTTAGCAGTAAGCTAATGACTAGACAGAGATTTCTTTAAATGCCTAGAACCAATAAGTCTCCAAATCTTTAACAATGGATTTTGTGTACATGTTGGGGCATGCTGTCAACACTCAACTGGGCAGCTGACAGCTTATCTTTGACTTTACTTGCTTCTTGCACAAAGCCTCAAGGTCTGCCAGAGGTGAAAGGTTAAGGCCTGCTCACATCTTTCCTAAGTATGAGCAGAGCGCTAGATGTGTGCCTGGCCTTCTCGATCCCCAGGGATATATTTGAGCTTTTCAAAGCCCCAGTGGAGATCTCATTCCTCAGCGTCACCTTTTAAGCTTTTTGGTTAGTCTGTTGTTTGCCCCAACTCTTAACTACCACCTGAGGCAGCCACAAAATTACACACTTCCTATAATTGTGTTTTGGAGGAAAGGCTTTTTTCCACTGGGAGAGCTCTGAGTCAGATCAAATAAAGACAACTTGTGAATAGAGTCTTCCAGGGAACTCCAGACAGGTCAGATCATGACCTGCGAATCATTTTTCTGGGAATGACGCTTTAAGGATATCCTGTCCCACTTGGGCCCTGGTGGCTGCTAGGCTGTGGCTCTTGCTGTGCTTGTGGGCTATTGGATTTCAAGACTACCAAACAGCTAAGGAGAAGGTGGGAATAAGGCAAGTTAAAGCTGCACAAAAATTCAGTCATTTTTCTTGGATAAACATTTTCCAGAGTATGGCAAGCTTTGTTTAATTTCTAGAGTTCTTAAAAAGTTGATTCTGACCATTTTTTGCAATTTTCTCATGCTTTATGAAGAATGTTTGCAGCGGTCTTTACACTACCATTTTTGCTGACATCACCTTTCTTTAACTATTAGATTATATTCCATTGTATAAACAATATGATTTAATTTTTTTCATAATATACTTTGCTACTATTTTTATTTGGAAAAATTTCAAACCTTCAGAAATATGAGAATAATATAAGTATCCACATATCTTTCACCTAGGTTTACCAAGTGTTAACATCCTCCCTACCTGCCTGCCTCCCTACCTGCCTGCCTACCTGCTTGTCTACCTGCTGCCTACTGCCTGCCTGCCTGCTTGTCTGCTTGCTTTGAACCATTTGAGGGGTAGTAGCAGATATCGTGACAACTTTACCCTTGAAGGAAGTATCTCCCAAGAACCAAGACACTCTCCTTTATAACATTATAACAATATAATAATCACACTCAGGAAATTTAACATTATTACAATACTATACGCTATATGCTATGTTCAAATCCCCCAAAGAACAATTTAGAATCCTAATATAGGCACATCTCCACAAAGAACAAAATCTCTACCAACAAGAATCATACTCAGCCCCTCTTGCAAATGCCAGGTGCAAATGGCCACAGGCCTGAGATGCCACCTTAATCTGTGAGGTGCTTCCCAGGGTCCAAGACTCCTTATCTTCTTGGGAGGGATTTGCTGTGTTGCTTTTTTGATTTTAACAAATGAGATAGTATCTACAAATTCCTTAAGAACAAATTAAAACAAAGCAACAATTCTGCTCAAATTTTAAGAAACAAATCAAAAGAAAACAAACCAGAATAAAACCTTTCTCCCCAATTTTCTTCTGGGATGTCCTGATAAAAATCTTCCTGAGGGTACGTGTCAAACAAATCCTTTCAAAGAGGCACAAAATGACACACACCATAGCTAGGCAGGGCCCTGACAACACACACAGAAAACAAAAACCAAAAAACAAAACAAAACGAAACAAAAAACCCAACCCTCTCTTATGTCACATACTTACAATGACAGGGAAGCGTCTCATTTCTAGTACTTTGATCTCAGAGATAATACCTCTGAAAGATGTCTTTGTATCCTTATGATTGGACAAAGATGAAGTTGCAATGTAGTCAATGTTAACGCATGCCAGTTTTTTTTTAATTTCCTAATACATAGCTCCAAGCAAATGTCTATCTAGGCCAGCAAAGTGTGGGCCATGGACCACCCAAATCAGCATCACATGTGGGACTCATTCCAAGTGTTGATTACCAAGCTTCTTCATCTCAGGCTTACTGACTCAAAATTTCTGAAGCTGGATCCCAGGAGTTTCATTTTAAAAAGCACCCCAGGTTATTCCCAAAGCACATTTATATTTGAGAATAACTAAGCTAGGCTTTAATCTGAGATTAACTGCCACTTAAGATGGAAAACTCTATGGAAACAGAATCAGATATTGATAACTGATTTGTACTATTATCCATGGAAGTAGCTTTTAAATATTTTGACTACAATCCTTATAAAGGAATATATTATACATCACGACACAGTAGACACACACACACATTATAGTTTATAAAACAATATTTATCCTTACTCCTTGTGACGTGCTCTGGTATCTTTTATCTTATTCTATTTCAATGTTTTAAAAACACAGGACATAACCCATTAAAGCTTTTTCACAACCCTCTAAAGAATCACAAATTGCAGTTTCCAAAACACTGATCTATAGCCATCAACGGAAATGTAAAGCTCAACTGCATAAGCATAAATCTAGAGACAGAGTAAAACATGGTACATGAGTCAAACTAGATTTTTCAAAGATAGTCTAAACATATATACATTTAGCTGGATTTAGAACGTTTAATCACAATGCTATCCTGATGAAATGTAATATCATTTAGGCTGATTTCAATTCTTATTACTTTCAATTGATAATTGTGGGTTTCAGAAAGAAGTATACTGGAGTAAAAATTTGGTGCAATGTTAAGCCTGTGAGTACTAGTAGTTAATGGATGAGATTCAGATCCTGGTTCTCCCATGCGGTAGGGATGGCAGCC
>CM053567.1:37445881-37498325 GCA_028646485.1 Cryptoprocta ferox | reverse complement strand
GTTTAATCACAATGCTATCCTGATGAAATGTAATATCATTTAGGCTGATTTCAATTCTTATTACTTTCAATTGATAATTGTGGGTTTCAGAAAGAAGTATACTGGAGTAAAAATTTGGTGCAATGTTAAGCCTGTGAGTACTAGTAGTTAATGGATGAGATTCAGATCCTGGTTCTCCCATGCGGTAGGGATGGCAGCCTGAGGAGTGACCTCTCCAAGCCTCAGTTTCTTCATCTATGAAATGGGACGAATGACAGCATCTGTCTCATAAGGTTGCTGTGAATATTAGATAATTCATGTAAATAATAATGGTTACTATTATTCAGATATAAGATGCATTTTACCATCTTAAAAGAATGATAAAAATGACAACTAAATAGGGCTTATTATATAATCTTTCATATAGTTTACTAAGAATACAAATATACTGTGTACCTGGCATTGCCCTTCTCTTGACAAACAAACACTGAACTTTTTCTGACTGAAGCTCTATGCTAGGTACCAGAGTTACAAACAGTCATGTGATACAGCACATATGGTACTACTTATTAAGCAGCTGATAGTCTAGTAAGGACAAAAGAAAGAAATGTGAATACCCAAATCACATGCCAAGTGTCAAACAGAAGAGGTGCTGACAGGGAATGTAGTCTGAGTTCAGAGAGAAGACTGGTCAGGAAGAGCTCTAGAAGTGGGCACTCAAAGCGGGGGGAGGTGGGGATAAAAGCGTGGGGGTCTGAGTACATAGAAAGGTGGATGGAGAGAATTGCAAGTAGAAGACAATAACAGGAGCCAAGATGAAAGGGTGAACCATGCCCCCCAGTTTGGCTGGGGACAGTAAGTCATCAAGACAAGGTGAGAAGTGAGAGCCAGTTTGGGTAGGAGGCTCGGGCAATAGGTGATTAAGGGAGATTGATCTGGAAGGTGGCGTGGCGGTGCTGCCCTGTGAAAGTCAATTCAAGCTGGCTGTGGAGGGTGGGGCATCCTATGGGAGGCGGTCTGATGAAAGCAACAAGGCGGGAGGGAGGGAGGACCCGCCCCAAGGCATCAGAGGCATCAACACTGCAGATAACCCCAGCTGGCAGAATGAAAACATCAACACAGAAAAATGGGGTTCCAATGAGTTCCTCCAGAGTTTCCAGAGCACTGCTTTAAAGCACTGATGGAGTCAGTCTCTAGCACAAAGTTCTCAGTTATAGGTAGATTAGTTGCTGGAAATTTTCCAAAATTTTAAGCAAACCATCCCTACCACTGAAATGATTCTACTTTTCTTGTTCAGCTTCTATTCATTCTTTGCCCACCAAGCACCCTTCTGACTGAGAATTCGGCTTACCAGGTAATTTGAAAGAGAGAAGAATGCCTTGATAATAAGAGACTTCAAGCATTCCGATCACTAGAAAGGGTATCTCCCATAACAACATCAAAACTGGCCTTCCACTTATCCATCAGATTTATGCCAATTGTGTTATACATATCAGCAAATGTCCCTTAATGTGCTCAGAAGGTGACAGACCCAGTTTTGCACTTTAGAGTCACCTGCATAACTACTTAAAAACACCCTGGAATGGGGCAGCTGGCTGCAATGAAGGCCTCTCATGGGCAGCCCCTGGGGTGGCCCGCCACTTTCTCAGACACTGACTCTCAATCCTGGTTACATGTTAGAAGCAACTGGAAAACTTGAAAAAAAAAAAAAAAAAAAGATCTGTGCCCAGGAATAGATACTTCCAGAGATGTTAAAACCTATCCACTGGGCAGAGGATGTGAATTCTAATAATCATTCCGAAGCAGAGATGAAAAGGATACTGAAATACACTGGAGTCTATTTTATTTCTATTTCTATTTTACTCACATGTCGGATAATCAGTTATTCTACTGTCTTTGATCACCCTTCCACAGGGGCCTAGCTTTTAAGTTGTTTCTGGTTTTAAACTCTGAATTCCATACTGCTTGAGAACAGAGGTCAGCAAACTTTTTCTATAAGGGAGTAGAGAGTAAAGAGTTTAGGCTTTGCAAGTCATACGGTTTCCATCACCACTACTCAATTCTGCAGTTGTAGCACAAAAGCAGACATAAATAATATGTAAACAAAGGAGGAAGCCTGCATTGCAATACAATTTTATTTACAGAAACAAGAGATGGACAACATTTGACCAGTGCACTGCTTTAGTATGTTTGAGTAATTATAATTAGCATTCTGATCTTGTGCCCATTAATACAAAATTAGTACAAAGTATGAACATAAATACAAAAAGTACACTCAATCTTATAATCTTATCTGTTGACTATCATCCTCTTCCAATTTACCAGAAGCTCAAAACAGGGAGGCCCTGTTTATATTTAGACCAAATGGAGCTCTTCAGACTATTTCTGCTTCTGAGTACTGCTGACCACCCTCCACACTTCACTTATGGAGAAACTACCCACCTGATTACTCAAATGAGGCCTGCAAAACCAGAAGGGAGTGTAGCTATACCATTCTGGCCTCCTCACTAGTAGAAAACACCCTAGATATTTATTAAATACTTGTTTATTTTTTGGATAGGGAAAAAAAATCCATCTGGGCTGCTTTCATTTATTCCCCCATATAATTGATCAGTGAAGTATAAATACACACGCCTAAGTCTAAAGTTTTGTGTTAGATAATTTCTGTTCAGCTGAGTAGGCTTAATCAAGGATCCTGTCCTGGCCGTCACTTCAGACTTCTCCCTAATCTCTCAAAATGCATAATGAATGAAAGTCAACAGAGTGAGACCATTTGCTAAGTGGATGAAAACCGGAGCATGGACAGCACTCAGCTAGCGCTCGCTACGCACATGTGCCATCCCTCATTCCCACTCTGTGACGTCAAGTCCCCAGATCAGCAATGCTGAGACAACACCCAGTCATGCAGAAGCTAGAGGAAGCCTGTGACCCCATCCTTGCAGCTCAGGGCAGTTTATCTCAGGTGTCAAAGTTAACACCCTGCACAGGGGGGACCAGCATCAGGTGGGGTGGTCTCCCGGGGAAGGAGGGTGCACAGCCAGCAAATATTCAGTCTCCCAATTGACCCACAGTGTTAAGGAAAACAAAACTGAAGCAGGAGTTCAATCCTTGGATGTATGTCTCTGAGCTCAGTTACTCTGAGTCCTTATTATGGTTGACATCGTACTTACTTGGAAGTGTTTTCAAGTATTCCTTTGACCTCATTCATTTCTTCCTTCCCAAAGTAAACAACGGTGAGATGAATTCTCCCATCCTGTTGGATGCACATCTCCCTAGAAAACAAAACATGTATGTCTGGTCCTGTTTTCACAATAACAGGCAAGGTCCAAACAAATACCTGTTTTGTAAAGTGCAAAAGGTTCTCAAAGTAAACTGAGTGAACTACCGAAAGAGCAGAGATGGGACAACAGGCCATTTCTGGCTGGCCATCACAATTACCTGTACTGATACGCATCTTACGGAAAAAACAATGAAATTTAAATGTGCAGATCTAGTAAATGAAACTTAGTCGCAAGAGGCCACAGGTCTCTTCTGTCACAGGCTTAGCCCATTGGGGCCACCTAGTGTCATGGAAAGGGCACTGGGGCCTTACCCTTCTTTGCCATAAGAAGGCTATGAAGTACAGAAGACATAAACGTAAATTCCATTTTACAGATGAGAAAGCTAAAATCCAGAGAAAGTGCGACTAAAATCCTTGTCTATGACCTTTCCTGCATGTGCCAAACACAAATAGTCTTCAAGACTGAATGAGCAAAGGGAAAAAGACATTCTTACATGTAGAGCTCTGGAAACCCTTCTTCCCACCCCAAGCGAATGTCAAGGCTGAAGCACAGCTGCTGTAGGCACCTTCCCGAGCACACACAATCACTTGCACTACTTCCCGGTCTCTCCCCGCTGTGACCTATTGTCCCAGGCACCTGGCACCTCATGTTCCAGGGTCCCGACAGCCCTCTATGGGCCAGGCCTCTCTCTGGCTCTGGACTGGTCTAGACCTATTTTCTCCACCAAAGCTTATTTATTTGCCTGTGTCCTGCTCTCTAAATGGTAACACCTAGCTAATCTGGTAAGATACTCCACTGAGGGTTTACCGCACATACATGTGTGATATGTGCATAAATTATATATAGATTATGTATATACGAACATATGTGTGTATGTGTGTAAATACATGTGTATAAATATGTGTGTACATATATGTGTACACATGTGTGTATGCATGTGCACAGTTTAAAGACGAGTTTTCTGGAAGCAAGTTAATGAAAGATTCTACTGGTGGGATGATCTTTTTGTGATATTTTGACACTTTGCATGTCCTTCCTTTTTATTCCTTTTGTCTCTGTATTCACTACTTTCCTTAACCACCCCCCCAAACAACAGTCCACATCACAGCTTTCTGGAAGTCCCTGAGCTCTAATTGCAGAGGCCAATTTATTCGATGCTTTTTATAATGCTATCAAAAAGGAGTGACTGCCTAGCTGGGTTTGCTGGGAAAAATCCAAAGATGTAGGAGATCTGGTTCCTCGGCTCAACAAACTTGGGAAATAAAATGAGCTTAAGTAAAATAATGACACCTCATGGCACAGATAACAAGTAGACAGAATTCAGAAAGCACAGCAAATCCTATGAGCTGGAATGGCTGGGGCCTGAAGGATGGTTAGGGTAGAGGAAGAGAGGAGGAGGAAGAGAATCCCAGATGGAAGAAATATCAGGGAAGATGCTATTGACCCGAGGCTGGAAGCATGCAGAATTCGTCCTGGTCACAGGCTTGGCTCTGAGAATCTGTCTCTTTCCCGTGGATGAAAGGTAAGAGCTGCCTCCGAAACCCAGTCTGATGGCAGAGCTCTTAGACACAGACAAGGAACCAGGAACGGAGGCCCAGCATGCGACGATGTGCTTCAAACTGAGAGCTCCCTCACAGCCCCAGTCCCTGCAGTCTGAACCATACCTCCTGACAACAAAATTCTCTTCCATAAAAGATCTCTTTTGCAAACT
Organism: Cryptoprocta ferox; assembly: GCA_028646485.1. NCBI lineage: Eukaryota > Metazoa > Chordata > Mammalia > Carnivora > Eupleridae > Cryptoprocta > Cryptoprocta ferox. The sequence continues at coordinate 37,493,354 of CM053567.1, read as the reverse complement.
TGCCAGATAATGCTTTAACTTTCTTTGCCAGGGTAGAAAGAAAGAACACACACAGTGCCAAGCACCAGGAAAAACCGTGCTTTCAAATTGCATGTGTAGTTGGAAAAAATGTATCCCAAAATCAAGAGAGGGTCACCCGCTGAGCCTAAATAAAAAGCATTCTTGTTTTTCTAGTAACATCTTTGCTGGCATTTAGAAATCCATTCAAAGCACTTCCTGTTTTCAAGGAATAAAACAGAGATACATTGGCCCTTCACTCTTCATTTGCCAGCTGAGGCTTCCCGAAAAGGCAAAGCAGAATTGGTTCTGAGGTGTTCCTCCAGGGTTCCATTTCATTTACTCATTTCTTCCTTCCATCCTTCATTTAACAAACAATAACCAAACAAGCAACATACTATGTGCCAGATGCTCTACCAGGGGATCTTAAAAAAATGAATAAAACATTTCTTCCCTTGAGAAGTTCTCTATCATACATAACTAAAACTACCTAGAACACAATAAACAAATGATCTACAAGAGAATGAGCACAAGTGCTATGGAAACACCATCACCAATCTGTCTGAATGTGTGATTTTTATATTTTTCAAAATAATTCTCACTAGACTCCATCCCCTGGAACAATGTGTGTGAGAAAACAGTGTGCATGTGGGTGACCATGTACATGGAGATGTCTGTGTTTTGGTGTGATTATTTGTGCCTGGATCCTCCGAGTCAACTTAGGTGCCCCTGAGGGAGCATCTCTATAATGACCATGTTTGGGTTATAGCAAAGCTTGTGGAATAAATGTCAGGGAACCCCAGCTTCCTAAGAACCCTTCAGGGAAGGAAGCTCTTCATTTCACACAGATGCTTTGTATTAGCTCCACAATCCTACTTAGTCATTCTTCCATCTCAATCTAAAAGCCTAAAAATTCTGTTTCTACTTCATAAAGACCTTGTCTTTCTTCTTCTTCTTCAACTGAAGTATAGTTCACATATGGTGTTATTATATTAGTTTCAGGTGTACAATAAAGTGATTCAACAATTCTATACATTCCTCAGTGCTCAGCACGATGACTACTCTTAATCCCTTCACCTATTTCACCCATCCCCCCACCCACCTCCCCTGTGGTAACCACCAGCTTGTTCTCTGTATTTAAGAGTCTGGGTTTTTCTTTTTTTTTTTTTTGCTTGTCTCATTTGTCTGTGATCATTTGTTTCTTTGACATGAGGGAGATCATATGGTATTTATATTTCTCTGTCTGAGTTATTTCACTTAGCATAATACTCTCCAGCTGTACCCATGTTGTTGCAAATGGCAAGATCTCATTCTTTTTTATGGATGAGTAATATTCCATTGTATACTCATACTACATCTTCTTTATCCATTCATCTATGGATGGACATTTGGCTGCTTCCATAATTTGGCTATTTTAACAATGCTGCAATAAACATAAGGGGCACATACCTTTTTGAATTACAGTTTTCATTTTTTGGGGAGGTAAATACCAGAAGCGGAATTCCTGGGTCATATGGTAATTCTATTTTTATTTTTGGAAGAACTTCCATATTGTTTTTCAAATGCCTGTACCAATTTGCATTCCCACCAATAGCACATGAGAATTCCTTCTTCTTCACACCTTTACTGATACTTGTTATTTCTTGTGTTTTTCATTTTAGCCATTCTAACGAGTGTAAGGTGATATCTCATTGTGCTTTTGATTTGTGTTTCTCTGATGTTGAGTGATGGTGAGCATCTTTTCATTTGTCTGTTGGCCATCTGTATGTCTTCTTTGGAAAAATGTCTATTTCTGGTCCTCTGCCCATTTTTTAGTCAGATTATTTGTTTTTGTTTTTTTTGGTATTGAGTTGTATAAGTTACTTATATATTTTGGATATGAACTCCTTATCAAATATGTCATTTGCAAATATTTTCTGATAAATGAATTCAGTAAAGTCACAGGATACAAAGTTAATATACAGAAACCAGTTACATTTCTATATACTAATAATGAAGTAGCAGAAAAAGAAATTAACAAAACAATCCCATTTACAGCTCTACCAAAAATAATTATACCTAGGAACAAACTTAACCAAGCTGGTGAAAGAACTGTACTCTCAAAACTATAAAACACTGTTGAAATAAATTGAAGATGACACAAACAAATGGAAAGATTTCTATTCTCATGGATTGGAAGAACCAATATTCTTAAAATGCCCATACTACCCAAAGCAATTTATATATTTAATGCAATCCCTATTAAAATACCAACAACATTTTTCACAGAGCAAGAATAAATATTACTCAAATGTGTATGGAATCACAAAAGTCACCGAACAGCCAAAGCAATGAGAGAGAAGAAAAAACTAGAGGTATCAAAATCCCAGATTTTAAGATACACTACAAAGCTATAATGATCAAAACAGTGTGGTCCTGGCACAAAAATAAGACACACAGATCAATGAATAGAGCCCAGAATAGAACCCAGAAATAAACTCATGATTATATGGTCAATTAAGCTTCATCGAAGCCGGAAAGAATATGCAATGGTAAAAGGACAGTCTCCTCAACAAATGGTGTTGGGAAAACTGGACAGCCACATGCAAAAGAATGAAACTGGACCACTTTCTTACTCCATACACAAAAATAAACTCATAATGGATTAAAGACGTAAATGTGAGACCTGAAACCATAAAACTCCGAGAAGAAAACACAGGCAGTAATTTCTTTGACATCAGCCACAGAGACATTTTTCCAGATATATCTCCTCAGGCAAGGGAAACAAAAGCAAAATTAAACTATTAGGACTACACCAAATTAAAAAGCTTTTGCTCAGGGAAGGAAACCAACAACAAAACAAAAAGGCAACCCACAAAGACCTTGTTTTTTTAAGACATTTTTTTTCTGGAAAACAACAGTTCTTTCTCCCTGAGGATACTGAGGCACACAGTACACGGACTAATTATTGCAGTCAGAAAACATGTATCACAGTCACTTATACACCTATATTTTTATTTCCCAACAGTCTAAAAGCACATCACAGTCTTTAAGTTCTGTTACTATTCTGAACAACTGCAGTGTGGAAAGAGGTAGTTGAACATCACTTACACTCTCAGTACATAGGTAAGGAAAGGAGTTCCAGTGACCAGCCCAAGCTCTGGAGGCAGCCAGGCATACAATCCAGATTTCTTAAGGACCAGCCTGATATGTGTATACTTCAGGATACCCTAGCAGGATGAAGGATGCACCTATGAAATCTCACAGCTTTGGTCTTAACCAGTCTAGGACTCTACCACAAAGCTCAGTGAGTTTGTGTGGCCAGGAGGAGAATGGAGGAAGCCTCAACAACTCCAAATGTAAACTGGCCATGGGGAAGGACCATTCAACTTGCATTCCTGATGGGACCAGTCAGATATGACTGGGCAGTCTGATGGACTGGGGGATAGGGTAACCCAAAGGCTATTTGGAGGAAGTGTTATACTCAGGGAGAAAACTCAGCCTCAGCACCATTGACCTTTTGGACCAGATAATTCCCTATTGTGGAAGGAGTTGTCCTATGCATTTCAGGGTGCCCAGCAGCATCCCTGGCCCTCTACTCCCTGCCCAGCAGCATCCCTGGCCCTGGATATCATTTACACCCCCAAACTCCCACCTCAGCTGTGACAACCAAAAATGTCTCCAGACTTTACCTAGTGTGCCATGGTAGAAGGTGCAAAATAGCTCCCCTGGTCAGAACCACGATTTTAAGGAAGAATCAGGTTCAGGAAAACACCTGAGTCATCAGAGGGGTTCATGACTGTGAAACAACGTGCGTCCCCAGTGTTTGTCCTGCTCTCCAGCTGGCTCCTGTGGCCCCATGGGTGAGTCCTAGAGAGACATGGGGCTGCAGGAAACACTGAAAGGCTCTCTTTACAGAAAACAAGATTATGAGGGGGGTGTCGGGAGCTCAAGCCAGGACTTCTGGGGAATAAACGTGGCAGTGTTGGCACAGTGATGGCTGCACCAGCAGCATCCGTGGCATCAGTGAGAGCCAACAACTCTGGCTGTTGTCAGAGCAGTGAGTTTGCATCATGCAGCTGATGCCTGGGCAGTCAGTGGAAGCTGAACTTGTATTTGAGCATATGTGAAACATCCCTGAGGGATTCCTAGAAAGACTGGGAGGGTACAAGAGGTTGGACATCTTGCCACAGAAGATGAGAGAGACAGAAGGAAGATTATGTTTTCATATAATTAGGGGTACTTGTTTTAATACCTCAGATTAAGTGGCCAGTGGACACTTGGATTCAAAAACATTTACTGGGTAACTTTGTTGTGCAACGCATTCTCATTGGAATAAGATTTTTTTTTAAAGAATCATTTATGGTGCCTGTAGGGGGACCAACCACCCAGGTTTGCCTGGGATTCTCCAGGCTTTAGCACTGAAAGTCAATACACCAGGAAACTCCTCAGTCCCAAGCAAACTGGTACAACTGGTCACCCTACTTGCATCAGGGACCCGACAGCATATTGGAAGGAATGAACAGCTGAAAAGTGTAAGGCAGGATGGACTATGTGCAGCAACAGTTTGGAGGTCTAACAAGTCAAGGGGCTGAGAAGAGTATGATTAATTCCTACTGAGTGATAGAGAAGGTTATCATAGAAGGGGGAGTATTCAAAACTGAGCCTTGACAGGTGAGTAGGTTCCACACAAGTGGAGAGGAGCAGAGAAAGGGTTTTCTTGCCTGAGAAGGCATAGATGCAAGGAAATTATATCACTATTCTAAGTCAATTTTCTACTCAAATATATCAGGTATGAGGAAAAAAATCTATTATTTAGCTTTAATTATGTAGCATGCAAATGAGATAATACATAACAGCCCATTAGTTCCCAAATGCCACCTATGGTCTGTACTGCCAACAAAAGGAAACTGCTTAGCCAAAAGGCATTGGAAAAGAGGACTAGGTTCTACCCTGAAGAGGGAAGAAGTGTGTGATTGGGGCCTTCTGAAATCTGGCTTTAAAAAATAATATTCATCTTTGGTTTGGTGGGTCTTTTCCCATCTCCTCACCCCAAGCTAAATTAATACACAGCTCCTGGATTTCATTATTTGAGTAGTCTGATCAGTGTTACTAAATGAGACTGATTTTGACTCTCAACCAACCAACAGGTTGCCCATTTCAGAACAGCAAATGAGATAATTTCCAACTGATCATTTTCTAGTCTTGGGTAGATGTTTTTACATAATCTGTGGCTCACATGAAATAAGAAAGAACCTCTATTAGGTCCCCAAATAGAAACTTTTCTCCAAGTGAATGATGTAGATTAGTTCTCCTCAAACATATGAACCCTAAAACCTTCCTGGGTGCAACACTGGTGTATGAATAGAGAAAGGGCCCACGGGAGATGTAGGGGGCATGAGTGGGAGGGAGGATGATACCCTGGAAACTACATTAGTTTTCCTTTTGGAAAACTGTAAAGACCAGAGACCTATCTCTCTCACAATCCTATGTTTGATGATGACCTGAAACCTTTCTGTTACACTCTACACTCTACCAGCTTAGCCTACCTTCAAGGCTCATTTCTGTCTCAGAAAGTCTATAGTCATTGTTTTTTAAAAATCCAGAAATCTCCAGAAACCTCTTAAACAATTCTATTCAGAAAAGGGATTTAAAAGCCACTAAAGAAAATTTAAGTAAAAGATGTCCCTGATATTGCCTTAAAGTATAAACGCCTAGAGAGGGATAAGAGAAGAGTAAGAAGGAAAGAAAGAACATAAAACAAAAATAACTACTAAAGTCTGAGGAGAATCATAGCAACATGAAAAAGGGTTCTCAGACCAGCTGGAAGTAGTCAAAATAAAAATCAAGCAAACCTGAAATGAACTGGGAAAGATTTTCAAAAATCATAAAAAAATCATTTGCATAAAAATCTATTTTTTTTCTGGGACAGGCTCAGAAATAAGGATGCAAAGACAATCTAAAGCTTTGTAATTATGAGTTTCTTCCTGCTATCACTAACTACACCATGAAATGATTGATGAGCTTAAAACCAATAACCCAGAAGCCAAGGGAAACTAAACAGCCAAAAAGCAAATACGAGAATAGTTTCAAAGGAAAATCAGGTGATTAAAGAAAAAAAAGAAGAGCAGGAGAAAGAGGAAGTGGATGGAGGGAAGGAGGAAGAGGAGGAGGCAGCAAGTTTTAAGTTAACATGCTCCTGGTCAAAGGGGAAACAGATAAAAACAGGGGCTAAAGGTGAAGCAAGGTTCCTAGGTATGCTCTCTCTATTCTTGGCCACAGGTAAAGGAATCCTGATGATGGAGTCCCCCAGACCCCAAGCGAGGCATGCGGGGCATTCCTGGGAGAGGAAACAGCATGTGGAGACTGTGAGGTTCCCCCATGGGCCCGTACTCTGTTGACAGCAAGGGAGAAGGAGCCTGCCAGGGTAAAAAGGCATCTCATCTCTGTAAACAACAATGGAGTCACTGAGCACACAAGTCACAAAGCACCATCCAGTAGCCAGATCAGGGTGGTCCTTGTTGCTCCTGTGAACCGCATTCCTACTTGGGGAGATGAAAATATTGAAGCTTTGGCTTCATAATTTCTTGAAAATCCTAGGAATATTACTCACTTAATGCTTACTGCTTCTTAAATAAAGACAGTGCTAGGAAAAAGTTTTTCTTCCCCAACAAATAACAACCTTCTCTCCATTAACTACTGAGGGCTGAAATAAACTAGCCTTAGTTTTCCCCTTTTCCCTTTGTCTGCCAGCAAGTTCGGAGCTGGCCTTTTTGACAATCTGCAATCTTCCCTTAGTCCCAGCTTCCAGGTACATTCTACATTGCTAATGAGTCTTTGTCCACTCACCTTTATAAAAATGGTTTTATCAAATTTTTAGTTTTTGTAAACACAAATAATTTTTAGGATTAGTTGAGATGATTAAAATAATGAAAGTAAATATCTTAGTCCATCTACTCCATGCGCCCAGGAATCAATTTTGTCCCCAGGGCCCTCGCCTGACACAGGTCTGGAGCATGAAAACCTGGCCTTTGTTCCTTACAGAGTCTACCCCATGGTTGGCCATCACTCCAAGTGAGCTGAATGCTCAGACCCAATCTTCCTTAGATGCATTCTCTCTGGGGAATTCTAGGTTCTACATATCTTTCTTCTGTCCAAGAAGGCATATTTGTTATAATTCTTAGCCATTTAGGTATTTTCTAGGTAAATAATTAGCAAAATGATGCTAAAGTGAAAAACAAAACAAAGCCCTAAATCTATGTGTCAAAAGCAGTGTCAGAGCTGCAAGGGGACCCATGTGGACCAGTACTTAGATTTTACAGAAGATACTAAAGCCCAGATGTATGAAGCAACTTGTAAAAGATTCTTCATTCAAATGGGTCAGAACAAAGGACGTTTATATTTTAAAGGACATGCAGTGGAAGGATAATGTTTTAAATAAATTAATCTCAAATAGTGATCACTGCAAACCAGGTACCAAAAATAATGGCAAATTATCAAGTCTTGCTACCAATAAATGACTAATGAATGGTCATCATCTTCAAAGAAGACAGTGGAAGAAACAGAAGATTCTATTTTCCACTCATGTGGCTCCCAGTCCTAGGCACTCCCTCCAGAAGTGCTAGGAAAACAGCCAGGGCAGTGATAAAGTGGCCCCAGGGAACGGCTGGTCTGGGGAGAGACAGGGGACCCCAACTCCCACTTCAGGATCTCAGTGAAGAAAGAGCCACAGCAGAATACGTGGTGCTTCCGTGTTGTGTGGAAAGTAGAGAAGGACAGTAGGGTTGTCCTCATTACACTTTGTGAACTAACAACTGTAATAAAGGTGGAGTGGGCAGGAGCAAAGGAATAAAGATGACCACGGCTGCCTGGGTGGCTCAGTTGGTTAAGCTTCCAACTCTTGATTTTGGCTCAGGTCATGATCTCACAGTTTGTGGGATCAAGCCCTATGTTGGGCTTTGCACTGACAGTGTGGAGTCTGCTTGGGATTCTCTCCCTCTCTCTCTGCCCCTCCCCTGCTTGTGTGTGTGTGTGTGTGCGCGTGCGTGTGCTCTCTCTCAAAATAAATAAACACTTTAAAAAAAAAAAAAAAGATGACCACAATTAGTCCAGATCCTTCTTAAAAACAGAAAGAGGCGAAGAGATGGGAGATGCTGACAGTCTGATGAAACATTTTACATGTATTTTCCACCACACACACACACACACACACACACACAGCCAATCATTAAACAGAAGGCCAAAACCTTCTTTCCTCTTTTTGATTTGTGGGAGTGGAAAGAGCGGCTGAAGGCAACAGGTAGAGGTAAGAAAAGTAAGCAAATAGGGCTGATTCTCTCTGATGTTCCAGGTCTCAGCCCTCCCCTGAGGGCCCACTCTGAGAGCCAAATCATCTTCCCCGTAAGTACGAAGACCCATCCACTACTAGACAGAGTGAGCCTAGCACAGCTCACATCTATCCCAGAGTGCAGAAGAGCCACAGGAATCAGGAATCTTCAACAGAAGCTGTACAAAGCCTCCACTGAGCTCTTTCTCTCCTCCCCATGTTCTTGGAGATTACAAATACAGCAAATAAAACAATAAATACGCTGCCCTCAGAACATACTACCCAGGAGTGGGATACAAACAGTTCTCCATCAAGATTCGGAGGTAACCAAGGAGAACCCACCCATACAAAGTCAGAGCAAATGGCCCGGGGGGCTGTTGGCACGCCATCCAGAAGGAGGCTGAAGAGACACCTCACAGCAACCGCGCCTCAGGAATGGTAACACAGTTTAAGGAAGAAATAAAAAGATATTAATAAGAAAGCAATAGCATTCAAAAGAACAAATGAAAAACCTAGTCTGGAAGAAAATACAATTCCAACAGAAGAAAATGTCTTAAAAATGTTTCACACTCTCTTAATAAAAATGTGAATTCAATAAAAAGTTCAAAGGAGAAATGATAAAAACAACAGAATAAAAGGCACATTCTGTGCTGAGAAAATGAGTTGACAGCCCAAACAAACAAAAGTGATATACTAAAAATAGCAAGGTACAGACACAGAGAATAGAGACATCTGAAAACCAAATCACTCACGTAAAGGGCGGGCTATGTAAAAGCAGATAAAAGACGGAGGATTACAAAATAGTGAGGAGCTAATAAATGGGAAAGGTCTGTGAAATCCGCAACTGTGTCTGTAAAGCAGAGACACCAACAAACCAGGAAGGAGAGGTACTCACAATTAAAACACCAAAAAAATTTCCTGACATGAAGGAATCCACAAAACAAGAAAGAAAACTCGAGTAAGTACAGGAAGATCTGAGAACAACAGACACTGAGAGGAGACCTGTCCTGATTAAGCTATTAGGATTCAAGATTAAAGAAGGAATTCTTCAGGCGAAAGGAAGTCATTCCTGGGAGAGACCAAATAAAGTCATCCTGATGCTTCTCCAAGGATCATTAGATGCCAGAGGAATGTCTACAACGTCCTGAGGAAAGAAAGTGTGTCCCAAGAATTTTAAGCGCAGCCAAGTGATCCTTAAACTAAAAGGACCACAAGCAGACTTTCTACTCTTAAGCACTTACAAACCTTCTTTTTTTTTCTGTATAATTTTCTTAATGTTTATTTATTTTTGAGAGACAGAGCAAGAGCAGGAGACAGGCAGAGAGAGAGGGAGACACAGAATCTGAAGCAGGCTCCAGACTTTGAGCTGTCAGCACAGAGCCCGACGCAGGGCTCGAACTCATGGACCACGAGACCATGACCTGAGCCGAAGTAGGATGCCTAACCAACTGAGCCACCCAGGCACCCCTAACTTAGGACTCTTCGTGAAAACCTTTCTTGACCGTGCAAGGCAGCCAACCACGACTGCAAGACTGCAGTTGCTCCTGCCAGGACTGCTGGCAAGGCTGCGAAACCCACCCAAACACCGGCTTTGTGGCTACAAAACAGAATGTAAAGGCTGCAAACCCTGATGAGGTAAAAAGTAGATGGGGTAAAAATAATAGATGGGATGTTGGAGAGGGAGGAAGTACAACTGTGCTGATTTCCTCTTCTTATTGTAATTTTTCAATCAGTCTGAAGTTAAAATATGCAGCAAAAAAACATAGTAATTCCAATCTTTTCTGTTTTGCAAAACTTTGTTTTTTTAATTTTACAGGAATCTCTTCAGAACTAATTACCTCTTACAGCAGAAAAACATTTTTTAAGCTTATTTATTTATTTTGAGAGAGACCAGGACAGCCTGGGGGAGGGGCAGAGAGAGAGGGAGAGAGAGAATCCCAATGAGAACTATTTTCTTAAAGCCCAGAAATTTCTTCAATTATACTTCAGATTTGTTTTTATAAATTAAGTCAGGTAAAACTGTAATTCTTTAATTACAAATGGAATATATAATATATCTCATGTTGTACTAAATCATTTCTAGCTAGCAAGTTATTATTCTATGTGCATATATTCAAAGAAAAGTACCTATGATAGAGTTTAATTAATGTTAAAAATGATTAATTGGGGGAGGGAAGGCTGGGAGTTTTTAAATAATTTATTCCTTGTGTTCTGTATTGTTTAAATATCTTATAATAGCTATATATCACTTTTATAAACTAAAAACCCATGTTTAAATTATAACAGCCAAAAATAAAATCTTTCGTTGAATTTTTAAACAAAACATAAAGCATATGGTAACTACATAAAAATTTACAAACCAGAATTCAAAAGAAGGAAACAAAAGTCACTCATCTTCAGTGCCAGCCAGAGTTAGCATCTTCTAATCTTGGGACAGAAGGGATTTCATAGAGACAACATCAAATATTTAATAAATAGCCCCTTGTATTTTCTCCCATACTTTTATGTTTGTGTTAATTCTATTTAAATATTTAATTGAACAGAGTTTACTTTGAGTTCTGGTATGCAGTAAGAATGAAATTTTTTCTGCTATGTTTGATTAGTTGTCCTAAGGCCATACACTGAACAACCCATTCTCTGCTGGCTGCTTTGAAATCCCCCTCTACTAAGTTCTGACACAGAATTAAATATTCTCAGGTTTGAGCACCCTTTTTCAATCCCATTTTTTTCAGAGATCCAACACACTCAGAAACCCCTAGAGTACGGAGCAAACTCCCCACTTGGCTTCTGCTCAAGTGTCTTCTGTCTTGGGAGGGCTTTCTTATGGCCCACTGCCCCTGGTCTCTATTTCTGCTGTAGCTCCTAGCTCCCTTCAAGTAGATTCTAGTCCACCTGGATACGGGCACCACCTCTGGAGCTCATCTCCTTACCCCTATATCTGGTTGAGTGTCAGGCACACAGAGGCCTTCCAAATATCCTACCCAAGTAGCAAGCCTTCCCACCCACCCTCTCCTGCCTACATGCCACATTTTATTTTAAAACATTAACTAGAATTACATTTCATTTCATCATCTTAATGTTGGAGATTGGTAAACTAGTCATTTTACCAGGATCCTGCTACTCCAGGCCCTAGAGTCCTGCACACAGGACTGAGCAGACACTCCTTTAGTGCGAGTGCTGCCTTGCCAAGGCCAGCAAGCTAGGTGACTGGCCTTCAAGACTGGCTGACACAAATCTCAGGGCCCATAATCTGGCAAGCTCTAGGCAGCTTGCTAGCCAAAGAAACTCACTGTCAACTAGTCCTAGAAATGGGCACATCAGCCGCTGGGAGCAATGATTTGACTTAATTCCCAGTGCCAACCACAGGTTCCGTCCTTCTCAGGAAATCATGCTTAACCAAGCAGCAGCACTCTGATCACTCTGTGATCCCAAAGAGAAGGCAGGGAACACAGAAACTCTGAAGGAAGGCTGCAAAGAGCCAAAGCTCCAGAGACACTTCACTATTGGAGCCAGAGGACACTGCCAACACTCAAGTGATGGTCCCAGAGGGGTACCTACAACTCAGGAACAGCTGAAAAGATCAGCCCACCCTACCCTGCATGGTGTCACAACTGAAGGCACAACTCCTGAGCCTGGAGAAGAAAAGACAAGGGACATTGTGATAGCTGTCTTTAAAGATTTAAAAGTCTTTGATGTATAAGAGGAAATGGATTTGTTCAGTCATTTCCTCAGAGGCTAGAACTAGACCCACAGGGTATAAATCACAGGGAGGTGGACCGCACTCCAAATAACAGCCAGCTTCCTATCTGGAGCTGATCAACAACAGAGCAGCCTGCCTGGTGAAGGAGGCCGTTACATGGCATAGAGAACGTGTGTCAGAGATGATATCAAGCGATTCTGAACTGAGATTAGACCAGGTGACCTCCAAAGGCCTCTTCTCAAACTATTGAATTCTAACCCTAAAATTTATTTAGAGAAGGGCTGGTCTTCAAATGTAAAAATTTTTAAAAGGCTGCATTCATTATCTAGAATTTTGAGAAGTATCAACCATACCCTTCTACTGAGCATTAATGATATAAGATTAAAAATAACTTTGATCCTTCAATATTTATAATTAGACACATATTAACACATATAATCTTTAAAATAAGCTGGCTAGCTAAGTGAGCTAATTAACCTCAACCAGTATATGAATGTTAGTTGTAATGGCTTACAAGAGCCAACACTGCACAATAAAGAGCTTGAAGACACATATGTAAAAACTACATTACTGCATCTGAAAATAAAACCACACTTTGTCTTCTTGAGTAGCTACAAAAATGAGTGCTCGGAAACCTCGTGGCATAATTCTAAATTTAATCTCTCAGGAGATGTAGGTTAGAATAAAAAATGGATTCCGATTTCATCCATGGCAGCCATTACAGGAGCAGGACAACTAACGAAGGCTTCCTGCAGCTGAGAGCACACCTCCTCCAGCCAAGTCTTCGGGCCGAGGGGGGTGCTGGCTGTCCAGAGTCTGGGAGAGGCCTCACTCATGGCCCTTGCTGTCCCCAAACCTGAGCCTAAACTCAAGCTAGGCCTGAACACAGCAGGCAGTGGGCCATCTTTGCAGATCCTGATGAAAAGCCACCCTTCCGAATTTTCACTAGTTAAGGTAAATCTGCTTGTCTAGCAGTTTTCTAGTTGCTTTAGGGAAAGACAAATACAAGTGATAAACTTTATATGAAGAAAAGAGAGCTGAACAAGAAGAGAAAGGGGCCCCTGTACTGGGCAGGGGAAATGAGGGACCTGATATCAGCCTTTAGCGCACCCCACAGTAAGGAAGGGAGGCATGTACCAACAAACAAACCTGAAATTCTGCATGAACTGCCGGAACTTGTCCGCCCTCTTTGCCAGCGGCACGATGACGTTGATGAGCGTGTTGGCCATGTTGAGCTTCTCTTGTTTTACTCTCATGATAGGGCCAAATGGTCGAAACAACACAAGTCGTCTGAATTCGTGCTTCTGCTCCCCTTTAAAGGTGAGCTCATACAGCGTGCCTTTATCCCTTTCGGTGCGGTAGATCCCTGTCAACAGAAACGCAAAGATAGTTTCAAAAATTAACCTTGGCTGCTGAGTGTTTTTTAATAGCTTAGATCTAGCACAGAATGCCTCTGAAAACATTAAATTAAGATGAACTCTCTACATGTAATAACTATTAGAAAATCCCAAATGCTCCTGCATTAAAAAATCCCCAAAGAAATCAAAATACCATCCATTTAAAAATCACATTCTGAAGACTTCATAAACATGGAAAAAAGTTTTTAATGTCAGATACAAAACTGTATTTATATCAAAGGTGTTCAAAAAATGACCATAAGGAAATATGCCAAAGTAAGATTGGCTGTGATGTGGGATGGCGTGTGGTTTTTTCTTTTCTGCTATCATCCACACTTTCAGCAAGATTATTAGATAAATATTGTAGTTATTCTACTTACTTAAAAGAATGTTAAAAGCATAGCAATCTATTTGGGGTACTTCAGAGTGGCCCTGTGGAAGTTTCTGGAACCATTAAAGCACACAACACATAAAACACCCAGCACAATGGCAGGCGCACATCTTATTTAATTTCATATTGTCCTTCCTAACTCTGAGGAACAGCACAGCTCAGTGCTCCAGAGCCAGACTTCTTTGAGGATCTCCCTATGGCCCCCAAACTGAGCTCTATGCCATGTCACTAGTACTGAAACACCATAGTTTCATTTGTCAGGTTGAAGTTGTGACCCATCAACTCTCAGGATGAACCTCCTAAAGGCCTGATCCAACAGAATTTTTTCTATCAAATAAGCAAACCGTTCCCTGCTGCCTGCCCGACATCACTGGTATGGTGGGTGTTTTTCCTATAGTCGGAAGAAACTCTTGCAAAAAATCCAGCCAGTCACCAGATAAGCTCCCTCATATTTCACCTCTGACTTGCCATGTTTTCTATTCCAGCTCTCTTCCCTCCTCTTAATCCCCACAGTAGCCAGAATGCACCTTCTGGTCTTGGGAGAAGCTACAAAAGTACATCTCAGGGAAATACCCGCCTGCGGGGGTGCTACAGTTCTCGAGACTTCTGACAAAGTGCCCCTCCTTTCTTCCTCATTCCCTTCTCTCTTGTGGGCACTACAGGACTTCCCCACAAACACCGCTGGCTTCTCTGCCCTGCTTTCTGCCGAATAGGAGCTTTTCATTTTACAGCCTGGTTTACAGCCTCTTTGATCCTGTTCAAAGTCTGGATCTCCCTCAGGTGCCACAGAGAGGTGGCATTTGGTACTGCGGATTTTCAAGGTAGTCTCATTTCTCACAGCTGTCCCAAGGGCCTGCCTCAAGATTCCAAATGTGCAACCCGCTGGCAGCCAGCATAGGTGATTTAAGGACCAGAGCACACAGTTACAAGGACTGACTTCTCTTTGGAAGCCTCCATCACTTCCTTAGGTAACAGGGAATACTGCTCAACGGCCCTCAGAGTCAGGGCAGCTGAGAGAGGTTTTGCTGAGCTCATGCTGTAACAGAATCCAGAGTCGCTGCAGGGGTCATTCATGGAAGAAAGAAGAAGGTTCATTTCTTGGGAAGCTCAAAGGACTTCTTTGAAAATGTGAAGTGGATTCTTTTTAGTGTCAGGTCTCCAATTTTAATTGCCCCAAAATGCAAACTGTAATTTTTTTGTTTTTAAGTACAGCACTTTAAATCTAATTTACTTTTTGTGTGTCAACTTGAACTGGAACCTGCTGTGTAATTCAGTAGGTGATGGTAAACAGTTTTCAAATTTGCTTGTCTGTGTACCTGGGCATAAGTGTCTGTGAGTTTTGATAATAAAGACCTTCAATAACTAAAAAAAAAGAAAAGAAAAGAAAAGAAAACGTGAAGTGGTTCCCTTCAAAGTCTGTTAATTCCTTCAGGCAATTAGTGCTTATGGAGGAAACAGGCTCTTCCCCCCCTCTAACTGTTGTCCACAGCAGCCGGGAAAACCACCAACTTCCAGGACAAAATAAGGCTGAGTGACTCAGACAGGAGTTGCATTTGGTAACAGAGCCTGTCTGCACGGCTGAAACATGCCTGCCAGGGGTTACTGGCTGTGCCTTGTCAAACTTCTGTCATCTGGGGTCAGCAAGCATACCTTGTTCACATGGAGAGAAACGTGCGAAAGGCTGCTGACAGTTTAACGGGCAGATAAAAATGTATGTGGGCCGAAGATTGTGTTTTAACCGAGTCCCTTTCTTTCTCAGCATTAGATAGGGATGAGAATCATTAACTTTTAAAACATTTGAACCCACAAATTTGAGAATACAGGTAGAAATACACGCTCATCTGAAGAGATGGACAGCTACTGACAAAGGACCCAGAGAATGCAATAATTCTTATCATAATGATTCTCATAAGCATGTAAGGGGAGCTGCCTTTCATGGAGCATGTGTCACTGACCTGGCGCGACAGGTTGGCACTTTGTTAGTGGTTTCCGCGCCTGGCACTCCTTACTGGGAAGGCCAGCACACCCAGGCTAATCTTGCACACCACAATTTCAGCTCCTGCCTCATTGTCTTCT
This sequence comes from Cryptoprocta ferox, assembly GCA_028646485.1. Classification (NCBI taxonomy): domain Eukaryota; kingdom Metazoa; phylum Chordata; class Mammalia; order Carnivora; family Eupleridae; genus Cryptoprocta; species Cryptoprocta ferox. The sequence continues at coordinate 37,477,488 of CM053567.1, read as the reverse complement.
ACATCCCATGGCTTGAAACAGTTATTACATCAACTTTTTAGCATATTTCCCCATACTCTGCCTAATTAAATTAATGATGTCTTATAAATCTGATTCAGATCTCTTAATTCCCTCTATTTGAAAACTCTCTGGCAACCTGTGTCCACTAAAAGCCACACCCAGCCACTCACCCACCACACCCACAGGCATACCCTCCCACACCTGCACACAGGCCCCCTCCGTCTGTTTGTAACACAAAGGACAGCTCCTTAATGGGTCCCTGTGCCTCCTGGAAATCTTCAGTGATGGAAACACAAAGGGCCTGAGAGAAAAGGGGGACAGAAGTCTTCTGAGACAGGAATGATTTTCCAGCCAGTGAGCTGGCATGCACACCAGCAAATGCAAAGCAAACCAGCTTTGCTTAGGATTGCATCATTTTTATGCATTATGTAAATTAAAGATCAAAATAAGAACTCTGGAGCTAGCTTAGATTTTGGTTTAGATACCCTAACTGGCACCCTCTTTTCCTTTCTTTCTCTCCATAGACACTAAGTTTACTTTGAGTTTGGTGTTTCTGTTTCCTGAGTAAGTGTCCTAGTGCTCATCTTCTCCTACTCAAGGGCACCAGACCGTAGGATGACCAACTACGTGGGGATACCTCCAGGCATCCAAGATATAGTTCCATGGTCTGTGGCAAATGTCTGTCCCTTTAGCAGATCAGGAGCTAAGCAGACATAGGCCCCCTCTCTACAACCTGTCTTCAACGTAAGACCTCAGAAATCAAGACACTGGAGGTCAAGCAGGTACGACTTCTTAACCTCACAGTCCTGCTACCTTCACTCAGTATGTGTGCCCAGGTTGTGGCCCAGTGCTGCACTGCTGATCCCAGAAATGTCTCCACTGTCATCCCTGCCTTTTCTACCTTCCCACATGGAGCCTGGGGCAGGCCTCCCAGCACAGTAACTACAATCCTCTGCCAACCCATGTCCTACTTCCAGGACCCAATCCATTCTGACATATCCAGTGGCCCTCAGCCTTCCTACAGTACCATTCTAATCCTGCTTCTCTCTCACCAGCTTTTTAGAGCCTAGAGAATAAAGTATCAATCCCATGGCCAGACCTTCAAGACCCTCCATAATGTGACCTCAGTGTACCATCCTAATTGCAGGTCTTACCTCTGCCTCATGAGATATATGAGCTCTAGGCAAACTGGTTCATACTGAGCATATACAACTACTTTTCCCCCTTGGAGAAACTGGAACCTTCCTGCAACGCTGGTGGGAAAATGGTACAGCCATGATTGAGAAGCATCTGGCAGTTCTTCAAAAAGCTATACAAAGACTCATCATATGATCCAGCAGTGCCACTTCTGAGTATGTCCTCAAAACCAATGAAAGCAGAGACTCAAACAGACACTTGTGCACACATGTTCATACCCGCACTGATTACAATACCAAAAGATGCCAACAGCCAAACCTCCACCAACAGATAAATGGACATAACACGAGAGACACACACAGTGGACTACAAGCCAGTCTTAAAAAGGAATGGGATTCTGACACATGCCACAACACGGATGAACCCTAAAATGTGTGCTTGGTGAAATAAGCCAGACATTGTACAGTTCCACTTATATGAGGTATATAGCCAAATTCCTAGAGACAGAAAGCGGGCTGGTGGTTACCAGGGTTTGGGGGAGCAGGGAATGGGAAGTTAGTATATAATGGGCACAGAGTTTCAGTCTGACATGATGAAAAAATTCTAGAAGTGGGTAGTGTGATGGTGACACAATAATGTGAATATGCTTAATGTCACTGGACTGTACACTTAAAAATAGTTAAAATGGTAAATTTTATGTATACTTTACTGCAATAACTGCTCTCCTCTGAAAAAGCCTTGAATTTTCTCAAGACACATCCCCCCACCCCCAGTCTACTTTTTTTGTACCTTCTAAATCTGACCCTCCTCCTCTGGGAGGATTCCCATGATGTTCTCAATCCAACGTGGCCATTCAATCCTCCAGACACTGGTCTTCGGAAATTTTAAACTTTTCTTTCCTGAACTAGTTTTTCAGCCCCTGAGGACTTCTAGGCCAGCCTTGTCATTCTACAGGTGAACAAACTGAGTCACAAGGCAGTTGTGATCCACCTGTGTTCACCAGACTTTTTAATGACTGACTGGAACATACCGTGGGTGAGGGTTTGCTCCCTAGAGGTCACTTTTCATATGCGACATTAACAGCTCAGAGCAGAGCAGAGATGTAGGACCATGAAAAGCAGAAGTCAGAATAAACAATATAAAATCTGTCGTAAAAACCACTGTTTGGCTCATTTACGCACAGATAATCTTCACATCCACCCTTAGAACTTTTCTTTTACTTTCACTCACAATTGTAACAACTATTAAACAACAATCATCTAAATTCATAGTCTACAACACATTTGAAGTAGTAAATTTTAAGAGGAGATTCTCATAAAAAAAATCTTTCTAACAACAAAAGAAGAGTGTATGGGAAAAGGGAATCTAGAACAGGCAAAAAAGCTGCTAGTGGTATCTAGTGGTCTCCTGACAGCAGTGGGGGGAGGCAGAACATTATTTGTTTTTAATTTAAATGTCTGAGACACTGAATATAAAGAAAAAACACTCATGTAACTTGCCCTTGAAGACATCACTGTAAGAGCATATTCTCCTTATTCCTGTTGAAGAAGACAAACAGAAATATCTGAGAAAGATTTTACTCCTAATATTAATTGTTAACTATTTTGGTGCTTCAGTGATTTTCAGTTAGAAAATTCTGCTTAGCAGGAAAAGGTACCTCATTCCCAGATCGTGTGGGATAATCAAGACATTATTACAGTGCCATCTGTTGTTGGCTCTGTTTTCTAGTGGACATCTGACATTATCGAAGAGATGTTCCTGAGACTACCCTGAACCTTCAAATGCTCAGGTACTCTATGTAAGAAATACTCCCCGTAAAAACACAATAAAAATTAACCACTTTAAAGCTCTTCCTCAGGTAGGGAAATGTCTGTATGCACCTTGCTTTCAGCCGCATCACAGTGTGTCAGTTCACAGTAACTTCCGGACGTGTCCCAACTCAAGTTTATCATTGTTTTCAGCCTTCACCAGACATTTATTTTGTCTGATAAGAAATGGTTAAACTGACAGATGTCCTTGCTGAAACAACTCATGAATCGCCTCTTCTTACTTCTATTTATTGCATTTGGTGTGTATTTGTTCTTGTTATAGACCCATGCAAATTCATCACCTGGTTCTTAATCTATCAGAAATTTCTATGAACCTCACTTTACTTAGAGCTCCTCCTTATTTTATCACTACTACTAACAGTTGACTTTGTTTTCAGAAGCATTCCCCCCCTCCCCTCCCACAACACTACAACCTACCAGTCACTTCATAAAAGCTCTCAGGTGTTGGACAATAAATGGAAGCAAAGGCATGTTATGATTCCAGCGTCCCGCTGGGCTGGGATCCTCACCCGCCAGCCTGACAGGCTTCATATTCACATGACATGGTTATTTTGACCCTTATTGATTTCTCTTATGGGTGTTATTTTCTGTGGATTGTGTTTTATATTAGAAATATAAAAACGAACACAATATAATCACTGTGCTGCCAGAGAGAAAGGTAAACAACACAGGCGTGAATGTACAATAAGCACCTAAGAGAGTCTGTCTAAGGTATAAGGGAACAGAAAGGAGGCAGTTTCTACCTGCTGGGAGGTGCAAACAGTTTGATAGAAGATATTTCACCAGAACTGAAGACTGAGTGGGTGTTTGCCAAGACGGCAAAATCAGAGAGGGCATTCTAAGGAAAAATAGCAGCATGAGCTAAGAGACTGAAAAAACCAAACAAGCAAAAACCAATGGGTCATGTTCGGCAAAACTGAGGCAGTTCAGCAAGGCGGGGGTGCGAAAAGCTAGGTCTGGGACAGAGGCAGGAGGTGAAGCTGTGGGGTCAGGTAGGGCACACCATGCCGGCCATCCTCACGGGGACCATTGCAGCACCATCACCTTACAGCAGCGGGGAGGGGAGCAGAGCATGGAAGGACTGTAGGGATTGAGATCAGACTGCAATGAGGAGAGAAGCACAATGATCCAGCAAGAAATGACAAAGCCCTAAACTATGACAAGGCCAGGGGAGATGATGAGAGTGGAAAGAACTCAAGAAAATGAGGTTAGAAAATGGGACAGCAAGTGGGGGAGAGGTAAGAAGGCAGTGTGACTCCAGTCACAGGTGAGAACAGGGTTTTGAGTCAAGCTTTGATTTCAGGAGCCACTGGAGGGGGACTGAGCGCAGCAGACTGGCTTCCCTAGGACACACAGAGGGGGGGTCCCCAGCCTGCAGGCTGAAGCTGTGGGTGTGGGTCAGACCAGCCAGGAGGTCTGTAAGGAGAGGAGAGGAAGCACAGGGTGCCGCCCTGGGGTGTTCCAACCCCACAGGAGCCACGTATGTACATCGGCGAAGGAGGCGGAGAGGCCAGGAGCAGTGAGACAAGAACACAGAAGGCAGAAGAGGGCACAGGTAGCCAGTGAGCACGGGACTGCAGGGGTGCTGCTGTCCATCAAGGTTAAGTATGACAAGGATGAAACTGGCCCACTGGAGGGCAAGCATGAAATCATTGGTGACCTCACCAATGAGGGCTTCAGAGAAGGGACAGGGCTGCAAGCCATTCATCCATCCAACACGAAGGATGATGACAACTGAAGTGGCAGGAAATGAGTTGAGGGAGTTGAGCATTTTCCTTTCATTTCCTTGAAGTCGTTGAGTTATTGCTACCTCTGGACTTTTGCCCCTTCTTTCCCCTCTGCCTGGGATGCTTTCCCTCAGGCCAGGCCACAGCTGGATCCTTCTCACAAAGCCCCCTCCTCAAAGAGGCCTTCTCCAGTCTCGCTCCCCACTCCCACCCTGCCCCATCACTCTGCCACCTCTCTCCCATCACCCCCCATTTGTCACTGTTCCCACCACTGGAAGGTAAGGTTCAGGACAACCAGAATAAGTCTGCATCCCTAATGGAAATCCCTTGCACAGAGGAAGGGCAGGAGGGAAGGGAAGAAATGCAACAGAGTAGTAGCTAAGGGAACTTACAGAGTTGACAGTAAGTTCCCATTTTATAAAAAATGGGAAAAAGAAACAACCCTTCATACATTGAGAGGAAGGAACAAAGAGAAGTAGGCAATGAGGATACACAGATAGAATGAGAAAGTGGGAGGTATGTGGGACTCACAACCCTGAAAGAATGTGGTATTGGACAGAGCAGTGTCACCTGCTCTCCAAAGCAGGGCAGAAATAAGAAAACAAGGGGCAGGTAGTGCAGGTTTGGGGCAAGGAGCCAAAGGAAGGCATGAGAACTAACACTAATTTCTCAATGAAGCAGGAGGGAAGCCAGGCTGACAGTAAGGGGACCAAGGGTGGACATGGGCCCTGAGAGGGGTGCTGGGGGCCTGGGATGGTGGCCAGAGAATGGGAGACAGCACAGAGTGCAGCTGGGCCAGAGATCAGAAATTTGTACTGATATCAGCACGCATGGACCTTCAGTGGCTTTTCTCCAGCAGCATGAAGGACAGGCAGAGGAGGGGCAAGATCGTGATCTAGGACTGGGCTCTGCAGGACAGGTGTGGAGCACTGGTAAGTGGCTGAAGGAATACATCATGGGGTCCAGCCTGGAGTGGGAGGAGTAAGGCCTAAGGAAAGGAAGGTCAAAGGGCACAGAATGGCTCAGAGTGTGAATGAAAAATGAAGAGACTGAAGTCAGAAGTAATAATAGAAGTCATGGGGGAAAATGGATTTCTGATGATGTGTAAGTTTAATGAAGAAGCAGGGCTCTTCCAGGAGGTGACGAGGCCCAAGTTGTGGCTGCCCTGGAAGTTGGCCTCTGCCCTTTCCCTCTCTCGATGCCCTTGAGATGGCCAGACCACATACTGTACCCCTCGAGGTCCCCAACTACACAGATCTCTTTTCCACCCTGAGTTCTTCAAGGACTGTGGTTTGTTATGAAGAAATGGTAGACCCATCTCTTTCCATAACTTTAAGAAGCCAATGGTGAAAAATTACATAGACTAGATGCCTCCCTGAACTAAAGACAGTTTAAGGGGCTAGACAATAGCAGTGAGGACTAAGATAGTAGCAAGTTCTGCAGGGATTCCAGAACAAACATCTGAGGGAGGGAAGTAAGAGTGGCCATTCTCAGGGCACATTTCCAAGTGCCTGGGGAACTTCCTCTCAACACACTGTACATCCAGGATGCTGTGGAAAAGCAGATATCTTTATATACAGGTAGCAGCAATGAGAGGGAGTTAAAAGGTTAAAGAGCAGAGAATATGTGACCGTGTTACTGTCTCTGGTCAACCGCTGAGCTTGTCTATACACTATTTAAGTGACTTACTGCCAAAATAGAGGACATACTGCATTTACATTCCCCAACCCATATCTATTTCTCAAACCACATTCACAAATTTCATCTTAGTTCTAAAAAAGCCTCCTAGGGGCACCTGGTGGCTCAGTACAACTCGATTTCGGCTCAGGTCCTGATCTCACGATAGTGAGATCTAGCCCCACGTTGAATTTGAGCCCCATGTCAGGTCTGCCCTGCTTAAGATTCCTTCTATTCCAGGGTGCCTGGGTGGCTCAGTCAGTTGAGAGCAGACTTCAGCTCAGGTCATGATCTCATGGTTCATGGGTTTGAGCCCCACATTGGGCTCTGTGCTGACAGCTCAGAACCTGGAGCCTGCTTTGGATTCTGTGTCTCCCTCTCTCTCTGTCCCTCCCAGCTCATGCTCTGTCTCTCTCTCTCTCTCTCTCTCTCTCTCAAAAATAAAAAAATAAAAACTTAAAAAAAAGATTCCTTCTTCTCCTCCTCCTCTGCCCCTCCCCTAGCCATACTCTTGAGCTCTCTCAAAAAATAAAAACAAATAAAAAAGGCTTCCAATGAGGTAAGCCATTTACCCATTTCCTTTTACAGACAGGTGAACTAAGGCCTTCGTGGCAATTAAATAAGAAACTAGTTCAAGGTTACAAATGGTATGCTCGCAGGTGATGGGCACAATGACTGCATTTCAAAGCATGTCATGGTAAATCTCTTCAAAGGTAACTTTACCATCAAAAGAGTGTATATAATTCTTTCCTTTCTGTTCTTCCTTTCTTTCCAAGATTGACTGTCAAGGACAGAAAAACATCAACAAAGATCACACCAGAAAGCTAATCAACTTTCCAAAGTATATCAGGAAAGTCAGTCTTAAAACTCACCTTTGAAGATTAATATATTATTGATTCATTCATGGACAGCAATTTCCTCAACTTTAAGAAATGGGATTAATATCTATTTCTTCACAGGGCTGCTGTAAAGATTAAATAAATTAATACATGCAAACATGCATGCCTGGTACATGGGAAGTACTCAGTGATATCAGCAATAGCAATAGCCTTAATAACTGTCATTACTGCTATTATATTACTATGTCATCCCACTCTGCTCCATTAGCCATTTAACGCATTCCTGCTCCTGGTCAGACAGGCCAGGGCTCTGGAGCAAGCCCCCTCTTGCTGTGCTCTACACTGGCATTAAACATGCTTGGAAATCCAATCACTTATTTTTAGAAGTCATCATTGTGGATCCAGAGATATGAGGATTCTTGAATATTCTGGTAAAAAGCCTGGTAATACACAAATTAACATATATGATATTTAAGTCAAGGAAATTTTTAGCAATATTGCAATAGGATTTTTTTTTTAGCTGTTGCTCAAGAAATCCATTTCTAATCCATAATAATGACTGGAATTTTCAAAACATTGATCCCATAGTCCTTTATCAGATACCATGACCTTCAGTCTGAATACACCACCCCTCATGACCTTCCTGGTTAGCAAAGCACTTTACCTTATCGCACCTACATCCCAATCACTAACATAATTCATACTTAGAACAGCCTCCTTCCCTCTGCCAGACACAACCAGTCTCCTTGCTGTCGCTGACAGCTTCTGTGTTTGGCCAACCTATGCCAGAGACTCACGGTCTAACTCTAGCTTCACTGCTCACTTTGTGCCACCTTAAATAAGAGATTTAATGACACAGGGTTCCTACTTCCTAGTTTTAAAAAGTGAATCACAGTGTATGTTCAAAGCATCAACATCAACTGCTTTGTGTTTCAAGGAAATTGCATCTCCTATGAGCATTTATTTTATTTGACTAACTCATCTAATTAGTCAGTGGCAAAAAGTCATTTTAGCTTTACAAAATAGGCTATAAGAATGAATCATTGGACATGTGGGGGAAGATATGTATATTTATGTGGAACTTCTGAACTACATATAAACCACAGCAGGCTGAAGAGCAAGAAAAGAATCAGAAGACCTACAATATAGGTCACAATTTTCTAATATAATAGACACAAGTTGACTTGTATTTGTCTATGCCGCTAGAAACTGGTAAGCTTTAGAAAATACACATTCTAGGGGCGCCTGGGTGGCTCAGTCGGTTAAGCTCCCATCCCGAGGCCCAAACCTTGGCAGTGAAATCTGAATAATATATCATTTCCTCCAAACCTTCCAGGGGCACAAGGACAGTAAGTAAAGGGAAGATGATAGTGAATAATGGGATATGCTTCTGTAAACCCATTAATTCAGTCACTCACTCCAACAATCCCTCAAAAAGCACTTTCCATTATTGGTAATACACTAGAGTACATAAAGATGAATAAAACACAGACTTGCCCTGGAGGGCACAGAAACAGAAACGAGCAGCTATAGCAGTGTGGTTAGGGCCAGGGGTGCTGGTGAGAAACCCCTGCTTCTCCTTGGGAGACTTAAGAACAGCTGCCTGGAGAGGCAAGCATCTGAGTGATGTTGAAGAGGAGAAGTGTGTAGTAGCCAGGCTCCACACAGGGTGCTCGGGACTCTCCAGGCAGGCTGACCCGCATATTCAATAGTGTACAATAGTATGGAGGAAGAATAAGGTACACTCAGAAAACTACACAAGTTCAGTAAGGCTGAGAGAGGGGCCAGGCGAAGGACACAGCAAGACATGAAGCTCAAGGGTAGGTTCTAAATCAAAACAGCCTTGTGAGTCACACTAAGGAAGACTTACTGTTTGGCACCACATAGGTTTTTGGGTTTTGTTTGGATATTGGTTTGTGGATTTCCTTATGTTTTGGACAACCACTGTCACAAAAATATAATAATCTGAATCTTAAACTGTAAAACCACATGTTCTAACCAGTATAAAGTTTTGAAGACCTCCCCCCTCCACTGAGGTTAGCTTTCAGTTGGAAGGCTGAATCCTATGCACACTTTCCTCCACATCCTTATAAACACACACAGACACGGACACACGCCTCCACTGATCACCAAGGGAAAACACAACACATAATAGGAGAGTAAATAGTGTTTTCCCTTTGGGGTGAAAAGCGCAATAAGAAACAACTTTAATACTACTGGGAGCTGTGAGGTTTGTCAGCCCAATAGGAACATCCTTTTTAATATTCTAATCTGCTCAGAATGCCAAGCTACATTTTGGTCATACTAAACCCCTATGAGGTTGCAAGTCATAAAGTGACACTTTACAACAAAGCCAGAGAAAGTTCTTACAGAGATAATCTGACCCAGGAGAGAGAAAGACGTGAATTTTAATTCTACTCAACCATTAACTTGCTCTATGACTTTGGACAAAGTCAATTCTCAAAGCTTCAGTTTCCCCAAATGTACAACACAGGCACTGTTAAACAAAACTGTGTCCATGAAATAACAATAAACCAAAAGAAATACAATTTTTTAACTTGCTTATATTTCTATTTCTTAATTTTTTCTCATTTTATTCTTATGTATTCACTCTGCAGAAGATAAGACTTTAGCTCTGTTATCCTTTCCCATCCCAAACATAAACAAACATGCTTATATTCTTCCCATACACTTATCCTCCTTGTTAGTTAAATTAGTATTTGGTTCAGAAGAAACATACTTGTAATCTTAGGATTAAGAGAGCCACTGTCTCTATAAAATTCCTACAGCAACTTTAGTAATATGTCATAACACTGATGTGTATTGAATCACAGAAACAATTCCATAGGAAGGCAAAACAATGTGGTCTATAAGACATGCAGTTTTCTGGTGACAGTTTAATATAAAGAATTTTTTAACTTAGAAAATCCATAAAAATAGATAATATTTAACCTATTTAGATAGTACTCCCTAAATATTTTTTCTCAAGAAAGTCATGACCTCCAAATTATCTGGTCTATGCTCCCCTTCCCTAAGGCCTTCAATCTGTGTGGGTCTGTGACTGCTTTGCCTAAGAGAGCACAGGGAGCGATGTAGTTTCCACTTTGTTTGCTGGAATGCTTTCTTTTGGAGCCTGGACTGCCACATAAGAAGTTAAACTACCCTGAGGTTGCCATGCTATGAAGAAGCCACACTGCAGGGACAAGCCATGCAAAGGCGATCCAGTTAGCAGTCCTGGGTCTCAGGACATCACAGCCCAGCTGCCAGACCTGGGAGTGAACGAGCATTCAGATGATTCAAGCCCCCAGACATCAGCCCCAGCCTTTCTGACTTCCCAGGTGGGGCCCCAAACATGCTGGAACCAGACAAGCCATCCCCACTGTGTCCTTTCTGAATCCCTGACCCATAGAATCTGTCAGCATATGGAAACGATGACCTCAAGCCACTAAATTCTGGGATAATTTGTATTGCAGCAATAATAACTGGAATGTAACTCATAACAGCATGTAAATACGTAAATGTGCTATGCTGCTCATAAAGAGCACAGGCAGACATTATCAGTTACTATGCTCGTGGTATTATGACATCCCCTTAAGACTCACTAGGCATGTATTAGAACATAAGGCCACTGGACCTCAGTACGGAGCTGGGCAGAGGGAGTTCCCCAGATAGGACTAAAATTTTCCTCAGAAAGAAGTTCTAGTGGGGGGGGAGGAGTGCACCTGGGTGGCTCAGTCCATTAAGCATCCAATTCTTGATTTCAACTCAAGTCATGATCTGAGGGTAGTGGGATTGAGCCAAGCCCCACACAGGCTCCATGCTGGGTGTGGAGCTTGCTTAAGAGTCTCTTTCTCCCCTTCTCATTGTGCCCCTCCCCTCCCCCACGGGAACACAGGTGCAGCTCTCTCTCTAAAAAAAAAAAAAAAGAAAGCTCTGGGTCCACAAAACATGTGGACAAATGGGCAGCGGAGACCCCCAAACCTCATACAATTGAGCATGGCTACAATAAATTTAGCCTAGAAAACCTTTAAAGTGGATGATACCAAATTTACTTTGGCTACAAAATCACACAAATAAACAAAGACCCCTTGGTTAAGTAGCCAAAATAAAAATGCACCCTGGTTATGTAAATAGCTAACTTGAGAGACATAAATTAACATATCAATAATTACCTTAAAGTCTAAGTAGTCTAAACATACCAGGTAAAAGGAAAGACTGGCAGAGCAGTTAAGAAACAAAGAAGCACAATGATAGACTGTTTACAAAAAACTCACCTCAAATTCAATAAATGACTTAGGGAACTTGAAGGAAAAAGGATGGAGAAAGCTATATCATGCAAACATTAATAAAAAAGGAGTGGCTGTGTGAGGTAAAGTAGACTTCAAGAATGAAGAAAACTACTAGAGACAGAGGGACATCACAAAATGATAAAAGGTTCAATCCACTGAGAAGACACAATGATCCTACATGTGTGTGCCAAACAACAGAGCCTCAAAAGACAGAAGAAAAACTGATGAAGCTGAAAGGCGAAAGACACAATTGTACAATTATAGTTGGGAAGGTCAATCCCTTTGTCAGCAACAGATAGAACTACCGGACACAAAATCAGGAAGAAACAGAAGGTAGGAACAGCACAATCAACCAACAGGATCTCATTGACACAGAATATTCCACCCAACAACAGCATAATACACTTATTTTTCAAGCATCCATGGAACATTCAACAAGACAGACTATATCTTAGGCCATAAAACAAACCAAAAATTTGAAAAGAATTGAAATTATACAGTGTGCTCTCTGCTCATAATGGATTCAAAGTAGAAACCAATAACAGAAGACAAGAAAATCCCTAAACACCTGGAAATTAAGTAACACACTTCTAAATAATCCATAGGTCAAAAAGGAAGTTTCAGAGAAAATTAAAAAAAAAAATTCTGCTAAATAGTTAACTTGCTCTAGGAGGTTGTTAGATATAGAAAAGATGATATTCCAGAACATCTACCAAGAATAATAATTTTGAAACAATCGATTTTAAGTTATTTTTCTGACAGTGGTACATAGGCTTGGTATCTGTTAAGCTCCCTAATTCAACAATAAAAGTCTGAGTAAGTGTGCTTCGACATCCTAGATTAGTGCCTGGCACATTACAGGTGCTCAGTAAATATTTGTTGAATGAATCAATGTTGACTCTCTCTCTGTGGGGACTGAGAGGCAGCAGCACGGACTCCAGAGCCAGGGTGCGCAGGCTCAAGTTCCAGCTATGTGTTCTTGAGCAAGCAACTGAGACTTTCTTTGCTTTTGTGTCCTCACTTCTAAAATAAGAATGACCGGAGTAAAAGACCTATCTCATAGGATTGCAGTGTAGATAGAAGTACATGTATAGCACACAATATTTTACCAGGGGATATTACCTAGGGATATTACCTGGGGATATGGGAAGAAAGACTTTCATTCCCTCGCCCCAACAAAGGTCACGCACTAGTTAAAGAGAGAGGTCAAATATATTTCATGATGTTCCACAAAAGAGTATCACAATTTCCAGGGACCAGCCCCCGGAACAGGTACTGGCTCAAGGACCATTCCTTGAAAGGCTATTCCAGCTCTAGATCTGGTGACTCCTTTAAAGCACTGGCTCATACCTGTGGCAGCACACTGGAATTACCTGGGGAACTTTAAAAATGGCGATGCCCAGGCGCCCCCCAAGAGGCTGATTTAATTAGTCTGTAGAGCAGCCTGCACACCCCCAAGAGATTGTAATGTGCAGCCAAGGTTAAAAAGTGCTGCTCTAGGGAATATGATTTCAATGCTTCCACATCAAGGGATTCCCAAATGGAGGGAAAGTCATTGATGGGAAGTCACGGGGCACTGGTACTCTTCAGAGTGATGCTAGGAGTTAAGTAATGACAGAAATAATGTCTCCCTTTCTCCATCACTGAACTGCTCTATAACTCCAAACTGCATCAGTAAAGGAGTGTTCATGTTGCAGAGGCCTAATGTGACACAGGTTTTTAATCCCTCGAAGGCTTCATAGTCAAATGAAACTGGAGTGAACAGCACGAAACCAGGAGAGAACCAGCCCTTTGTGCTTGTCATTCTCCTTTAGGACTGTTAAGTACATGATGTGTCTTTGCCATGTGCTTACCAGTAATGATCTTGATCAGCCCTGGTGTTTCCTGTTACATCACATCCATTTTAGGTGGTTAGTGTTTGGACGGTGGACACTTCTTTGAGAAAAATGTGAAGAGGAAATACTGGCAGCACGAGGACACCGTGAGCATGGTCCTAGGCATGACTGCTCTTATGAGATGGGGTTGGTTATGATGTGGAGATGGAACGGGGAAGAGATAGGTGGCAATAAACTTGGGGACAGGGGCCCATCTGTAAAACTTGTGTAAAAAGTGTCTTCTGGGTCCAGGGCTCCGTCCACTCCAGTAAATACGGCAGGCTTCACAGCTGTCACTGACAGATAAGGCACCTCAAGGGCCACAGCTATAAAACACTCTAGGCTGTCTTTCTGTGTATGAGTCTCTTCTCTGAGTAGATAACAAGGAAGGGCTCTAAGGACTGGAGGACTCAATGCATGCTGAGAACCAGGGCTCTCAAAGTGTCATTTGGGGACCACTGGTCCAGGTGCCCTACAGCCTGGCCTTTGGTGTTATCAATGTCAATAATTTGATACAGCTGGATTTCTTCTTCTTTTTCTTCCATTAGTATTGTATTATAAGATCTGGACACTTCATCTCTCTCATTTTTCTCATTAATCCTGTCTTATTTTCCTTCATTTGCTTATGACGTCTTAACTGTGATAACTGAGGCTTATGAAGAAATTTGGTGGCACACAAAAGGAATACAGTTCAAAGGTGTAAGAAGTGCTATTATAACCAAGCAAATACCCAGAATGAAGGGACGTTCATGCAGATACAGATACAGAAAACCTGGATAGTTAGTATTCCTAGTATTCCTCATTAAATTCCCTCAGAAGCTATGAGCTTTAACAAGAACCTGAAGGCAGGGCCACATCTCATGACCTGGGTAAAGAAGATTCCTGTCCATGAATCACACTTATGCCTATCTTCAGGATTTTCCTTGCACACTGGGACTCGTAAAGAACAGGTGTGATATAAACAACAGGATGAGGTACCTCTTTGTGGCAGAGCCCTAAAGAATAATTCTCAATATGGTAGGCTTACTTTCCTAAGTTTGAATTATAAATAACTACAGCGATGCATATTTCAGTTGCCTCCTTAAATTCCGATCAGTAAACAAGCAATATATCTTATACAAACCTAGCAAACAGCTCAGATGCTGAAGCGTCACTGGGAATCTTTCATTCTCTAAGTTAGAGATCTGGCATCTAGCGCTGAGGAGAAAAATGAGTATAAGCAAAGGCCCATTCCTCGTGTTTCACATCCCCACCAGGTCTACCCCGGGCAGTGAGATCTGGATCTGACCACACTGGCAGGGTTAAGGGGGAACCCTCAATGGTTAAACTGAAGTTTTCCCACAGCATCAAGTGCAGTCAGGAGCAGTGCATCCCAGCCTCACTCTCTGCTGCTCTGGGTCTTGCTCACTAGTTAGAGGAACACTAGGGCCGTGCACTTGGCAGGTTCCACCTGCATCGGGTCATTTCCCTGCACAAGCACCTAAAATGCTTCTCATTGCTGGAAACATCAAGGTAACTTCTTTTACCAAATGTTAAAGGCTGTCATTAATCAGACACTAGCCTTATAATGTGACAGATTCTCACGTGTGGCTAATAAAATCGTAATGACTTTTACAATCACACCTTCCTCCCATCCAGCTGCGCTGACTGCCACTCCAGTCAGCTGGGCCCCTCTGCGCTCTGATATTCCCCCTCACAATCCGCGCCATACTCCCAGTCGGCACCTTACTAACCACTGTCCTATTTTTATCTTCCTGTGTTTACAATGTCTTTTTCCCAACTAGAATAGGGGTTTTGTCTTATTTTATTTTTATTTATTTTTAAAATTTTTCCAATGTTTATTTACTTTGGAGAGAGAGAGACAGAGTGTGAAGGGGGAGGGGCAGAAAGAGAGGGAGACACAGAATCCAAAGCAGGCTCCAGGCTCTGAGCTGTCAGCACAGAGCCCGATACGGAGTTCGAATTCATGGACCACGAGATCATGCCCTGAGCCAAAGTCAGACGGTTAACCGACTGAGCCACCCAGGCACCCCATCACTGTCCTGTTTTTATCTTCCTGTGTTTACAATGTCTTTTTCCCAACTAGAATAGGGGTTTTGTCTTATTTTAAAATGTTGGCTCCATCCTAGCCCTAACAAATGGGGAGGCACTCAGCAGGAGCTCAGTGACCACAGGTGGACAGGTGTGACCTCAGGGATTGCAAGGCAGCTGGGGATATAGCATCACAGACCTCTAGCTAATTACCCTGTCCAAGGACTTCGGCAGAGTTTCACTAACGCCCGTTGACTCCCAAATCACAGTGTGAGGAAGCACCAAGTGGGCCTCAGAACCACCCTGGGGAGAGAGAGTGCACAGCTGGGGACATAAATACATTCTTAGTCAAAATTCATTTCTATATCATCGACACCCAGCACAGTACCTGGAGCACAGCAGTGTTCAGCTCCTTTTGTTAACTGATTATGGAAAGCATTTCATCACTAGGACACTGGTGCTCCAGAGCAACTTGGAATTTGTCAACAAACATGTATCAACCCCATTTTGTGCAAAGTTACCAATTATGGAGATACGGGGATGGAAGAGTATTTTCTCGTCCTAAGTAAATTTTTAACATACCTAGATGTATTCAAAATAATTAATTCCATAAGGGTAAAAAAAAAATGATGGTAGGAGTGGAGGGAATCTTTTTTCAGTATACTACAGCTGCCTGATAGGACACAGGCAAACACACGCACTGACACATGAGCTCTTTCCGCCAACTCTAAATACCTTATGTCTCTCTCATTAAACACACACAGACACACACGTGTCCCCATATACATATGCACAGAGCTCAGAATAGCTACTGCTCTGTTTCATTCTGTCCTTCACTGCTCAGCGTCTAGATCAGCACCGTCAAACAATTTTCTGCAATGACGGAAATGTTCTTAATCTGTGTTGTCAAATGGCTACTGGGCACTTGAAATGTGGCTAGTGAAAGTGAGGAACTGAATTTTAAATTTTGCATAGTTTTAATTTTAAATAGCCATATATGGTGAGGGGTTGCCCTGTTGCACAGAGCAGTTCTAGATCACACAGTCTATATCCACAGACTCCACTTCCTCTCCTTCCTTTGCTCAACCCACTGCTATCTGATCTCTCCTCCATCATACCACTGTGTTGGTTGTTTTCACCAACCCAGGTCATCAATGACTTCTTGCAGCTAGATCCAATGCCAAGTCCTTATATTGCTGTACCTCTTGTCAACATTTGAGATGAAGGCTTACTCTCCATCTAAAACTGTTTTCTTTCTTTGGCTTTCAAGGTACTACATTCTTGTGGTTTCCTGCCTACTTCCTCTTTAGTCCTGCGAGGTGCCCTTCCTCTGCCTATCATGCAATAGAGGGTGCTCCCCACAGTTTGGATTTCAGGTCTCTCCTCACTCAAACGTTATCACCAGAGAACTTCATCCATGGCTACAATTTAAATTTGCATCAACCCCCTAACAAGTCCCAGCTCCAGCTCTAAACTATTTCTGTCTTGAACTGCAAACTCATATTTCAACTGCCTCAGCCTTCTCCCCTATGTGTTGCAGGGACACCTCAAAATCAGCCACCAAAACTGGTCTGATCATCTCCCCTGTCCGGCTGTGCCCCTCCTGAGGAGCAGGGAACGGCACCGCATTCAATGAGCTGCCCAAATCTAAGATTCATCCTTAACACCTTCTCCATACCATGCCTGGTATGCAGTGAACCTTATATAAATGTCAGCTATTATTTCTATCTAGCCAATCATCATCCCTGTAATCCCCCAACTCTCTTATCCGTAATTCTGCTACTACAGATCAGGCTAACATCATCTCAGCCCTGAATCACTACAATAGATCTCTGTCCCCCTAGGTTGAGTCCCTACACTCTGTCCACCACAGAGCAGCCAAAGCAGTATTTTCTACATTCTCATAGTGTCACCTTTCTGTTTAGCCCCCTTCAGTGGCCCTGGTGTCATCAAGGACATGTAAGGCTAACACATTTTGTCATCTGGTTTTCACACCCTGACCTCGAATTCAAAGTCCCAGTCAAAATGGATTCTAGTCCCAATTCACCAGGCTGTCCCTTATCGCTAGGGCTTTGTATACTGCCACTATGGGCCCCAACCCCCATCTCCGATAGTCTACCTTTTCCCCTCCCTCTTCAATTCTTTTTCCTCTCTGAAGGCTTCAGCACAGAATACCTTCCCCCGGGAACCAATCTTCCCCACAATCTACAAGACTGCGCTTGATGGTTTTCCTTCCTAGTATGCTTGCTCTCATGTAGTATGTGCACAATCTCTGTGATCTAAAATAGCACTTTATCACTGTCACTGATCACCTATGAACTTGACTGCCCACCTGGAGTAGGGAAACACTTTTATTCTTGTTTCAGTGCCTAACTCATCATAGGTGCTTATAAATTACTAAGTGAATGATGTGTGTGTATCTATATATGTATACACACACATGTATATATTTGTATATCAATAGCATTTATTCCAGTGTGTTGTGTATATATTTTTTTAGGAAATTTATGATCAGAGTATGTTTTTTATAATTTTCTCAAAAAACAAGCTTCATGCAATTTAAACAACTGAAAGACACTATCTACAACTTGAAAAACACACCCGTTTTCCCCAACACACACACACACACACACACACACACACACGCACGCCTGTGCGCACTCTCCACCCACAGTCTTCCTATCTCCATTAACAGCAGTGCACTGTTCTAGTTGCTCAGGCTAAATTCCCAGGCATCTTGGACTCCTCTTTCTCTCATCAATCCATTAGTAAACCATACTGTTCCTACCTTCAAAAATATGCCCAGAATCTGACCACTGCTAACCACCTCCATTATCACCTCCCTGGTCCAGGCCACAACCATCTGCCGCCTGGTCACTGTGATACCATCTGGTGGTCCCCTGCTTCCACCTGCCACCCCACAGCTCACTCTCAACATGGCATCCAACGTAACCCCTTTAAAACTTAGGTCAGTTCGTGTTACCTTTCTGCTTAAAACTAGCCAGGGTCTTCCCATTTCACTCAGGGTAAATGGCCCACAAGATGCCCCCCACCTCCCACAACCCCTCTCCTCCTCCTCCTTATCTGCTCTGTCCCAGCACATGTGCCTCTCGGGGGCTCCTCCAGCACACAGGCAGGCTGCTGCCAGGGCCAGTGCACCAGCTGCTGCTTCTCTCTGGAATCCTCTTCCCCCAGATGCATGAATGACTTTGCTCCCTCATCTTCTTCAGGTTTCTGTTCGGATGCCTCCATCTCAACAAGGCTTAGTCCGTCTTATTTAAGACTGTAGTGTTTTCCCCAGCAGCCCCCACTCTCCATAAACTCCTTCATTTTTCCCATATAAAGGCACTTACCTCCTCCTCTTACTATATATAATTTGCTTACTCAGGTTCATGTTTAGTCACGTCCCCATGTGGAACATAAACTTCATGAGCCTGGCTCTTTGTCTGGGGGCTCACTTCCGGGTTCCCCATGCCTGGGGCACACCTGGCACATAGCAGGTGCTCAAGGTTGTTGTTGAATGAATGGGAACTAAAAAGGCTATCTACTAGTCAATGCCTGTGTGAAGGAGTCTCAGAATCTACTATGTCCCCTTAGGAAGCCAAGGCAAAGAGAACACCTCCAACTATTCTACTTGGGGAAGAAAATGAACTGACAATCAGATGCCAACTCACACTTCCCTATGATGCTGCCCTTCTGCAGCCTTCTGCAGAATTACCTCAATTCTTTCTCAAGCTGACAATTCTAAAGAGCTTAAATTTTATTCCTGAAACTTTATGCTTTAACATTTACTCAAGTTCTGCCCCAGAGACTCATCTGTCATGTTAATATTTGAAAAGCACTAAGAAAAAACTATATCTTAAAACACAGTATTGCTTGAAAAAGACAAACGATTTCACTCCAACCAGCACCCAAGAGAGATCACCATTTCACCTCCCAACAGTAGCTATGGTATCTGGAAATAAAATGAGGAGTTTCCATTCCTGCGGCTCTTCCTTAGTCGGGCTGCTTCTCGACCCAAGGCACAGGTCACATTTCATGATTGGCAGAGTCCACACTGAGTGCAAAGGGCGAAACAAAGGAGCCCTGGGCCAGAGAAACTAGAATCTAATAGCAATTAACATGATGAATGAAAAATCAATAAGAATAATGGGTAAACTTCCAGACAAGAAAAGTGATCAGGCTTTGAAAGACTCAGCTGTTCATAAACCCCAACAGGCAAGAAGCCACAGCCCTAACGAGTCTGTCGCTTCAACTACGGGGCGTGGTAGACGTCCGCGTTCATGGCAGTTCTCAGAAGTGTCTCTTTACATGCCAGCTGTGATACCCTTCCCATGCCATCCATGTCCTAATAGGATTCTAATTAGGAAAACACCGGAGGGACCAGGAAATCACCGGGCTTTCTGGCCAAAGCGGGCTTCGGGTTTTGGACTGGAACACAGCAGCTCAGAGAAAGAAATGAGAAAGAATGAAAACTCACATTTCAAGATATATTGCAATAAATGTGATTATATATATCGATATTCATCCTAGATCCAAAATTCTCCATACCACATACTTCTCAAGATCTACACTCCCTCACTTTAACAGATTCTGTATGCACAAAAACTATGATTAACATACTATAGACATTTCAAATATGCCCACTGATACCCAGCACATTAATGCTGGGTTAGATTGGAATTCTAGCTTTGTGAAGAGAACTTCTCAAAATTTCTTCACTGAAAAGCTTTTAATTTTGTTTATATTAAGTGATATTTTGGAGATGAGTCAATAAAGGGAAATGAACCCACTGCTATCTCCATGGTGTCTTCAAGAAAATCAGCTATAATTCAAAAGGGCATGAGGAGCCAGGGAAAGAACATAAAAAATTTCTGGTGCTACAAAAATACTTTTCCCAGGCCTACGCAGAAATAACAAAAACAGTAGTCATAATTATTAACATTTATTGTGCCAGGCACAGCTACAAAATCAGTATATTACCTGTGTTAAACCCTATATTCCTGCAACAACCCCAGGAGATATTAATAATGTCCATTTTACAGATAAGAGAAACTGAGGAGCAGAGGGGGAAAGCACTCTGCCTACATGACACACTTAATTGCTGCAGCTGAGATTGAAATCAGGCAGCCTGACAACAAAGCCAAACTTACAAGAGAAGATGGCACAGGGGCAGGATTGTCTAATAAATGTTCCACACTGTGAGATAATAGAAAATACATGTATTGTTCTCTATCCCTGGTTCCTGGCACAGAGCTGCTGAAGTCCTTAAGATTTCCTAAGTGATAAGAGCACTTAGAGCACCTTTTGTTTTACTATTTGGTCTTTGATCTGGTTCCTGACACAAATCTCCTGAAACTCTAGTAAATTCCTAGGTGATAGGAGTGTCTTTTGTTTATTTTTTTTAATGTTTATTTATTTTTGAGGAGGGGGGGATTGGCAGAGAGAGAGAGAGACAGAGACACAGAATCTGAAGCAGGCTCCAGGCTCTGAGCTGTCAGCATGGAGTCCAACACGGGGCTTGAACCCACCAACCGTGAGATCATGACCTGAGCCACAGTCCGACACTCGACCGACTGAGCCACCCAGGCGCCCCTGTCTTTTGTTTCAGTGAAGTGACTCTGGGTGGGCTCCTGGATAAGGGCTGGTCACCAGAAAGACCAAGCCATGATTAGAAGCTTAGAATTTTCAGGCTGCCCCATTCTCTTGAGAAGAGAGAAAGCTGAAAATGGACTTAATGATCAATCATGCCTATGCAAAGAAGCCTCCATAAAAACTCCCAAAGTACATGGGTTCAGAGAGCTTCCAGGTTGGGGAACAGGTAGAAGTGCAGGGAGAGTGGCATGCCCACAGAGGGCAGGGAAGCTCTTCACTCCTCCCCACACACCTCACCCTATGCACCTCTTCTACCTGCATGTTCATCTGTATACTGTATGGTATCCTTCTATATTAACCCAGTAGTCTAGGAAGTAAAATGTTTTTCTGAGTTTTGTGAGCTACTCTAGCAAGTTAATCAAACCCAAGGATAGCTGGTCAGTCAGCAGCACAGGTGACAAACTGAGCTTGTGACTGGCATCTGAGGGTTGGGGCAGTCTTGTGGGACTGCACCCTTAACCTGTGAGACCTGATGCTATCTCTGGGTTAGATAGTGTCAGAACTGAACTGAACTGTAGGACACCCACCTGGTGTCAGGTCCACCTTGTTGGATGTGTGGGGAAAGCCCCCACATAACACAATGGAATTGGGTTTAGAACCCTTTCACCTCTCCACAAGTCACGACAGAATTGGAGGGTGTCTCATTTTACAAAGTGGGATTATTGAAAATTAATTATAAGCAGTTATGATTGTGTATAAACATATCCAAAAAGAAACAATGGGCTCCATGTTAAGGGCAGGAGATGTGTCTCCTAAGGTACAGTATGGAGATGAGAGATGGAAAAGCCAGGTCACCTAAGACAGGTTAATGGCAGAGTGGTGTGAATCACTGTGGGACAAGGGTGTCCTTGGAAGAAAAGGAAGATGGACCAAACGAGAAAAATAGGATGATTACTAAAATAGAAATGGCAAATGCACAGTGAAATTAGCTTTCTACTTAAAGACTCAAATCGAGATACAGAGATATGGAGGAATAAAAGTGGTGTATTAAATCATCAATGTCAGACATTTATTGAATAGACAGTGATTATTTTTATGTGTTTAGACCTTAAATTCCTAGTCCCTCTCCCAGAGGAAAAAATCACATAAGCAAAAGTTCACTCATCGCTCCGCAGAGCTATTCTTTCTTTCGGTCTCAAAGGAAACATTCTCTTTTGTCTTGGGCAAGGCCAATCTCTCAACATGTGCTCTTGTTCCTACACCCTCTGTGAATTCATTTATTCATTCAATAAACATTTATCAGTGTCTGTGCACCAAGCACAGTGCTCAGGGGTAGGGCTCAGTCCAGTGAGGGACCCAGAAACCTTGGCATCAAATGTCCTGTCTTGTATTCTCACTTTCCCTAGCCCTATTAAACAGAGTTGAGTATCCCCAATTTTAAATTAAAAACAAAACAAAACAAAAACTCCTCCCATCTTTTTTCAGGGAACCTTTCACTTGGGAGGCCGAGCTGAGCTGCTATCAATCTACTTGTGCTGGTTCATTTACACACATTTCCAAGACCCAGGAGTTCTAACTGTAGCCGCTGTCCACAACTTGAATAGTACAAACAGAAGTGGAATTCTGCTCTGAGTTCAGAAAATGACCAGTTGCCTCCATGGGCTGATTACCACATGGGCCAGCTGCCTTCACAGACCATCTCTTCTCTTGATGTCCCCAAACTATCTCTCTAACTTCTGGGATTTGAGGATAAGAGCCAACCCTGTTCAGAAGCCATTCCTGATCAATAGACTTGCTCTTCCATCTGACTTTCCAGCTCCTCTTTAAATAGCACATGGAACATGACTAATTTAGACATTCTAAATATATGGCGCATAATACAGACCGAGCTACAGATGGAAGGCCACATATGAGAGGCTGCTACAGCTCACACTAGTTTTTACAAACTGACTGCAAAACATATTTTTGGGAAAGAAGGGAAAAGGGAGAGACAGGCTTAAAAAAAAAAGGCACCATCAACAGTAGGGTCTTTTGGGAATAAAAAGAAGAGGTGTTTTGTTCTCTTTCCTCCTGCCATTTAAAATTCCCATTCCTCTCCGGGGAGCACAAAGAGAGTTTTATAAAAAGAAGTTAGAGAGCAATGTAAGATTCCATGAGGAAAGGCACTCAGACAGAGACCACCAGAGCAGCTGGCCAGGTCAGTGCAGAATGGGTTCTGCCAAACCTGTCTGGGGCCAAACCTAACTGATGAGGGCAAATCTGCATCCACTTGGAGCTTTATGCTGTGCTGTTCCCTCCAGCATGGGTACCTGGCGATGAATCACGATGAAGGCAGAAATGGAACGCAGGACACAAAGAAGCTGTGTTGAAATTTCCTCCGAGAGGCTGATAATCACCTTCCTAAATACAACGCTCACCTTTGCAGGGTGGCTGCTATATGCAGCCTTCGTATTTAGGGTAAAGATCTGTCAAGACTGAGAAAGTGACCTATAATTTATTTTTCCTCTTCATTCCCCAGATGGATGAGGAAGCAAGAAGGAAGTACACTAATATCACCGCTCTGAATTCTGTGTCTGTTTCAACCACCAGATTTTGTCACTTTTAGGAGATTAAATACTATTTTCTTTTTTAATCATGTCAATAAGATTCGAGCATTGGTAGATTTTTTGCAAGTGTAAGACTAACAGATTTTCAAAGCAGAATGTCTGGAAAACACAGCATCTCCTATAATGGTACCACTTAGGCAGAAACCCATAAATGCTTTGATATAGAATTTTCATCTTCTCAATCATTTTTCTTTACATAGATGTACAGATAGATGTAAACTTTGTAATTATTTTCACATCTAAAATTACAGTTTTTTTCTCATGGCAGAGGCTTTGCCCCATTTTATTGGATAAACGGTTTTTAGTTGCTGTGCAATATTCCACTATATAGATGCTACATGATTTTATTAGTCTCCTCTTGTCAGACATTTGGCTTGTTTCTATTTTTTTAACTATTATAAATCCTTCTTTGATGAACATTCTTGATAGAAATATGCATGGGCATTTCTGAGAATAACTTTTCAGAAATGAAAATACTGGGGAAAGGTAAGAATACTCACAAATTCTTGTACAGATTACCTTACAGAATGGTTGTACCAATTTATACTTTCATTACTCAGTGGATATGTTCATGTTACCTCACCCTCACCATTGCCATGGACTGTCATATTTAAAATTACGGCAATTTGATATGCTACTTTTGTTTTCATTTTTATCTATATCTCACTTTTTCACTGGTATATCAGACACTTGTATCTCTTCCTTTGTGATCTGCTCACGTCTTTTGCCCATTTTTTCTTTCATGATATTTGTCTATACGTAAGTTCAAGTACAAAAATGTATATCATGCTCATGTGTATCTTTAATCAAATAAAGTGAGGTCTTTTTAGATTTCACTCTTAGCATTTCATGTGCATCTCTCTGTTATCCAATAATCTGCAAAGGGCATGACTGATTCTGCATAAATTTGGTACATAATTGAAAGGTACTAAGACATACTTTTATGTCCCTACATTTTATATGAGGTCATATAGTCTGCTATTTTTCATGAATTCCAGTGCAATTTAGTTTGTGGAAAAAGGTTACAGAGATTAATGATTTCATTAAACATGGAAAGAAGGCCAAAGAACACTCTGTACTATTAATAAATTCTATTTACTTATTGATCATAAACATATTCATAATTCGAGGAGGTTCAGCCATGAACTTGAAAATGAATAATATGCTTAAACTATAGCCTTACAGGAATTTTGGTAAATAGTGAGAATCCTATAGAAAATGTCTAGAAATTTATAGGATTTAAGTAGCAAAACATTATCTACATGAGAACCACAAAGGCTCCTTTCCAGGGAAGCATACAACCCTCATCCTGAGATCAACCAACATACCCTTGGGCTCTGTCTGACATGCGGTAGACATTCAATAAATGTTTGTTGAATAAATAATCATCCCAGGGTGGTAAATTCACTCATCTCTTCAGGTTCCAGCACACTGCTCCTGAGCTCCTGATTCAGCCTGCATCTCTGGCCTGTCTCTTGGGGCACAGTTGAACCCCAAACCTCCATCTATTGGTATCCAGTCCCTTGAATGCTGTTTGGGCCAGCCTGCCAACTAGTGCCAAGCCTTGCCTGTGTCGGGCCTGATGCCCCTGTCTGACTTGGTTTTGCCCTAAAGGCTTTCACGATAATGGCATATTCCAATTCAATACCAGCTGGAGGCCCAGCTGTGTTTTGGTCTAGCTGTTCCATCCTGCCAACCCAGCTCCTGGGCCTCCATGCTGACAGCCACCCACCCAGCAACAGCATACATGCTTTTAGTTATTATGCTTGAATGTTTAGCTTCAGACTAATGACAACATGTTCGGAGGATTATTTACAAATCAGAAATTCATTTTTAAGGCAATCAGTTGACAGAGCTTTTCCATATTTCTGTCTGTTGAATGAATCTTATAGTAAAAATAAGATTTGGGTCTCCTTTCTTTCAGCCTCTGCCCCACCTCCCTCCCCTGCCCAGTGTCTGCCCATATTTGTGTCTTATAGAAGGATATAATTTAGTACTTACATAAGTAGGAAAGAGATTTGACATCAATAAATACTATAGCTGCCTTACATCTTTTTTTTTAAAAAGCCAAGATATAAATAAATATGTTCATAGTAGCTTATTCATCAAACATGCTTGAGAAATGTCTGTGGAAAAGCCTAGCATTCTATGGTCAGACTTAAAGCATTGCCTTCCCCTCGACACACTGAGCATTGCTCCCACCCTCCAATCCCTCTGCAGTAGCCTCAGTTCAGAAACCCTCAGCACCTCAGCTAATTTTAGAGCCTTATTAGTCAACAAGCCTTCACTTTTTTTTTGAAGACACAGAAAGTGTTATATTTATTTTTACTTACTTATAAGTGGCTTTATTGAGATGTAGTTCACATGCCAAACAATTCACCATTTAAAGTATCAAAGACAGAGTTGTGCAACCATCACCACATCTAATTTTAGAGCATCTCACATCTCCCTAAAGAAGAAACCCTTACCTCTTAACAGCCACTCCCCATCCCCATCCACCACCCACTGGGAGTCCTAGGCAACCAATAATCTACTTTCCGTCTTTATAGTTTTACCTGTTCTGGACATTTCGTAGGAAAAGAATTACACGATATATAATCTTTTGTATCTGGATTCTTTCACTTAACATGTTTCCAAGGGACATCCATGCTGTAACATGTATCAGGACTTCATTTCCTTCTATGGAGGATGATTTTCTGTTTTAGGGATATGTCACATTCTCTTTATCAATCCATCCACTGATGGTCATTCGGGTTGTTCTACCATTTGGCTACTATGAATAGTAGTATTGTGTGCAACTTTCTATGTGAGTATAAGTTCTCATTTCTCTTGGGTCTATAACTAGGGTTTATGCTTGTTGGGTTTATGGTAATCCTATGTGTAACATTTTAAGGAACTACTAAAATGTTTCCAAACTGGCCTCTATTCTTACTTAACCCACTCAAACATGCCCTCCATCCTGCTCTCACTACCCAGCCAGAAAGTAAGTGTAAACACAATTTAAAAGTCAATATTGCCAGGGCGCCTGGGTGGCTCAGTCGGTTAAGCATCTGACTTCGGCTTAGGTCATGATCTCACAGCTGGTGAGTTCAGGCCCCGTGTTGGGCTCTGTGCTGACAGCTCAGAGCCTGGAGCTTGCTTCGGATTCTGTGTCTCCCTCTCTCTCTGCCCCTCCTCTACTTGCACTCTGTCTCTCTCTCTCAAAAATAAACATTAAAAAAAAATTTTAAGTCAACAGTATCATATGCCCTGTAGGGTAAACTATAAAACCTTAGCATATAAAAGCCTTGATAATTGTGGCCCTGTCTAATTCTTCTGGGTCCTCCTCTTGTCACTCCTTCTCTTCCCACCCAGACCTATCAGCCTTCTGCTGAACTCTCCAGCATTATCTGATGACCTGTTGTTCCCTGAGCCCACCAAGCTTTTACAGGCTTCCATGTTTTGCCCATGTTACTCCTGCTGCCCCAAATTCTTTTCTCCCCACAGCACATATACACCTTGGCCTGAACCAATTCTTAGTCATCATTCAAAACCTTGTTTAAAAAATAAAAATAAAAAATAAAGCCAACCCTCTTTAAGGGTAGCCTTACCTTTGATACCTTCTGACCATGCCAACCTATGGCTAATTCTCTCCCGCCTGTCCAAACTGTTTGAGGTGTAACTCCGCTATCATCACTTGTGTAGTGGGTATCCCTCCCACCTGACCATGGAGCTCACCAGGGGACAGAGACTATGTATGTAACTTTGTCTTTCCCCAGCACTAACAATGCCTGGTGTGTAGGGCATGTGCAATGAATGAAAAGACCACAGAATAGCCAAGTCTTTAAAAAACTCAAAGCATAAGTCTACTGTCTCCCATTACCCATCTGTTCCTACATTTAACAAGCTATAAAGTTTTAAGTAGTGCTTAACCTAATTGCCTCCCCCTGCAATTTAATATCCTCTTGGTTCTGTTCTCTACCATCAGTATCCTCCCTACAAAAACCTTCAGATGAAGTCATCTCTCAGAATTGTATTTTCTATACCCATTGATAAACCAAATGGCACCCTCCAAGGTTAGAAAGGTCTATTCCTTCCCTTCATCTGTGTCCACGGCAACAACAGCAGGCTGAGGGCAGAAAGAGAGCCAGGTAGGATTTTGGCAAGCATTTCCACGATGGAGCTATCTTGGTGTTTCCCCCTCTCCCACCTCAGCTCCTACAGGTCCTATACTGAGAGTAAAATCATCTGGGCAGAAGGCCTAGCAGATCTTTCAGCATGAAGAACAAGCCCATACCTCTCTGTGGATACTGACTTCTGATCAGCAACCTCAATGGAAACAGAGGGAGAAAGGAAAGACATTTCCCAAACCCTGTCTCTTGTTTAGAGTCAAAATAATCTCATCACTGCCACCCATATGCTCCCTTTCCCTGGATAAATCAGACAGATTCTGACTTGCAGTGCAAAAAAAAAAAAAAAAGAAAAGAAAGAAAAAAAAAAAACACTGGCTGTCACTGACGACATTCACAATTCAAAGGAAACACAGAGGGTAGTCCTCTATTTACAAGTAGCTTATATTCAAAAGTGTATTTGTAAGTCTCAAAAGGAACAAAAACAATATGACCTGTTGTGGTGAAGTTCTCACACCAGCCCACAAAAACCTCTTTAACCCAGTATGTGCCTGTGGTATAGCATTTATCGTGCTATACAAATCAACCCAAACACATAACTGTGAAATCCATTCATGTTTATAACTTCAAAAGTCAGAATGACATTTTGAATAGGACAAGGGACTATCCCTCCCCCCTAGGATAGGTGGGGACTGGAGATGAGGGAGCTCTAAGTCACTGGTTAGGGCACAGGTTCCAGATTTCGAGGCGAGGTGCAAGGGGGAAGGAAGCAGAGGTGACTGCCTGGGACAGACCCCCAGAGGAAGGATCATGACAGAATTCAGAGGTAATGCACAGCTTCCTGGGGTTTTAAAGTCTTCGCTTATTTCCTAAGCTAAGGGTTTGTGTGGGGTGGTGATAAAGAAACGGGGCAGCTGGTATGGACATTTCAGCCACCAATGTGTCTCCAAGCCTGAAGGGGGAGGGGAAATGCAAGAAAACGGTGGGTACTTGAGGTGAGAACAAGATATTACCTTTTTCCTTCCCTCTACTACCCTGTAGACTCCCCCAATCCTGTTGACACAGGACTGACATCAACACCAGAATGAGGATAATAGGGATTCTAGACTAAGGGGAAAGGAATAAATGGATGGAAAATAATAACCCAAAATTCTGGCAATGAGGAAGACAGGGATGGCTCAATACCACCAGTTTGAGGAAGTATATTTGTAAATTATAAATTGTCACAATAAGAATAATTTCACTTCTTATGATAATAGAACATTTGAGAAAAAAAAATCCAGGTATCCAACACTTAAACATTAAAATTCAGTGGCTCAGTCGGTTAAGCATCCAACTCTTGGTTTTGGCTTAGGTCATGATCTCATGGTTCATGACTTTAAGCCCCTCATCAGGCTCCATACTGTCAGCAAGGAGCCTGCTTGGGATTCTCTCTCTCTCCTTTGCTCTCTCCTCTTCCCCCACTCTCTCTCTCTCTCAAAATAAGTAAATAAAACTTTAAAATATTTTTAAAACATTAAAATTCAAATAAAGAATAGAGATATGGTACAAGATAGGGTTTTAAGCAACACTGCCATTTCTTTGATGGTTGGCCACAGAAATGAGATCAAAGAACTTGACGTTTTCACTCAAAGTAAATCTTCTAAAAATGGATTTCCAGATTTGGGATGTTACCACAACATTCTCACTCAGAAATCAATATAATTAAGTTCTTTTAAACCGTTGGATTGTGTATGATGGTTGAAACTAGATTTGAGAAGATTACTGATTTGTAGAGAAACAAAAGGAATCAATAGGTTTTAATTATTATTTTAAGAAGTGGTTTCACACTTCTGCTTCCACTCCAGGATATAACGAGCTTGAAGAAGCATCACTTATAATGAAAAAAGAGCTAATTATAAATGCAAGACTCTTTTGATTTAGTGGAGAGTAAAGTTCACAGAATAAACAGCTGGCCTAAAATCTAAGGAGACCCAGGAACTCACAGGTAGAGAAGAGACCTGAGCACTCATTTATTGGAGGAGATGCAACCAAAACACTGGTAAAAAGAAATTAACAAAATGATGAAGGCTAAAAGCAGACTGGCAAAAGAGGGAAGCCCCTGGGGTTCAAAAAAGTGGAAAAGTCTGTACTCTCTTGCAGGCTCTTTCTCCGGGAACAGCACTGAGTACTCAAAGTAAAATCAGAGCCTTAACAGTATCCATATGAACAAAAACAAAGCCCAAAGTTAGTAGAAGTAAGGATATAATAAATAGAGTGGAAATAAGTAAAATAGAGACTTAAAAAAATAGAAATGATAAATGAAACTAAAAGCTG
The DNA here is from genome assembly GCA_028646485.1 of Cryptoprocta ferox. Classification (NCBI taxonomy): domain Eukaryota; kingdom Metazoa; phylum Chordata; class Mammalia; order Carnivora; family Eupleridae; genus Cryptoprocta; species Cryptoprocta ferox. Next base: position 37,447,459 of record CM053567.1, on the reverse strand, counting down.
ATTACTTGTAATGATGAAATTAATAAACATCTAGCAGACTCATCAAGATAAAGATAGCCAAAATAAACAAAATCAGAAATGAAAGAGGAGGTTACAATTGACACCACAGAAATACAAAGGATCATAAGAGACTACTACCAACAATTATATGCCAGCAAATTGAAAATCCTAGAAAAAGTGGATAAATTACTAGAAACACATAACTTTCCAAGACTGAATCACAAAAAAAAAAAATAGAAAATCTGAATAGGCCAATTACAAGTAATGAAAATGAATCAGTAACTTAAAAACTCCCCCCAAACAAAAGTCCAGGACCAGATGGCTTCACAAATGAAATCTACCAAACATTTAAAGAAGAATTAGTACCTATCCTTCTCAAATTATTACCAAAAAAAAAATTTCAACAGGAAGGAATGCTTCCAAACTCATTTTGTGAGGCCAGCATTAACCTGATTCCAAAACCAGACAAGAACACCATAAAAAAAGAAAATTATAAGCCAATTTCCCTGATGAACGTAGATGCAAAAATCTCAACAAAATATTAGCAAATTCAATAATACATTAAAAGGACCATACACATTCATCAAGTAGGATTTAGTCCAGTGATGCAGTGAAGGTTCAATAACTGCAAATCAATCAATATGACACACCACATTAAGAAAAGGAAGGATAAGAACCATATCATCATCTCAATAGATGCAGAAAAAGCATTTGACAAAATTCAACATCCACTTATAAAAAATAACTCTCAACAAAATGGGTACAGAGGGAATATATGTCAACATAATAAAGACAGATATGACAAACCCACAGCTAACATCATCATTTACTCAATGGTAAAAACTGGAAAGCTTTTCCTTTAAGACTAGGAATAAGACAAGCAAACCCACTCTCACCATTTCTGTTCAACATCATATTGGAATTCCTAGCCACAGCAATTAGGCAAGAAAAATAAATAAAATGCATTGGAATTGAAAAGGAAGAAGTATAACTGTCACTATTTACAGATGACATGATTTTTTTTCTTAACAACCATGTTTTATTTTATTTTATTTTATTTTATAGTTTATTTTCAAGTTGGTTTCCATATAACACCCAGTGCTCATGCCAACAACTGCCCTCCTCCATGCTCATTACCCCCCTTCCCCTTTTTTCCCCCTCCCTCTTCAGCCCTCAGTTTGTTCTCAGTATTCAAGAGTCTCTTATGATTTGCCTCCCTCCCTCTCCCTAATTCTTTTCCCCCCTTCCCCTTCCCATGGTCCCATTAGGTTTCTCCTGTTAGACCTATTAGTGAAAACATATGGTGTCTATCCTTCTCTGCCTGACTTATTTCACTTAGCATGACACCCTCGACGTCCATCTACTTTGCTATGAATGGCCAGATTTCATTCTTTCTCATTGCCATGTAGTATTCCATTGTATAGATAAACCACATCTTCTTTATTCATTCATCAGTTGATGGACATTTAGGCTCTTTCCATGATTTGGCTATTGTTGAAAGTGCAGCTATGAACATTGGGGTACATGTGCCCCTATGCATCAGCACTTCTGTATCCCTTGGGTAGATCCCCAGCAGTG